>CM057381.1:96090000-96810000 GCA_030015415.1 Cynopterus sphinx
AGAAAAAGTTAAAAACCATATGATATCACTTATATGTGAGATATAAATCCAAAGCAACAAACAAACAGGACAAATAAACACAGATTCATGTACATGGACAATAGTGGTTACCAGAGGGGGAGGGGAAGGTATATGAGGTAAAAAGTCAAATATGTGGTGACAGAAAGAAATTTAACTATGGGCGGTAAACATACAATGCAATATATAAATTGCTGTTAAATTATACACTTGAAACTTACTGAATTTCATTAACTAAGGTCACCATAATAAAGTTTTAAAAAGAGAGAGAAATTGACAAGGAACTCATGATCATAGGAGAGTACTCCATAAAGAGAGGAAGATTTAGGGACCACACAACTGCAGTGCAGGTAGAAACAGGAACACATCTGCTACATGCCAGATATGTGCACATCTCAGTACATCTCCATGGGAGCCAATGAGGAGAGTTGGCAGTCACAGGTCAGATACCATTCAACCATCTCATATGAAGCCACAATACCATAAACCACTAGATATTAAATTTCACATGAGAGAAAAGGGAAAGGAGAAAGACCCTAACTTGACTGAGTTTACACAGAATTGAGTAAACTGTAAAGGGATCCTTGAGATAGAAACTAAGTTGCTACAAAAAAATTAAATTTTCAGATTTGTGACCTTTGTACTTCATAATCCATATTCAATATATATAAAAAGTTTGATGGTTCATGCTCTCAAATAACAATTTAAATGAAAATTATAACTACCAGTAAATTACAGGTTAATTTTGAGGGGAAAACTAATATTTTAGAAAGTTTTATATTCCATGAAGCCCTTAGCACAGTCTTTAAAAAAGGGCTGGAGGATTCAAAATTACTTCAAATTCTTTTGGAAAATGAACATGTTAAATGTGGAGAAAAAAAGCTGGGTCAAAATCAATTAAGAATGTTAATTCAATCATTTAAATAAATTATGCATAAAAATACAAAATGAGGAAAATTCGTTCATAGAGATAAAGAACTAATATATATCAACTTTGCTAGTAATTTTAAAAACCACAAACTATGCTATACAATTAACAATTTATTTTTAAATTTTGAAATGACAAGTTACAAGATAAAAGAATGGAGCCGATGCTGATAACTAAACAGTAATAAAATTGTGCCCCTCAAAAATTTTCTTGCAAAGTTTACATAAATTTAGATGGAAAAACCCACAATAAAAGAAAATAAAGCTGTATCCAATGGCAGACTTAATAAATGTGATATTTTAAAAACAAAACTAAAAAAATAAAATAAAATAATAAAGTGGTCATTTTTATTTTGTTTTATGAAAATGTATTATTAAATTACTGTTTCTGTTATAATAAAAGTATGTTACACTCAAAGAAAAATATTTTGTAAAATGCATGAAAGAACTCAGAAACAAAAGTTAAAAAATATTAAAAGTTACTTGGAGTAGAGGATTGTGAATAATTTTCTTCTTTGAGTTTTCTATATTTCTCCCAAAACCAATAACAACAAAATGAACTCCCCTAGAGAAGTCTTCACATTGTCCCTCTCTCATAAAAACCAAACATCTTTCATTTTTACATGCTTCACTAATGCAGCTATTTTGCAAACAATATTTTAAATGAGCAATATTTTATTTCCTTCTATTAATTCTTATTTCCCACATTTTTCCTTCTCTTTTTTCAATTTAGATTCTCATTTTGTTTTTGTTTTGTTTTGTTTTGTTTTCTTTGTATCCATTGGTTTTGTTTTGTTATTTGCTTCTTGAGACTTCATTAATTTATTAAACCTTTGTTAGAGGTGCCCCTTCTAACCAACTCATAGAAGCCATTCTCTGTTCTGTTCTACGAGGTCTCTAGAGTAATAACATCTTCTATGTGAAGGGCAGAGGAGAGTTGTTATCTAGGATGATGACCTAAAATGTGGTTAACTACACCAGCTTCTAATTTAATTAAGTTAAATTAGCTTAGTTAGAACTGAGGCTAGAGAATAGTGTCTCATGACTATAAGACTGCTGGACCAATGGTAACAAGTGACAAGTCCTGATCTTGATCCAGTAATGAAGGTTCATAAAATATGACTAAACTCCAAAAAGCTGTACTGAATAGGATTTGAGAGTTAGAGTGGTAAAATGGGCAAGATGGGAGAAAGAAGGGCTTAGCTCAGTCTCTTTCAAAATCTATGCTAATGTTTGAAAAATGTCAAAAATCCCAATGTTCACTTGCTACCTCCATAATTCCAGTTTGGCTTTGAATGCAGCTGCTTTATCTGCTGACTTAAAAACAATTGTCATTCTACCCTAAAGTGACAGATTGAGTTGGTTAAGCAGGCTGACTATGTCACACTAGTAAGCAAGTTTTGTGACCCATTCTGTTTCTGAAATATGCTGCCAATGGTGACTGTTTTTCTAAAAGAAAACTGAAGCAGCTCTCATAACTCAAAAACTCTGGCCAGTGATCTACCTGTAGAAAGCCATCTCACCTCTGTATATAAGAGAAAATGTGTGTGTTCTGCATCCATCTCCTCACAGAGCTGTGTGAGCAAATGTTGAGTAAAGGGCATACACTTTAACATGGTTGATAATTTTAATCACATTCTGCAAAATGTCAAGTTCAGGTGACATTTTTTGGCTAGCCAGTATTTCTCTATGGATGACACAGTGCATAGACTCACATTTAGAAGCAACTTTTTGACCTGCATAGTGAAACCAGAAAGCCATCCAGTCATGGCAGCTGCTCTGTTTATGTACATACTGATGTAAAATGACTAATTCAGTTTTCCTTATATGTAATTATTCAAAGACTCAAATAGTTTTGCAGCTGTGGTGTTAGTTGGCAACAAAAGTGCATAGAACATATTTTCATGCACATTCTCCTTAAAATATATGGCACAAAAACAAACATCGCTGCCTTGTCATCAACGTTGGTATATTCATCAACCTAGATTGTGAACCACGGTGACCCATTAATCCTCTCTATCAATTGTACCTTAATATCCTCTATTTTCTCAGTTTGTCTAGTTACCATGTCAGCCAAGAGAGGAACACATACCACCTTTTGAACTGCAGCCTCTCCTAAAAGTTCATGACAAATGTCCTGAGCAGCAGGCAGAATCTTCATCTATAATAAAGGGCTTCTTCACTTTAGCAATGTAGTTAGCCACTAAGAATGATGCTCTCAGTACAGACACATTTGATGAAGTGGTGGCTTTCAATAATTCCTCCTGCTCATGTTCACATTTTTTTCTTTTGAAAACCTCCAAAAGCTTGTCTTTTATTGCAGAGTGCTTGGTCTCCATGTGGTAAAGCAGTCCTGAAGGTTTCATGGCTTCATCAGATAGCCAGTCATCACATGTTATACATTAGAAAATGTGAATCACCTGTAGCAATGAACCTGTAATTTATGTAGAACTCTTGGCATTTTCTTTTAAATACAGCTTTTTGGCAATCTTAGAGTCTTTGGCTGTCTCATCATTAGGCCTTTCCCCTTTTCAAAGATGCTCTTCAGTGATGTTTGTTTTTTACTCTTTTTGTCTAGAGTTAGCTTGTGAGCTTACCAAAACTTCGACTGAGACAAGTACACAGTGCAGGAAAGAGAAGCAGATGGAAGTGGTAAATGAAATAATGGGCAAGCAACACACAGACTAAAATAAGTGTCTGATTCTGACTTTAAGCCTGCCACCAGCTGCAGCTGTACAATTGAAGTAAATCAACTCACTTGCCACTATAAACCCTGTTACCAGATGGCAGCTCAATTGTCACTTGCCACTCATTGATAGGGTTTTGATATGTCTGAAAGCAATTGATTTATTATGGTCTCTGTGCAGTCAAACCTCTCAGTTAATGTTAATCTATATTTGTAGTCACTCCCCAGTGCTTACATTATCACCTCAGCTCCACCTCAGATCATTAGGCATTCAGTTCTCATAAGGAGCATGCAACCTAGATCCCTCACATGTGAAGTTCACAACAGTGTACATGCTCCTATGAGAATCTAATGACTAATGATTTGAGGTGGAGCTGAGGTGGTGATACTAGCACTGAGGAGCAGCTGCAAATACAGATGAAGCTTTGCTCGCTCACTCACCTCCTGCTGTGTGGCCAAGTTTCTCACAGGCCCTGTCCATGGCCTAGGAGTTACAACCCCTGTTGTACCTCACCAAACCAACACTATGCTGTACTATGTGAGTTTAATAATTAAGAAAATATTTTAAAATTTGGTTATAAGATGGATCATTGTTAAGTAGTTAAATACACATGAGTGACTATGAAATAAAGGACCTGCCCAAAGACCTCTCTGAAACTTCCATTCTATTTTAGAGATTACCCTTCCAGCCCAAGGAACAAAAAAGTAGAAAGTTATAAAATACCAACTGGCTTAATCCGGCCAGAATCGCTTGTATAGTCAATCCTACACTAACCTTCTCATGACATAGTCTCATTATCCCATCAGTATAATATCATGCCTTTGCCCAGAAGTTTATGAATCTAATTATAATGAACTGAATTATGGATAACCACGTGTAGTAAGTAGAAAGTTATATAACAACCAAATGTGAAAAAAATGACCTCAAGTGCCAATTATTTAGCACTACCCTTATAACCACCCATCACAGTCACAGTATAAAATTTATTTCCTCAATTCTACACTGTTACAGCCCTCTTTGCCATAACCTATGCCTCCCTTGGAGCGTACTTTAATCAAACTCATTTCTCTATTGAAATATGCTTTTTCTCAATCTCATTGATTTTTAATTCTTTACTGTGTTAGTGAAAAGAACCAAGGACTCCATCAGTGCTACTAGGGTAATGATGGATTTCATATTGCTCCATCGGTAACAATAGGAAATTAGTATTTCTTCAACCTCAAGGGAAACTCAGTTTCTAAAAAAAGTGAAATTCATCTTGACTCACAAAACATAGTATGGCATAGTGGTAAGTGTATTCACTCTTCAGCCAGATTCTGGATTTAATCTTGGCTCTGCTTTTCGGGCAAATTTATTAACCTCTCTGTACTTCAGTATGTGAAATGAGACAACTAAAGAAACTTATGTAAAGGCATTATAATTTTACTTAAAGAATTAACTAGTTGTAACATGCTTTTAAAAATGCCTATGAAAGATAGCTACGTTACCCTGAAATGTGTCTCTTTGGCATAAAGATTGCTTTTAAGCTGCTTATTTTTAAGAAACTGCAGGCACAGGAGAACCTCTGAATACAGAGTAGAAGTTACCCTTTTGTAAGGAAAATTCTCATTTATAAGGGAGATCTCCATTTGTATCTTCCTCTCTGTACCAGGAAGAGGAGGATACTCTAAATCACAAGACACTCTTATCAATAGAGAAGTTACAGACTTAAATCAAAATGACAACTTATATTTACTTACTGTGTTTTTCTGAATATCTTCCCTTAACTGACCCCCACCTCCACCTCCAATATCTTTCTTTTGTCTTTAGCCTGAGATGGTATTTAAGGTGGTGGCTTAAGCTATTTCAGGGTGTTTTGTTCAGTTTTCCTTAGTATCTTCCATGTATAAATGATATATACATGTTATTACACTTCTGCTCGTTTTTCTCTTGTTAATCTGTCTTTTATTACAGGGGCATTTCGGCCAAGAGCTTAGAAAAATGAGGAAAATTATTTTTTCTTTTCTACACCTAGTACACGATAGGTACAAAATAAGTTTTTGTTAAATAAATAAACCTTGAAAAAAGGGTCAAGTTTTTGTTTCAGATTTGTTCCACTGGTCAAAACCATAACCCACGGGGTCTAGGCCAGCATTGAACTTGTACTGCTGGTGTAGTGTGATACAAAATATATCAAAAAGATTTTTGTAATGATCAGTTTTATGTCTTTACTTGACTGGGCTTTAGTATCCAGTTTTAGGTGAAAAATTATTTTTCCTCTACTGTTCTAAATTTTTATGTGAGAACTCTGTAACAAAAGACAGGTTAACAAAAGGAAAACAAACAAAAATTTATTAAAACATCTACCTTATGCATATATGGGAAAAAAATAGGTAACTCTCAGAGGTGACTTAGAACTTAGCTTGAGTATCATCTTTAGCTAAAGATAAAAAAGAGAAGAATATTGGAGAAACTAATAACTAATAACTAACTTTTACTGACCAGTAAAAGTATAGTAAATAAAAGCAAATTCTGTTATAATGATTTAGGTCCACTCCTCCATGGTAAGAATTTCTGGTGGGGTTTATAGAAGAAAAGAGTCAGAAGTTAATCACCAATGTTGAATTTACCTGAATTATATTCTTCAGAGGAAAGTAATCAGGCTGACATGCTCTGTAAACTGAGAAAAGAAAAATTCTGTCCTAAATTAAATTATATAAGGATAGAGGGTGAGAGAAAGAGACAAGAGGAATTAATCAGTTAGCAGCTTTGTACTGAAACTAACAAAAGACCTCACAAGAATGTCAACATCATGGCAGAATGGAAAAAAAAAAACTTGTTTCTCCCCTTAAATTTAGAAGTCAGACAACCATAACTCAGCAAAGGATCCCTGGCTGAATACAAACACACCTGAAAAATCTAGCATTGGTACATATAAAGGTGGACATATGGAAATAAGTAGGGAAAGTAGAACAGGATGAAGAATAAGGAGAGTGGCCATAGATGCAGTTTGTCGCCCACTTTGGCTCCAGCAAATTCAGTAACAATTAAGAATTCAGACTACAGCCCTCACACCACAACCTGGAGCATAAGAGCAGCAGAAGTAGTGTCCCTCTGGGAAAAGGTATCTCTCTTCTTACCACCCCATCATGGCAGAGCCTGGTAGAGAAAGCAGAGACACCTTAAACAGAGCAGTAGTGCTGATAGCCATTGCTGAAAGGAGAGTTGACTCCCAGATCATTAACTTGCCTCCTTTGCCCCACTCATATTGGTAAAGCTCATAAAAGCAGTGGAGATATCTCAAAACACAGTTGGCCAGAAAGTCTTGGAAACATAGCAGAGTGAAAGACGTCCTCAGATCTCTCCCCTTGAAACAACGATAAGCTGAACATCTAAAAATCAACAAAAAGCACCCAAAATGCACATCAGCATGTCTGAGCATGGGATCTGTACATAAGATCCACCACAGGTTAAAACCCCAGGTATCAGATGGTGGACTTGGAGAAATAAAGAAGCTGCCTCTCATAGCCATCAAAGCTACCTGTAAGAGGAGCAGGAGAGGAGATGGATCAGCAAATTCCCTGAACAGCCCCTGACTGGGAAAACTGTGAGCCCACCAGGCTGGTGGCAGGGCTCAGTCATCAGGGCAGAAAGCAGAGAAGTGATTTTTACCAGTTATGGTTGAAAAACTGAGGATGAGCTGCAGCCCCCAATTCCCAATCCAGAGGGCCCCTTCACCCATACCCTTTGAGACTAAACACCACAGAACCCAGGGAATCTGAGCAAATGCAACTGAAAAGGACTGAAACTGAGGATAGCGATGGTGATTAAATATATGTAAGAAAATAAAAAAGCATTATTAAGGCTTTATATAAAGCAGGTATCCAAGAGGCTTAGATGTCACCTACTGAAAACCAAAAGAAAAGCACCCTCTTTGCAGCAGTCTAAAGAGAGACTTTTATATAATAAATCATTTTTCTGGAAAAAAAAAGCAGAATACATTTCCATTAATGCTTAGGCAGAGAAATAGTCCATTAAAAACTATGAACAAACAAGGTGACAAGTCCTCTCAGAAAAAAAGAGAAAAATCCTCAGAAAAATAAGAGCTTACATACATAAAAATATATGACTTAAATGACAGAGAATTTAGGATAGTACTTCTGAAAACACTGAGTTCTGAAACAAATCATATTAACAATTTCAGGAATTGAAAAACAACTAGATGAGCAGAATGGGTTATATAGGAAGAAGTTTGAAACCCTAAAAAACAAAAACAAAAAAATGAAAAAACAAATAGAACATCTGAAGATAAAGAACATACTGCAAGACATGAAAAATGAAATAGCAAGCTTGGGATATAGAGTCAACCAAATGGAGGAAAGGATCAATAATATCGAAGATAGAAATATAGAAATAAAGCAGATGGAAGAAGAGATAACCCGAAGGAAAAAAAAAATAATGAAAGAGAAATTTAAGAACTGATACCATCAGGAGAGGAAATGTAAGAATAATGGGCATTCTCAAAGGTAAAAAAAAGGCAAGGACTAGAAAGCATTTTCAGATAAATAGTGGATGAGAATTTCTTAAGTTTAAGGAATGAGCTGGAGTTCAAATTCAAGAAGTTAACAGAACACCCATTATCTCAACCAAAACAGACCTTCACCAAGACACATTGTATTCAAAATATCAAAAATCAATGACAAAGACTGAATTCTCAGGGCAGCCAGGGAGAAGAAAACGATAACTAATAAAGGAAAACCCATTATATTATCGCCCAACTTCTCAGTGCAAACAAGCCAGAAAGGAATTGGATCAAATATTTAAACTATTAAGTGAAAGGAAATACCAGCCCAGAATAATGTATTCAGCTAAGTTCTTCTTTAGATATGAAGGAGAAATAAAGACCTTCCCAGACATACAGATATTGAGAAAATTCTGCACTACAAGGTCTGCACTATAGGAAAACTGAAAGGGGTCAGCTCACCTAAAACAAAATGACCAAAAAAAAAAAAAAAACAAAACAAACCCAAACATAATTAGGAGTAAAGTGACTATCAAGCAAATAGAAGCAGAGGAGTGCAGCCCATATTAAAAACAGGGTATCATAAGCTTAAATAATAAGAGAGAATTCCTATAGCAAGCTAGTAATGAACATTCACCATACATAGGGATAAACTGAGATAACAATGACAGAAAAGGAGAGGATTCAAAGATCCAAATTTGCAAAGGGGAAAGTAGATAAGTCACATGCAGAAGAATATGGACAACTGTATAAATATTGAACCATCCTTAACATATTCCTAATGGTAACAATACACAGAAGATTCAGAACTGAAGTATATAACATAAAACAAGAAAAACTGGAGGGAAAATCCACAAAAGCCAACCAAAATAACGAAAACAGAAACACAAGGACAAGGAAGCAATGAAAATTGCTTCCAGAAAGCAAAAGATAAAATAACTATAAAAAGATCAGATATTTCAATAATCACCCTAAATGTAAATTTTCTAACTCACAAAAAAAGTCACAAAATTTCAGAATGGATCAAAAAACAAAACTCAATTATATGCTGCCTCCAGGAGACACATTTCAGCTCCAAAGAAAAATATAGACTCAAAGTGAAAGGGTAGAAAATAATATTTAAAGCAAATGAAATTCAGAGAAAAGCAAGAATAGTGGTATTAATATCAAATGAAACAGACTTTAGAATAAAAAGGGTAAAGAAAGATACTGAGGGACACTTCATAATGATAAAGGGAATTATGCCCTAGAAGACATAACAGTTATTAGTATCTATGCTTCTAATCAGGAAGCTCCAAAATATGTAAAGCAATTACTAACAGAACTAAAGGGAGAAATAGACCAAAACACTATTATAGTAGGGGATCTAAATACCCCACTATCAGATATGGACAGATCATCCAAACAGAAAATCGATAAGGAAATAATATCCTTAAATGACACTTTAGACCAATTGGACATAATTAACATTCACAGACCCTTCCATCCCAAAACAGCTGCTTATATTCTTCTCTAGTGCACATGGAACATTCTCAAAAAATCGAACACATACTGGGACAGAGAGATAGTTTCAACAAATATAAGAGGGTTAAAGTCATACCAACCATATTCTCTGATCGTAATGCTCTGAAATTAAATATCAACTGTAAAAAGAAAGCGAGAAGAACCACAAATACATGGAGATTAAATGACATGCTACTGAAAAATAACTGGGTTGGAGTAGAAATAAAAAGAGAGATCAAGAAATACATAGAAACAAATAGTAATGATAGTACAACATATCAAAACTTTTGGGACACTACAAAAGCAGTAATAAGAGGAAAATTCATATCATTACAGGCCTATCTTCAAAAACAAGAACAAGCCTAAATAAACAACCTAATACTTTACCTAAAAAAAACTAGAAAAGGAAGTACAAATGAAGCCTAACATCTGTAGAAGAAGATAAATAAAATTAGAGCAGAAGTAAATGAAATGGAACAAAAATAGAAAAAATAAATGCAACAATGAGCTGTTTCTTTGAGAATATTAACAAAATTGAAAAGCCCCTGGCTATACTCACTAAAGAAAAAAGAAAAATAGCACAAATAAACAAAATCAGTGATGAAAGAGGAAATTATGACTGACATCACAGAAATACAAAGGATCATGCAAGAATACTATGAAAAAATATATAAAACCAAATTTAATAACCTAGAAAAAGTGGACCAGTACTTAGAAAAATACAATCTTCTTAGACTAAATCAAGGAAATCTAGCAAATCTTAGTAGATTGATCAGTAGTATGGAAATTGAAACAATCATCAAAAACCTACCAAAAAGTAAAAGTTCAGAACCAGATAGATGCCTTCAACTCGTTTTAAGAGGCCCCTATTACTCTGTTACCAAAACCTGATAAAGATCACACACACACACACACACACACACACACAAACTACAGACCAATATCTCTCATGAACACAGATGCAAAATCCTAAATAAGGTACTAGCAAACCGAATACAGCAACATATTAAAAAGATTATATACCACGAATAAGTGGGCTTCATCCCAGAGAAAAAGAGATGGTTCAATATATGCAAATAGTTTAATGCATTACATCACATAAACAAAATAAAAATAAGAATCATATGATCATGCTAACAGATGCAGAAAAAGCCTTCAACAGAATACAGCATCCATTTATAATAAAAACACAACGAAATTGGTTTAGAAGGAGAGTACTTTAATATAATTAAGGCCATATATGTCAAACCCTCAGCCAACATTACACTTAATGATGGAAAACTAAAAACCTTCCCTCTAAAATTATAAAGAAGGCAAATCTGTCCACTATTGCCACTGTTATTCATATAACATTCGAGTTCCTAGCACATGCAATCAGATAAGAGAAATATATAAAAGGCATCCAAATAAGAATCAAAGAAGTAAGTCACTATTTGCGAATGACATGATTTTCTATATAGAAAAACTCTAAGCCTCCACAATAACACTACTAGAACATTAAGCAAATACAGTGAAATCTCTGGTTACAAAACCAATGTTTAAAAATCCATAATGTTCTAATAATGAATTGTCAGAAAAAGAATTGGAAAAAAATTTCTTTTGCAATTGCAACAAAAAGAATAGAATATTTAGGAATAAATCTAACAAAACATGTGAAGGACCTATATAATGAAAGCTATAAGACTCTATTAAAAGAAATCAAAGAAGATACAATTAATAGAAAGATACTTTGTGCTCTTGGATTGGAAGAATCAACATAGTTAAAATGACCTTATTACCTAAAGCATTATACAAACTTAATGTAATCTCCATCAAAATCCCATCAGCATTTCTTTTAAATAATAGAAGAAAAAATCATCAGATTTGTATGGAAGCGTAGAAGAACCTGACTTGCCAAAGCCATCCTGAGAAAAAAGAATGAGCCTGGAGTCATTACTTTGACTTACTTCAAATTATACTACTAAGTGTCAGTAATCAATACAGCATGATATTTGCATAAAAACAGATATACAAACTAGTGGAACAGAATAGAGAACCCAGAAGTAAATTCATATTTATATGGGCAAATAATTTTTGACCAAGAAAGCCAAAAACATACAATGGAGAAAGAAAAGCCTCTTCAATAAATTGAACTGGGAAAACTGGAAAGCCACCTGCAAAAGAATGACACTAGACTATTGTCTATAGCTAAAGACCAGAATTAACTCAAAATGAAGTTAAGAATCTCAATATAAGACCTGAGACAATAAAATACATAGAAAATAAAACATAGGAACTAAACTCAAGGACCTTGGACTTAAAGTGGATTTTATAAATTTGACCTTAAAAGCAAAGGAAGTAAAAGTTAAAATAAATAAATGGGGACTACATCAAACTAAAAAGCTTCTGCTCAGCAAGGTAACGAGACAATCATCCAAATGGGAGAATATATTTGCAAGCAATGCATTTGATAAAGGCCTAATATCCAAAATATATAAAGAACTCATACTACTCAATAACAACAAAAAACAAACAATCCAATCAAAACATGGTCAGAGGACCTGAACAAATACTTCTCGCTAGAGGACATACAAATGACCAACAAATATATGAAAAAATAGTCAACATCGCTAGCTATTAGGAAAATTCAAATCAAAACCACAATGAGTCACCATCTCACACCTGTTAGAAAAGCTATAATCAACAGGACAAGTAAAAACAAATGTTGGAGAGGATGCAGAGAAAAAGGAACCTTCATACATTGCTAATGAGACTGCTAATTAGTATTATCACTATGGAAAACAGTATGGAGGTTCCTCAAAAAACTAAGAATTGATCTACCATATGATCCAGCAATCCCATTACTGGTATTTACCCCAAAGACTTGAAAACCCATATTCAAAAAGATATTTGCACACTGATTTTCATAGTAGCATTATTGACCATGTCATGGAAGCAACCAAAGTGTGCTACGATAAACGAGTAGATAAAGAAGCTGAGGTACATATATACAATGGAATATTACTCAACTATGAAAAGAGATGAAATACTGCCATTGCAACAACATGTATGGACCTCGGGATAATCATGCTCTAAGCAAAATAAGCTAGACTGAAAAAGTTGAAAATCACATGATATCACTAAGTGTGGGATATAAACCTAAAAGTAACAAAGAAATGAGACAAACAGACAGAGACTAATAGACATGGACTATAGACTTTTTACCAGAGGGTTGGGGGCTGGGGAAGAAGGGGCAGGTAGACAGGGTAAATGGAGTCAAATATAGGGGGGTAGGAGGATGCTGAAGGGAGTAAAGTGGATCAAATATGTGGTAGCTTAAGGAAACTGGACTTTGTGCAGTAAACACAATAGAATATACAGATGTCAAATTATAATGTACACCTGAACATTATATAATTTTATTAATTAATGTTACCCCAATAAGTTCCATTTTTAAAAAGTAAAAAAAAAAAAAAACAAAAAACAGTTGGCCAGTAGCCTTTAGTAAAAATGAGGTAGCACATAGCACTGAAAGCTCACAAACTGACTCTCCACCACCTACCATGTTCCTCCACCACAGCGGTGATACCACATACCTGAGGTGAGCTAGTCACAGAGGTGACACCCACAGTCCCAGTAGGTAAATGGCATTTTCTTTAACTGAAACAATGTCTTTTCTCAGAGATCCCAGAGGGAAAAATACTGCATGAAAGAGAAAACAGAAACTTGTGCTATAACACCATCTATATAAGAAAATACACCCCCTATCAATCTGCCGAATAGCTGATAGTAAAAAAAAAAAAAAAAAAAAAATGTCTGAACAAGAAAAGAGTTCATTACCTCAAATGTTCAGACAAAGAAACAATCCATTAAATACTATGAACAATCAAGCTAAGATGGGAGCACAGAAAGAAAATGAAAGATCTCCAGAAACCAAACTCAATGTCATGGAAGACTGCAATTTAAATGACAAAGAATTTTAAGATTACAGTTATATAACGATATTAACCAGTGTTACCCCCAGTAAACTGAATTTTATAAAAAGACTACTCACATTCCTGAATGAATGCTAAACTTTGAATCAACTCCAGGTAGCTATTTCAGCAATTATTTTGAAAGAACAGCCAACCACCAGACACCATTTCTCCCTGCCTATGCATGAACATTCAGAACTGTCACCCACAACCAATCCAGATGAATCAAATACTTCTTCCATACTGACTATTTGCCTATCTCAAACCTTTTCCTACTTTACCTTCTCCCCACCACCTGATACAAATTCTTTCGAAGCCACTTACATCTTTATTTGCCAAATTCATCATATTCAAGAGCCCTGCCAATCCCAGGACACTAGACATGTTTCTGTTCTCCATCTAGTCCTGTAGCTAGTGGTTTAGGCTGCATGACCAGAATCTGATTCTTACTCTGTGGCTCAATAAATTATTTCTTTCATGACAATTTTTGATCTCAAAGCTTTTTGTTTAACAAAACTTCTAAGAGTCAAAACAACAAGGTATACATCTAAGATTCAGAAATAAACTGGGGAAACCAGAAGTGTGTCAGTTTGCCCTCCATCTTGGAAGGCAGAATCCAGAAAGTAAGGTTTAGTGGGTGGAGTTAAGCCCCTATCCTAGTCTAAAGTAGACCAAGGTCAGAGTAAAGATATTTACCACTAAATTACCTCTTCCAGTGTGAAAGTTGACCATGGGTTTAAGTCGTCTTGGCAAAAAGTTTGAAAAGTAAATCATTCCCAAGACATCTTTAACCCTTTTCCCATTTAGGAAAAAAAAAAAAGCACAGCTTGCTGCCAGCATTCATTTAACATCACATGTAGGAATGCTACATTTTCTAGGGTTTTGGAAATCAAACTGCTAAAAACAGAATGCTATAAAGAAAATGATGTATTTGTTTTCAAAGACTATCAATGTACTAAAGAGAAACAAAAATAATAATAAAAGCTAGATATTCGATGGCAAACTTTGAGGGTAAGCTTAGATATGGAAAGTTATCTCAGTGTAAACACTGTAGCCATAAACATTCTCACAGTAAACAGTAAAAGGGTCAAAAATGGCATTCAATAAAAATGAGCTTATGGTGGAATGATATTGTGATAGGAGATTATGAAAAGAATATTTCAGAGCTGAAGAGAATTGAAACAAATAATAACTAATCATTATTTAGCCTATTTACAGATATTTTTAATCTGCTGAATTTTATACTCTGAATCATTTTATATTTAGCATTTCACCTTTAAAAATCAAACCCAAAATTATTTAATATAAGGTAGATAATTGTTCTTATAAAATTGTGAAAATCCAAATTTTTTCCTATTCATAGTATTATTCTTCTAGCCTTAAATTATATGTGTGTAAAAGTAAATTGATAAATAATGCTCACCTATTCTTAACAGGAAATGCTGACTCATTTCCACCAGAAACAGAATAAAACAAAACAAAACAAAACAACAAAAACTGACTAGCTTCTTTGATGGATAAAATTAATAAAAAATAAATTAGGTTTAAAACTACCTTACATCCTCTCCCAAAAACTGAAATCTGAAATTGAAATCAAGAAAAATGGTTTGTAGAATACTTGAGTCAGATTCCAAATGAACTATACTATTTTAAAAGGAAGAATGTAAGATCAAAGTTATGAATAAGACTGAAGCCAAACTGTCACCTCATATAAAACTTGCCACCTGAGTTAGTCTAATTCTAAAAAAAAAAAAAAGAAGAAAAAAGAAAGAAAGAAAGAAAAGAAAAAAATAGACTAAGATATGATGCCAGCTATAAAAAAAAAATCTGGAACAAATTTACATTTTTGCAGATTTTATGGAAACCCAAAGAGGATGAATTGAATGCTTTCTAAAGTATGCATCACCAAAAGTTACTTTCACAGGTATGAAATAAACCAGGTTTTTACAAATTCAAAGCATTTTCTGTCCTAGAGTGAAAAAAAGAAAAAAAGTAAACATTTGTTCATTGTAAGATATAATTTATTTGTCTTATTTTGTCTTATTTGAAATAAAAATCTATTATGAAGAGATCCTATATTTTCAATCATTGAATAATACATGAAGGCTGTATTTATAGCTGGTTGGGACAAGACACCATTCAAAGAGACTTTCATTTCAGTTTGTTCAGATGTGGCCTGTTAAACTGAGTATTAGAAATAAGCCAAGGATAAAGAAAATCATTTCATAATATGCCCATCAGAAAATACAACATTAACTATAATGAAATTTTCCTTATATAAATTATAGTCAATCTTACAAAATTAATTCTTCATATTCAGGACTTGACTTAGCAATCTGCTTTCACAGAGTCATCTGTTTCTATACTAAAATTCTCCTGGATATCCTAACCCAACCCTCAGATACAGTCTGACGAGAGTTGGTTTGTGGTAGTGATATTCGCTGATATCTAAAAACTTGTACTCTGAATGTGGGGAAGTCAATATCAGTAAGAGTTATCAGAGGAGATTGATCATTATATCACTACCTAAAAACAAAATAATTATAGTCTTGACAATTTTAACCAGTAATAATGTTTAGAAATAAAAATAGCAAAACATCACACTAATTACAAGGAAGGCTAGCTCTTTCAGAAGATAAATTCTGATTTTGACTTTAAAATGTTTCATAAGCATAGCAAAGTCAGAATAAAGGCACAAAATGTTAATAAGTCCTCAAATTTAAGTACTTTCTAACACAATTGAAAACAAACTAAAATCATTCTTTTGATCCATTTACAAAGTAGTGGGTGCCAGTCACTGGGAATTTCCTCAGCCCTATAAACATACAAATAAACCTATACAGAAGAACAGACCCAAATATCATCAACTGGTGGACCATACTCACATAGTTCCTAAAAACTTTATTTTGTTCTTTAGATTACACAGATATGTGAAATTATGTGGTATTTGTGTTTCTCTATTTGACTTAATTTATTCAGTGCAATACCCTCTAGGACCATCAAGGCAATATATTTTTCCATCCCCTTCTTTTTAGTCTGTGTGTGTCTTTTAATCTGAAGAGAGTCTCTAGTAAGCAGCCTATGTAGGGCTCTTGTTTTCTTATTCATTCAGTTACCCTATCCTTTGGTTGAAGCACTTAATTCTTTTCCATTTGAGATACTTATTGATAGATACGTAATTATTACCATTTTTATTCATTATTTTGATACATGTTTTTTTCTTCTTAAATAAGTTCCTCTGACATTTCCTGTAATAGTGGCTTGACAGTGATGAATTTCTTTAGTTTTTTGTTTGTTTGTTTGTTTGTTTGTTTGTTTGTTTTATTTTGTTTTTGTCTGGGAAGCTCTTTATCTGTCCTTTGACTCTAAATGATAGCTTTGCTGGATAAAGTATTTTTGGTTATAGATTATGAGTTTTCACCACTTTGAATATTTTGTTCCAAGCCCTTCAGTCCTGCAAAGTCTTTTGAGAAATCAGTTGCAAGTCTTATGGATGCTTTCTTGTAGGTAACTAACTGCTTTTTTTTTTTTTTTTTGCTACTTTTAAGATTCCCTCTTTGTCTGTAACCTTTGGTATTTTAATTGTATGTCTTGCTGTAGGCCTCTTTGGGTTCCTCTTTTTTGTGATCTCTGAGCATCTTGGGGTTGTATGTTTATTTCCTTCACCAGGTTAGGGAAAATTTTCACCATTTCTTTAAAAAGCTTTTCAATTTTTTGTTTTCCCTCTCTTCCTTCAGGTACCCCTCTTACACAGATGTTTTTACACTTAATTTTGTCCCAAAGACACCTTAAATTACTATCTTCTTGGTTTCTTTTATCTTGCCATTCTGATTGGATGTCTTCGGCTTTCACATTTTTATATTGGTGGTTTGATCCTCTTCTCCATCCACTCTGTTAATTCCTTCTAATATACTCTTTGTCTCAGATAATGTATTATTTATTTCTTACTGGTTCCCTTTTATAATTTTCGTTTCCATTTTTATGTTTTTTATCTCATTGTTAAAGTTCTCACTGAGTTCATCTACACCTCCCCTAAATTCATTGAGCATCTTTATAATCAGCGTTTTGAATGCTACATATGTTAGATTGCTTGACTCCATTATTTCTAGATCTCTGTTCTGTTCTCTCATATGGTTTCTACATTGTCTCTCCATTTTGGCTTCCTTTCTGTGTCAGTTTCTACACACTAAACAAAGCTCCTAAGTCTCTCAGTCTTATTAGCATGGCTTCATGTAGTAGGCTTCCAGTGACACAGTCCTGAAACAAATTCATCAACGGGCCAAGTTTAGCCCAAGCCTGTGCCTCTCTGGGGCCACTTGATAAGATTTAACAAGCAACCCACAGATGCTGTGCTTATAGTTGCCTCATGAAGCCATGCCTGAAACTGAGGTCAGCTGCCACCAGTGTGGGTCTTGGAGCTTGATCAACAAGTTGCACCGGAAAGAAAGCCTCAAATCTAGCCCTGGCTCTGACAACTCAGTATCCTATAAGTACATGGTGCCTCCAAACCACCACCCCCAACACCCCGCCAAGCAGCTGACTGGGCGCTGGTGCTCAGAGCAAACGAGTCCATTCCGGTCACATACATGGCTTCTTTAAGAAGTATCTGCAACTTCCATAGTCTCTGGCCCACTCAGCTTCCCAGACAAGGCAGCCTTGTGTCCTTGCTTCCTCCTACCTCCCGACTTCTTATTTCTCTTCCTAGTTATAAGGCTTCTGTTTATCTAGACCCCAGGCAACTCAGCTTGCTGTTTGTTCCATGTTTCCATCACAACTTTTATGGAAGAGCAGATGTGGTCAGAAGAGATAATGAACAAAGCTACTATTATCTATGCCATTTTCTCCCCTTCTTTAATGCTCACTTTTGATTTATCTATTTCAATATATCTATTTCATTATTCACTTCTTAATAAAAATGTAACATAAGACAAGCATGTTTCTAAATATAAATTTTCAATGCACTGCTTATATAAAAAATTCCATTCTTCCAAAAAAAGATAAGCCCCATGAATAAACTACTAAAAGGGACAGCAATCACAATAGTAAAATAGTTACAAAACACAAACAAGTTCTCATTTAAAGAACATTTACTGAGCACCTAATTTTGTGCTAGCCTTTTTGCCAAATAGCATTGATTGAAACTGTGAAGCTATGAACAGTGTCCTCAAGTAGCTTCTTCATAGTGAAGAACACAAATATGAGAAAACTGCACAGAAAGTGCTATAATGCAGTATTGAAAAAAAGCTGTGTGTATTTAGAATGAGAAGTAATTAATTACCTCAGCTTTAGAGATTTGGAAATGAATTTAAAAGGTATTGAAGAGTAGAAAAATATTAACATTCAAGAATGGAGAAAAGTATTTCAAGGAGAAGCATGAAAAAAATGAAATGCCCTAATGTATTTCCTCATAAAAAAAAAAAAGGCATCTAAAATATGTCCACTCCTATCTATAGCCACTGCTACAGCCTAATCTAGACCTCTATTCTCTCTCATTAGGACTTCTATAAATCTAACTCATCCCCATCAATCTTGCCTCCTTCCTTTCCCCCTGCCATGAATCTTCCCCATAGAAAACAGTAATTTTTCACTTCTAAATATATATTAGTTATCATTGCTTCTTAAAATTTGTCAAGGTTTTCCATTTTTGAGAATAAAATCTAAAATTCTCACAGCCAATTAGTGTATTATTAATCACCTTTAAACTCTTTCTTCTAACTAGCTTGCTTATAAAACCATATTTTTAAATGTTCACATACATTTCAGAACCAGAATCTGTTTTAAGTAGTATTTTTTTAAGTTGGCCAGTTGTTTGGTACTTCTTTCTTACTCTATTAAAAATATACAATTTTAGAGAAAAGGTATCTAAATTATAACTATATTTGTTTACTAGTTGTGTTTCCAAGCAACTTAAAAGCAAAAAAGTATTTTTTTAAACTTGTAATCATATCTGAATTGCAAAAGAGGCCTCCTGTACTCATGAACTAGATAACTCAGACTTTTCCAGTGAGACAAAAAAATAAATAAATAAAATATGTATGTATGCTTGTAGAAAATGGAGAGCTCACAAAGTCATGCAGAATTTATTAGGCCAAGATTTGGCTGATAATAGAAATCCAGAGATCTGAATCAGGCATCTGAGACAACTTTCTCTTGGATTTTAATTATTCTAGTGAAAGTAGGTTATTAAGGATGCTGAAAGACTGAGCACATTCTTGGGGTAAGGGGGAGAAATGTGAGTCCAAAATAGAGAAGAGGTTTGTTTCTAAACTCTCATGCATGGTAAGAGGCTGAAAGATTATAAGATAGGTCTCTACCAGGCCTAACTTTCCATCCTAACTTTAAATTACTCCCTCACTAAAATGGGATTCAGGAAACTCCCAGGCAGCCTAGTAACTATGGATAGCAGGCAGAAGCAACAAGAGCCTCCTTTGGAGAAAGATAGCACTACCCTAGGCCTCAAGGTTTTTAATAAATAATTTTTCAAATACAATGTCTGGCATGGAATAAAAAATAGGCCTATAAGGATACAAGACACCTTGACTGAAAAACTTCAGAAGTAACAAACAATACAAACAGATACATTTTCTGGAAGTGGAACAAAATAACAAAATATATTAAAGTTTGATAAGTAAAAAATGAATGTTGCAATTTCTAAAGTAATAACTAAGGAAATAGTAAAAAGTGTATAGAACTTCTAAGGTTAATAAAGGCAAAAGATTAGAATAATAAGAAGACCAAAGAAATGAAATCAAAAAAAGAGGGGAAACATCCAACAAGTGAAACAATAGAAAACAAACAGTAGTGTAATACATTTAAAATAAAATATATCTGAAATTACAACTGATGTAAATGAACTAGATAATTCATCTCAAATACAAAGCTTGTCAAAATAGATGCAAGAAGAGAGTACACTATGCTGAAAACAATGAAGGTGAGGCAGAGGCCTTAGGGTTAAATAACAAGCAATTCTATATATAGAGTCATAATCCTGAGAAAATGATGTCATCTCTTTGAGTCTCTCCTTTTTTTTTAAGTGGCAGGTAACAAATGTATAATTGACATCTCTAGGGATAGTTAGGCAATGAACTCATTTAGGTAAAGCTCCTGATGTAGTACTTAGCACAGTGTTGTGCTTCTCCCTCTTTCCCTTGTAAAATAAACAGATTAGACCAAGTTTTCTTATAATCAGATTCACTTAGAGTGAAGTGCACCTTTAATTTTAAATTGACTTTACATGATTAAGTCTACTTAGCTCAAAGAAGAACAGAGTTATTATATTAATTGGGTCACTGAAGTACATGGCATAAAGCTTGATACATAATTAAAGTAACTCAATATATCCTAATATATCTCCCTAAATGTTTTATTGATATTGTTGGCTGAATGCAGGAAATAAGTATTGTTTTGCTGTCTTTGTGGGTCAGATTTCATTATATAAACATCTAAATTTTAATCAGGCAGTTATGTTAATATATTCTGTTAACAGTGAATATTTATTTTCCCCACCTAACAATCTAGAATATTGAAAGCTAATTTAAATAGATCTTTTTATAGCAAGTCTGTGAAAACTGTGTATTCATTAAACTAAGGATTACTTTGAATGCCAGCACAGCCAAATTGTATTTTGAAATGATGCAGGATAAACAACATATGTATTCAACATGTATTTTTCTTCAGTTGCTAAGGCAACATTGTTCAGTCTAAAAGAGTGAAATGGTGCAGAAACAAGGTGAAAAAATAATTCCTTTGGGTACTTAGTTCAATATAAGGTACCCTTCATATTTGCCATTATAATGTAGCCAATGTGGTTCTGAAATATTCTACTATTATATTATCTGTGTTATATTTTATGTTTTATTATTTTGTCAATATAACAAGTTCTCCTCCTGCCAGCAAAATTTTGAACAGCTCTTCATATATTTCCACCTCCAATGCACTGTTTTATTGCTTACCTCCCCAAAGGAGATATGACCCAGGCCTCAGTGTTTCTCAAGCTGAAGATATAATTCTGATGGTGACCGACAGAAAATTCTAAGAATTGTGGATTAAACTTTCACATATCAAGAATAACTAGGTTGGTAACAAGATGCCTATTTTCTCATTTTTTAACTTATTCGGGAAAAACATCTCTTCTCCTAGCCATTTCTGATTATTATCCAAACTTGTTATTATATATTTACTTTTCTCTCATTTATACAAGTTCATTTGGCTCTAGTATACTACTAGAGAATATAGATAAACCTTCAGCAAATTTGATTAAGAAGAAAAAGATGAAACAGCCCCCATACATGAATTAGCCCCCATACATGAAGGACAAGGAGAGACCAAAATAAGAGGCAGACTACTCTAGATTAGTAAGTGGCAGGTTTAATAAGCAAGGAAACTTACCTTTATAAAAAATTTGTATTGGATGACTGCAAGATTAGTGGATGTCCATATCTGCCTGCTGGACTCTTAAAATTTATGTAGATGCTTTAACTGGGTTCAGTCATACATACCATCCATATGGTTTCAAGAACACATTTCTCATTCAGGGACTGAGTCTTTGAAAATGGGTTCCAATGTAGAAATGGTTGGGAGAACATATTTTCTAAAAACAGGGAAATAGGTAAGAAATCTTCATTTGCCTGGGTGTAGTTCATGGGTCAACCAATGACCTACTCTAATAATAATTTGAAATTATAAGGGAGACCTAACTATATCAAAGATTTTTTTTAAAAAAATTAAGTACCATGTACAATATTATAATGGTAAATTTGAAATTCTATCAAAAAAACTTTTTTTAGAAAAGTACAAATTTTTTCTCATGAAAAATAAACAATGTATGCACTGTGGAAACTAAAGCACCCAAACTCTCTCACAACCATGTATGAAAATGCAAGTTCTTACTGGCAAGTTCTATCAAACCTTCAGAAACAGATATATCCTGTATTATGTAAACTGTTCCAAAGTGCAGAAATATATGTGCCCTGTGTCGAGTTTCAGAAATGCTGTTAAGATTAAAAGCTAAGTAAAAGAGGTACTAAAGATTCTATTCTAAATTCGGTAATCTTCCAGGAGACGGTATATACCACTATAACACATGCCAATGCAATTAAACAATAACAAAAATTTTAAAAAAAATCTGCACAGACATAAATAGTGGAAAAAATGATTGTTTTCAACATCTCAGTAGTAATAAAAAATGAGTAAATATATTATTTAAAAGAAGTCCATTAAAAATAGCAACAAAAATATATTTTTTAAAAAGCTCAAGTAAAACATCTAAAAAGAAAGATTTAATAAGAATATAAAACTCAATTAAAGGGTATTTAAAAAGTATAAAATAAATAGATACAGATCATTGAAATATTTAATATTCTATTTTTCTATTTATTTAGTTTTTTTAATTTTAAAATATTTTTATTACAGTTGGCATATACAATTATATTAGCTTCAGGTGTACAACATAGGTATTAAGCATATATATAATTTATGAAGTAATCACCCTGATAAGTCTAGTACATATCTGATACCATACATAGTAATTACAATGCTATTGATTATATTTCTTATGTTATAATTTACATCCTCATGACTATTTTATAATTAGTAAGTTATACTTCTTATTTTCTTCTCCTATTTTATCCATCTCCTCAAACCCCCTCTCATCTGGTAATCATCAAAATTTTTTCTGTATTTATGAATTTATTTTCATTTGGTTTGTTTATTTTGTTGTTATAGATTCCACGTGTAAGTAAAATTGTACAGTATTTGTTTTTCTCTGTCTAACTTACCTCCACTCAGCATAATACCCTTTAGATCCATCCATGTTGTTTCAGATGGCAAGATTTTACCTTTTTTTTTTTATAGCTTAGCAATATTCTTTTTTATATATGTACCACCTCTTCTTTATCCATTTATCTATTGATGGGCTCTCAGGTTGCCTCCATATCTTGACTATTGTTAATAATGCTTCGATGAACGTAGGAATTCACATGTCCCTTTGAAGTAGTGTTTTGGGTTTCTTCAAATAAATACACAGAAGTGGGATTACTGGGTCATTCTTTGTCTCTTATTATAGCATTTTTTTAACATTTATTTTTTTGAGTTTATTAGGGTAACATTAGTTAATACAATCATATAATTTTCAGGTGTACATTATAATTTGACATCTCTATATTCTATTGTGTGAAAGTCCAGTTTCCTTCAGCTACCACATGTTTGATCCCCTTTACCCACTTTACCTTCCCACTATCCCCCTATATTTTACCCCCTTTACCCCATCTACCTCTTCCCATCTACCTCTCCCCTCCCTTCAGCCTATACACTTCGATTATCACTGGTCTATAGTTTACGTCCATGTGTCTCTGTTTGTTTGTCCTGTTCATTTGTTGCTTTTAGGTTTATATCTCACATATAAGTGATATAATGTGATTTTCAGCTTTTTACAGCCTGGCTTATTTCTCTTAGCATGATTATCTTGAGGCCCATCCATGTCATTGTAAATGGCAGTATTTCATCTCTTCTTATGGCTGAACAATATTTCATTGTACATAGCTACCACAACTTATTTAGCCAATCATCTATTGTAGGACACTTTGGTTGCTTCCATGTCCTGGCCACTGTGAATAATGCTGCTATGAAAGTTGGTGTGTAAATATATTTTTGGATATGGATTTTCCAGTCTTTGGGGTAAATAGTCAATAGAAGGATTGGTGGATCATATGGTAGATAAATTTTTAGTTTTTGAGGACCCTCCATACTGTTTTCCTTAGTTATAGACTTTGTTTTAAGGTCTATTTTGTCTGATACAAATGCTGCTACCTCAGCTTTTTTTCCCCCATAAAATATCTTTTTACATCCCTTTACCTTCAGTCTGTGTGTATCTTTTGATCTGAAGTAAGTACCTTGTAGGCTTTATACATAAGGGCTTGTATTTTTATCCATTCAGTCATCCTATAACTTTTGATTGGAGTATATAATTAATTTGCATTTAAAGCAATTATTGATAGATATGTAGTTATTGCCATTTTATTATTCATATTTAT
This sequence comes from Cynopterus sphinx, assembly GCA_030015415.1. Classification (NCBI taxonomy): domain Eukaryota; kingdom Metazoa; phylum Chordata; class Mammalia; order Chiroptera; family Pteropodidae; genus Cynopterus; species Cynopterus sphinx. The sequence continues at coordinate 96,114,620 of CM057381.1, forward strand.
GACCTTTTTTCCCCTTCTCCTTCTGAAAGAAGTCATACCCTATAATTCTGAATTGATGTTGATGAGCTCCAAAACAGTAACTTTTTTTTGTCTGGGAAGCTCTTTATCTGTCCTTCTATTTTGAATGATAGCTTTGCTAGGCAGATTAATCTTGGCTGTAGGTCCTTGCTTTTCATCACTTTGAATATTTTGTGTCAATCCCCTCTAGCCTACAAAGTTTCTGTTGAGAAATCAGCTAAAGTCTTATGGGTGTTCCCTTTATGTAACTAACACTTTCTCTTGCTACTTTTGAGATTCTCTCTTTACTTTAATTTTGGCATTTTAATTATAATGTGTCTTGATGTAGGCTTTTATGAGTTCATTTTATTTGAGACTGTCTGTACTCCCTGGACTTGTATGTCTATTTTCTTCACAAGGTTAAGGAAGTTTCCCATCACTTTTTTTTTCAAATAGGTTTTTAATTCCTTGCTCTCTCTTCTTCTGGTACTCCTATGATGCAAACGTTGGTATACTAGATGTTCTAGGGGCTCCTTAAGCTATCCTCGGTTTTTTAGATTATTTTGTTGCTGTTCTGATTGTTTTCTGCTACCTTCTGTCTGATTGAGTGTTTTTTGCTACCTGCTATCTTCTAAATCACTGATTCGATCCTCTACTTTATCTAATCTACTATTGTTTCTCTTTAATATATTGTTTCAATTATTGTGTTCTTCATTTCTGACTGATTCTTAACAGTGTTTTGAATTTTGCGTCTGGTAAATTTCTTGTCTCCATTTTGTTTAGTTCTTTTCCTGGAATTTTGTTCTGTTCTTCCATTTGGGACAAGTTTCTTTGTCTTCATATTTGGCTGCCTACTTGTGTTTGTTTCCATGTATTAGATAGGGCTGCTATGTCTCCAGGTCATAGTAGAGTGGCTTTATATAGTAGGAGTGCCATGGGTACCAGTGGTACTGGTTTCCTTGGTCACCTGGGCTCCTGGTACAACCCTTGTATGAGTTACATGATATCCCCTGTTATAGTTGAGCCTTGGTTGCTATTTGCTCATCAGTGAGAGGAACTGATCCTCAGGCTGATTAGTTGTGATGACTAGCCATGACCAGTGGAGAAGCTGTTGTGCAGGGCTGACCCTACAGAGCAGGATTCACTTTCACGGGGCTCTGGTGGCTGCTCAATCTTCCCTTTGGGTCATTCTTGGATGTGGCCCTCAGTTGTGCTCTGGCTTGGTCCAAGTCAGCCATTGGGATGTGCTGCCCTCAGGGCCTGGGAGGTGACCCACTGCAGGCCAAGTTCAGCCACAGTTTATGTCCTGCCTGGGGCCTCCAGCATGAGACAATAAGCAATGCACAGATAGCTGCCACTCATTTTGGGCTTGGAGGTGCTCCAAGATGTCAAGCCTCAAAACAAGGCCAGCTGTCACAAGGGTCAGGCATGGAGTTGCTCCTTGTATAAGGAACACTGAGGTAGATGCTGCTTGTTTGCGGTTTATGAACCTTTGAGAGATTTTAGAAAAGTTTACAGCATAAACCAAGGCAGGATGTTTAGGCTTTATAGAAAAGCTGCTGAAAGTGGCTGGGGTAAGCCTGCAAGTTGGGAGGGGCCGGGTCTCAGGCAGTCACCAGGACAGGGTGATAAGTGTTAGCCAGTTTGATAGAGACCCAGTTATGGAGGCTGTCTATATCTACACACCAGGAGGAGTTAGGTCTCAACAAAGAAACAGTGGCTTCTGCCAGCATTTCTGTCTGACAGAAAACTGCTCCTTCAGCTCTCATCCTGATGCCAGACAATTCGGTTCCTCCCCATATGTCCCTGGTGCCTTTTAAGCTGCTGCCCCAGTGCTGGAGCTCAGAGCAAGTGAGTCAATCAGTAAGTTTCTGCATAGGCCCTTAAGAGGATCTGCCTGGACTCAGCAGTCTTTTGTCTCACTCAACCACAATATTCTCTGGTTTTTACAGCCATAAATTATGGGGACTTCTCTTCCCGGCACTGAAACCCTGGGCTGTGGTGCCTGGTGTGGGGCTGGGAACTCTCACTCCTCTGGGAGGATCACAACAGCCAAGATAGCCCTCCTGATTTTTAATTGCCACAAGTGGGTTTGGAATCAGTTGTTCAGCATCTTCGCCCCTCCTTCCAGTCTGTAAGTAGCTTCTTCTGTATATCCTTAGTTATAGGACTTCTGTTCAGCTAGACTTCCAGCTATTCTTAATGATTTTTTTTTGTAGTTTAGTTGTAATTTTTATGTGGTCATGAGAGGAGGCAAGCACAGCATTTACCTACTCTGCTATATTTAATATTTAAAAACATAAATTCCCCATGCAAACCAAATTAATTTGAATATTTCTTTAAAACCAAACTGTAAAAATTAATAAACTTAAACCTGTGTAAAATGGAGTCAGAAGGTTAGACGAGAAAACTCTTACACACATGTCACTCAATGCACACTACTGACCCCAAAAGAAAAGAAAAAGAAAGTTACCTTGAGTTTTCAACAGGTAGTGACACTACCTTACTACCTCAGCAGGAGAAACAAAACATTCATTCTTCCTTGCCCAGTAATAGCTTAGTCAATGAGAGACTGCCGTAACTCAGCCAATGAGAAATTTTAGTTTTCTCCAATGGACTCTGTTTACAACAGCCCTTTCTAAGTCCATAAGAGAATGTTTCTCTCTTTAATTTCTCTGGACTTTCTCATGATTTGCCATTAGATTGCAAGTCCTAAATTGCAATTCTTTGATATTCCTGAGTAAACTAATTTTGCTGAAGATATATATATCTGGCTCTCTATTTTTTTTAAGGCCAACATTACCAACTTTAATGTAAGAAACAAAACTGCTAAAGCTGAACCAAAAAAGTTTTGAAGAGAAAAATGAGAAAAGATTTGCTCTATTCAAATTTTAAAAAGCAATAAAATGATAAAATTTTAAATTATTTTTGCTCGGTGAATATCAGACAAATATATCAGTTGAACAAAACAAAAGGTTGAAAAATGTAGTTGTGTGTTCAAATTAAATAAATAATAAAAACAACATTGCATATCAGTAAGAAAGATAAACAATTCTAATATGTTTGATAACCTGGCTAGTATTCATTTGTAGAAAATAAATTAGATCATCATATTACTCAAAAAAATTAACTTTCTATGAATTAAATTTTTAAATATAAAATTTTGAAAAGAATGCAGAAATATTAAACTAAAAATGTTTATTTGTATATGTCCTTGATATTAGAAAATCCTTCAAAAACAAAACATTTAATGCAGTTATGAAGAAAAATGTTTACAATTAACTACATCTAAATTTAGAACTTTGAATGACAAATTAGATCTTAAAATTTTTAAAATAAGCATAAAGTACCTTAAATAGATAAATAAAATATTTCCAGAGTGTACATTCAATAAAAATAGAAGAGTAGGTAGACAAACTTTAGTGTCAGTCAATTCACACATTAAAAAAAATAATATGATTTAAATCATAAAGTTATTTTTGCCCATTTGATTAACAAAAATGATAAAGTTAGACCTCATCAAATGTTTCTGAGGATGCAGGAAAAGTGTACTCTAATATTCTGATGGTGAGAGTTTAATCAACATTGCCACATTAGCCATTTCTATTATCTAAAAAGTGTGGACCAAGTAATCTGGCAGTTACCTGTGTTAAATGATTATGTACATATGTGTAAGTAGGAACATGTGTAATGGAATAAAAATCAAAGCAATTATAATTTCTATTAATAGGGATGGCTAAATAATCTATGGTATAGCCACAAGTTGAAGTACAATGCAGCTGTAATAAATAACGTGATACTGAGATATAGAACAATTTCCAAGAAAAATTGTAGAAAATAAAGTTTTCAAATGCTCAAACACTTTCCCATCACTGGAGTCCTCTAATCTCTAGGATAAATATTTATTTGCCTTATAACCTTCCTTATGTAATCTTGATGTAAATCACTTTTCCATCCTAGTCACTCTCCCCTCCCAGTGTTTTAGTCTTTCTGCATCTGACCGTGTTAGTTAGGGCTGTCTTTGCTATGATGAACAGAAACAAACTTTTGTTTTATAACCACAAAGTGGGGGGGGTGCATAATTAGAAGAATGCAAAATAATCTTTTTGACACCAAGGTGGAAAATTCACGTTATCCTCAGAAGATTAGATGGAGGAAAAAGAAAGCCATCATGAGCCAGGGCTCTCCATCTCTCATACCTCCATACCTCTCTTATCAACTACACTTTTCTCATTCCCATTCTCCTACTTTTTTTCTCTGTCTTTACTAATTTATTCTGCTGCTTAATTTTAACATTAGATTAGAGATTCTTATAGATCTAAGTTTAAATATTATAGTTCCAGCTCCGAAGGAAATTTTCATATAGTCCTTTCATGAAAAAGATAATGACATGCACCAGTTTGTATGTGAGGAGCAACCTCTTGTCTGCCTGATGCACTCTGGTTTTAAGGCATGGAGAAGTGTTATTCAAAATGACTGCTAGAGGCTCAACCCATGAACTGGGGTAAAGATAAGAGAAACACAACAAGTTGGGCAGATAGCTTGAAATGTGGAACTCAGAGCAAAAATACAAAACTTCAAGACTGAGCTAGGCAATAACACAATAGCATAACATGTTGTCAGAGATAAAATTACTGTATTTCATTTTACAGATTAGAAAACTGAGATATAGAGTAAATGAATGTCAAGTCATATAGTTAGGTTCATGGTTAAGTAATGATGGTAACACATCTCCTTCTAATCCCATATAACCCCCCTGAAGAGTTTTCACGGAGAGATTTCTTTAACAAAATGCCTCTCCCACCAAAATGTAAGAGAAAAAATTATCATTCAGCTTAATGATGAGAAAATAGTTAAAACCTTCATATAAAAATTATTTCACAGTGAGATATTACTGCTAGGACTTCCATTTGCATACAGATTATCAGGTACATGAAAACTTGCTTAATATAAATATAAAACAAATTCTAAATTATGTTAATATTCTGAATTAGCTAATTGACTCTTCTTTACTATAGATATCCTAAATAAATTGCCTAAGTGGAAATTTTCAATAATTTTCAAAAGATAGAAGGTTAAAATGATTTTAACTGGTTATTTTCTCTACCGCTTTTGAATATGATTTTTAATTTCTTCTCACATTGTCTGTATTTTTTTATTTTCTGTATTCTTGGGGCCTTGATACTGGAGGGACTGCTCTTTCAGAACTAGTTAATTCCTAGGGATAGCAAACTAGTTCCCTGAAAGTATACCCTTGATATACAAACCAACCAATGCAGAGCCCACACCCTCAACTATCTCCTGTATCAAAATCTCCCTCAACAAGCCAATATCCCCTATACTGTAAATCACTCTGGGACAGGTACCAGACAACTAGGGACTACCCCTACAGTATGCACCACAATTATTCAAATTATCCAATCCTAAACTTGTTCAGCATACCATGTGGCTGCAAATTCATGGTTCTGGGATAAGGGGTACAAGACTCTGCAGTTGGAAGAAAATGCAAGGAGTCAAAGGCAACTGTAACATAGCATTTTATTCCAGCAAAGGCACTTCATGCCAGCCTCAAAGGGCAGCAGTTCTCCAGCCAGGGCACAGGCCACTTCACAGAGTGGCAATTCTTTAGCAAGGGCATAGTACTGCACCACATGGCAAAAGCAACTTTTTATACACTGGTAAACAATAGCGGCACACTGCCAGATGATGGGAGCCCCTGCACATGAACTGAGACTCAGCACATGGTTAAATAAGGGGAGAAGTGCTGAGTTTTCTTTGGAAGTTAGCTATGGGTGTGGGAAGGAGCCTGATTACAGTTATCTTTCTTTCTCTGCACACATACTTAACCTGCTTCACCCATTCCTTCCTGCAAAACTCCATTAAAGGTTCTAGGCTATGATTTCTCTTTTTGTCTTCCACCTCCTGAGCATGCATCCCTGGTCCTTCCCCATGTGAACCTGTATGATATGGAATTCTTCATGTTTCAAAAGATCTATAATCATAAACCTTTTCCTACATGACAATTCTTTTCATGTCTACTGTTGTACCATACCTAATTGAAACAAATTCCAGATACTTAAGAAGTATTTAAAAATTCTTTTTAACCTTAAATATTTCTCATGGGAAAATAATAAAATCAAAGTACTCAAAAATGTTAGAAAGTGGTCTGAACATATATTTTCTTGGCATGTTATTAAAACACTACCAAGCACATTTTAAAAATATAAATCTGTCCACTTTCTTAGGACCTCTAGAAAATAAATTACACAAATTCCTTTCAGTGTACTTTTATAGTTAACTTAAATCTCTCAGTCTTCTACTTAAGATCTGTGTGATCAATTTTATTGTTTCCTTCAAGGCCAGAAGAAGCAAGTTTTCACCATGAGTTCTCTGATGGAAATGAAAAAGCAGAGAAGCCAGTTTTTTCCTCTCACTTTTGTTCTCCTGAAGAACTAGTTTGAGGCTCGTCTTTAAGGAAGACTGAGCTCCTAGATGCTGTTAAAACAATTCAGCTACCCTTTCAAACAAATTATCTGAGACGTCATCACAGTAATCACATTATGGACAGCAGGACCATGTGTATGCCATTATACCTGGAAACTATGAGGTAACACGTGCTCTTCTCTAACCTTAATGCCTGAACACATCAGAGTCATATCTGTAGAATTCATCACTTATGTCTTTACTTGTCAAAAAAAGCTATAACACAATTCAAATTAGAGGTGATGAGAAAGAAAAAATTATCACATAGGTCATGACATATTTCTCTGCCCTAGTAAAATCATGTTTGATCTATAAGATGTGCTTTGACCACCTATTTGATATTTGATGTTTCACTTTTACATTTCAGGAATTTTAATTTTTATATGCATTTTAAATAAATGAAACATTGAAAATTATTTTATTATTTAATTTGTTAAATTAAAATGTAATTTAGATAGATTTAGGAAATATTGTAGTACTTTTTCTAAGCTGAAGGCTTCCTGAGAATGCATGTAAAATTACTTTGGCAATTCTAAAATCAAGCAATTGGCCTCTTCTTCACAGAATATCCAATTCAGTAAGTGATATGGCAAGTGATATGAAGCATTCTATAACAGCACAAGATAGTGGTGCTTAACCAGTCTAGGTGGGGCCAGGGAAGACTCTGCTAAAAAATGACATTGAAGCTGAGGTCTAAAGGTTAAATAGCTTTGATATGGGAATGGTTTCTTTTCCAAGTTTTCAAGCCTGAAGGCCTTCTGTTAATAAATTATTATTTGTTCTTCATAAAATAATTAGTTCCTAATTTTTTAAATAATTTTTGAATTTTTAAGTGTTTTAAAATAATGATATAAGTAATATAGGCATGGGGAAAGGCTCAGAAGCAAGAGAGATGACTGCACTAATAAAAGGATCTCATTATCTCAATGTGTTTTATTAAATATCTGTAGAGTCTGAATCTTCTTTTAAATGTTAATATCAATTATGTTGCTTCTTTAGAGATGTGTTGCTTAGTGTTTTTTCATTTTGTTTTTATTTGCTTACTTGTTTATATGTGTTTGTCCCTCCCCATTTTTTTAAACCTACATTTTCCTCTTGAGAATCTTGCTAAAGCAGACAGAGTACATATATATAGCTACTACCTTGGCTCCACAATCTAAAGCTATCTTCCTCTGGCTTTTCTCCCATGTATGTGACCTTTTGCGGTGACTTTTAATAGCTTATTGATCTTCATTTTCCCCTAAATTTGATCCTCTTCTATACTTTCTCAGTTTTATCTTCCAGTAAATATCCTACCCCTTCCAATAAAGAACACACTTTCTGCCTACTTTCTTGGCTCTACAAAGTCCACTTGGCAAAGTTACCTTTCAGAGTTCCCACCCACCCTATAAGGTCTCATTACCTGCCAGACAATGGGATCAGACAGTAGAACCCAGAGAGTCTTTATACACAAAGGTATTGATTTTTATCTTTGGCAATATTTTCCTCATTCATTTTAAATCGTATTTTAATTTGCTTTATATTTACATTGTCAAGAATAAAATCATAGTTTAATCATTCTTTGAGTATTTTTTTCCAAAATTTTTTAGCTTAGAAGGCTCTCTGTTAATAGTCTTATTTGCTCTTCGTAAAAGAGTAAATTCCTAATTTTTAAGATAACTTTGGCTCAATAATACTGATTCTACTGATTTGGTTATTTTATGCACTGGCTAAAGTAATCTGGAAATAGCCTAAATGTCTATTTTTAAGTCAGTATTTAAATAAATTAGGTTGTTTGTGACAAAAAGCTACTATTCAACTGACAAAATATATATTATGATTTGCTGTTTTGGAAATATCACTATAATATTAGAAGTATAAGATGCACATATACTATGATCTACAGTATGTAAAGATTACACAAAATATGTAACTATGGTTTATGTAATATATAATTACATTTTATACATAAGCTGTTACATGTATATGTTTTTCAAGAGAACTTCAGAAAAAGAATAATAGCAGTAGTTACCTAGGGAAAAAAAAAATTTGAGAGAGATAGAAATAGGAAAAGACAGGATTATCTTTTTGTTTATCATTTTATACTTTCTTGTGAAACTGAATTTCTGACTAAATACTTGTGAAATTTTTATTTTTAATTCGATTTTTTAAAGTCTTTCTATTATGCAAACATTTTATATTTGCTTCTGTTTTTATCCTGGTTATTTATAAAGCTTAATTTCTTTTTTCAATCTAAAATCTTACATTCATATTTACCAAATATAAAATAAAAAGTATCACAGCTTAGTAAAATTTAACTTTAAAATATTAACAAAATTGTGTAATTTTAATAATATTGTTAGTAACATAGTAACAAATTAGCCAAAGTATTTCTTAGTAGGAAATAATTTAAAAAAAAAAAAAAACAGAACCCACAGACTTATTATCTAACATCCTTTCTTAGAAATTATCAGGTCTGATAAACAGAAAAAAACATTTTTTAAAAAGAGGACAAAACCTTATGGCATACCACTGTGTAGATCAATGTATGCATTGTAAGAATTCTTGAAAGAGAAGAGGAGCTAGGGTTGAGAGGATATTTTTAAAATAATGGCTAAAACTCTCCAAATTTGATGAAAGATATAAATATAAACATTTAAGAAGATCAAAGAATTATAAATAAGATGCACTTGAAGAGACCCACATCAAGACATATTTTAATTAATCTTTCAAAAGAAAAAGCAGTGTCTTGAAGAGATGTTTGTACATTCATGCCCATAGAAGTATTATTCGTAATCAGTAAAATGTGAGAGCAACCCAAATGTTTATCAACAGATGATTGGATAAGCAAAATGTGGTATATATATGCAATAAAATATTATTCAGACCAAAAAAGGAAAATTCTGACATGTTACAGATATGGATGAACATTTATGGCATTATGCTAAGTGAAATAAATTGGTAATAAAAGACAAATACTGTATGATTTCACTTATGAGGTAATTAAAGTAGTCAAAGTCATAGATACATAGAGTAGAATGGTGGTTGCCAGAGACTGAGGGAAAGTGTAACCTGTGGGGTATGGTTTAAAGGGTAGAGAATTTCAGTTTTACAAAATGTAAGTTCTGGAGATAAATTGCAGTTATAGTTGTACAATATTATGAATGTATTTAATGCCACTTAAAAATAGTTAAGGTGGCAAATTTTATGTTATGTTTTGTATTATATATATTTTTTTAATTTAAGGAAAAGGAAAAATACAAAATGAAATTTTGATAGGGCTTGGATTATACTTGTGTATGTAATTGACAAAACTCAGGAATTATATACCTAAAATTTGTATGTCATTGTTATATAAATTTTAACTCAAAAGAAGAAACTATATTAAATTCTGAAATCCAATTAATGATATGTATGCTGAATTATTTTTAGAGAGAAGCATACTAATGTCTGCAATAAATAAAAATAAAGCAATTGGTGGATGGGTAGGGGAATGTGTGTATGCACAGATAGGTGATAAAGAAAGTAAAATGTCTAGAACAATGTAAATAAGAGAATCTTGGATTAGGTGGATTTACTCTTTCTACTTTGCTGTATGTTTGAAATTTTTATTAAAATTTAAGAAATATTGTTAAAAAGCAAATGGAGGCACTCAAACATATTAGCACAGTTTGGGGAGATTAAGTTTAGAAGTAAATAACTTCACATTTTAATAGTTATGGAAGCTGTGTTTATAACAGAGTATACTCATTAATTTCATAATTGTGAGCCATTTCATAATGATGTGCAATCTTCTCTCTACTTAAGAGGACATAAAAGAGTATGATATGTTTGGGAAATACTGTCATTCATTATAAAAGTTAGTATTGTTGCCTAAATAGAAAGTTTCAGTAATTAAGAAAATTTAATTTTAGTGAAAGTTTCTTCCCTATAATGGTGACTAGACAAAGGTTCTTTCTAAATGAGAAGCCTTTTGGACATTAATCAAAACATACACATAGCAAGCTTTGTCTATATTTTTATTTTTCAGAATCTACATTTTCTTTATTTACATTTGTAATAAATTCAGCAATCAACTTGTTTATTTTTTCTAATTTTTTGAAAGGGTATGAAAAAATTTAATGTATCATAAATTTCTTCAAATGTACATTAAATCAATTATGAAAAATAAGTATTCTATGTCAAATTGGGAATCTTACAAAAATAAGGTCAGTCTTAAAACAAATCTTGCAGTGGATCTAATAAACTCTGGCAGTGGAAGTAATGGAAATGTAATATATTTAGCTGATCCTCTTATTTATCATTCATTGGCCTTTTTAAAATGAAATTTATGTGTTTTGCATAAGGCTATTCTGTGTGGACAGCAGCATGTGTTCTTTTTAACCTTTTGAGAAAAGAACAACCAAACATTGGTAAAAGCACTCAGAAAATAGGATAGAACTGATGAATATTGATAGAGGTGATACTAATTTCACAAACCAAATAGTGTGTTTACAGATAGAATGCTTTCAAAGTGATTTGAAAAGCTTAGTTTTCTACTTTCATTTCCTCAATACCCTGTAATAAAATGCCTTATTAAAATACCTGCAATATTTTTAAAATGTAATTTTCCTTTCCATTAGAAACAAAAGCTTGTGCATGAGTTTTCATTTACTTGAATTTCTTCACATGATATAAAAAGAGCAAGTAGACCTGCTGCTTATTATTTGTATAAGCTTTACCAAAACATTTAATTGATCTGGGACTCAGTTTCCACATCTATAAAATGAAGACAGTCAGATAATTATAAGAATTTAATGAGAAAATGTATACACAAATATTTGTAATCTCTAAAATATACAAATGTGAATTCATATTATTATCCTTGGCTTTTCACACAGCCAAAGGTTTTTTGTTTTTTTGTTTGTTTTTTCTAATTGACTTGTAAAGAGAATAAAACTCTAAGTAAACATAATTACATGCACAACTGAGTCAAGGGCTGCAAAAAGGATATACGTGTAGTATAAAACAAGGCTTCTGATAGCAAATAGCTTATATCCTTCAGTCTCTGTAACAAGATAACAAAGTCAAATGCCTTTAGTTCCAAGAAGGAAGCACAAAGGTATAACTACAGAGACACAGAATGATAGGGTGCAGTCAGAGTTGTGGGAAAGTGAAGAAAAGTTGTGCTCCTCTTAAAGACATTCAAATTTAATTTTTAAATTATGTGTTGACAAGTGCACAGCTCTGGTTCTGTCAGAGTGGTTCCCATAAATTAAAGACCTAAATTTAAAACATATGGAATGACCAGAAAACAATAAACAGCTCGATCCAGTAGCTAACTAAAATTTAATGGAATTTTCTGGGAAGCAGACCTGTTAGTAAGCTGGAACGTTTAGAAGTCCGATGGAAAAGGGAAGACTAGCCAGTTACCTTGAAGGCTGAATAATATCCAGATGGGTGAATTAGAGCAACTTCTGAAAACTCTGATCTCAATTAAATAGTAGAAGACATTAAATGACAAAAGAATTTTGGAGGGTATTACTGGGCATCTTATACTATCTACCACACCTTTGGAGTTAACCTAATCTATAATGAGCTGTAGTTTTTCATCTTTAAGCTATTTTTACATCAGTAAATTTTCAAGAAAAATGATGTGCAGATTTCTTATTCCTAGAAACATAAATCAATTTTGTTTAAATGAATTGAAACCTTTTACAAGAAGTCACTTTATATCTACTAAAAAAAAATTTTAGCATTCTGATTGCCTAAATAGATGTATTTGCTCTTTGCATTCTCCTTTGAATCAATTTTTAATACTTTGCTACTTTCCTTATGTATTAGTTTCCTAGTGTTACCATTAGGGGCAATCTGAACTCCGGCATTGCCCTGATAACACTGGGGGTCCTAGGTCTTTTCTCCAATGTAGAAAGAATTGCAGCTCAGTGAGATTTAGGAAAGGTAAGATTTATTAAACCCACATTTTGAGGTAGAAGCGATCACAACTAAATAGGCTATAACTGCGAGAAAACAAAATGTATAATTAAAGTACGTTCCAAGTGAGGGGTGGGTTACTGAGAAGAGGGCTATACCTTTGTGGAGGTAGGGAGGTTTATATTAGGGCATGGATATGGCCATTACAAAGGCATTCTTGGTGATTGGTGCTTGAGGTCATTTTGATTGATATTTATTTGTTAGATCACTCCCTGCCTACATGTGGTTACCCAGGATTTAATCTGTTATAATTAGATCCATGAATTTCTAGGCATAAGCATGATACTATAATGATGATATAACGAAGCTGAGGGGAAGAGAGGATCAGAGTAGTTCTTACTTCTCAAGCATCTGTAGCTGGATTTAACGAGCTATATGTTTATGGTTCTCCATTCTTTTGTCTCAGGATGCAGTATTGATTTATAACTACAAAAATGGGTGTTCTTTGGAAGGTCTCTAGGCTGGGCCTTTGCTCATGTCTGTTTAATTACATAGCAGTAGAGCCGCTATGACAGTATCACAAGTTTGGTGCCTTAAAACAACAAAAATTTATTCTCTTACAGTTTTGGAGGCTATAAGTTTGAAACCAGGGTGTAGTAGGGCCATGCTCTCTCTGAGGTTCTAGGGAAGGTTCTTTACTTGCCTCTTCCAACTTCTGATAGCTGTTGGTAATGTGTGGCCTTAAGTTTACAGCTTTACTTCAACTTTGGCCTACATAGTCACATGGTCTTCTCCACTGAGTTTCTGAGTCCCTACGTCTTCATGTGGCCTTCTTATTAGGAGTCTAGTTATTCGATTGAATACCAGCTCTAATACAGTATGATCTCATTTTAATTTGATTAAATCTACCAAGACTCTATTTCCAAATTAGGTCACAGTGACAGGTACAGGGAGTTAGGACTTCAACACATTTTTTTGCCTCCTGTTTCCTTTCCCTACAACCATACTCTCATTTGCCCCCCTCACCAACACCACTAGCATGCGTGCACACACACTCACACACACAGGCCAGATTAAAGTTTTCTGGCATTGCCTGCTTTAGTTTATGATTCTGGCCCCTAGAGCAGCTCTTTATCTATGGTTTCCCTTACCAGGCTTCAGTACTTTACTCCTTTCCCTGGTTCCCTCAGGCCACTGTTGATTATCTCCTATTGTTTTCTTCTTGTTGCTTGGCTCTCTAGTCACTGCCCACACTTCTGTAAGCAATTTCCATGAAAGTTTACAGTTGAACCATCTGAATGGAATTCTGACTGGAACAGTGAATAAAATTCAACTCTATCATCTCTGAATTTATATATAACTTAAATACACAGGAACATAATGATAAGCCACTTAAAACTGGCTATTTATGAAATAAATAGTTAAATAAAAGGTTAAAATACTAAATGTTTTCAGATGAATTTAATCATAAAATCCTGAGGTGGCTTCCTTATTCTATTTATATAAATTTTTTCCATGTTCACCACATTCTTTTTGCTTTCTAAAATCTTTCCCCTTTTTTATGACATCTTGATGAATCAGAGATCTGTCATTATTAGAGAGAACCTCAGTGCAATAGGTCTAAAAACAGCATATGTAGTAATATAAAATTATATAGTACTCTGCATCTTTTAGGATCATACAATCACACACATCGGTTCATATAAGTGGTCAGGAGACCACCCAGACTTCCAATTTTCCAAGTAGTAACTTTTTAGCAAACTGCCTACATATCTACAATCTGCAACTCTGGAAATAATATTAGGTAAAAGCATCTATAAAATATTTAGATATGGAAAACATTTTCACAGCTGAACTCTCTGATATATGAGCCTATGAAGTCTCTGCTCAATTAATTAGAATATCAACAGACTTCTATTATATTCTCTCTTTTTTTTTCTTGTATGGGAAAAGGTTTTCCAATATTCAGTGTGGATTTAATGCTAAAGTTAGAAAAAATATACCTAGTAGAGATTTAAACAAGGAGAAATAATTTAAATAACATAAGGGATCCAAAAACATTTTGTTCAGATATTTTCACCCCACTTCTTCATACCTTCTCAGACAAGGGATAGAGGACATTATCTTGCAATTGAACTAAGAAACCAGAATTTTTATCCTGACTCTCATCTTAACCATAATAATATATAAAAACAATTTTTCTGAGCTAACATTTTCTCTGAGACAGTTGGATTAGAAATTCATTAAGATCCCTTTCAACTTTTGAAATCTATATTCTGTTTATAAATTGACGTTTTTCTTTTTACCATGCCAGGATAGCCTAAAGGATTCTTAGTTTCATAGAGGGAACTGCCTGGGAAAAAAAGCAAGGAAGGGGGTTGACTGATAGAAATGCTTTTAAATTTCTTGATACTTCAAATAACTACACTCACTCCCTTAGCTAACACCTTATTTGAATAGTTGTCGGTGGCCACACCTCATGAAAGTCTGTATGAGAGAACAGGAAGCATATATAGCTTTAGTTTCATTGTGAAGACCTTTCTTGGACTAGTTCTATTCCCTCATCTTTTAAATAGTGATGAGGTCTCATTCCCTGTGTGTCCATTACTTAATGGAACTCTGAGAAAAATGCCTACAAATGTATCTAGACTGATACCTGATCTCCTTGTAATCTCCAAGGAGGTTTATGTTTACTTTTTTCCTCATAAAATATATAATTACTTTACCATCCTCTAAACTTTAGTCACTCCAACTGCTGGTAAATTTTCTTTCAAAATAGTACTTTTATTGTTTTTTTCAGGCATTACTTGACCTCATTTAGTCATCTATTAGCCTTCATTTTTATAGTGTTTCCAGCTGTTCCTTGCTGACCATTTTTTCCAGTTGCTTTGGCTGACATCAGTAGTTGACATGTCTCTAATCTTTCAGAGATAGTCCATGCTATTAGGGAATTTAAAGAATGCTAGATCACAGCCTCTCATGCCTGCTGAAGTTATTGGAGTAGGAAGAGGAATGATGCATAGTCCTATTTCCACTGATATCCTAATAAGATGATCAGGGCAGTTACTATCACTTTTCGTAAGGGCATTCTGCTTCATTAGTTTTCCCATATCAAACAAACCCCCAGAA
Organism: Cynopterus sphinx; assembly: GCA_030015415.1. Lineage (NCBI taxonomy): Eukaryota > Metazoa > Chordata > Mammalia > Chiroptera > Pteropodidae > Cynopterus > Cynopterus sphinx. The sequence goes on from CM057381.1 coordinate 96,130,121, forward strand.
TATAGTATACACAAAAAGAATCTGGTGGATCTTCATGGAGCAATAGAGTATAGGAAACATCAAGAATTTTAAAGTTAACTCAATTTTTCCTAGTGTACTATGTCAAGGTTCTCTGTAAACATTGGCAACTGGGTCATGAATACATCTATCTCTCCCTCTCTCTCTTCTTTTGATCCCTTCTTCCCCCAATTCTTCAACTCAATTTCTCTTCTTCCCTCCTTTCCTTTTTTCCCCTCTTATTCTTTCCCCTTCTGCCTACTGATTTCATAATCCAAACCCTTTCCTTGGGAAAATTCCAATGGTTTTGTTTTAAAAAATCAGGCTCCCCACTCTTTCTTAAATGCTAATGAAGTTCACATGAAAAAAAAAGATATGCTCCTGTTAGCATTCCAGCCATGACCTTAGGTGAAATGATCTCTTTCCCCAGCTATCAGAAATGGGTGGGGAGGAATCCAGCTGCAGTCTTCTCACTCCCAAATATCATACCCTCTAACAAGCAGATGGGGAGGTGTTCAACTAATCATGATGCAGAACCCTGATGCAGGGCGTCTTTTATGACTGTTTCTCACAACACACACACATCATAATGGAGACACATATTCTGGATTTTTCAAAAACAAAGATAAGTCCTGCTAAAAAAAAAAAGTATTTCCTCAATGATAATAAAATGTTCATTAAATTCCCAAAAATATAATTCTGAGTAATTAAAAAAATAAATTCTTTAAAATCTTATAAAACCTTATACCCAGTATCACCTTATGGAGATGAGTTGTATAAAGAGAAAAGCAGACCCTGTCTTATTCATCAAGAAGCATAAGAGACTTTGCGGGGAAATAGAATTTGGTGATCAAAGTTACATGTAAAAGTGACTTTTATGATCACTAAAATAAAAATATTGTATAAAGTAAAATATACAATTTATTTATATTTATCATCTCTGTTTTTTATATGATAGCTTTAGTTTTCTCTCACCAAAAACTTCAGCAAACTATTTTATTTTGTTGTCTCAGCTGCAGAAAATATATATGTTTAGTTGTATTTTGCCCCCAGGATCTGAGTTTTTATCCAAGCGTTAATGGCTATTTGATATATTGTTTGAAATTATTTATATCCTCTAATTTCCCTCAGAGTTCTGGAAATGACTAACAACTTGTTTGAGATTAAAAATACAGGGATAATTTTTAAATAATATAATTAGTTATGCTGTAAAGGTAATTTCAACAGCTCTTCCTAACACATATAGCTTTAGAATCTTAGCTCAGCCAAGAATGACTTTTGACCAAAGGATTTGTTTGCAGTCTGTCCTTCCACAGAATGTCTTAAGTTCAACTTTTCTAATAATCTCAGGAGTTCTAACACTCTGGTTGACCTTTAAAATTCCCATACTTTCTTTCAAGATCCTCTGTTTTTCCTCTTGTCTGTTTTATTTCCCTTTTCTATTTTCAGTTTCTCTCTTTTATCAATTATAGTTCAATATAAATGAGTTATAATTTGGAGGAATCAAAATGCTCTCAGCCATAGAAAAGTAAATAGAAATAAATTTTGGAATAAATTTTTTTGCCTAGTAGAATTATGTAACTGCCACTCTAGTCCTAAGCACTCCTATGTAGGACAAGAGGGTAAGTTTTAACAAAAGGTTGAGAATGAAGTTTTAACATTAGTTTTTGTAAAAGGACACAGGGGAGAAGGAACTAATGAGAACTGTTAAAGGTCATCTGTTCCTTGGCCAACCACTTTGACCAATTTTATACCCTTTATGGAAAATGGCACACTTCCAGAAGAGAGCTTGTTATTTCAGAGACTGAACAGAAATATTGCTGTTTCTGAAGTGAGGCGACACAGGACAATGCAAAGTTGTTGAGATGGTAATTCCTCCTTGACTGTGCAGAACTCAACATATCTCTAGCCCTATAACAGTTTGGCTGCATCTCGGGACAGTATGCTTGGTGTGCACATTAGTATTCTCAATATGTACTTTGCCATTAGCTACATAGGTGCTACACTTCTAGAAGCTTCACAGAGGAATCAGAACTGGGAGGAAAGGAATTCATGCCATCTATTATTACAGATAATGACTTGTGTGTGAATTTCTATGATGTACCCTAAGGGCCCATAGAAATATGTAAGAAAGCTACGTGGAATTTCAGCATGTACAGTTTGAAATTCGGGTTATTAAGATTCATGTGATTCATTTTTTGTACATTTAGGTAAGAATTAGTGATAATTAGGATATAATTATGTCCTAACAAAGATGATTCCAAGCTGAAAAGGGGTTACCATATCTAGGATGTTTCTCTAGGTAAAAATTAATTGGAGCTTTTAATAGCTTTTCATAAATGTATTTATCGCTAGTTCCAATTTAAGTAAAATACTGAAAAAAAGAAATTGACAAAGACTCAAAATTTTCATTTTCAAAAAGGCATTCAGATAAAAATTGTCAGATTTTGAGTACCCACAAAAAAAGCAGAAAGTAAAGGTAGAGATTTAGTGTAGAGACAATTCTCTAATCAAAAATGCCTGCCCAAGGGAAAGGAATTTCATAGGGAAAGTAGAACTTTAAAAAAAAGTTTATGTCAGATGAGCATTGTTTCAAATTGCTTACTTTGTAAGCTAAAGAAAGCTTTAATATTGATAACTTCGTAATCAGAGACTCCCTTGGCAAGGCATCTCCCAAGAGCATTATTAAGAAAGAAATGATGAATCTGATATTATAATTCAACAGTGTTTAAATGCCATTTTAAAAAGGAATACTTGTTATATGCTATTAGAATGGGCATTACAGTGTAAATCTTTTCCATTAATAATAGGGCATAAAGTTAAATAGCTCATTTTCTGGAAACAAATTTTTTGTATATAAATTTTATCTCCATCAATTTCTAGTTGTGAATCTTTGGTTTCTTTAGCTGTAAAGTAGAGATACAATAGCATCAACCCCACAAGTTGTATGATGTTTAAATTAATGCATGAAATGTGGCCTGCACATAACAACTAAGTTAAAAATATATATATATATATATTTTTTTAAAAAATAACAATTATGTTTTTTAAAAAGTAAAAATATACATTTTGGACTTTAAAAAATGAATTCTCTATTGCCAGCCTTAAAACATCATCTTTACTATAACCTTTCATATTATTAATAAGAAAGGAAGGATATAACAAGCCTATTTAATGAGACTTTCTTAACTCATATACAACTCAAAGCTTGGGACAATCTTAAACATTTCTTGCCCAAAGAAGAAGGTCGATAGCCAAAATATTTGTTGTAATTCATAAGCATGTATTTCTGAACAATATAATGTACTAAAAGCACTTGTTCATCTGTCATTACTTGAGAACAGTAGCTCATGGCAGGCAAAAACTTGAAACCTTCACATGGCCATGGTTATAAACCAGAATAAAGAGACTTAAGCAGAATCAGAAAAGCAGATGTTGGATCTAAGTCAGGAGTCAGTACAAGACCTCACAGAAAGATAGAGTGAGTCATGGTTCTGTGCCTTCTAGAGTAATGCCTAATATGACTAACATGTTATCAAATCAAATACCTGCTATTGGACAGTCAAAAAAAGATTGGATTTTTGTCTGGGAAACATGGTGGAGTGAGAGACATCCTCAGATCTTTCCCCTTGAAACTGCAATAAGCTGAACATCTAAATCTCAACAAAAACACCCAAACTGCACACCAGCATGTTTGAGTATGAGATCTGCTCCTAAGGGTCAGAACCACAGGTGTCAAGTGGTTGACTGGGACAAAAAAGAAGCTGCCTTTCACAGCTGGGCTCCCTGCAGAAGGAGGAGGAGGGATGAAGGTGTGGTGACTTTATTGAATTGCCCTGCCTGGAAGTGCTTTGAGTTCCAGGGAGCTAGCATCAGGGCCCAGTCATCAGAGCAAAAACAGAGAAGCAGGATAGGACTGCAGAGAAACAACAGTTGACTTTTATTGGCCCCAGTATGGCTGAGCTGCAGCCCTCCACACCCAACCCAGAGGGCTCCTCTCCCCATTCTTTCCAGGACCAAACACTTCAGAGCCCCAGGGGAATCTGAGCAAACACTGTCTAGACTGAAGCATTCTCTGCAACCTCTGGAGATCCCTGCAGGAAGAGGGGGAGAGAAGAAGGTGTGGTGAGTTCCCTAAATAGCCTCCCGGAAGTGTCAGACTTTTAGCAGCCTGCACCAGGGCCCTGTCAGCAGGCAGAAAGCAAAGAAGTGGGACAGGCCTGCAGAGAAACAACAGCTGATTTTTACCTGCCCTGGTTGCAAACCCGAGACTGAACCGCAGCCCCTAACTCCCAAACCAGAGGGACTCTCTGCCCGTACCCTCCGAGATCGAATACTGCAGAGACCCAGGGCAATCTGAGCAAACACATCCGATACTGTCACTAACACCGAAAGGGACTGAAACAGAGTACCAAGTGTGATTAAATGTCTAAAGGAAAGTAAAAAAAAAAACATTATTTAGGCTTTAAATAAAGGAGGGATATGAGAGACTTAGATGTCACCTACTAGAAACTAAAAGAAAAGTGCCTTCTTTGCAGCAGGCAAAAGAGAGAATTTTATATAATAAATCTTATTTCTGGAGAAAAAGCAGAATACATTTTCATTAATGCCCAGGTTCAGAAATCGTCTATTAAACACCATGAACCAAGGTGACAAAGCATTTCAGAAAGGAAAAGAAAAATCTCCAGAAAAAAAACTTATAGACATAAAAATATGCAACTTAAATGACAGAGAATTCAGAATGGTACTTCTGAAAAAACTCAGTGAGTTACAAAATGCATCATATTAATAATTTCAGGAATTGAAAAAATAGCCAGATGAGCAGAGCAAGGAGATTGAAACCTTCAAAAAGAACAGAATAGAACTTCTGAAGATTAAAAACACACTGCAAGAGTTGAAAAATGAAATAGCAAGCTTGGAAAATAGAGTCCACCAAATGGAGGAAAGGATCAGTGATATTGAAGAGAGAAATCTAGAAATAAATAAAAAGAAAGAAGAGAAAAACTGAATGAAAAATAATGAAAGAGAAATACAAGAACTAGCTTATACTATCAGGAGAGGAAACAAGAATAATTCTTGAAGGAGAGTAAAAGGAGAAGGGACTAGAAATACTTTCAGACAAGTAGTTAACGAGAATTCCCCAAATCTAAGGAATAAACTGGAGCTTGATTTCAAGAAGACAACAGAACACCCAATTATCAACCCAAAATAGGTCTTCACCGAGACACAGTGTATTAAATTTATCAAAAATCAGTGAAAAGATAGAATTCTCAGGGCATCCAGGGAGAGAAAAATGGTAGCTTATAAAGGAAAACTCATTAGATTATCCTTGGACTTCTCAGTGGAAACCTTATAAGACTGAAAGTAATGGAATCAAATATTTAAGCTATTAAGTGAAAGGAATTACCAGCCTAGAATAATGTATCCAGTTAAGCTCTCCTTTAGATATGAAGGAGAAATTAAGACCTTTCCAGACACACAGAAATTGAGGGAATTCTCCACTATAAGGCCTGTACTAGAGGAAATACTAAAAGGGGTCAGTCAGCTCACCTAAAATATAGTGGAAAAAATATATACATAATTAGGAGTAAAGTGACTATCAGGCAAATAGAAACAGGGGAGTGCAACACTTGCTAAGAATAGCACATTTTTAAGCTTAAATAATAAGAGAGAATTGCTATAGCAAGATAGTAATGAGAATGTTCAGCATACATAGGGAAAAACTGAGATAATAATGACTGAAAAGGGAAGGATTCAAAGATCCAAATCCACAAAGGAGAATGCAAATAGGACACACACAGAAGAAAATGGATGACTGTATATATATATATATATATATATTACTAACATTTTCATATTTGTAATGGTAACCACACACCACAGAGTCAGATCTAAATTATATAACATAAAACAATAAGAACCAGAAGCATAATCCACAAAAGCCAACCAAAATAAAGAAATCAGAACCATAAAAGCAAGAAAACAATGAAAACACTGAGATACCAAAAAGCAAAGATAAAATGGCTATAAGATGACCTCATATTTCAATAATCACTCTAAATGTAAATAAACTGAACTCACCAATAAAAAAGCACAGAGTTGCAGAATGAATCAAAGAACAAAACTCAACCATATACTGCCTCCAGGAGACACATTTCAGCTCTAAAGAGAAATATACACTCAAAATGAAAGGGTGGAAAATGATATTTCAAGCAAATGGCATTCTAAGAAAAGCAGTAGTAGTGGTACTAGTATCAAACAAAATAGACTTCAAATTAAAAAAGATAAAGAAAAATACTGAGGAACAATTCATAATGATAAAGGGAATCATGCATCAAGAAGACGTAACACTTATTAATATCTATGCTTTCAACCAGAGAGTCCTGAAATATACAAAGCAATTACTACCAGAACTGAAGGGAGAAATACACCAAAACACTATTATGGCAGGGCACCTAAATACCCCATTGTCTGATATGAACAGATCATCCAAACAGAAAATGTGTAAGAAAATAACATCTTTAAATGACACATTAGACCAACTGGACATAATTGATATTTATAGACTTTCCATCTCAAAACAGCTCCTTATACATTCTTCTCTGGTGCACATGGAACATTCTCAAGAATCGACCACATACTAGGATGCCAGGTTGAAATGACACCAACCATATTCTCTGATCATAATGTTTTGAAACTAGAGATTAACTATAAAAAGAAGTCAGGAAGAACCATAAATATATGAAGATTGGACAGCATGCCACTGGAAAATAACTGGGTCAGAGAAGAAATAAAAAGAGAAATTAAGATACATGGAAACAAATGATAAAGACAATACAACATATCAAATCTTTTGGGGCATGGCAAAAACAGTCATAAAAAAAAAAGTTCATATAATTACAGGCCTAGATCCAAAAACAAGAATGAGCCCAAATAAACAACTAACACTTCATCTTAAAAAACTGAAAATGGAAGAACAAATGAGGCCTAAAGTCAGCAGAAGAAAATAAATCATCAAAATTAGAGAAGAAATAAATGAAAATAAAACAAAACAAAAAAAGCAATAGACAAAATAAATGCAATGGGAAGCTGGTTCTTTAAGGTTAATAAAACTTACAAACCCCTGGCTAGAATCACTAGAGAAAAAAGAAAAAAGAACACAAATAAAATGAGGGAAGAAAGAGGGTCAACTACAACTGACATTGCAGAATTACAAAGGATCATGTAAGAACACTATGAAAAAGTATACAATATCAAATATAATAACCTAGAAGAAATGAGTCAGTAATTATAAAAATACAACCTTCTTACACTGAATGAAGATCTGAAAAATCAAAATAGACTAATCAGCACTTTGAAAATTGAAATAATCATCAAATCTTATGTGATATTTAAAAGGTCAGGACCAGATGGTTTCACCCCTGAATTCTACCCAACATTCAAAGATTTGATTCCGATTTTCCTCAAATTCTTCTAAGAAATCGAAGAAGAGGCAAGGCTTCTCAACTCATTTTATGAGGCCAATATTATTCTGATACAAAAACCTGGTAATGATATCACACACACAAAAATAAACTACAGACCAATATCTCTCATGAACACAGATGCACAAATCCTAAATAAAATACTAGCGAACCGAATACAGCAGCATATTAAAAAGATTATACACCACAATCAAGTGGGCTTCATCCCAGAGGAACAAGGATGGTTCATCATAAGCAAATCTAACAACGTGGTACACCACATAAACAAATTAATAACTAAAACTCATATGATCATATCAATAATTGCAGAAAAAGCTTTCGACAAGATACAGCATTCATTTATAATCAAAACACAACAACAATCAGTATAGAAGGAAAATACCTTAACATAATAAAAGCCATCTATGACAAACCCTCAGCCAACATTATACTTAATGGTGAAAAACTAAAAACCTTCTCTTTAAGATCAGGAACAAGGGAAGGCTGTCCACTATAGCCACTGTTATTCAATGTGACATTGGATCTCCTAGCTAGTGCAATCAGGCAAGAGAAAGATATAAAAGGCTCCAAATAGGAAACAAAGAAGTTGAAATGTCCCTATTTGTGGATGACATGATTCTCTATATAAAAAACCCTAAAGCCCCCATAAGAACACTACTAGAAACAATAAGCAAATACAGTTAAGTCTCTGGATACAAAATTAACATTTAAAAATCCACAGTGTTCCTATACTCTAATAATGAAACATCAGAAAAATAAGTTAAAAAATTAACTCTTTTTGCAATTGCAACAAAAAATTAAAATATCTGGGAATAAATCTAATTAAATATGGAAAGAACTTAGATAATGAAAATTACAAGAGCCTATTAAAAGAAATCAAAGATACAAAAAAAAAAATGGAAAGATAGTCCATGTTTTTGAATTGAAAGAATCAACATTGCTAAAATGACCTTATTACTTAAAGCATTAAACAGATTTAATACAATTCCCAACAAAATCCCATTGGCATTTTTTAAAGAAGTGGAACAAAAATCATCAGATTTTTATGGAAGCACAAAAGACCCCGAATTGCCAAAGTCATATTGAGAGTACAGATTGAGGCTGAAGGCATCACTTTTCCCAACTTCAAATTATACTACAAAGAGACAGTAATCAAAATGGCATGGCATTGGTAGAAAAACAGGCATACAAACCAGTGGAACAGATTCGAGAGAACAGAAGTAAATCCATATCTATATGGGCAAATAATTTTGGACAAAAAAATAGCCAAGAACATACCATGGAAAAAGGAAAGCCTCTTCAATAAATGATGCTAGGAAAACTAAAAGGCCACCTGCAAAATAATGAAGACTGTTGTTTATTACCACACACCGAAATTATCTCAAAATGGATTAAGGACCCATATAAAACCTGAATCAATAAAGTCCATAGAAGAAACCATAGGAACTAAACTCAAGGACCTTGAACTTAAAGAGGATTTTATGAATTTGACCTCAAAGGAAAGGGAACTTAAAGCAAAAATAAATGAATGGGACTTCATCAAACTAAAAAGCTTCTGTTAAGCAAAAGAAACCATCAACAAGATAAAAAGACAACAATCTGAATGGGAGAATATATTCACAAGCAACACCTCTGATATGGGCCTAATATCTAAAATATACAAAGAACTCATATTACTCAATATCAACAAAAAACAAATGATCCAATCAAAAAATGGGCAGAGGACCTGAACAGACACTTCTTCCTAGAGGACATACAAATGGCCAACAAATATATGAAAAGATGATCAACATCACTAGCTAATAGGGAAATGCAAATCAAAACCACAATGAGTCACCATATCACACCTGTTAGAAAAGCTGATCAACAGGACAAGTAGAAACAAATGTTGATGAGGATGCAGAGAAAAAGAAACCTTCATACATTGCTAATGAGACTGATAACTGGTACAGCCACTATGGAAAACAGTATGGAGTTTCATCAAAAAAACGAAAAATAGATCTACCATATGACCTAGCAACCCCTCTATGGGTATTTACCCACAAAGACTTGAAAACCCATATCCAAAAAGATAATTGCACACTGATTTTCATAGCAGCGTTATTCAAAGTGGTCAGGACGTGGAAACAACCAAAGTGTGTTATGATAGATGATTGGCTAAAGAAGCTGTAGTACATATACACAATGGAATATTACACAGTTATAAGAAGTGATGAAATACTGTCATTTATAACAACCTGGATGGACCTCGAGATAATCATGCTAAGAGAAATAAGCCAGACTGAAAAAGCAAAAATCACATGATATCACTTAAAAATGAGATATAAACCTAAAAGCAACAAATGAACAGGATAAACAAAAACTCATGGACATGGACAATGGACTAGTGATTAAGGTGTGAGGGGTGGGGGTGTCAAATAAAGGGGGATATGGGAAGGGTGAAGGGATAAAGTGGATCAAATATATGGTAGCTGAAGGAAACTGGACTTCTATAGAATATATTGATGTCAATTTATAATGTACAGTTGAAAATTATATAATTGAATTAACCACTGTCACACCAGTAAACTTAATAATAATTTGAAAAAACCAGCAAACAAAGAAAGATAAGAAAAAATTATTGGATTTTCCAATGGGCATGTCAATAAGCAAGATTTAGATAAAACCAACAGATTCAGGAAAATTGGCATCAATATTTTCTTTAGGAAAAAAAAAGTTAGAAAGACGTATGTAAAGTTTTCTTCTCTACATTCACATATTTTTTAACTCTCTACTCTGTGCTGGAATATGAGTTGGTGTCTAGTAAATGAAGGTGATTTCCTGCTCAAAAAATTCTAGTTATCTACCTAGTTTAGATAGATAGTAGATAGATGATAAATAGATGATAGATTATGGATGCATGGATGCATGGATGGATGGATGGATGGATGGATGGATGGATGGATGGATGGATGGATGGATGGATGGATGGTATAGATTGACAATAGATAGATGATAGATAGATGATAGATTAGAAAGAAAGATAGATAGATGATGATGATAGATAGATAGATAGATAGATAGATAGATAGATAGATAGATAGATAGATGATAGATAGATAGATGATAGATAGATAGACAGATAATAGATAGATTAGAAAATGATATATTATTTAATATTAATAGAGGTTAACAAACTATTAAATTCAGTAAAGACAAACTCTACTGGTTTTTCATATAACTGTCTCAAAATTATAGGAGAGAGGGAAAATCTCACCTATGATCTTCCTTCAGTCTTAAAATACTGCAGTTTACTGTGTGGTCACGACATGCCAATCACTATTCCAAGAGACATGTATGTATTACCAAGAGATTAGTATTCATTCTACAATTCTAGAATTAGGTGCTCTCATAATTCCCATTGTATTGATGGAAAACCTCAGTCTCAGGAAGGAAAAGTGAGTCATACAAAAGTACACAGTTCACATGTGTGAGTCTGTGGATTCAAACCCAGGTCAGCCTGATCTCATCCTGAGTGCTTAGGCTTTACCACAAATCTACCCTCAAGTCAAGCCTTGAATTATTGCAGTGGATGACACCTGGTAAGCTTTCATAAATTCCAATGTCCAGGCTACACCTGGCACCATGAATCTCTGGATTGAGACCCAGACATTCTTCAGTTTTTAAATTTCTTAGATGAGTCCAATGTGTAGTCCAAGACTGAGAACAAAAATCATGTATTCCACATGAACAAAAGTTTGTGGCTTTGAACTTTGTTTTTTACATAAAACTGTCACAGAGGATCTTACGTGATCTATTTGAATAAGTAAAAATATATTTTTATTAAAAATTTATGTCCAAATTTATATCTAAACATTCGCAAGACTCTAGAATGCTTCTAAAAAGATTTAATTCAAATGTTTGTTTTCTACCAGCATTTTGTCTTAGTTCATTTTTATTTTATAAATCAGAGTATTTTAATGCTAAGCAAATTGACAGTTTTCTATGATGATGGTGAAGGATTGGGTATTTGGAGGTGTCATGTCTACATTTGAGTCCTGTCTCCATCACTAATTTTGGGCAAATTAACCTCTTCATGCCTTAGTTTTATCATGTGTAAAATTGAATCAATAATAGTACCTAACTCATAGATCTGTGTCAAAATTTCATGGAAAGTAGTATCAGAATAATTTCTGTCATATAGTAAAAATCTATAAATTTTAGGTGTTATTTTCATGTAACAAGAGAATGTATTTTCCTCTGTCATGTTTTAGTAATACAAATAGCTGTCTCATATTTCTATAATTTCTTCTGCTTTATTAACAAAAATTTAAAGCCAAAATTATCTAAATATTATTACCATTAAAATATTTTATGAAACTTTTCTCATGTAGTTTGCTTACCTTCTAGATGTTAATTTGCCAGTTGCTTTCTTACATGGTATGCTCAGAAATCAAATACAGATGTGTCTTTCAGCCCTTCGGTCCTTAACATAAAGTAAGATTGCTACCAAATTTCTACAAAGGGGACACGTTTCCACATGGAAAGTTAATCTTAAGAAGTAGGCCGTTATAACCTTCCAGTATCTTCTTCTGAAGATATAATCACACCCAACATAGCAATGCAGGGACTCAACGATAGAGAGTGGAAACTAGCACAAAACTCCTCCAGTTCTAATTTAACTGTTTTCCACTGTTATTTAGGGGCCTCTTAGATTCATTGTTCCTTTCTCCTTTGGTTTGTAGTATTTGTAATTATGTTATTCAATGTTTTCAGTTAGCCCAGCCAAAATTGTTCCTTCATCAAAGGATAAATAAATAGTCTGTAATTATTAACAGAAGCTAATAAACAATGTTAATTTTTCAATGGTGGCATAAAATATTGAGAAGGCTTTCTCCAGCAACTCATGATTCATAATTTTCCAACTTCTTAGCACTGTGTTTCTCTGTGCCAAGTAACAAACCAAGAAGGGAAGTAACAAATAATAAACCAAAAATAGCAAACCATAGCAAATGTTATGACTAGCTTTTTATCCAACTAGTAAGCAGTTTTATACAAGTTCTCTTCTATGTTGTTGGCTTTACCTTGTGGAAATCCAGGTTACTATCTCAGAGCCCTGTGATGAATACTCTAAGAAGGAATTTTTCAAAAGAATTCTAAAGACATTTCAAGTCCAAGTTACCTGAATTCTCCTTGATAATCATACTGGATAAAGTCAACAACTTGCCCAGCAAAAATGGTTTCTCTTTATAAAATTCATTAATTTGTCAAACAATGGAAGAAAAAACAGGCAGAGATTTCAGATATTTACAAATTAATTATAATTTCATTCATTCATTTGGACAGCAGCTGCAACAACATGATTTGATTTTCACCTATCATTCCTTAGCATTTTATTCTTATTGGTCTGTGCATAGCTCTCTGTTCATATTTCTCCATTTTCTCTTTATCCTCTTCCCCAAATATTATTCCTCCTCCTGCATTCACTCCCACACTGACATATTTGCTATATTTCCTTCTAAGCCATCTTCTATAAATTAATTTACATGTATATATATCTGTGATATTTGTGTAGTTTTGGGTTTATAATTTACATTAAATGATTGCTGTTTTTTTCTCAACATAATATTTTTGAGATCTATTTATTTTGTCATATGCAGATTTATAACATGCTTTCTGACCACTGAATAGTATTACAATTATATTAAGTCATACACATTTTATTACCTATTACTCTGATGTACTTGATGATTTATTGGAGAGTTAGTCTGTGACTGCAATACAACAGGAATACTAAATATGCTTACATTCCCAGTGGGGATTAGGAATGAGGCAGTAGTAATACTGTCAGTAGAAAGCTAACAGTAGAGAAACTATTCCTTTTTCCCAAAATAAGAAAGAGGAAGGCAAGGATCATTCATCAGGGCTGCTCCAGTTGAAAGGAGATGGAGAACAAGAACATTTCCCAAGATTAACTATAGTTAATTTATTCCTCTTTAATTTGTGTAAGTTCTGCCTGGCCTTGCCTGTTAAACCTACTCTATCTAATAGGTTGAGAAGCTAACATTTAAAAGAACTGAAACCTTACTGACTTTATTCACTGAATGCTTCTTTCTCAACCATCTTCATTTTACATTTTCCAACCTGTTCGGTTTTCATGCCCCCTATTTCTGACCTTGTCTTTTGTCTGTGCTCTAGGCATGCTTTTTAAACATGATACTGATAAAGTTCTGGCTCAGGTAATCTTCCTTTATCTGTGATTTGCATTCACCCTTCAGACCTTTGCATTAAGCAGCTTTAGGAAACAACCCAGAAGTCTCAAATTTAAGCATAAAAGGCATCTGCAGTAATCAATATTTCAGTTGAGTTTGTTTCATTAGAAAAAAATAAAAGACATGGATCAAATGAACAAAACTGATTGTAATTAACTACCAAGGTTTAGGAGATATGCATGGTAAGATGCCATTCTCCTAGCAAAGAAAATTAATGGTTAGTACATTACCTTTCAAATTTCTGACTAGCCTACTTTAACTGGACTATCATAAATTCATGAGAGATTTATTATAATATCCTATATTCCATATTTAGTGCCCACATGAGACAATTTGATCAATTGTCTTATATTTTTAGTAATTCTTAGACATTTTCAGAAAATGAGTCCATTTTGTTGTGTTATTTTGCCAAAAATATTTCCTTTTTGGGTTTTTTAATAATGAGGTATGGACAAAAAAGGAGTTCTATACAGAGTAACCTCTCAGGGTAATCTGATCATAAGTTCCTAGCTGAGCAGGTCATGGTGGGTAGTCACACTCTAAGACTATAACTACTGTAGTGACAGCCTTGTCTTTGCCTTAAGCAAGCTCTCTCCCTTGTTTCTGTACATCTAGGTTATTGCCCTTTGAAAAGTCCCTTTACAGACATCTTTTTCTAAAGAATGACCACCCTCAAGTAATTTTGTCAACTGTCCTGTAATCTGATCCCCACCTTGCTTTCCCCCACCTTCATGTAATCTTCCTTACATTACCTCCTTAATTCTAAATGCATAAAAGAAGACTGCAAACATTCCTCTCAGTCTGTTGACATCTTGCCTCCAGATGTATTTTCTCTCTGACTCAAACTCACATAAAAATTTGTATAGGTTTAGATATTTCTATGTTGACAAAGAAAAAATATGGATTGCTGCTTTTAATTAAATTGCTTGCTAGGTCTGAACAAAATCTCTGCTGGTTAAATGAGAGACTGACTACTCTTTAGTTTCAAAAAAGAAATACTTGCTTCTCCAACCCAAATAGACAATGGAGGTGAAGGTTGATGTTCAAATCCCCAAATCTAGAGTGGCAGAAATGAGAGCCAGGAGTCCAGTGTAGTATCACAGCTGATGCCAAAGAAGCCAGTGGGAGCTCTGGGGAGAAGGACAAGATGTCCTTCAATGAATTCACCTGAGAGAGGTGGGCCCATTCTTTGGATATTGGCAAGTTTCCAACCACATTTGGTAAACTCTCGCTGGCCCTTGCTGGGGTATTCTTAGGTGACTGACATCTTTGTGGGGTTGCCAGAGGAAAAATTTCTTCTAGGGTATCTATACAAACATCTAAAGCATTGGGCTTGTCTGGGGACGTCCATGTAAGACTAGTTTCTTCTAGAGGTTTGTTCAGAGTCTACAGATCTAAAATTTAATAAGGGATCGTGTCTCCAAGAAACTACAAGCCCCATAACTAATGCCAGCCTCCCATTAACACTAAGATGGCCAAGATGAGGATATTTTGATACTTCTAAATTAATTTTTACCCACACAATCAGAAAAAGTTAGCTATAAAATTAGTCAGAATGAATTGAAAACTTGTTTAATTGGTCTCTTGAAGCTTCAAAAAGAGGATTTAGATAAACAAATCAATTTATGTGATTTAGGTTGTAACCAAATTCTCTTGAGGTATTAAAAATGGTTGTCCTTATTTTAAAAGGGAGAAGGTGATTTGGAACTTGACTGGTCAAGAACAAATATAAACTGTGAATACCTCAAAAACAAAATTTGGATCCTACTGTTTTCTGATTGTGCTATCTGGGTGAGTCTATATATGTATGTTGTAAATATAAGATAATATTCTAGGATTAATAAATTATTAAAATTATTTTAAAAGCAAGGGATGTAAGAATTGGGTATTCTAAAATTTTCAGATATATAGCAACTATCTTAAATTATTTTCAAGTTCTTGTGATCTAAAATTAATCTTTAGTAAGTTAAAGCTAGCTTATATTTGTTGATTTAAGTAAAATAGATATGTTTTTATTTTGCCTTGGTTTTACAAAGATAAATGATTAATTTTGATGTCAGTCAAATATATTTCTAGAGGTTAAAAAATTTCTTCATAAATTTGCCAAGCTGAAGAATGCTAATTGCTTACTTTTCATTAGAAACTGAGTTTTAAGGATTAAAATTTCAGTCTATGAAGGAATAACTTTATGGTATTTCAGTTGGGTTCCTGGAACACCTCAAAAGATTTGTCTCTTATGTTAAATTAAATAAAAAACAGTATAAAATAAGTGACAAAAACTTCTAATGTATATTATATGAGGTAAACAATGATTTGTAAATTAAACAAATAGTTAAGGCTATGAGAAACCCAAGATGGCTACCTAATTCTTCCTGCTTCCCTAGCTTTTTCAGATTTTACATTCCTTCATGCATCATAATGCATTTAAGTTGTACTTGTTAGATGGAAGAACTTATGAGCTGATATAGAAAGAAGATATCTTATACTCTTAACAAGGTTTGATAGGATCTCTTCAAGAAAATGCCAGATAGGTATTTGCTTCCTTTCATAGTGAGCTCCCAGGAGATAAACAGTAAAAAGATCATCGACTGACAGCTAAAAATAGACATAGGTTTCATGAATACAAAGACTGCTACCTAAAAGAAAATTCTATTAATTTTATTTTTTAAAGATTTTAATTAAAATATAGCTTACATACAATATTGTATTAGTTTCAAGTATACACCATAGTTATTCGACATTAATATAACTTAAGAAATAATCCCCATACAACATTTCTTGTCATTTCAGTTTGGTGATGATGAACTCCTTTAGCTTTTTCTTGTTTGGAAAGCTCTTTGTATTTCCTTCAATTTTAAATGATAGCTTTGCTGGGTAGAGTAGTCTTGGTCATAGGTCTTTACTTTTCATCACTTTGAATATTTTGCGTCAATTCTTCCTAGCCTGTGAAACTTTCATTGAGAAACCAGCTGACAGTCTTATGGGGTCTCTCTTGTTAGTAACTGATTCCTTTATTCTTGCTGCTTTTAAAATTCTTTCTTTATCTTTAACCTTTGGCATTTTAATTATGATGTGTCTTGGTGTAAGCCTCTGGGCTCATATTGTTTGAGACCCTTTTTGCTTCCTGAAGTTTATTTTTATTCATTTCATTAAATTAGAGAAGTTTTTAACATTACTTCTTTAAATAGGTTTTCAGTTTCTTGTTCTCTCTTCTCTTTCTAATATCCCTATCACTCAAATGTTGTTACACTTGATGTTATCCTATAGGTTCCTTAAATTAGCCTTATTTTTTTTTTTTTTTGGATCCTTTTTCTCTTTTGCTGTTCTGATTGAGTGTTTTCAGCTACTTTGTCTTCTAAGTAGCTGATCCAATCCTCTCCTTTGTCTAATTTGCTATTGATTTCTTCTAGTGTATTCTTCATTTCAGTTATTGTATTCTTCATTTCTGACTCCATTTTATGATCTCTATGTTCCTTTTTATGTTTGTTATTTCTTCATTGAAGTTACCACTATGTTTCCTAAGTATCCTATAACCATTGTTTTGACTCTGTATATATTGCATTGTTTGGCTTCTTTTATTTAGTTCCTTTTTAGAAATTTTCTCCTGTTCTTTCATTCGGGACATGTTTTTTGTTTCCTTATTTTGGCTGCCTCTCTGTGGTGTTGCCCCCCGCCCCATGTATTAAGTAGACCTGCTACTCCCATTCTTGGCAGGGTGGATTGTGTCCTCCTGTTGTAGCTAGGCCTTGATCACTGTTGGCATGTCAGTGGGTGGGATTGACCTTCAGGATTACTGGTTGTGAGGATTGGCCACAACCACAGTGTATGAGCTATTGTGTGGGGCTGACCCCATGCAGTGGGATTCATCTCAGTGGACTCTGGTGTCTCCTGAGACCACCCTTTGAGTGTACCACTTATGGGGCTAATTAGGTGGTATTTTGTTATGGTTTAAAGCCAGCCATTGAATATGCTGCTTCTGTGATTTCTTGGAAGGGGCTTCTGTGCAGGCCTCGGTCTGCTGTCTGTGACTGGTTAGGGTCTACCTAGCAGGAGCTACAAAATGGTCCATAGTTGGTTGCTGTCTGTGCTGGCCTTAGAGTTTCATGGGAGAGACCACTCTGTGAATCACCAGTACTGGTCTTGGGGCAGCTATTCATAAGACTCAGCCACTGAAAGAGTCTTGGGTGGTATGAATGGCACAAGAGTTGAATGGGGTGGGGATCTCAGGGATTTTTGATTGTGAAAAATTTTTTAAAAAGAGTATAATATGTCCGTATTTTCTTGAGTTTTTATTTCTATTTATTTTGTGTAAAGATAAGAAACTAAGTCTGAGCCTTCAATATTTTTTTTTCTGCCTACCTCAGTTTGTTCTCTGGTCTGAATGCATTTATTTTTTACCATTCCCTCTGATTATAAACCAGGAAGGCTCCTTGTTCCTTAGAAGACAAGACCATAATCCTTAGCAAACTTGTCTAAACTGGGATTCAAGTTTATCCATTCAGATACATGTCCTCTTGCATGTCCAGTGCATGCCCTACTCTACAAATGCACAGGTTATTTAGATTTCGGTGAGCAAACCATACACTTTTTTCCTCTGAACATTTACTCTTCTTCTTATCTCTGTCTAAAATTTCCTTTTCCTATACTCTGCCTGGCAAAATTTTACCTATCAAAACTCATTTCAAATACTACCCCCTCCCATGACAATTTTATAAACTTCTTATTTTCTCTCTCCTACAAACAGAATTAATCACCTTTGTTTTGCACATACTTAATAGTAGATAGGTGGTGTCTTTAAGAATTAGTGCCAGGAACTATGTTGTCTCTTATAGCTATATTCTACCTTCTTCCTATAGCAGAAGACACCATAATAATTACTAAACTTTGAATGGCTGTGCCAAAAGAAAAGATTATGACAATCATTTATCTTTAGTCCTAATGAGAAATAGGATGTGAGTTTCCAATGGGATAATACAAATGCCTTATCAAATTGTTAAGAAAATCTACTCATCACTTTGACCACTTTGACTATAGAAAATATCCAAGAGCTACAACTAACTGTCACAGTTTTTTTAAGTGCCCCTGCATTTGCCTCAAAATTTTCACCAAAAGGCAATGTAGGTTCAGGCAGTGAATATTTCAAAGATATCCTAATTCCTCTCGATATATAAGATTACATTTTGAAAAGACTAGTGAGAGTTTCATTTATCATGAAAGTAAAGGGATGCTGTCCTCTTCTTCTCTCCCCTTTCTCTTCCTTCTTAATAATCATATACAACTCATCACTCTTGCTAATAAATAACAGAATAGAAACTCATCTGGAAATAATAATAATGCCTGATTTTACTGTGCTTTCCAAAAATTTCATCTATTCTATCACTGTGTGTGCACACACACATTAGATTATATAAAATGCCTTCAGTATTTAGGAAATTATACCTATGAGGGAAAAGAAAGCCACCAGGACAACTGACAACTTTTGGTATATTTTATCAAGAAGCTACTGAAACATCAGTCTTTTCACAGTTCCTATAGAAGTGTGAAAGGTAAGGTTTTAACAACTCAGGATTGGGGAGAAATTGGTACATTTTGCTTTCCTTGCCATGATAGGTATCTTAGTCAAGGGTAGAGCTATGATCTGAATGAAGATATTTGTACCTAAAAGTTTTAGTGCCAGAGTAAGTTTGACAAGACATAAATATCCCTAGATCCTAACCACAGGTCCACACTCTGAAACAGAAACATCACCCAAATATAGTCGATTAGTATGACAACACTGCTTAACAAAGCACATAAAAAACTTGGCTTAAAACAGCTACAATATATTTAACCACTGTTTCTTAGTTTAGCAATTTAGGCTGAGCTCAGCTGGCAATTCTTAATTTGGCTAGAATTCCTCTTTTATGTGTCAGCTGTCATCCGGGAGTATGTCTTTGGTATTGTGTGGACTTTTTCATGTCTTTGCTTCTGGTGGGAAAACTAAACTAGTGCTACTCTGGTTTAGGCAGTCTCTTATCTGTAGTAGACTGTCCTGCTCTGATCTGTAGGGCAGAGGCAGGGTCCCAGGGAGTAAGTGGAAGCATGCAAGACTTCTTAAAGCTTAGTCTCAGAACTGGCACAATGTCATTTCTACTCAATTTTATTGGCCAAAACAAGTTATACTGCTAAGCCCAAATTCAAGGGGAAAGTAAATAGACCTCATCTCTTAATGAGAGATACTGCAAAATCATTTTTCAATAGGAGTGAACTCAGAAATGAGTGAGGGATTATGGTCATTTTACAATGTACTGCAGTGTGGTAAAGAAGGTGCATGTTTTTTTTTTATTCCTGGAAAATTGCTGATATTCTGAAAATAATTTCACATTCTGAGGAAGAAGTATCTACATTTATCTTTATCCTATTATGCACTCCTCCAAGGGAGTGAACAAATTATAGGCTCTTGTTATCAGTGAGTTCTGCAGAAGCAATGCTGACTATGCTCAGTCTTTCTACTTTCTTAGCCTTCTGGACCCAGGTCATAGTGGAACTTGCTCTCATAGTCCCCATGCAGTGGGCAGACAAAATGTATGTCTCTCTAGCAGGTCCAGCCAAGTCTCAGCTCTGTCTCACCTTCTCTGTTTGACACTCAGTAAAGAGACAAATAAGCCCTATTTTATGGGCTTTTTGCCTTAAAAAAGGAGGAGGACCTATTTTGGCCTCAGGTCACCTATCACACTCTATAACCCAACTTTTCCAGCAATAAAGTTGATATTATTTGCCTCATTTTCTCTTATGGTCAATTTTTTAATTTGTTACAATAATATAGGAGGGATGGGAAAGTTAATAGTCCATATTAGGAACCTCAAAATATTGTTAAAAATAATTAAATGAAATTAGCAAATAATACTGTTGAGGTTGAGGTTAGGGTTAGGATTAGGACACCAGTGCACATATACTCATACAGAGAGAGACAGTGAGAGGAAGGAAGAGCATTCTCAAAGCAGGTAATACATACACACACACACCATATATACCATGTATATGTAAACTATATATGTGTATATAATATACAGTAGCACCCCTTTATTCAACGGGGATATGTTCCAAAAACCCCAGTGAATAACTGAAACTGTAGATTGTACCAAACCTAATATATACTATGTTTACTATGTTTTTTTCCTATACATACATACCTATAATAAAGTTTAATTTATAAATTAGTCACAGTAAGAGATTAACAATAACTAATAATAAAATAAAATGATAATAAAAATATACAGTAAATGCTCACTTAAGGTTATGAATAAGTTCTTTGAAACTGCAATTTTAAAAGAAACAACGTAAAAAAAAAAAAAAAAAAAACTCTTATTTTACCATAGACTAATTGATATAAACAGAAGTTAATTTCCTATGACATATTTCTGGTCACAAAAACATCACCAAATTTCTAAATAAAGAACCAAAACACTTCTAATATTAAACATTAAAAATAAATTTGAGTCATTAATTTATTTAAGAAAGATTAATAAAAACAAGTAAGAGAATATTTTTCCAACCTGCTTATTCCACATCAGTGTAGAGGGTAGCCTGAGCTTATTCCTACAGCTCAGGGTGCAAGGAATGAACCCACCCTGGACAGGACACTCTTCCATCTTTCATTTCAAGATGTGCTCCCACACACCCACATTCTGTCAGACCGAGAAAATTTTAATACACTTGTTCACCTAACATGTACATCTTTGGAATGTGGGAGGAAACCAGAGTACCCCAAAAAAACCCATACAAATTTGGGAGAACATGTAAACTCCATACAGACAGTAGCCCTGGCCGGGAATCAATTTTTTCCTCATCAACTTTATAACAAAATAACGTTGAACAAAATGACATTATTTGAGGACCTGCTCGACTGTAACAAGTTATGTGACTCTCTCTCTCTCTCCATGTCTCTCTCTCTCTGTCTCTCTTTCTCTCCTTCAAAAATCTTAGTATACTGTGCTTACCTTTTCAATATAAAGGAAGCATTTTACAGCTTCTCTTTGACATACCTGAATTGCCAGAATCACTTTTTTGGTGCTTTAGAGATATTACTAACTAAAATAAAGTTTACTCAAACACAAGCATTGTGTTACCTCGACAGTCAGTCTGATAAACAAAAGAGCTACTAACTGAACAAAATGGATGGGTGAAGTACACAGCAAGAATACCCTGGACTAAAGGGTGATTCACGTCTGGGCAGGTTGGAGCTGGTAGGCATGAGATTTCATCACACTACTCAGAATGGTATTCAATTTAAAATTATAAATTTTTTACTTCTAGTATTTTCTATTTAGTATCTTCAAACCACAGTTGACTGCAGATAACCAAAACCATGGATAAGGGGAACTATTGTATATAAATGTGTAATATATGTCTGCATAATATTAAGCCATTTTTATCAATTAGGCTTATTAATTTTTTAAATATAAGATTCTTCACTTTGGAAATATTTTTTAAACCATAAAAATTTCTAGTGGATTTATATCATTTCTCAAAAAGATAAAGATTTTAGTGAAAAAAAAAAGCAAGGAAAAAACTGCAACTCTACAATTTATTCACCATATAGTCTTAAGCATGTCACTTAAAATCTTTTTTTTGCCTTATCTGTTCAAAAAATAATAATATTAACAAATGCTCTACCAAAAAGTGTTATAGTCAGTTTTAAATGAATGAAAAAGAATTATATCTTTATATAAAATTCAAAAGACCATGCAATTGTTATTGCATACTTTTATTAAAAATAAATGAGGGCTTAGAATAAAGACCAAACACTTCACCTTCTCTGTTCATGATATTATCAACCATTGAGGAATTAGAATGCAATTTAATAAAAAATTAATTTTTTACCTAGAAAATTAATGCTATTCACAAAAGTCATATTCTCATCAAAATGGTAATAATACATACAAATGTTTTTAACGCTTTTCTGAATAAATTAGCTAGTATGGCTTCACATTGGAACATGGAGACACTGTAGAGTTTAACAGCTAAGAATATAAGCCCTATATCTAGAAAGTCCGGGTTCAAATCCTTTCTTAGTTCTGTGACTTGATTAATTTATGTAAGCCTCTGAGACTCAGTTTACTCATCTATAAAATAGTATCTACCTCATAGGGTTATTTGAAGGATTAAATGTGATAAACGTGGTACATATATAGTAATTTAATGCAATACCTAGAAGATAATGCTCAGCTCTTATAATTAATATTTACTATTTTTTTCTGTTAAGGTTGTTTTTCTTTATTCCAAAATGTTATAAGTATGCTTTAAAACATTATTATCTCCATAACTTTTTAGTCCTTCTTTAACATTTCTACATTATCTAAGTTCAAGTTATAAACTGACAATGACAAAAATAGATCAAAAAATGACCAAAACATAAATAAAATAAAATAAAATAAAATAAACAATTCTGTTAACCAAATATTCTTTTGTTCTTTATGTCACCAAATAGCATAACTGTCATTTTTCACTAAATTGTCATCTTTAAACTTACATGATTAAATTAAATGTTTTGGGGGTTTTTTTGGCAGCTTATAGGCAAATCCTTAGATATTGCTGTGAATTGCCAAATCACAAGTCTATATACCAGTCCACTTAAGTTTTTATTTTAATCACATACAATTGATTTATGATCCTTTTGATGCTAAGTAAATGCTTCTGAAACTCTCAGTGATCCAAACATCTGTCTGTTCTAAAAGTAATCACGTTGACATGCTGATGGATAGTAAAGGACCTCTGACAACTTAAAGTACAATACAGCAGAGAGACAGAGGGAGATAGATAGACTGTCAAGCTCTAAGAAGAATATTGTCTAATTACAATTCATTGTGGATATACATAATTAATGTGCAGGTATTTCCAACACAGTCCACATATAAATGTACAACGAGATAATGTATATTATTAATATAGAGTTGAGATCTACATACTGTTTTATAGTTTCCAAATTTATTCTTAGGGGGCTGAAATTAGTTTTAACAGGTACTTCATCACCATTTGCAAGATTCAAAGCTTGGAAATATGAAAAGGTCTTTTATCTTAGACCTCAGTTTCAGTGATAAAATGGCAATAGTGTGGCCACGTTTGAAATCCACCATACCTTTAGGGTCAACTCAATATTTCTGAAGCTAAGAAATAGGCCTAAATTGATAAAATTTTGAAAATCAGTTCACACAAATGCTGTACTCTAACGATGGATATATTTATAATAAATAGTCTTCTAGGGTTACCATACAAACTACTACAGACTACATAGCTTAAACAACAGAAATGTATTTTCTCACAGTTTTGAAGGCCACAAATCCAAGATTAAGGATATGACAGGTTTGGTGTCTCCCGAGTCCTTTTCTCAGACTTGCAAATGGCCACCTTCTCATTGGGTTCTCAGATGGCCTTTCTTCTGTGCTTGTGCCTTGGTATCTCTTTATCTAACTAAAATGATACCAGTTATATTAAATTAGGGAGTGGTCCTTAGGACCTCTTTTATTCTTAATTACCTCTTTAAAGTCTGTATCTCCAAATATAGTTACATTGGGGGTTAGGTCTTCAATGTACGAATTTGAGGGAGATACATTTTAGTCCACAATTGTACCTCTTTTACAAAGTAAAATGTCATCAATTTGTTAACAATAAATTTATTTTATTTGCTCCCAAGTTTTAAGCTTAAAAATATCAGTGTTGATTTATGCCACCCATGATAAAATGGAAGTCATAAATTCAGGAGCATTAAGAATAGCAAAAGACAAGAATAAAGCTATCAATTCAGGAGAAGAAAAGGCTAATTAATCAATCAATATTTTTATCTAATTATACAAAGAAGCCATAGAGTTAAAAAAATGAAAATAAAAATCATATTGTTTATCATTAATCCAAGTTTCCAGGATAGCAACATATAAATATATAATTAGTATTATGATAGTGAATATACCAAGGGAGATGTAAAAGTTGGCGTAGATTATTAGTATGCTACCTTAATCTAGGGAAGAATAAGTGTGTAGCACTTTGGTTGAAAATGTTTTAATCCACATGCACAGCTCCCCAAAAGTAAAGTTTGCAAATATATGTACAAAATGCTTTTCAAGCATATAAGTAGATTCTCTTAAAGTATTCAATCTTATTTGAATCCATTATTGAACTTATGGCAGCTTTTGTTTTTGTAATTTTTTTCAAACAAGTGATACTCAAAATACAACTAACAAGTGGCAGTTTATGAGCTTTCTAGATATGCAGAAATAAATGATTTTAAAATATTTAGAGACATTATAAATAATAAAACCATTTGGAGTTGAAAGGTACAATAAAATAGCATGGACTAGGATGGCCAATGAAAATGTTTGGAAATGGTGGAACTTAAGTTGGTTATTGCAAAATGGATGGGAAGATTCATAACAATTTGACAAAAGAGAGAAACATATGAGATATGAGGACAATGGCATACTGAAAATATTCATCCAGTTTACATGGAGACTGTTTATAAGACTAGAGAAATTAGACCAAAGTTTTTGAAAGTGAAAATGAACAGGGCCTTAGATACCCAGTTACAGATGTCAAATTTTATCCTGAAGGGATGAGTACACTGACAGTTTTCATAGGAAAATATCCACAATTAACATTTTCTTTAGGATCACATATACAGACCGTCTTTTTGGAAGAGCAATAGCTGAATTTTCCTTGGAAACCTGCCATTTCTATATTCCTAATCTATGGATTTACAAAAAAATGTGGAATTTATTTTATCCTTCAAACATGGGCATTGGTCCCAGGCCTGATAAATTAATGTATTATAACTTTTTGGCCAGGGATGAACTTTTGAGACAGGCATTACCAGTATGATAGTGCAGGGAATTTTATTGGAACAGTTAAAGAGAGAAAGTCTCATTTTGCAAGGTTTTCTAGGCAGTGAGTGTGTAAGCCAAGAAATGCTTAGACCCCCTAATAGAACATACTTGAGAATGAAGATGACACAGAGAATAGAACTGGAAGAAAAAGAGATATGGCTTGCAGGTAACATATTTTTCAGCACTTTCATTCATCTGTGCCTGAAAACAATTTTGCCACTGGGATGTTCAATTATATCAGCTAATAAATTCCATTTTTGGTTTAAGCCAGTTTTAACAATGGTCCCTGATTCTTGGAACAAAAAAAAAAGAGGTCTATTAACCCACTAATAGAATAAACATGTAGGATTGTGTCAAAAACCAAGGTTTGTAACTATGGTAAGATAACATTCAAAACTCCACAGTTAATGTTGCTCCAATGAGTTACCACAGAGAATGATGGGTGGAGAAGAAAAACCATGAAATAAGAAATTAGTTTAACAGACAGCACTGGAAAGAAAAATAACTGACCTCACAAAACTATAACTAAAGATGGGTCATGAGCCATAATCTACAGAAGGTGATTAGCCTAAAATTTATGATAGAAACATATAGTGTACTGTTAAAAATTAAGTTTTTGAGTGTAACAAATATGATTAGAATCTAAAAGGAATCAAATGAACAAACTTCTTGAAGAAAGTGCTTAGAAGGCAATGTAGTTTTTGCACACAGATAAAAAGCATGAAATATATGATTAAGATCATAAAAGTGGGTGAAATGGTTTAATAGGAACTGTATGAATCTGTAAAACAAGCATTTTAAATCAAATTTTTCTACTAATCATTTAGAAACCAAGTACATAGGATTCACTCTAACATGAATTTTAAAAAGAAACTTTAAATGATAGATTTAAATTGAAGTATTATTTCCAAGAGAACTTTGGGAAAAAATTGTTACCATCTACCTAAATGGGTTTCATGTAAGAATTTAATATATAATTGTTTAACAAATTATCTTTCATTCTGCTTCCATAAACTGACTGTTCTGTCTAAAGTTAATCTAATTAAGTAGTTAAAAAAAAAAAAGCCAATTTGGCCAAAGAAAAAGCTTAACTAGTTGAAAACATATTAAAAAAAAAAAATAAATTAATTAATGGAAATACAAGAATATAAATACCACTGAGTATTTATTCTTAGATAATTTGCCCATGTTGAAACTGGATGAAAAATATTTATACTGCTTAAACTTCTGGTTTAATTTAATTAAGACGAGAAAGAAAAAAAAGAGAGAGAAAGAGGAAATAAGGGTGAAAGGGAGGGAGAGAGGGCAAAATAAACTATAATTCTTGGTTTGGAAAACTTAAAAATCAAACATATATGTTCACTTGGAAAACCTGAGTGAGGTGAATAAGCTAGGTTGCAAGATCGTTGCCTCATTAAGGACCCTACCCTTCCATTAAGCACAATAGAAAGATAATTAATTAAGTAAAGTTTCTTATTGCTATCTACAGTACCCACTTTCTTAGTCCTCATAAAAGTATTTAAAGGCATTAACAGAAATGGTCTCTAGAAACTTCTTTAAATAAATTTAGTTTCACTTAGAGCTCAACAAAATTCTAACTTTATTCCTCAGTGGTGATGTAAGATTAGATGGCACATTGTCTTACACACTCCCAAATTCCTGTTACAAAAAAAAATTCATTTTAGGATGCTCTTTCTTACTTGAAGTTCTTTATATTACATTTCTTTTTTTTTTTTTTTTTTTGGTACAAATGAATGTTTTTTTTTTTTTTGGTCAACAGGCCTATGTATGCATACATAAACATACTCATACAAACAAAGGTACATATTCTACACATATACATATAAAATATATAAGCGCATATTATAAGTTGATAGGTATGTTTCCCATAGACACTAGTTTCATGATAGAAAAAAGAGAAAGAATACTTGAACTGTTATAGAATAATGTTTCAGACATATGGCAGAATAAATAAAATTATAAACAGGCTATCCAAAGAGATAATACACAATTCCCTTTGAGTGGATACCTTTAAAATGTTAATATCTAGAAAATGACCTAGTAAAATAAATCTTTAAGATAGTACCCCAATTTATAATTAATTAAACTTAAATGATTAGTGAGAAACATTTTATTAAATGGTTAGATAATTATGTAAAGCTTAGAGGTGAGCTAAAATGATAAGAATTAACATCACATTTTGCTTTCATTTTCTCCTTCTCTCTCAAAGACCCTCAACAATTTAGTTCTCATTTCTTTAACATGAGCAATCTAGAATCATAGAAAATCAGTGCACTAATAAAGCATAAAAGTGATCTGGCCCAACACTCATATATTTCATTTGAAAAAACTGAGACTCAGAGTAAATAATTTGACTAGCTCACATAAGCAATTAGTGATTGAGATGGGTTATGTTCATTCTCTTGATTCTCAACTATATGCTCTTTCCACAGATGGTCACATTTCACACTCCAAATATCTGGCCTGATATTTAGTGTCCAGCAAATAGATGGTGATTGCCTATCAAAATATAAAATTATTATAACTTTTTTTCCATGCAAAGATAAAGTAAATCTATAGAGAAGTTGTCAAGATTCTGTACATATTTGAATCTAAATTAAAATTTTAACTATATTTATATGATGAACTTTCTCACTTTCCCAACTCCACACATCTCTATAGAGGTTTGTATGAATAGAATAAGGTACCTAGCCAAGAGTCAGGTTTTTATGAGGTTTTGTTTTGTTTTGTTGTTTTGTTTTGTTTGACATTTACCTTTGTTTTAGTTTTGTGCCTTTCCAATAAGGCAATGAGTCAAGGATGAGAGGTACAAGATAATGGAAAAAAAAAAATCCCATAGATTCAGCTTTCAGTGTTAGGAAGATGTCAGCCTTTTAAAAAAAGTTGACAAATCTGTGTCCATTTGTGATTTTATGAGACAAAAAAATCAAGTGGAGATACTTTGGACCAAGTCAGTTGCAGAATTAGGGAGAGTGTTTTTCCACTTTTAGCAAGTAGGATAACTTGGCTTCAACAAAGTGATCATGTAAAAGAATTCACTTCTGCATGTGACCTCAAAGATTTTTTTTAACTGTACAAGTTAAAAAAAAAAAAAGAAAAAAAAACCTGAAACTGACACAAAGACATTCTTTGAGAGAAAAAGATATGAATGGGTCAAACCTCCCACCCAAAATAGTTTTTAGACAACAGAAAAGAAGGCTAACATGGAAGCATCAAGAAGACCTCATCAGAGCACACTCCGGCATAGTATGGATTCCCAGAAATAATTTTTCAGGCCTTGAGTGGAGACCCTACAAAGATGCAAATAAGGACAGTATCAAAATATGGATATTAGTAGGATTGTCCAAAGCCATGTCGCCTAGAGAAATTCTAATTAATTGCTATTTCCCTTTAGTTAACTAGTCACAACAAATGTATAACCACAGTTTTCACAGGAAGAAAAAATTGGTGATAGAATCAGACATTTTACACAAAGATTGAACAACTGATAAAAACTGAAATGTACTGGGATAAAAGCATTCATTTTGGTGATGTTTTATATTAATGTACATAAACGTTATTTATTTTCAGTAACAAAAACATAATTCATGTTTGCTTAAATTTAGTCTTTGATAAATAGAAAGTTTACTTTCCTGACAATATTGCATTTAGAAAAATTCTGTTGTGATTAAAAAATGCTGACACTCACGTATCAGACAGTATGTCTTCTGCAGATAGTTATGTCACAGACATAAATATAAATGTGGGCAAAAATTAAATGCCAACTTAGACATGTCTTGAGTCTTTTAGTATCTTTCTCACCTCTTTTAATATATTCATCTTCAAAGTAAAGATGTTCTTCTTTCCATATTTCAATCTTCATGGTTAAAGTCAACATTTCAAAAATAATGGAATTGTGAAATAATGGACACTAAATGTGATTTATTTCTTGAGAAATTTTTATTCACCCAGAAAATAAAATTCGACTATTAAACTTGAAACTTAACCCCATGCATTTGACTCCTTCTTCTACCAAAAGTAATAGCCAGGCTGAGATTTTTCTTGTTTTGTCAAGTCTGTTCAGAAGTGCAGATAAACACATGAGTGAGTAGCCAGGAGCCTTTTGAGCTTCAAAACAATTTTTCATGTACTGTAAAACAGATCCACATACAAGCTGGATTGAAGTCACTGGGGGAAAGTACTATACATATTCTCATGCCCCCTTAATTGTTAAAGAAGTAGCCTCTAATTATTTTCCCTAATTTTATACCAGATGTCAAATATACAAATAACTTATCCTTAATTAATATACTATTTCTGTTAAAACTTAAAGTAAATTGGGTTAATAACATTAAAACTGTTCTTATTTAGTAAATATATGTGTAGCTAACTTTATTATTTTTCTTTTAGCAATACTATATAAAAAGCAAAGCCAATCAACATGATCTAATGAAGAGATAAATAAATTTTAGAGGAAGAAGAAAAATATACCTTAAAAGCAGTCCTGAGTAAAAGAAAAGAACATAGTTTTTAATAAAAGTTCTTTAAGTGCTAGCAACTTATATAGTGCCCTTATATGTCCCTGAGATCATTGTGGAAAGTCCATTTCAAAAAAATTGAAAGTAACCAGAAGTGATTCTAATTCATGAAATGGGCTACAAATTTTGTATAATGTGTCAGAAAGAAGAAAATATGAAAAAGAGCATTTAACATGTTTGAGTATATCAAAGAGTTAAGAGAAGAAATTACAGATTAAAGATTAAAAGAGGATGGCGAGGAAACATGGTTTAGTGAGAGACATCCTCAGATCTCTCCCTATGAAACAACAATAAGCTGAACATCTAAAACTCAACAAAAAAAAAACAAAAACAAAAACAAAAAACTTCAAATTGCACACCAGCACATCTGAGCTTTGGATCTGCACATAAGAGCTACCACAGTTCAGAACCCCAGGTGTTGGGGGGTGCACTCAGAGAAATAAAAAAGCTGCCTCTCATAGCTGCTGGAGCTCCTTGCAGGAAGAGGGTGAAGCAACTTCCCTGATCAGCCTGCCTGGAAGTACAGGAATTCTAGCAGCCAGCACAAGGGCCCAGTCATCAGAGCAGAAAGCAGAGAAACAGGATGAGACCACAGAGAAACAACAGTTGATTTTTACCAGCCCCAGTTGCAAAACTGAGGCTGAGCGGCAGCCCCCAACTCCCAACCCAGAAAGCCCTTCCTCCAAGACCCATCACCGCGGAACCCCAGGGGAATGTGAGCAAATGCTATTGAAACTGTTGCTAACAGTGACAAGTACTGAAACTGAGATTAAACATGATTAAATATCTACAAGAAAATAAAAAAGATATTTAGACTTTATCTAAAGCAAGGATCCAAGAGGCTCAGACGCCACCTACTGTGAACCAAAAAAAAAAAAAAAAAAAAGCACCTTCTCTGCAGCAGGCTAAAGAGAACTTTATATAATAAATCTGTCTGGAAAAACAGTAGAATACACTTCTATTAATGCCCAGGTACAGAAATAGTCCATTAAACACCATGAACAACCAAGGTGACAAGGCATCTCAGAAAGAAAGAAAAAAATTTCCAGAAAATAAGCTTATAGACATAGAAATATGTGACTTAAATGACAGAGAATTAAAAATGGTACCTCTGAAAAAACTCATTGAGATCCAAAACAGCTCAAATCAAAATTTCAGGAATTGAAAAAATAACCAGATGAGCAGAGCAATGAGATCAAAACCCTCAAAAGGAACCAAGTAAAACTTCTAGAGATGAAGAACACACTGCGAGAGTTGAAAAATGAGATAGCAAGCTTCGGAACTAAAGTCTACCAAAAGAAGAAAAAGATCAGTGATATTGAAGAGAGAAATCTAGAAATAAATCAGAAGGAAGAAGAGAAAAACGGAAGAATGAAAAATAACATGGAAGGAATAAAAGAACTAGTTGATACTATCAGGAGAGAAAACATAAAAATAATGGGATTTACTGAAGGCAAAGAAAAGGAGCAGGGGCTAGAAGGAATTTTCAGACAAACAGTGGACAAGAATTTCCCAAATCTAAGGAATGAGCTGGAGCTTGAAATTCAAGAAGTCAACAGGACACCCTATTATCTCAACCCAAAATAGGTCTTCACCAAGACACATTGTATAAGAATTATCAAAAATCAATGACAAAGTTAGAATCCTCAGGGCAGCCAGGGAAAAGAAGATGGTAACATATAAAGAAAACCCATTAGATTATCATCGGACTACTCAGTGCATACCTTATAAGCCAGAAAGGAATGGAATCAAATATTTAAACTATTAAGTGAAATGAATTACAGCCTAGAATAATGTATCCAGCTAAGCTCTCTTTTAGATATGAAGGAGAAATTAAGACCTTTCCAGACATACAAAAATTGAGGAAATTCTCCACTATGAGGCCTGCACTATAAGAAATTCTGAAAGGTACCATCTCATCTAAAACAAAATAACAAAACATTACAAAAAATACATAATTAGGAGCAAAGTGACTATCAGGCAAATAGAAGCAGAGGAGTGCAACCCTTACTAAGAGCAGAGCTTAACTAACAAGAGAATTACTATAACAAAATAGTAATAAACATTAATATACATAGGGACAAACTGAAATAACAATGATTGAAAAGAGGAGGATTCAAAAATCCATTTTTGCAAAGGGGAATGAAGATAAGGCATACTCAGAAGACAATGGACGACTGTATACATATAACTATTCTTTCTATATTTGTAATTGTAATCATACATCAAAGATTCAGAACTGAACTATATAGCATAAAACAAGAAGAACCAGAAGCATAACCCACAAAATCTAACCAAAATAAAAAAAAACAGAAACAAAAGGACAAGAAAGCAATGTAAACACCAAGCTACCAGAAAGCAAAAGATAAAAGAATAAAAGAAGACTTCATATTTCAATAATCACTCTAAATGTAAATGCACTGAGCTCACCCATGAAAAGGCACAGAGTGGCAGAATGGATCAAATATTAAAACCCAACCATATGCTGCCTTCAGGAGATACATCTCATCTCCAAAGACAAATATTGACTCAACATGAAAGGGTGGAAAATAATATTTCACGCAAATGAAATTCAGAGAAAAGTGATAGTAGTGGTATTAATATCAGATGAAATACACCAGAATAAAAAAGGTAAAGAAAGATACTGAGGGACACTTCATAATGATAAAGGGAATCATGCACCAAGAAGACATAACACTTATTAATATCTATGCTCCCAATCAGGAATCCCTGAAATATACAAAGCAATTACTAACAGAATTAAAAGGAGAAACAGACCAAAACACTATCGTAGTAGGGGATCTAAATACCCCACTGTCGAATTTGGACAGATTATCCAAACAGATAATTAATAAGGAAATAACATCCTTAAATGACACATTAGACCAACTGAACAGAATTGACATTTACAAACCTTTCATCTCAAAACAGCTGCTTATACATTTTTCTCTAGTGCACGTAGAACATTCTCAAGAATCGACCACATACTGGGACACAGAAATAGCTTCAACAAATAGAAGAGGGTTGACAGCATACCAACCATATTCTCTGATGATAATGCTTTGAAACTAGAGATTAACTATAAAAAGAAGTCAGGAAGAAGCACAAATACATGGAGATTGAACAACATGCCACTGAAGAAAAACTGAATCAGGGAAGAAATAAAAAGAGAGATCAAGAGATATATAGAGATGAATGATAATGATAGTACAACATATCAAAACTTTTGTGACACAGAAAAGCAGTCATAAGAAGAAAGTTCATATCATTTCAGGCTTATCTCTGAAAACAAGAATGAGCCAAAATAAACAACCTAACATTTCTTCTTAAAAAACTAGAAAAGGAAGAACAAATGAGGCCTAATGTCAGCAAAAGAAAAAAAAATATCAAAATTAGATCACAAAATTAGAAAACAAAACAAAACAAAACAAAAAAACCATGGACAAAATAAATACAACAAGGAGCTAGTTCTTTGACAAGGTTTATAAATTGACAAACCCTTGGCCAGATTCACTAAAGAAGAAAGAAACAGTACACAAATAAATAAAATCAGGGATGAAAGAGGGGAGATTATGACTGACATCATCGAAATACAAAGAATCATGCAAGAATACTATGAAAAATATACAATAAAATTAATAACCTAGAAGAAATGAACTAGTACTTACAAAAATACAATCTTCCTAGACTGAATCAAGAAGATCTGAAAATCTAAATAGACCAATCAGCAGTATGGAAATTGAAACAATTATCAAAAACTATCAGAAAGTAAAAATCCAGGACTAGATGGCTTCACCAGTGAATTCTACCAAACATTCACAGAAGATTTAATACCTATTCTCCTCAAACCCTTCCAGAAAATTGAAGAGGAGGCAATACTTCCCAACTCATTTTATGAGACCAATATTACTCTGAAACCAAAACCTGGTGATAACACAAAATAAAAAAAGTACAGACTAATATCTCTCATGAACACAGATGCAAAAATCCTAAATAAGATACTAGCAAACCGAACACAGCAACATATTAAAAGATTATACACCATGATCAAATGGGCTCATCCCAGGGGCACAGGGATGGTTCAACATATTCAAATCAATTAATGTAATAGACCATATAAACAAATTAAAAAATAAGAATCATGTGATCATATCAATAGATGCACAAAAAAGCTTTCGACAAGATAGAGCATCCATTTATGATTAAAACACTTAACGAAATCGGTATAGAAAGAAGGTACCTTAACATAATAAAGGCCATATATGACAAACCCTCAGCCAACGTTATACTTAACAGTAAAAACCAAAAACCTTCCCTCTAATCTCAGGAACAGGGCAAGACTTTCCACTATCACAATTACTATTCAATACAACATTGGAGGTTGTTGCAAGTACAATCAGACAAGAGAAAGTTATAAAAGGCATCCAAATAGGAAACAAAAAAGTCAAATTGTCATTAATTGCAGATGACACAATTCTCTATATAGAAAACTCTAAAGATACCACAAGAACACTACTAGAAACAATAAACAAATACAGTAAAGCCTCAGAATAAAAAATCAGCATTCAAAAATCCATAGCATTTCTATACTTTAATAATGAAGCATCAGAGAAAGAAGAAGATATAATTTCTTTTTTCAATTGCAACAAAAAGAATAAAATACCTGGGAATAAATTTGACGAAACATGTAAAGGAACTATATAATGAAAACTACAAGAACCTATTAAAAGAAATCAAAGATATAATTAATAGAAAAATATTTTGTGTTCTCAGATTGGAAGAATCAACATATTTAAAATGACCTTATTACCTAACTCATTATACAGATTTAAAGCCATCCCCATCAAAAACCCATCGGCATTTTTTAAAGAAATAGAACAGAAAATTATCAGATTTCTGTGGAAGCATAAAAGACCCTGAATTGCCAAAGCCATCCTGAGAAAAAGGAATGAGGTTGGAGGCATCACTCTGCCTGACTTCAAATTATATTACAAAGTGACAGTAATCGAAACTACATGGTATTGGCAGCAAAATAGATACACGGACCAGTGGAACAGAATCAAGAGTCCAGAAGTAAACCTATATTTATATGGGCAAATAATTTTCAACAAAAAAAAAAGCCAAGATCATTCACTGGAGAAAGGAAAGTCTCCAATAAATGGTGCTGGGAAAATTGGAAAGCCACCTGCAAAAGAATGAAACTAGACTGCTGTGTATCACCACACACCAAAATGAATTCAAAATGAATTAAGGACCTGAATATAAGACTTGAAACAATAAAATGCATAGAAGAAAACATAGGAACTAAACTAAAGGACCTTGGAGTTAAAGAGGATTATGAATTTGACCTCAAAGGCAAGGGAAGTAAAAGCAAAAATAAATGAATGGGACTACAACAAATTAAAAAGCTTCTGCTCAGCAAAAGAAACCATCAACAAGGCAAAGTGATAACTGTCCAAATACATTTGGAGAATATATTTGCAACCAACACCTCTAATGAGGGCCTAAAATCTAAAATATACAAAGAAGTCATACAACTCAATAACAACAAAAAACAAATAATTTAATAAAAAATGGCAGAGGATCTAAACAGACACTTATCTCTAGAGAACATATGAATGGCCAACAAATATATGAAAAGATGTTTAACATTGCTAACTATTAAGGAAAGGCAAATCAAAACCACAATGAGATTCCACCTCACACCTGTTAGAATAGCTATAACCAACAGGACAAGTAATAACAAATGTTATTTGTTATTTAAATGCGGAGAAATAGGAACCTTTACACACTTCTGATGAGACTGCAAATTGGTACAGCCAGTATGGAAACCAGTATGGAGGTTCATCAAAAAAACTATAAATAGATACACCATATGATTTAGCAATCCCTCTATTGGGTATTTACCCCAAAGACTTGAAAAATCCGAAAAGATATTTGCACACCAATGTTCATAGCAGCACTATTCACAGTGGACAGGACATGGAAGTGATCAAAGTGTCCTACATTAGATGATTGGC
This sequence comes from Cynopterus sphinx, assembly GCA_030015415.1. Taxonomy (NCBI): domain Eukaryota; kingdom Metazoa; phylum Chordata; class Mammalia; order Chiroptera; family Pteropodidae; genus Cynopterus; species Cynopterus sphinx. Next base: position 96,166,266 of record CM057381.1, read on the forward strand.
TAAAGAAGGTGAGGAACATATACACAGTGGAATATTACTGATCCATAAGAAGAGATGAAATACTGCCATTGCGACAATATGTATGGACCTCAAGATGATCATGCTAAACAAAATAAGCCAGACTGAAAAAGTTGAAAATCACATTATATCGCTTATACTTGGGATATAAACCTGAAAGCAACAAATGAACAGGACAAATAGAGACTCATGAACATAAACAATGGACTAGTGGTTATCACAGGGTAGGGAATTGGGGAGGAGGGAAGAGGTAGGCAGGGTAAAGGGTATCAATTATAGGGGGATATGGGAAGGGTGAAGTGGGTAAAGAGGATTAAATATATGGTAGCTGAAGAAAACTGGACTCTGGATGGTAACCACGCAATAGAATATATAAATGTCAAATTTTAATGTACACCAGAATATTAACATAATTGTATTAATCAATGTTACCCCAATAAACTAAAAAATAAAAGATTAAAAGAAAAAGATAACCTAGAGCTTTGAACCCAGATTAGAAGACAATTCTTTGTAGTGGCAGTTCTCAGGAATGGATGAGAAACTGAGCACACTTTTGAAAAGGTCACAAGTCTGAGAAAATGATAACTGTAATAAACCAGGTAAAATTCATAGATTTTTAATTGAGACACCAAGTTCTATCCTCAGAAGTAAAAAGAAAAGGTAAGAAAGAAATTGATCCGTTTTTTTAATCAACCAAAGTGGAGTGTAAATAATATGACCAATTTCAATGAGTTATAGTGAAAACAATGGTCATTTTATTGAATTATTATGCATTATTCAAATCTTCTATATTTTTATCAATTTTTATGTGTGCTAGATTAATGGGTGAATGAGAGAGGGGAAAAAAAAGCAGATACACAGACTAATAGTACTGAATAGAGAGCCCAGAAGTACACTCACGTATATATGAGCAAATAATTTTGGACAAAGGAGCCAAAAATATAGAACGCAGAAAAGAAAGATTCTTCAAAAAAAAATAGTGCTTGGAAAATTGGTTGGCCACATGCAAAAGAAAGAAACTAGACTGATACTATCACGACACACCAAAATTAAGTCAAAATGGATCAAAGACCTAAATATAAGACATAAAACAATAAATTGCATAGACAAAAACATAAGTATCAAAGTCATGGACCTTGGACTTAAGATTTTATGAATGAACTCAAAGAAAAGGGAATTAAAAGCAAAAATAAATGAATAGGACTATATTAAACTAAAAAGCTTCTGCATAGCAAAAGAAACTATCAACAAAACAGGCAACCAACAGAATGGAAGGAGATATTTGCAAACAATGCCTCCAATAAGGGGTTAATATAAAAATATGCAAAGAATTTATGCAACTCAACAACAAAAACAAACAATCCAATTAGAGAGCAAGGACTGGAACAGACAATTCTCCCAAGAAGACATACAAAGAGCCAACAGATATATGAAAAGATGTTCAACTTTACTAGCTATTAGGGAAATGTAAATCAAAACCATAATGAGCTACCTCCTCATACCTGTTAGAATGGCTATTATCAATAAGATAAGTAACAACGAATGTTGTAGACGTTGTGGGGAAAAAGAAACCCTCATACACTGCTGGTGGAAATGTAACTTATGGTCTATCACTATGGAAAACACTGTAAAAGTTCTTCAAAAAATTAAGAATTGGATTACCATATGATACAGCAAACCTCCTTCTAGTATCTACCCTCAACATTTCAAAACGTTTATCCATAAAGATATATGCACTCTGATGTTTATTGCAGCATTATCTACAATGGCCAAGTCAGGGAAACAACCAAAGTACCTTTTGATAGATGATTGGATAAAGAAGTTATGGTACATATATACAATGTAATATTACTCAGCCATAAGAAAAGATGTAAATACTGTCATTTGTGAAAACATGGATGGATCTTGAGATTATCATACTAAGTGAAATAAACCAGAAAAGAAAAAGTTGAGAACCATATGATTTCACTTATATGTTTTCATATAAAACTGAAAACAACAAATGAACAAGACAAACAAACAAAAAATTCATAAACACTAACACCAGTTTAGGGATTACCACAGGAATTGGGAAAGGAGGAGGTAGATAAAGGTCAAATGGGTCAGATATATGGTGATAAAAGGAGATTTGACTTTGGGTTAGTACAATTATCCAATTGTACACTTGAAACCTGTGTAATTTTATTAACCAATGTCACCCATTAAATTTAATAAATAATTTAATTTAATTTTAAAAAGTCAGGTTTTTTTTAAGTTAAAGTACAACTGACTTTGAGCTCCCTCATACCATGAAAGCAAGGTGCCTACCTTGTTCACCTTAATCACTTTTCCTTGGGATAGCCACATACAAGTTCTTCTGCAGAACAGAAGGAGAGATTTTACCTGAGAAAGTAACAGGATATATTAGTCCCCCTTACAAATGGGGGTACATTCCCAAGTCCCCCAAATGGATGCCTGGAGCTACAGATAGTGCTGAACCCTAGATATTCTGAGTTTCTATACATACATATCTATGATAAAGCTTAATTTATAAATCAGTCACAGTAAGAGTTTAACAATAACTAATAACAAAATAAAACAATTATAACAATCTACTGTAATAAAGTTATTTAATATGGTCTCTCTCTCAAAGTATCTTATTGTACTGGACTCCCCCTTATTGTGACAATATGAGATAATAAAATGTCAAACCTACTCCTGAATCTATATAACAATCTATTACTTGTAGTAAATTGTTTGGTGCCATTTGTTTCAGTAGATCCTTTCTACAGGTACAATGCTTTCTCTGGCACAACACTTTGCAGTCAATAGAAAAATGTTTTCTGTTCATGTCTTCCACCTCTAAATTTAATTCCTTTTTCATCTTAACTAAGCATTTATGCACTTTGGTCATAACTTTTGCAGTTTGAGTTGAGATAACAAAACTAGAATGAATTTATTTCTTCTTCCTCACAATTTCATGGACAGCTTTGTTATTACTGCCAATTTTAATAACTTCAGCCTATAATTTTGTTTTTTCTTATTAAGTTGAGAACTTGCACCTTTTTTTAAAGGAAGTATTTTACAGCTTCTCTTTGGCATATCAAAATTGCCAGCATTGCTACTTTGGGGCTATAATTAAGTAAAATAAGGGTTATTGGAACACGAGCACTGATAGCAGAAAGAGTCAATCTGATAAAATTGAGATGGTTACTAAATGACTAATGAGTAAGGAATGAACATAGCATGGAGACACTGGACAAAAGAATGATTAATGTCCTGGGCAGGATGGAGCAGGTGTGTGTGAGATTTCATCACATCACTCAGACCAGCACTCAACTTTAAACTTATGAAGTGTTTGTCTCTGGAATTTTCCAGTTAATATTTCTGGACCTCATTTAATCACAGGTAACTAAAACTGTGGAAAATGAACCCATAAATAATGAAGGACTACTGTTTTAGTAATATGGTGAAGATGGATTGAACATTTATTTAAAAAAAATAAAGGTGTTAAAGAAAAATTAAACTGGTGAGCATAAAACCAGAAAGCAACAAAATCCAGCAGTGTGACTGGATCATAAGACCGTTGAGGTTTAAAATGAAACAGAAAAAGAAAGAAAAAAAAGGGAAGAAGAGTGGAAACATAAATGGGGGTTCTATTGCTATCATACAAAGAAGTTTGAACTTTTCCCTATAAATATTTGTTCCCAGATTTTTCATGAATTAGAAACACTTTTCCATCAGAAATTGCTGTAAGTTCAATATGCATATGTTGTTTGCATAGCATCTCCTTCCCTAGGGAACTCACCAACCCCTTTCCCCTGGAAAAAAATGAGGGTGACCTTTTCCCAGTGGCATCACATAGTTCTAGCTACCCTGAGTCTTTTTTGTCCTCCTCCTCCTCCCACTTCTCCTCCTTCTCCTCTTCCTCTTCCTCCTCCTCTCCTCTTCTTCCTCCTCCTCCTTATCTTCTTCTTTCTTCTTCATTTTCTTCTTTTTTCCTATGGCAATTGGGAAAAGTGTTCCATTCTTCTGGAATTAGAAGCTGTAAGGACAACGTAAGTGGAGCTTCTTACAGCCATATGAAAAAAGCCTTCTGTTAGTTAAAAAAAAACTAAGCCAATGAAAAAAGAGAAACAGAGCTCAAAGGAGGCAAGAGAGAAGCCTAAAGTGAAGGTTTAGGCTTCTAAATTCAGTCATTATTTATAAAGGCTTACCTTGCCTATAGTTTTGAAACAATCTTACAAATATGTGTTAAACATATTATTTCATCAGTATACAAATAATGCTTGAAGATATGTGACCTCTCATAATAAAACTATTACCCTTCCTGGGATCAGGATTCCATGGATTGGAAATCAAGCTATAGGCAATAGGAATGGGAAGCTAACAAAATTATAGGACAAAGTAAAATAAAATGGCCAACTTTATTTCTGAGGCCAATATATATTTCAATAAAATAATTATGAATTTTTACATAAATTTAGTATTAACTTTACTCTTTTGCTCTCAATTTTTATCTAAATATTTATATATTTTATCTAAATGATTATATATTCAATGCATCTGTCAGTACAGAGTTATAATAAATAAAAATAGCATTGCTCCCATACTAATTTATCATATTCAAAAAGGACTGAATTATTTGAACTGCATAGACAAACATATTATTAATACAAATATTCCAGTATGTTTAAAATAGAGATATATCTTCAATTAAAAAAAAAAAAAGCTGTAAGATACAGGAATATGACACCTGTAAAATTATTTGTTTGGTGTCATTGTTTCTTCTGTCTGTTATTTTAAGTAAATGTAATTTTGTAAATTCAAAATTGATGTTTTGTGAAAACTCCACAGTCGAGATATTTCTCCAAATACTCAAACACCACACATGTATCTGAAACCAGCTTGTTTCTTGTCTCTGCCCCTCCTACCAGTCTCAAGGTGGCCTTTTCTGTGTGTCCCCAGTTGTAGAACTTCTATTCAGCTAGACTTTAGGCAATTCCTAAAAATGGCTGTTCTATAGTTGTAATTTTGATCTGTTTGTGAGAGGAGACAAATGCAGCATTTACCTACTCTGCCATCTTGATTAGAAGCAATCAAGACAAATAATAAAAGGAAATTAAAAAAATATATATTTAGTTAAGGTGGTTGTTACTGTTGATATTTTGTTATGGTTACTTGGAACTTGTAGTTCTAAATAATCATTACTCTATCAAAGTGATGATGGTCAGTACTCTACATTATTTGTAAGATGGCCTTGAAGAGAATAGTCAATGTGGCAAAAAATGCAAGATCAAGTGCTGTAAACTCTTTTGACACCATTCACAATACCCTTTTCAATTCTTGCTCCCAGTCTGATTTAACTACCAACCTTGTGGGATATCAAATATTTTTTATTTCATTGCCATCACTGCTTCCAAATCCTCATTACTCTCCTTATTTCTCTTCACAATTTGATGCAATCTATCCTGAGTATTGCAGTTAGATTTATCTTCCCAAAATATTGCTTTAATTAAGTAAACTTTCGCCATCACATACTATATTTCCAAAAATACAAATTATAATTTACATTTTCAAAAAAAATTTTTTATCAACGTATTTAAGACTTCCTCTAAAACATGTCCATATGTTACCTTTAAAAGATACTAGTTCTTTTCCAGGGTTTTCTCCTTTCTTATTTTTTCTTTTTGCTACTCAAGTGTTATACAATATTATGCATCTACCTATTCTTCAGAGTTTATAAAAGTGTATACTAATATTTTGGAGGACATTTAATCTCACTTTCCAGCTCTTATTGGCCATAGCTTCCTCATTACAGACATTTTTGTACTTCATAAATATTTGTATAAATATCTCATTATATGGTAAGGTTTTGTATATTCCTTATAATTCTAATGGTACTATCACTTGTGTCTTATAAACATATTAAATTATTGAAAGAGATGAAAAATAAATAGATGACTTTTTAATAAATGTATTATACTGGGGTGAGGAGGAAGGATACAAAGTTTCCAAGATATTCATCACAATTTAAATCTCACTTAGCTTAAAATTTTTCTTTCAATTATTTCTAGAGTGTACATGTGTAGTTTATCATTTTAACTAAGACAACTATCTAGTATTTACCTCATTACCATCACTGAGCAACCTATGTACAATTTCTTTAATTGTGTACAGAAAAAAAATCAGAATAAATGGGTTTTGACAGATATGCCAGAAAAAATAATTTTTATGGTCATAGACACATGTAGTGCTTTTAAATATTCCATTCCATTTGTGTGTCCTGATTTCAACTCTATGACTCAAAGAATTTGTTTAATCTATTTGGTATTTCTTTTCCATCCTGTAACTCATTTATAAATTACCAGATACTTTACAAAGGCCTGATAATGTAAAATGAGAAATGTGAGTTTCGTATTCAAAACACTATTGTTTAGACATCAACTAAATTTTTCATTCCCTTACCTCAGTAATTTGGAATTTTAAGGTTTTATTATTAGAAGCTCCTTCAGTTTATATATCAGTGAAGGCCTGACCTCATCTGCAATGCAGGAACATTGGTAATATTGACAAAGCGACTTACAACAGCTAACACTAAAGGTATTGTAAAAAAATGCTTAAAAAGTCATTATAAAAGATAGCCATTATAAAGCTGGCTGAATTCTTTCTGGAGTGCACAGTGTAAGATATAAATTAAGTCATCTTTTTTCTTTCCTTAAGGAAGGAATATATGCAGATCAATTTCTCATAATTTGGAAAGGAAATTCTTTGGTTTTCATAAATGGCTTATTTATTTATTTATTTATTTATTTATTTATTTATTGACAAAAAATAGTTGGTGCTACAACGTTCTCTGTAGAATCCAAGTTTTGAAATCCTTCCTGCTTCCTACAAAAGGTAAACTATACCATGACACCACCATAGCAAAAAGAGAAAAACAAAAATCATTGAGATGTCAGAGAATGTGAAATTCCCAGCCTTCATAAAGCTCAAACTCAATTGACCAAATCCTCTTTTCAACCTCCCACCACCAACTTTTCCTACCATGAATTGATTATGATAATTCTGCGCAGCTATAGTCCCAAAAGTACTCACTTCTAACAAAATGGATCCAAGTTAGAATGTGGACATTATCTCCTCTTTACTCAATAATATGTAAAAAAAAAAAAAAAATCTGTCTTCCCAATCATTTTCTCAAACCAGAAAAGATTTATTCTAAAAAACCTGAATAGTAACATGTGTAAAATACTAAAAATAAAAACAAAAATAAATTTAATATTGAGTAATATTAATAAGAAAATTGATTTATATCTGAAACCCATCATTATTATATTATTTAACCGTAGTTAAAGCATTTAATACTTTAGAATCCAACTGTCCAGCAGGAACTTAAAACCATTTATTCTTTTAATAAATATTTATTGAATGCCTAAAATGTTTCAGGCAATTTTCTGTGAATAAAGCAGACATGGTTTCTATCAACACAGAGATCAATCTTAGTAAGAAAGGTAATTTTTTCATATCAATACATCATTCCCTTCAGTTTATGGACCTCCTCACCATATTTCAGATATTGACCTTTCTCTCTTTCAAACACCTGTGACCCATTACATACTCTCTCTTTTCCCTCACTTTAATATTCTCTTAATAATCAATTTTTGTAGATCATAGCTCTTAAAGCTGCTGTCTGTGCAAACAAATGACACTTGGGAATTTTTTCCTAGGTGAGATTGCTGCTTCCTAGAACAATATTCAAAGTCTAAATACATGATCTTTTTTGTTTTAACTACATGTACACATTTTCACTTGTGTTTTTGTCAAGGCAAGGCAATTTATAATGAGTTGAATTTAACTTTTAGTATGCCCTAGGCCAATAGTTTTGCACTTTTTTTTATTTCCTCCTGATTAGTTTTGACTAAGGCCTTATTTATTTTCTGATGCCTCAGCATTCCTTACATTTCCTTCAATTGTGTAAGTCTTCATTTCTCTGAAAACTTAACAGCTAAACCAGGTAATATAAAGGAAAGTAATGATTTCCAGGTGAAAAAATGTGATAGTATATGTTCAATGCTTGTTGCTCAATCATACTGCTTTGGTAACAAAATATATCTGATAACTCTTTCAGTTTTCCTCATGATTCAAAACTAAAGAATACAGAGCCAACTCTAAGGTGGGTTTGAGCTTAAAAGCTTATCACCTCACCAATTACTGTTCCCATATTTCAGGAAGAATTCTACAGAAATATGCTTGCAAGTTTTAATGGGAATATTTGTAATAAAGAGGGTGGAAAAGAAAAGTGGATATCAGTGAATTTAAAAGGAACTTTTATACCTCAGCTCAAGAACTCCCAAAAATACTGGGTCATGAGGAGAAAACTTAAGAGTAGAAGAACTATGTACTGGGAGGCAGGTATTCTTTCTCATTACTCAAATGCACTATTGATTTTGAGTGGCTATACATGCCAGGCACTATTCCAAGAACTGGCAGTAAAGATGTAAAAATTCTTGTAATTTCATATTCTAGCTTAAGAATCAACTGATAAACATGCACACATATCAAGATGTCTATATTATTTGTCCCCAATTTTAAAGTGATATTAGTTTTTAATTTTTAAATATTCTACAAAACGTGGTTTCCAGATAAGAAAACAAAGAAAAATTTAACATGCACACACAAAAAATATCAAAAAATTAAAAGGCAACCTACAGAATGGGAGAACTATATATCTGACAAGAGGTTAATGTCCAAATTATATATAAATTTATATAACTCAATAGAAAAAAAGTCTAATTTAAAAATGGGGAAAGTACCCAAATAGACATTTTTTTCAAAAAGGACATACAAATGGCCAACAAGTACATGAAAAGGTGCTTGACATCTCTAATTATCAGGGAAATAAAAATTAAAACTACAATGAGATATAATTTTACAACTATTACAATAACTATCACCAAAACCACAGGAAATACAAATATTGGAGAGATTGTGGAGAAAGTACTGTTAGCAGGAATGTAGATTGATATAGCCATCAATGAAAACATTATGAAAGTTCCTTAAAAATTTAAAAATAGAACTACCACATGATCCAACAATTCCACGTCTGTACATTTATCCAAAGAAAATGAAATCACTATCTCAAAAAGATACATGCACCTACATGTTTATAGCAGCATTATTCACAATTGTCAAAATGAAAACTATGTAAGTGTTCATCAACAGAGCAATACATAAGAAAAAGGCATATTTTCCTCCAGCCAGGAGAAATAAGAGAATCCTGCCTTCCATTTTCAATGACATTGAGAAATTTCAAGGGCATTATTCTAAGTGGAATAAGTCAGACAGAGGAAGGAAAATACTGTATGATATCACTTCTATGTGGACTCTCAAAAAGCTGAACTCTAGAAATAAAGAGTAGAGAAGTGCTTACCAGGGGCTAGGGGTGGTGGTTAAAGATGTGGAGCTTGGGAGATGTTGGTCAAAGAGTATAAACTTTCTGTTATAAAATGCATAAATTCTGGATATTTTATGTGCAGCATGGTGATTATAGTTAATAATAGAATATTTTATACTTGTAAGTTGCTAAGAAAGTAAGTCTAAAATGTTCTCACAACATACACACAAAAATTTATAATTATAGACATTACAGAAGTGTTAACTGATGCTATGGCAGTAATCATTTTGTAATATGTAAGTGTATCATATAAACACATTGTACACCTTAAACTTACACAATATTATATGTGAATTATATCTCAATAAACCTGAGAGAAATAATTCATCAAAGTGTAGCTTGAATATTTTTAAAGCAGAAACAAAAATGAAAGAGCAAAAAATTAATATTACATATCTACTCTGCAACTGCAATTCATGTTTCATTTAATCTCATGAATCCTCTGAATAATAATGATAAAAATAATTCCTATAGATAAACTGTATACCTGTTCTTTGAACTTTATCAAGACTTACATTAAGACCTACAGCATGATCAATTTTGTAAATGTTTTCTAAATTTTGTTCTAAACATATTGACATTAGATTAAGCTTATTTCTAAATATGTCAACATTAGAAGCTTGTTAATGTTCTTGTTCAGTTTTAATATTATTGATAATATAATTTATATTTATTATATTCTTACTAATATATATTATATAGAATAATATATATTATATCCTTAAAAATTTTTAATCCATAAAAATGTTAATGTGATCAATACATAAAATTTGTCAAACATAAAGGCAAATTATCCTCTTGTTTTGTCAATTTTTAATGTATTTTAAAGCTATGTTATTAGATTCATACAAGTTCAGAACTGTATATGTAATCTTAAGTTAATAAATTTCATGTGTCTTGGTTTTCTCTGTAAAATAAAGGCATTTATTTTTGCCAGTAGCCCAGGGCCACTAACATCACAGATTCATTTTAAACTAAATTTTAAATGAAATCATCCATATGATAATCCTCCATATTAATATTATTTAAGAGTGGCAAGTTAAAAGGCAAGAAATATGGCAGAGTGAGAGAAGTCCCCAGATGTCTGACCATCTAAAACTCAACAAAAAACACCCAAACTGCACACCAGCACATCTGAGCCTGGTATCTGCACATAAGAGCTGCAACAGGTCAGAAATCCAGGAGTCTAGCAGTAGACCGGAAGAAACAAAGAAGCTGCTTCTCACACCCAGAGCTCCCTGTAGGAAGAGGTGGGGAAAGGAGAAGGCACAGAGAATTATCTGAACAGCCCTGCCTGGAGAGCTGTGAGCTTCACATGGCCAGTAGCAGTGCCCAGGCAACAGAACAGAAAGTAGAGAAGTAGAAATGGCAGGGAAGTGGGGACGACAAAGAAACAGATGACAAAGAAACAAAAGTAGATTTTTACCAGTAGCGGTTGCAAAACCTAGGCTGAACTGCAGCTTCCATCCCCCAATCCAGAAGACCCCTCTCCACATAACCTCAGAGGGTAAACACAGCAGAGCCAAAAGGGCATCTGAGAAAATGCTACCAAAGATATCACTTATGTTGACAGAAAATGAGACTGAAGGTCGAGAGTGGGGTTGAATATTTATAAGAAAAATAAGGCATTATTAAAACTTTGTATGAAGCAGGGATCCAAGAGGCTTAGACACCACATACTGGAAACTAAAAAAATAAAATGCCTTCTTTGCAACAGGCCAAAGAGAGACCTTTATATAATAAATCTTCTTTCTGAAAAAAAAAAAAAAAGGTAGAGTACACGTCTATTAATGCCCAGGCATAGAAATAGTCCATTAAAAATCATGAATAACCAAGATGACAAGGCATCTCAGAAAGAAAGAGAAAATTTTCCAGAAAGTAAGCTAACGGACATAGATATATGTGACTTAAATGACAGAGAATTCAGGTTGGTACTTCTGAAAAAACAATGAGATCAAAACCAATTCATATTAAAAATTTCAGGAATTGATAAAACAATTAGATGTGCAGAATGAGTTTTTAGCAAAGGTATTGAAAACTTCAAAAAGAACCAAATAGAACGTCTGGTGATGCAAGAGATGAAAAAGGAAATGGCAAGCTTGTGAAATAGAGTCAACCAAATGGAGGAACAGATCAGTGATATCAATGACAGAAATCTAGAAATAAATCAGAAGGAAAAAGGGAGAAACTGAAGAATGAAAGAGAATGAAAGAGAAATACAAAAACTATCTGATACCATCAGGAGAGGAAACATAAGAATGATGGACATTCTCAAAGGGGAGGAAAAGTAGCAGGATTAGAAAGCATTTATAGGTAAATAGGTGATGAGAATTTCTCAAATCTAAGGAATGAGCTGGCGCTTGGAATTCAAGAAGCCAACAGAACACCCAATTACATCAACCTAAAAAGGCCTTCACCAAGACACATTGTATTAAAAATATCAAAAATCAACAACAAAGACAGAATTGCCATAATTGCCATGGCAGCCAGGGAAGAGAAGATGATAATCTATAAAGGAAAACCCATTAGATTATTATCAGACTTCTCAGCACAAACCTTACAAGCCAGAAAAAAAGTGGAATCAAATATTCAAACTATTAAATGAAAGGAACCACCAGCTAAGAATAATGTATCCAGCAAAGCTCTCCTTTAGATATGAAGAAGAAATAAAGAACTTTCCAGACATAAAACAACTGAAGGATTCTACACTACAAGGCCTGCAATACAGGAAATACTGAAAGGGGTCAGCTCACCTAAAGCAAAATGACAAAAAAAAAAAAAAAAAAAAAAAAGCAGAATTAAGAGTAAGGTGACTACCAGGCTGATAGAAGCAGAGAAGTAAAACCTTTACTAAGTACAGGGCATTATAAGTTTAAACACTAAGCAGATATTTGCTATAGCAAGATGGTAATGAACATTCAGCATACATAGGGACAAATTGAGACAATAATGACTTAAAAAGGGAGGATTCAAAGATCCAAATAGACCACGAGGAATAGAGACAGGGCCCGCACAGAAGAAAATAGACGACTATATATTTATAACTATCCTTTACATATCATAATAGTAACTACTCACCAAAGATGCAGATCTGAAGTATATAACATAAAACAAGAAGGACCAGAGGGAAACTCCACAAAACCCAACCAAAAACAAAACAAAACAAAACAAAACAAAAACCAAACAAACAAGCAAACAGAGCCACAAGGACAAGAAAGCAATTGAAACATTGAGCACCAGAAAGCACAAATAAAATGGCTAAAATAAGACCTCATATTTCAATATTCAACCTAAATGTAAATGAACTAAACTCACCAATTACAAGACAGAGTTACAAATGTATCAAAAAATAAAACCCAACCATATGCCAGCTCCAGGAGAAACATGTTAGTTAAAAACACAAATATAAATTCAAAGTGAATGGGTGGAAAATGATATTTCAAGCAAATGATATTCAGAGAAAAGTGGAACCAGCAGTACTAACATCAGATGAAAATGACTTCAAAATAAAAAAGGTGAAAAAAAATGTTGAGGGACACTTCATAATGATAAAGGGAATCTTGCACCAAGAAGACATAATAGTTAGAAATATCTGTGCTCTCAATCAGGGAGCCCTGAAATATACAAAGCAATTACTAACAAAATTAAAGAGAGAAATAGACCAAAATACTATCATAGTAGAGGACATAAATACCCCACTGTCAGATATGAACAGATCATCCAAACTGAAAATCAATAAGGAAATAACATCCTTAAGTGACACATTAAAGTAACTTGACATAATTGACATTTATAGAGCCTTCCATCCCAAAAGAGCTCCTTATACATTCTTCTCTAGTGCACATGGAACATTCTCAAGAATCAACCACATACTGGAGCACAGAAATAGCCTCAACAAATAAAGAGGGTTGAAATCATACCAACCATATTCACTGATCATAATACTTTGAAACTAGAGATCAACTGTAAAATAAAAGTGAGAAGAACCACAAATACATGGAGATTAACCAGCATACTACTGAAGCAAAAAAATAAAAAGAGAGATCAAGATATATATATATATATATATATATATAAATGAATTATAATGATAGTACAACATATCAAAACCTTTGGGACATGGCAAAAGCAGTAATAACAGGAAAGTTTATATCAATAAAGGCCTACCTAATGAAACAGGAATGAGCCCAACTATACTACCTAACACTTCATCTCACAAAACTAGAAAAAAGGAGAATAAATGAAGCCTAAAGTCAACAGAAGGAAAGAAATATTAAATATTAGAGCATAAATAAATAAAATTGAAAACAAAGAAACAAAAAAATAGAAACAATAAATGCAACAAAGAGCTGGTTCTTTGAGAAGTTGAATAAAATTAACAAACCCCTGCTAAACTAACTAAAAAAAAAAAGAAAGAAAACAAATAAAATCAGGATGAAAGAGTGAAATATACAACTGACAGCACAGAAATACAAAGGATCATACAAGAATACTATAAAAAGTATATAACACCAAATTTAATAAACTAGAAAAAATGGACCAGTACTTAGAAAGATACAACCTTTATAGACTGAATCAAGAAGAATGGGAAAATCTAAATAGACCAATTGGCAGTATGGAAATTGAAACAATCATCAAAAACCTACCAAAAAGTAAAAGCCCAGAACCAGATAGCTTCACCAGTGAATTCTACCAAACATCTAAAGATTTAATATCCATTCTCCTCAAACTCTTTCAAAAAGATGAAGAGGAGGCCAATATTATCCTGATACTAAAACTTGGTAAAGATAACATGAAAAAAGAAGACAACAGACCAATATCACTCATGAACATATTAAACAGCAACATATTAAAAAGATTATACACCATAATTAAGTGGGCTTCATTTCAGGGGTAAAGGGATGGCTCAATATATGCAAATCAACTAATGTGAAACACCACATAAATAAATTAAAAAATAAGAATCAGCTGATCATATCAATAGATGCAGAAAAAGCCTTCAACAAGATAGAGCATTCATTTATAACCAAAATACTTAACAAAATCAGTATGGAAGGAAAGTACCTTAACATAATAAAGGCCATCTACGACAAATCCGCAGCAAACATTATACTTAATGGTGAAAAACTAAAAACTTTCTAAGATTATGAACAAGGCAAAACTGTCCACTATCATCACTGTTATACTACATCATTGGAGGTCCTAGCAAGTGCAATCAGGCAAGAGAAAGATATAAAAGGCATCTAAATAGGAAACGAAGAAATCAAACTGTCACTATTTGTAGATGACATGATTCTTTATACAGAAAACCCTAAAGTCTCCATAAAACACTACTAGAAGCAATAAGCAAACATAGTGAAGTTTCTGGATACAAAATCAATGTTCAATAATCAGAGCATTCATACACTCTGATAATGAAGTATTAGAAAAAGAAATGGAAAAAATAATTCCTTTGCAATTTCAACAAAAAGAATAAAATATCTAGGAATAAATCTAATGAAACATGCAAAGGACCTATATAATGAAAGTTATAAGACCCTATTAAAAGAAATCGAAGAAGATACAAAGAAATGAAAAGATATTCCATGTTCTTGGACTGGGAGAATTAACAGAGTTAAAATGGCCATATTACCTAAAGCATTATACAGACTTAATACAATCCCTATCAAAATCTCATTAGCATTTTTTAAATAAATAGAACAAAAAAATCATCAGATCTGCATGGAAGCACAAAAGACTCTGAATTGCCAAAGCCATCCTGAGAAGAAAGAACGAGGCTTGAGGTATCGCTCTGCCTGTCTTCAAATTATACTACAAAGTGACAGTCAGTAATCAAAAGGGCATGGTACTGGCATAAAAACAGACACACAGACCAGTGGAACAGAATCACAAATCTAGAAGGGAGCTCAAATTTATATTGGCAAATAATTTTCAACAAAAAAAGCCAAAAACACAGTGGAGAAAGAAAAACCTCTTCAATAAATGGTGCTCATAAAACTGGAAAGCCACCTACAAAAGAATGAATCTAGGGTGTTTTCTCTAACCACACACCAAAATGAACTCAAAATGAATTAAGGGCCTGAATATAAGACCTGAAACAATAAAATTCATAGAAAAAAATATAGAAAATAAACTCAAGGACCTCGGACTTAAAAAGGATTTTATGAATTTGACCTCAAAGGCAAGGGAAGTATAAGCAAAAATAAATGAATAGGACTAGAACAAACTAAAAAGCTTCTGCACAGAAAGAAAAACTATCAACAAGGTAAAGAGACAACCACCCAAATGAGAAAATATATTTGCAAGCAACACCTCTAATAGGGGCCTAATATCCAAAATATACAAAGAAGTCATACAACTCGATAAAAATAAAAATAAACAATCATAAAATGGGCATAGGACTGAACAGACACTTCTCCCTAAAGGACATACAAATGGCCAACCAATGTATAAAAGGACGTTCACCATTGCTAGTTATCAGGAAATTGCAAATCAAAACCACAATGACATAGCATCTATACCTTTTAGAATAGCTATTATGAACAGGACAAGTAATTACAAATGTTGGAGAGGATGTGGAGAAAAAAGAAACCCTGTACACTGCTGATGAGACTGCAAATTGTTACAGCCACTAAGGAAAACAGTATGGAGGTTCATCAAAAAACTATGAATTGACCTACCATATGATCCAGCAACCCTCTTCTGGGTATTTACCCCAAAGATTTGAAAATCTATATCCAAAAAGATATTTGCATACTGATGTTCATAACAGCATTATTCATGGTTAACAGGACATGAAAACAACTGAAGTGACCTATGATGAATAATTGGCTAAAAACGTTGTGGTACATATACATAATGGAATATTACTCAGCCATAACAAGAGATAAAATACTGCCATTTGTGACAACCTGGATGGATCTTGAGATAATCATGCTTAGCAATATAAACTAGACAGAAAAAGTTGAAAATCATATGACATCACTTACATGTGGAATATAACCCTAAAAGCAACAAATGAACAGGACAAACAGAGACACATGGACATGGACAATAGACTAGTGGTTACCAGACGGTAGCAGGGAGGTGAGAGGTAGATGGAATAAAAGAGGTCAAATATGTGTTGACAGAAAGAGTCTAACTATGGGTGGAAAACATACAGTGCAATAGATGATAGATAGATAGATAGATAGATAGATAGATAGATAGATAGATAGATAGATAGATAGATAGATAGATAGATAGATAGATAGATAGATAGATAGATGATAGATAGATAGATAGATAGATAGATAGATGATAGATAGATAGATAGATAGATAGATAGATAGATAGATAGATAGATAGATAGATAGATAGATAGATAGATAGATAGATAGATGATAGATAGATAGATAGATAGATAGATAGATAGATAGATAGATAGATAGATAGATGATAGATAGATAGATAGATGATAGATGATAGATAGATAGATAGATGATAGATAGATAGATAGATAGATAGATAGATAGATAGATAGATAGATAGATGATAGATAGATAGATAGATAGATAGATGATAGATAGATTCCTTACTATATGTATATTCCTTATTATTGAATTGTATACCTGAAACTTAATGGATTTTGTTAACCAAAGTCACCATTAAAAAAAAGAGAGAAAAGAGAAAAAAGCAGTTCTTCATTTTCCTTAATTATTTAATTTTTAATAAAAATTGTACATATTTTTTTTAAAATTAAAAAAATAAATTCTTATGGTAAAAAAAAAAATTTACATTGATAGAAGTGAGTAGCTGGTGGAATTTTGTACTCCCATCATGCAATCTAGTAAACCTTTAGTTAAGTCAATTAAATAGACTTTTGGTCCTTTATAAAATCAGAATGAAGGGAGGAAAAGCCATGGAAATCATGTAAGATATGCTTTGTAATAGGGACATTTCTTATTTGCTATTCCAAGATATCAAAATAATGATCATTATTTTTCTCACCTGAGACATATTTTAACGAGGTTTTCATAGCAATAACTGATTTCAGAGTATTAAGAATATAGCCAAAAATATAATTTAAGACAAAAAAAATATTCAAAGATGTTGGAAATATAACTTTTTTAAATGTAGTAAAAAGGTGTAAGTCTGAAGAGCAGAAATTTTTGCTCATTAATTCTGAGCCTTAATTTTTTATATGTTGTATTTAAGAGAATATGAAGAGGAGAAAGCCAAAATTTATGTGTCATTTTTAGATATCAAAAAGTTTATCTATTTTTATAAGGTTTATCTTTTCATAACATTTAAAGCTCTCAATATAACTGCCCTTTGACTTATATGGTTAATAAAATTATACTTAAAAATATCTCCACCTCACCTTGCCCCATCAAATCATGGTGGTAAGAGAGAGAAAGAGATTTTACAAGTTTTCTAGGGATTGTATCTAAAGTCTAAACAGGAAACAAATCTACTTGCCAGTCAACATAATTCCAAAACATTCTAATTATTAAGGTTTCTTTCAATTTTTATAGTTTTACTTTTTTTCAGTTAGAGTTGACATATAATATTGTATTAGTTTTAGGTGTATAACAAAGTGATTAGACATTTATATAACTTACGAAATGATCATCTCAATAAATCCAGTACCCATCTGACACCATAGTTATTACAATGCTACTGACTATATTTCCCTTGCTATACTCTACATCCCCATAACTATTTTGTAACTACCTATGTGTACCACTTAATTCCTTCCCCTCTTCACTCATCCCCCGAGAATGTGACACCATCAAAATGTTCTCTGTATCTATGATTTTGTTCCTATTGGTTGTTTGTTTATCTTGTTCTCTAAATTTTAGATGATATATATTAAGAGTATAATAAATATAACATTATCAATAATATAAATCCTTGAACAAGAACATTAAGAAGCTTAACCTAATGTTAACATTGAACAAAAATTTATCATGCTGTGGGTCTTAATGTAAGTCTCAAAAAGTTCAAAGAACAGATATACAAACTGATCAGGAGAGGGCTCAACCAAAGAACAATGCCCTCTGCCAGTATTCTGTCTGGAGAAAAGCTGCCCCTTCCACCCTCCCTCTAAAGCCTTTTGAGCTACTGCCCCTGCACCGGAACTTAGAGTGAGTGTGTCCATCACTGAGTAAATTCATGCCTGGGCCCTATAAGAGGAAATTCTGCCAATCTCTCAGCCTTTTGTCTCACTTAGCCATAATCTTCTCTGGCTTTTACAGCCAGAAGTTGAGGGGACTTCTCTTCCCAGCATTGGAACCTTAGGCTGTGGAGACATGTGTGAGAATAGGACCCCTTTCACTTCCAGGAGGACTTCTGCAGCTGACGTTTCTCCCAAGTTTCAACTTCCACGTGTGGGTATAGAACCAGCCCATTTCTTAGCTCTGCTCCTCCTACCATTCTCAAGTGGTCTCTTTTGTGTGTCCCCAGCTTTTAGGATTTCTGTCTAGCTAGGCTTCAGGTGAGCTCCCTATGATGGCTATTCTGTAGTTTACTTGTAATTTTGCTGTGGTTGTGAGAAGAGGCTAGCACAGCATTCACCTACTCTGCCATCTTGACTGGAAGCCCTTATTAAGTTTTTTATGCAATGTCTTAAATAAATGTAACTAACTGTATAAATAAATGATTCATAGATCTGTCATATTCAGATGTAAGGCAAGAATTATAAATGATGTTTGAGCATGTTCAAATAGTCATAATTACACATGGCTTAAAATTATAACAATTTTTATTTATTTTTTAAATATTTTTATTAAAATATAGCTAACATAAAATATTTTATTAGTTTCAAATGTACACTATAGTTATCCAACTTTAATACACCTAGAACAACAACAAGATACTAGAGAGTCTGGTCAAGATGGCAGAGTAGGAAAATGGTGTGCTTGCCTCTTCTTGTTACTGCATTGAAATTACAACTAAATTATAGAACAATCAACCCAGAGAACCAACTGAAGACTAGCTGAACTTATCTCGTATAACTGAAGATATAACAGAGGCCACATCAAGACTGATAGAGGGGTCAGAGAAGCAAAACAGGCTGGCCCAACACTCATGTGTGGTGGTTGAAATTCAAGAAGTATATCTTTACTACAGAGGTCCTTCCAGGAGAGCGAGGGGTCTCAGCCTCATGCTGGGCTCTCTAGCCCAGGGTTCCAGTGCTGGAAAGAAGAGTCATCGCAAAATCTGGCTGTAAAAGTCAATGGAGACTCCGACCATCTGGGTGAGACAGAGGCAGCTGAAAATCTGGGCCCACACACAGACTCACTTTCAGGCAATCACTGTGGCCTCCAGCAAAGGGACAGCAACTCGGGAGATGCCAGAGATATACAGACAACCACCAATGTCCCTTTGTTGAGCCATCCTCTTGTGCAGCCTGCATATGAGCACTATCTTGCCTATGTTGACTGCTCTCTGGACTTGTATGTCTATTTCCCTCACCAGGTTAGGAAAGTTTTCAGTCATTACTTCTTCAAATAGGGTCTCAATCCCTTGTTCTCTCTATTTTCCTTCCAGTACCCATATGATATAAATATTGTTACACTTGATGTTGCCCAGAGCTCCCTTAAACTATATATATTTATTATTACTATTACTATTATTATTAATTATTAATTATTATTATTATTTGCTTTTCCAATTATGTGTTTTCTGCTACCTTGTCTTCCAAATTGTTGATTCGATCCCCTGCTTCATCAAATCTGCTATTGATTCCTTCTAGTGTATTCTTCATTTAAGTTACTGTATTTTTCATTTCTGATTGGTTCTTTTCTAGTGTGTCTATGTTCTTTATTATATTTGCTATCTTTGTTGAAGTGTTCACTACATTCCTTAAGCATCCATATAACCATTGTTTTGCACTCTTTATTTCTTAGATTGCTTGCCTCAATTTTGTTTAGTTCTTTTTCTACTATGGTTTGAAGTCAATCATTGAGTGTGCTGGATCTAGGGCTTTTGGATGGGGCTTCTGTGCAGGCCAATGTTAGCTGCTGCCTGTAAATGGCCCAGGGCTACCTGGCAGGAGCTACAAACTGATCCACAGCTTATAGCCTCCTGAGCGGGACCTGGAGGTGTGTGGGAGAGGCCACATTGTGAACCAAGGCCAGTTGTCAACAGTACCAGGCTTCAGGAAGTTCACAAAAGCCAAAGGGAACTCCTAAGCCTGCTACCACCTACCAGATGCCTGTAAGGAGTTGGATGGGACAGGATTTCAGAGAATCACTTAAAGTGGAGTGAGTGGTATTTTATTGGTTAATAGAGATTCAGATATGGTGCCAGTACAGCCTGGGGTCACTCTTCCTAAGTCTCAGAGCCCACTTGGGCCCATGAACCCTCAAGAGCTGTCCAAGAAAAACTACAGTGCAGACCAACAATGGCTGCCTATGAGTGGTGAAAAAAACCTTGGCATTGTGCAAGTTGTATGGAACAGAATCCTAAGAGTCACCAGGTGGAGTAAATGGGGTTCTCCAGACCAATAAAAATTCAGATTTGGGCATTTGGGGGGTGAGCTCAACACAGGATAATGGTGTCCAGCTCTCACCCTGAAGCCACACAACAGTCTTTTCCTGTATGTCTCTGACACCTCCCCATCTACTGTCCCTCTGCCAGAACCCACAGTGACTAGGAATGAGAAAGTCTTGTCGTGGACCCATTAAGAGGATACTACTTTTTCAGCTGCCTTCCATCTCACCCAGACAGATGGAATCCTGGCTGATTTTCACAGCTAGATGTTGGAAGGGTTGCTCTTTCTGGCATTGGTGCTCTATAGTGAGGATACTTGTATGGGGCTCCTTTCTGTTCAGCAGGGGCTTCTGCAATTGAGATATCCTTCTTCATTCTTGACAGCCTCATGCGGGTGCAGGACCAATGCATTTTAAGTCTCTGTTTCTCCTAACAGTCTCAAAGTGGCTTTTTCTTTATCTCCTTAGTTATAGGACTTCTGTTCATACAGTCTTCACTGTGTTCAGATGCAAGAATTCTGAAACTTCCAGAATATTAAGAAGACTTCAGAAGCAGTAGTCTTCTAATTTTGCAATTTCATTTATCTATTAATGGTAAAATGTGTATAAAACTATGGCTACATATGAAACGATCACTCTCCTCTCTCTCCGAGATGTTTGAAAACCTCTTTAGAATAGATATTTGTGCTAATCTGCCAAGTAAACTAACTACAAAGATTTCAAATCCAGTGCCTCTTGGTTCATCAGAAACACACACTTATTGTTGCTTAACAAAAAAAATAGTGAGGCATCATAGAAATATACAGAGTGTTGGCTACAAACAAAAAAATTCAAAAGTTCATCTCTCAATTTCTATATGTGTGAATGAGTAAGGCGGTATTTTGGTTTAAAAAGGTAAGGCTATACATAATCATTTTGTAAGAAATTTTCAAAGCTACATTTCTGCAGGAAAATCTAGATCATGTTGTATAATCAACAATACTAAAGTCTCTTGGCAAAATAAGTTTATTTCTTACTCATATGAAGTTTGCTTTAGGTCCAAGTGACTTTCTAGGTTCTCTGTCCTTTAAACAAATGTTCACCATTCAAAGTTTTTGCATGCTTGTGGCATCTCCATATATGCTCATGCTTTCAAGATCATGGTGGTAGGGAAGACAGCATGGCAAAATAAATACCAGCATTTAAACACTTTTTCCTAGAAGTTTTCTAACATTTAATTTGCCATAGAGAATCACATGGCTTTGTCAAATTTCAAGGGAATGTATGCCCAAAAGTAATGGAGAACAGGAAATCATTATGAATTCTAGTATCATCTAGAACATATGATAATTCATGTTATTAAGAATTGGCAGGATTTCATTCTTTTTTATGCCCGGGAAGCTCTTTATCTTGTCTTGGATTCTAAATGATAGCTTTGCTGGGTATAGTGATCTTGGTTATAGGTTCTTATTTTTCATCACTTTGACTATTTTGTGCCACACTTTTCTCTTTTAAGTCTATGCAGATTATATGACAATTCTTGTGTTCCCCTATAGAATGATGGCTCAAATCAATCATTCTGATCTCTACACCTCAAGAGTCAAGTGTCTACCAGATGTTTCCATTTAGGTGTCTCGCAAATACCTGTGGTCTTAAACTATCCACACTAAACTTCTCATCTGCTTTTTCCATCCCACTCCCATTTGTCAACGGTATCACCATCCAATTAGGAACTTAATTCATCTGTTGTACCTTTCCTCATTTTATCCTGACTTTTATCATTAAGTCTATTTAATACAATTTTCCGAATGGATTTTGATCTCCTCTCCTCCATCTTCTTCCCCATAACTGCTTTATTTAGGCATTATTATTTTGATCTTGAATATTTCTTTTCCTAGATTAAAACCCTTAGACAGCTTCTCTATTCCTTTAAAAACCATCATATCACCATGGGTGGCTTACAACCTTCCCATAAGCTAGACTCTACTTGCATTTATAGCTTCAACTCTAGGCAGCCCACTCCACTTAATTGTCATGTTTTCTGATCTCCGAAAAGATAAGTTCTGTCTTACCTCTCTGTTCCTTTATTCGTGCTGTCATTTCTTCATCTCGTTCTTTCATCAAAAAGGTAGGTTTGTACTATGTACTCTCCAATCAAGCATTTGCCTATCTTTTCTGACTACAATTTTACATCTTTGCTTTCATTTCTTTATCTATAGCACCTACTACAGCAACTGGTATGAGATAAATATACTTTTTTAATATTAAAAACTCCTAAGAATTCTGCTTTGGTCAAATTATTTAAATTCTCTTCACGTCATTTTCCTTATTTGGAAAATATGAATATAAAATAATATCTACTTTATAATGTGTTTGAGAAGAAGCTGAATTAATGTAAAGCATTTATAACCATAAGTTTAAAATAAGTATATTTCATATTATTATTATCATCAGTACTAGTTATTATCATTATTCTTTTGCTAGACTTTTACAGTCACCTCTTCTAAAGTATTTTATATTGAACATTTCAAGTATTGTTTTTCTGCAGCCCTTCCAACAGGACTAGCTTTAGCTTTCCTCTTTATAGCATCACTAAACACCCTTGGCTTTCAGCAGCATTCAGAACATCTCATTTTCCAGAAAGAGCAACCATTTTCAACTTTATTTTTATTGTTGACATACCAAATGTTTAATAAATACTTTGACACTATAGCCTAAATTTAGAAAAGCAGTTTCTATAGCTGGACAGCTTGGGTTTGAATGCTAGCTTCTGCATTTATAAATGGCCACTACAGGAAAAGGTATTTAGTTTCTCTGGGGCTCAATTTTCTTATCCATCAAAAAAAGTTGAAAATAACACCTCATAAAATCTTCAAAAAATTAAATGAATTGGTAGTTATAGTATACTTAGAATATTACACAGAAATAGTATACTCTTAATAAATGCTGATAGGAACACAACCTACTCTATTAGGAAACAATATCGCCTAAAGTACTTTTGGAATATAGTCATTGATGTAAAATTGGGCTTTCATAACCATAAGCAAAAATAGAATGTATTTTTTTGTCAGGATACAAGACCTGAAAAGTACATTTGAAAAAGTACTTATAAAACCATTGTTTAAAAAATGAGAAAATAAAGGCCTATATATATTATATAGTTTCTCTTTTTGAACTAAGCTAATTCACAAACTTCTGCACCACTCTCCAATGTCTGATATTTGGCTACTGCTGACAACAAAACATAATTGGACACAGAGACAATACTGGCCTTTTGGTCTGCACCAGATCACCGTTATACACAGGGAAATGGTTAGACTATCACAGTACACAGGCAATGCTGGTCTTCCACTGCACCAAACCAACATAGCACACAGGAAGAAAAGCAAAATAGAGAGCAGTTGCTAAAAGCAGAGCCTGAAGACGACTACTAAGGCTCAAATTTGCATTGTGCCACTTAGTATCTCTCAAACCATGGACAATTTACGAAGTTCTTTGTGCCAAACCAATTGTTTGTTCAAAGTTAAAATGAACAAATGTATACATACATAAAACTTAGATCAGTACTCTCCATGGAGTAGCACTATGTAAGTTTTACTGATTATTATTGCAAATACATATAACTACAGAAACATTGCTAAATTTGTTATTACTTCAAAGGCACAACTGTGTATCTTGTGCTAAAATTTCAACATACTTTCTTTCCCCCAAGTACCATAGGCTACTGAGAATTAATGACTTTTTTATTTTAAATAATTTTAAAATAAAGGTTATCACATTCATACTTTATCAAAATGAAGCTTAGTTTTTTGTCTAGAGCATTTACTTGGCTTAAGATTCTGTAGGAAAGTAAATTAGCTTTTCCAGGTGGTAGTGCCAGAAGTAGAATCATCATGAAGCCATTGAGGCTTGTAGTGCAGAGCTCCTCAGTTTTAAAGGCTACTCCAAAGCTGTGAGAAGGTCTAAGAATGTGTTCACTGAGTAAATAATTTAATTTTCAAAAGTTGTATACATTTATGTTCTTTTCTAAAAAAGAAGACACCCATATTATATAACCTTCATGTTACACAAATCTGGATTCACCACCCTTGAATAATATTGACATTGCTGTCACATCTGTATACAAATGACACAGAAAAACTATTGTGTAACAATGATCCCTTCTATACTGGGCACTTGGGAAAATTTCCATTCTTTAATCTGAAACCACAGCTATTATTTGCAGGAAATTTCTGTCTCAAGGCCTCAGGCTGAGCTTCATCATCCCTGACATAGTCACAAGCCTTGTGTTTTGTATATTGTTTTTCTTGCAGCCCACAGATTTGGTGTATTAATTGACAATGTGCTTTTAGGTCAACTGCATTGCAATTTTTTTTATCTACCCTGCCACAAATAGTGCACCTCATTTTCAAGGTTTCTCTCCCTGCTTGGACTTTCACAGAGCAGTACTGACCCTGAGACAAAGAATTATATTATATACAAACATGTACAGGCATAAACATACCTACATACAGAATTCACTGTTTTCCTTCACCTTCTTTGAATTCTGCATACTCTATAGAAAAATATTAATCTACCCATGACATTTCTATTACTGCTTCTGACACTGAAACCACAGTCTTTGAGCTGTAAAATTAAAGACACTGCAAAAAATTCTATGTATTTGCAATGGAAAATTAGAGAATTCTTAGTCCATAAGCTTTTATGTATTAAATTGGAGCTACACCTGTTTTTCTCTTGCTTATACCAGGTTTTCAGGAACTCAGAATCAGAGACTGCCATTACATTGTAAAGTATTATTCTCTTCTGGTTATTATTACTCAGATACTGTCGATCACACCATTGAAATAATCTTGCTGCTGCAAAATATGCTCCAGGGAAACATCAGCAATTCCATTACTGTGAAAGGTATTGGAAGATAGTGGTTAGCTGCTGGCTCTTGTTCAGCTGGTTATGTATTCATATTTTACAAGCCTCGTGGAGAGAGTTCTTAACTGTTGAATAGAAAACATAATTTTGTCATGACATAGGAAACAGAAGAGAAGGAACTTCCTTGACTGATAATTGCTATTCTGTCATTTCTTTAGTTCAAGCCTGTTGGCAATGTTATGATACTGAATAAAGCCTTGAAATTTCTCCTGTGCTTATGGAGCATTTTATGATTGTGGAACTGAATATGATTTTTAACTCTTAAAATGATTTCTCCTACCCTAAGTAGCCAAAAGTTAGACAATACATTATCCTCGATGGACCAAAAACTACCTATAACCAATTGTTATCATGGGTCTGTTTAATCTAAAGTATTAATCAAGAAATGTTTTAAGGTCTTAAATTTTTCTTATATTAATATTCATATTTCAATAATTATCAGACTTTACTAATTCTTTGTAACAAAAGAAATCTTCTACACTTACAAAGAGAGGAACAAATGTGAGATTGACACAATTGATATTATCTATTTCTCTTCATGTGTTTTTTCAGTCTGTCATTTCTAGGTCCAAATATCTGAAAACCTCATTGCTACTACAAGCATGTTCTTCCCTAGAGGCGCCTTGGTGTTGCTAGAGATCTGTCAGCAAATTCATAAATATGCCAATGTGGAACTATGAGGACACACAAGTTCTAAATAGTTTCTGAATCACAGTTGCTAGGAGGTCAGGGGAGTCCTTTGTATACTAAAACACATAAAATTGTTTACTGTACTTTAAAAATTTACTGAGGTTTCTTCCTCTCTCTCATTTGAAGAAAATTTTCAAGATGAAAAATAATAATGTCCAGATATTACCCAGACCAATTATACAAGAATTAAAGTGAAGGGTTACAGGGAGGATTAGTAATATACTGTGCAGCCAGGCTGAAAATCTTTATCAATATTTGTGGCCAATACATAACCTGGGAAGTTTACCAGTTTGAGTCCACAGTATGATTCAATGAGACTTCATGAGAGCTATAATACACTTTTATTTTGTCACCTAAAAAGTGTTATTAGATTATTAAAAGAGCACTACCTTGAATTACATGTTTATATGGAAATTAAGCATCACATTTTATGGCTGTGTTTATTTTAATGAAAGAATAGGATAAAAGTAAAATGTAAATGTATTCTGCACATATACATTAATGTATGTGCAGAAGTTAACTCTATAGGTCAATGATCAAAGCTATTGTTTATCTCCCTAAGCTTAATGCCTGCTAATGTTCTTGAAGTAGTCCTACCCACAACTCTTCTAAATAATTTGGCCCTGTGGCTGAGACATTTTCCTCAGACCTTGTCACTATGACTCAAACATGGAAAAGCACATAGCAATTCCCATCAAAGGGGGAACAGGTCTTCTTGCTTCATAAATGTTTTATTATAGAGGCTCTAACCTAGTTGAACAATGCAGGTTTCTATTTCAGACAGGGCCCACCTTCTGTTCTTTTCATTTAGAAAGCAAAGATGCATTAAGATATGCAAATACATAAATGCAGGTCACTTTTTCTTTTCTTTAACTAAGTCATAATAAATTAAAAATTAATTTTTTAAAAGCTAAGAGCAAACACTCTTTCATTAACTTTTGGCTTTATTCTACTAGAAGCTTAACTTTATCACGAGCTATTTAATGGCAAAAATATTTATTTTCATCTGATTTTTTATACTAAAGAGGGGCCTATGGTGCTTAGTTACTCATACCCACACCAGCTTTTGAAAGAAACTACCAACATACTCTGTAATTGGTGACTTCACCTTCTTGAGAACAATTGATTGAACTAGGGAGAGAGGCTGATCTGCAGGCAGTTATTCATAAGCTATTAACTGATATGCCCAAAAGGGACACATTATACCAGAATGAGACAAGACACCCAATCAGAATCTGGGAGGCATTTCACTTGAATTCTTTAACTATTTCTCACTCATTAATCCATCTTCCAATAAGTTGGCTTTCTGTGGTTTTCCCTACTACAAATAAATTTGTTGGCCCTGATGTATTCATCTGCCTTTGTACTCACATTTTTTTTATTATGAATTTATAAATTATTATGCACATAGGTAAGCAAGTCTAACTTCTGAGAGAGAGAGATCAAAACTTAATGTGCTGACTAATGGAAAGTCAGGTTGCAAAGAATACAATATTTAATACCCATTAACCTCTAGAGCATACTTTTCAAACTTTAAATGTACACAAAACTAACAGATGCTGCTGCAGCTGCTGCTGCTGCTTCATAAGTCATGCAAGACTCTAGAGACCTTGTTAATGAAACTGTAGTCTTGAGCCCAATAACATTACATTGCAGCTTGTTGGAACTGAAGAATCTTAAGACTTACTCCAGATCTATGGCTCATAATTTTTACTTTGACTTCAGTGATTTTGTGCACAGTAAAATTGAGAAGCACTGTTCTAAGACCAGTAATTGTCAAAAGGCCAAAAGTACTGGCATCATCTGGGAACTTATTAGAACTACAGATTCTTAGACACTGGTTTTGATCTATTTAATCAAAAATCTCTGGGCCCCAGTAATCTGTATTTTAACCAGCCTTTCAGATGATTCTAATGCAGATTAAAGTTTGGGAATCACTGCTCTAGATCAGTAGTTCTCAAGCTTTGCTGCACATTAGAATCACCAGAAGAGCTTTCAAAATTCCTGATAGCTATATCATCTCACAAATTAAATCAAAGATAAGAGACATCAGTATTTTTCAAAGATCCCAGGTGATTCCAATGGCCAGTGAAGTATAGGAAACAATGCTTATATTATAATAAATTCACCAAGATCAACGGCAACTCTAGAAGAAGTTCTCTATTTTAGATTCATATTGGAATCACCTGGTTGATGCCAAGATCCCATTCTCAGAAATGTTGATTTAATTGCTCTCGAATTCAGGATCATTTTTTCCTTTATGGTTTTTAAATTCACAAAGAATATAGTATATCTCACTATTTATGGTATACTGTTCAATGGGTCTTCTTCACTAGTGTATAGTATTACATTTCCACCTCTAGAGCCATTGATACAAAATGGTTCCATCATCCACAAAATTTATTCTGCTGTCCTTTTCTGGTCAATCCTTCCACTAACCTTCAGCCCCTATAACCACTGATTTTGTATTTCAGTTTGGGTAATTAGCTGATTCAGGAAAAGCCATAATCAAGAAAAGCCATCAACTTGCAGTATGTTCATCTCTCTTTGTTGTAAAGATTTGTGTGTGAGTGACACCCTTCCCAGCTCTCTACTACACACCAAAGAAGAAATCAGAAATCTGTAGACTGAAACTTCAAATATATCCCAGGTGATTTTAATGTGCATCCAAGGTAAAGGGCCACTGCCTTTTAGGAGTAATCTTTGAAGCCAGCTAGATTCTCCTCTTTAGAACATTTCTGTCTTGTCCTTTGCTGGCCTTGATGTATTGCTCAAAATAGTAACAGAAGATGCTTTTCAGGCCCAAAGCAGGTTAATTGTGGTACAGTAAATCTGCTTCCTAGTATTTTTTTCTCTGTTTTATAACTAGACCTTCCATAAGGCTATTAGCTTAATTTTAATACACCAAAATTCCTAGAGTTGTTGCCAAACTAAGTAGATAGATTTCTAGAGAGAGAGAGAAAGAGAGAGAGAAGGAAGGAAGGAAGGAAGGAAGGAAGGAAGGAAGGAAGGAAGGAAGGAAGGAATGAAGGAAAGAAAGAAAGAAAGAAAGAAAGAAAGAAAGAAAGAAAGAAAGAAAGAAAGAAAGAAAGAAAGAAAAGAAGGAGGGAGGGAGGGAGAGAGGGAAGGAAGGAAGGAAGGAAGGAAGGAAGGAAGGAAGGAAGGAAGGAAGGAAGAAAGAAAGGAAGGAAGGAAGGAAGGAAGAGAAAGAAAAAGAAAATAAAGAAAGACCAAAGGGGAAAAGAGAGAGAAAAAAGAAAGGGTAAGAGCTGCATAAATAAATTTACTTCTGCATTTTTTTAAACCAGAGCATTATCAAGCATAAAAAAATCAACAAAACATGAAGGAAAATAGAAAACATAGATATTAAGTAATAATTTTGACACATATTACAACAGAAGAAGGAATATGTACAAGCATATATGACTTTCTCAAGTCAAAATATTTGGGGTAAAATGAGACATGACTACATAAAACTTTATAGTTCTTTTTAATTGTAACAATACAAAAAAGAAGTTAAAAGCTACTTAAAATTGCATTATTTGAGGGAAAAAAAGCAGAGACTCAAAAAAATAAATGATCACTTATAACATTTCTTAAACTGTTCTGTACTGTAACTTCCGCAGATGGAAATTTCAGTGTTTGTGTTCTTTCTTTCTTTGAAAATAGAACTATTTTACTTAATTTTCTTAGAGGGTACTTTGGTAAAATTACTAAAATTTCTCTTATCTTTATTCTTTCAAGATTTATATTACTGTATTGTAGATACTATTTTCTAATATACTGATATTCTCCAGTTTCAGAAACTTTTCAGGTTCTTCAGGCTTCACATATCTAACAAATTCAGAAGAGGTAATTCTCACACCAATGTCTAACCAGCAATGTAGGAGCACCTAATGGTACTAAAGAATTACAAAATGATGGTCATCAGAAATTTCTGACTTTTTTATTTACTTAGCTTCTACCACTACTTCCCTTAATCCAACACAGAAACACACACACTGACACAGGCATGGCAACAGCCATTTAAATACAGATAACTGATTTATATCCCTGGAAATATCCAAAAGTGAGATGTAACTTATAATTTTATGTCCATTGTATTTGCTGACTCCTAAATACTATTCTATTTTACATTCCAGGCATACACATACACTCCACCCAATTATGCATGTCTATGCATATTTATAACAAAGAAGAAGTGGTAAATTCTGAAACATATTTTCTTTAGTTCTAGTTTCAACAAGCCTCATTTTGACCTGGCCATCTAGTCATATGCTTGCTATTCTAAAATTTAAATTTAGTAATTGCTGTAAGACTTAATCTAGGCTGCTTTACTACCAAGAGTCACTGATGTTGTATCAGGTTAAAATAAACTCCCAAATAAAAACAAAAATATTGCTTAAGTTACATTTGTTAAAAACAGTACCTTTACCAGGTTTACATTTAAACTGATACCAACAATTGCCAAAGAATGTAGGAGTCAATGAGCTAAAAAAAAAAAAAAAAAAAAAAAAAGTATTATCAATTAATGCTTTTACTATCTATGAGCAATTTGAAAATTAGTTTCCAAATATAGATAAGAACACTAAAAATATACAAGAAATGTCTGATGAATAAACCCTGGGGTGTTAGACTATAGCTGGGTACTTACCACTATTAACTGATAACTCTAGGTCACCTAATCCACCGTTTATTAAACGGTCACTGGTTTGTATTAAGAAGAATTTTTATTAAGGTGAAAAGAAATAAAAATATATTTACCCAAAAGATGTGTATATGTGGGGTACATGTAGCTCTCTTTTACTCATCCAGCCAGTTGGTTGTGGCTGACTTACTAAGTTCTGGAAATCAAAGTGCATCTAAAGGTTCCCAAGTCTCCAAAGAACGAGTAAAAAGTCAATTCAATCTAGCTTCAAGTTGGTAGATTCAGGTCAGGTCAAAGTTTTCTCAGATTCATAGAAGAGAGAGATTATAATAACATTGAGGTTTGAAAAAATATATAGTAAGACTAGATAGAACAGTGTTCTGTAGCCCACACATGCTGGCTCCGGAAAACCAATTATGTACTTCTTCCTAACTCTGCACTGGTAGTCTGAAATTAGCTGTAACAGAAATATTTAGAACATGAAAATTGACAATCTACAAACCAGATTTTTGTCTCCCAGAGAGCAGATTTACCAGCATACTTCAATAAATTTTCAGTCAAAATGACACGAATAAAAATAAAGCTTTTATAGGAGTGTTGTGCAATTGAGCTAAATTTATGGACAAGCTTATACTATAAAAGACTCAATTTCATTTGTGAGTAGAAGAAATATTTAAGCTGATATCTAGAGACCAAAACTTATTCTTATTTTCCTAACATGACACAGTTCCCATGGATAAAATGCTTCATAAAATAGCCATATTTACACATCAACAGGTTTATAATTGCAATGGTATGAATATTTGTATTTCCCACCCTCAAAATTCATATGTTGAAATCCTAACCTCCACAGGTGATAGTATTAGGAGGTGAGGCTTTGGGGAGGGTCTTAGATCATGAAGATAGAGTCTTCATGAATGGAATTAGTGTTCTTTATGAAAGAGACCCCATACAGATTCCTAGCCCTTTCCACCATGTTAGGACACAGTGAGAAGGCACAGACTATGAACCACGAAGAAGGCCCTCACCTTCTAAGGTGGCACCATGATCTAGGACTCCCAGGCTCCAGAATTGTGAATTTATGTTTTTCATAAGCTACCCAGTATGTGCTATTTTGTTGTAGCAGCCCAATTGAGACAGGAACAATTTTGAATGAGAAACATGAAAGTACCTAAAATGGTAGTAGAACTCGGCCCATTTAACTTGCTCTCTTTTTCCTACATCATGAAGCACAGTTTCTCCTTTCAAAATAAATATACTGTTCTTTGGCTAGAAGTACTAAACTATGAACCAGAAGGCCAAAAAGTTTGTGGTTCAGATGAGAAAGTCTGGAAAAGCAGCCTAAGTGAATACTGTGTATTTCCCTTGAATGTGATGATAGAAACTTCGTGTTTACCCTCAGATTCTCATTTTCTAGGTCAATACAATCTTGCAACCTCTATTTTTCTTGACTCTTATCCTGAGTTGACCTCAAGGTGACTACAGAAATCTTGGTAGCCTACAATAGTAGATGTTATACATAATGTTCAGAACTGGGAAATATTTGTAAAATTACCTTGTGTTCAATCTTTCCAATAATATACCAGATGTAATACTGAAAAATGAATCCAGACATTACAAAAACCTGCTAGAGAAATTCAGACTTAATCTTAGAGAAGTTCATAAGTGCTTCAAGCCGGCAGCACTTGAAATTAAAGTGCACTGGAAATGTAAGAATCCAAAGTTTCTTTTCAAGGACCCCAGAAAAATTTCAAAGTCATTTTATTTGGAATGCTGTAATTAATCAAGATTAAATTGTATGATTTGAATTCATTAAGGTTTTCCAGAAAAAAAAAATATTGCTAAAAATATAAGGAAGCTTTTGGAAGCTCAAATTTTGCCTTTAAAATATAATTAGTAGTATGACTTATTAAATATTGTGATGCAACAATTTTTCAAACCAAATCATTTAGAATATTATTTTACTTATTCTAAAATTTTTGCCACACTTGAACTTATTATATGAAAATAACACTCCCTAATAACATTTCTATGTATCAGGAACCTAGCATGTTTAAATAAATCATGAAGTGATAAATTCAGTTTCTGCCTCCCACTATCAAAATAAACACTTATCTTAGAAAAGTGCTAGATAGGAAGTATATTGTTAACTTTATAAACACATCAATAAGTTACTAGACTTGAGTGTGTTGATGTATAATGTAGGAGCAGGAGAAGATAAATGAAGGCTCCAGTTTATAACCACAATATATAATGTAATGCATTTCCAACTCCTAGAAATTCTACTTGTTGATGCCAAAATTTGGGGAAAAAAAACACTTGTAAAGTTTGTTTTAAAATTCAAGGTCTCCTATGATAGATGATTGGCTAAAAGAAGCTCCGGTACATATATACAATGGAATATTACACCGTTATAAGAAGACATGAATTACTGCCATTTCTGACAACATGGATGGACCTAGAGATAATCATGCTAAGCGAAATAAGCCAGACTAAAAAAGTTGAAAATCACATGACATCACTTATATGTGGGACATAAACCTAAAAAGCAATAAATGAACAGGACAAACAGAGACTCAGGGACATGGACAATGAACTAGTGGGAGAGGGCAAGAAGAAGCAGGGATGTGAATGAGGGAAAAAATTTAAATCATTTCTGAAAGAAAGAAAAAGAGAGAGAGAGAGAGACGAAAGAAATGAAAGAAGAAAGAAAGAAAGAAAGCAAGGAAGAAAGAGAGAGAGAGAGAGAGAGAGAGAGAGAGAGAGAGAGAGAGAGAGAGAGAAGGAAGGAAGGAAGGAAGGAAGGAAGGAAGGAAGGAAGGAAGGAAGGAAGGAAGAAAGAAAGAAAGAAAGAAAGAAAGAAAGAAAGAAAGAAAGAAAGAAAGAAAGAAAGAAAGAAAGAAAGAAAGAAAGAAAGAAAGAGAAGGAAGGAAGGAAGGAAGGAAGGAAGGAAGGAAGGAAGGAAGGAAGGAAGGAAGGAAGGAAGGAAAGAAAGAAAGAAAGAAAGAAAGAAAGAAAGAAAGAAAGAAAGAAAGAAAGAAAGAAAGAGAAAGAAAGAAAGAAAGAAAGAAAGAAAGAAAGAAAGAAAGAAAGAAAGAAAGAAAGAAAGAAAGAAAGAAAGAAAGAAAGAAAGAAAGAAAGAAAAAAACTTCAAGTTCTACCACTTGTAAGTCATCCCCCCTTACTGGACCTTTCTGTATGCTGGCCTCTGTAGACATACCGCAGTACATGAATGACATAAGCTGCAAGGATCCTAGTCTAGGTATAGATGAAGAGATTGCAAAATACATAGTGGGTAGGTACTAGTGAGAAAATTTATAATTTTTAAAAAAGCCATTAAGATACTGTTTGTTAAAACAAACATCTAGGTGGCTTTAACAATACAAAGTTCCTCTTTTAGCTTTTCTATAGTGACTTCTATGTTAGAAACAGTAAAAATTTATACCATCATAAAATTTTTTAGAGAGATAAATCAGTGAAAATGCTTGTGTAAGATCTCTAAAAAATTTCTTCTCCATAAAAGCAATACAGAACTGGTAATAGTTTTATCAGAACTCTGGAAAGTAACCAAAGGCTTGCAGCAATCTGGAGAGAATTTATTCAAGAAATATGGCTGAATGTCAGTAAAAAGAGCAAGTTTTCCGGCATTTTAACTAGTCTTATTCTCATCCCACTCTCCAGCTCCATGGTAGCCTGAAAAGTCAACGGCTTATAGTCACAGTGAAAACTAGCAGGCAAGCAGCTGCCAGAGGAGGCAGAACAGACTTGGAATGCTTTTAAATCTTATTCTCAGAGAACTGTGTCTCCTTGGAAGATTCCACTTACATTGTCTTTAATTGACCTGCCTCTGAGTTCAACTTGTGCAAAAAGTCTTACCCCCAAAGGAGTTTGCCAGAACAATTCGGAGACAGTCATTTAACTTTGTGACTATCTGAGGCAATAAATAAAAGTTGAGGCAAAATATAAGGTATGCAAAAAGCTAATAAGGAAAAAAAATCTGGAGAATAAAGATGTTCAAAAGAGGTTTAAAAAACTGTGACATATTCTTGGGAATATAGATGTTCATACATGTAGAGGGCTGTGAGTATGCTCAGAGCTGTGCACATGCTCAAGAAGGACTCTCACTTCAGGCTAAACTTTAGCCTCTGAGAAGGCAGTACATGAAAGCCAAGGTAGATTTGTCAACTCCCAGATTGAATGCTGTACATATAACCCAACAGGCAAACAAAGCCACTTGGCAAAAACTGAGAGTATTTATTCCAGGCATTATGGAAATTTTTGTTTAATCATTAGCTGACAACTGATCTAACCAGTAAGGAACTTCAGTGCTCACAAATGATGAAGAATATAGACTGTACAGAATTATGGTTTTTATTTATTTGCATTTCTCTAATGACTAGTGATGATGAGCATCATAATATGTTCTTATTGTATTTTTAGTATCTATAATGATGTAGAGATGATGCTTTTTTTTTATTCCTTAAAATGGTAATTTGTGTTTTTCCTTTACTTGTCCATCACCGGTATTGCTAAAGTGTTACCAGTTTTTTCAGTCTTTTCAAAGAACACATTTTTAGCTTCATTGATTTTCTTATATATTTGCTTCTTCTTTTATTATTTTTTTGCATTCCCTTATTTCTTTGGGTTAAATTTATTATTTCTATATCTTATTAAAGTAAAAGTATAAATCATTTATTTTCAACCTTTCTTATATTCTAATATATGCATCAAGGCTCTAATTTGTCTCCGAACCACTGCCTTGGCTACATCCTTCTAAGATTAATATGTTTATTTTCATTATTTTCTAATTACCATTTAGTCTAAAATATTTTAGTTAAAATATTTTTAATTACTATTCTGATTTCTTCTTTGACCCATGGGTTATTTATCAGAAGATTATAGTTTAATCCAAATGTTTAGGTATTCTCTATTTTTCTATTGTTGATTTCTAGCTTATTTTATTATATAAATCCTTAGAAATTTGTTGAGACAAAGTAAATATCAAATATAAAGAAGTTTCAACAATATCTAGAAATTTATAGTGATGCCCTTCTATTTCAGGAGTAGCAAGTAAAAAGGAACCTTCCCATTTTTTTCTTTATCTCTTTCATATACATTTAAATAAAAAAGTATTGCTTAGAAATATAATCATAACAAAAATCACATGCACTCTGTGTGTATATCTGTATATTATCATTTTACAGTAGGTCCTATAAGCTATATTGTTCTTATCACTTGGGCAAAAGAAATTGTTAAAAGATGAATGCAGATTATTCTCTTTCAGCAATGTAACAAAACACATCTGACCTTTGGAAAGGGAGAGAAAATTCTTCCTATGTGATCTATTTCTGCTGCAGATGCTGTCTGATCTTCCCAGAGTCAAACACTGTTAGCACCTTGGGACACAGATTCCTTATTTGTGCTTTGAAATTTCATTTGATTTATAGCTATACTTCCTGATATACATTAACTCACAAAATGTGTCCTCGGGCCATTGGAAGTTCTGTCTTGCCAATTTTATCAACAAATATTTAACTTTTATAATAAAAATAAAAGCATTACTTTTAATGTTTTTTTTCTGTTTTTCACATCTACACAAGCGATAGTACAGGCTATAATAATACCATTCAATACTGTAACTGACAATGTAATACACCACTTTGGAAAGTTGTTTGGCTATTGATTAATTGTTTAATGCATATCTACACTTTGACCCTACAATTCTAATCCAAGAGAATGGAAAACATATGTTCACAAAAAATCTTGCACAAGAATATTTCATCATAACAGCCCAAATCAACCTAGATATCCATCAGTAGAAGAATGAATAAT
Organism: Cynopterus sphinx; assembly: GCA_030015415.1. Classification (NCBI taxonomy): domain Eukaryota; kingdom Metazoa; phylum Chordata; class Mammalia; order Chiroptera; family Pteropodidae; genus Cynopterus; species Cynopterus sphinx. The sequence continues at coordinate 96,203,272 of CM057381.1, forward strand.
AAACTATTCATACAATGGATACTACTCACAATAAAAAGGAAGAAAACACTGATACATTCAACAACATAGGGGACTATCAAAACATTGTGCTGAGTGGAAGAAGCCAGAAACAAAGAAAATTGTGTAGATTCAGTGTATATACAGTCCTAGAACAAGTAAAACTAACTAATGATAATAAAAAGCAGATTTGTGTATGTCTCTAGCTTCAAGGGTGCTAGAAACTGACCAGGAAAGAACACAAAGAAACTTTTTTGTTTGAAGGAGATGCTCTGTCTTCAGTGAATGTGTATGCATTTGTCAAAACTAATTGAAACATTCACTTAATATTTGAGCATTTCACTCTATGTTAATAATAGTTTGACTTTTTAAAATTAGAAAAAAAGCATTCAGAGGGCATTTACATCATAAAAAAATTTAATAGTTACTTTACAAATTTAATACAATTCATCAGCCATTTTGAGACATTTGGTTTGACTAATATTTTAAGGTACTGTTTTCCTAAAAACTTTGGAACACAATTGAACTTTAAAAAACTGAAAATTACTGAAAAAAAAAAAAACAACATAATTCTGATAATATTCCAAAACAGTGAAATTTTCATGGACCATATTTTGAAGTCTGTAAAATTCAGCATATTTGGACTACTTTGAAAGTTTGTTCAAAGTTTTTAAATACAGAAACTATATTGAAAGAAAAGCATTAAATCACCTAGATGCTGACATCTGGTGGAGCACTTCCATCTTTATTTTATCAGTTACACAACTGTTAACTATTTACCAGCATTACTTAAGATAAAATGAGTTCTAGAGAAAGACAGACATACCATCTAATTAGCTCTTGAGCAAGATACCAAATCACTCTCACATTTTTTCTCTAAATAATATAAAAGAGCATCTAAAATAGTGCTTGACACATCATATAAAGTTAATAAATTTCATTCCTGCACATTGAGCACCCTTAATACATTGTATTTTCTTCCTCCTCCTTTCTGACTTTTTTGTAATTTATGCCAATGACAAGTTAAAGGCAGAGGAAGGTGGAGAATAAAAGAAAGCCTTATGTATAAGGTTTTTAAAGACCGTCTTTTCTGTTGTCTTAAATCTATTACCTATGCATTTTAGTATTAAAAAATAGCATATGAAAATTATAAAAATATATTTCTGTTGTATAAATCAATTCTAAATAATTTTTAAGCTTATAAAATTTAATTCTAGAAGATTTTTAGTTAGATAATGTTTGAGTCTTTCCTATATATATAGGAGAAATGCAGATTTAACTTCTTGACTAGAGAAAGAACAAGAAAAGATTTTCTGGGCAGCTGTGGACATCACCTTTGGGAAAACTTGGCTGCTCCAACCCATTGAATCTAATACAACATATGCACTTTCTCATTTCTCCAGAGCGAATGGGAGAATCCAGTCCTTGTATATATGCCCACAACAATTTTCTTTTTTCAATGTTCTTTCCAGCTGCTGGATCAGAAGAAAATTAATCAATTCTGTATGTTTTCTAAACTTACCTCCATTTAAGTTTTTTTCCTGATGTTGCTACATGATGAGAGCCAGATTAGACATTTAAAATAAAATTTTGACAGAAGAAATTCTATATTTTCATCACCCCATTATGTCACAAATGATTTTGAATTTTTCCATTATCAGAGTTGTTAGTTTCAATCATTTAAGGGGGCTCCTATCAGTTAAAAAAAATTTCTTTTACTGTTTGGTTGTTTTTCTATTTTTTATAATTAATAAATATTTTGTTAAGTAATACTTTGATATTTATTAGTTGACATATAAAAGAAAGCCTCCCTCTTATTATTATTTATATTATTATTAACCCATGGATTCTTATTTCATTCCTTTGATTATAATCCATTATAATCAAACTTACTCTAAAGTTGTCCCAAATTTTGTCAATGGGAACTTCTTGAAATTGACATGTGTCATTTTTAACATGACCCTATTATTATTTGAAACTTCCTTAATTTCTGACACAAAATAACATTACAAGCTCATCTCATGCTTTCCCTTTCTAATTCTGAAAGAATCCATGAATTTCTTCCAGAAGTTTCCATTATTTTAATAAATGATGTTCCATAAAAACCAACATCTGGGTGATAATTATGCTCACTATTATTGCTGGGGTCCTGTTATTCTCTGAAAGAGCTAAGAAACATGTATTGTTTATATACTTACTTTTATAACCATATTTATTTCTGCTCCGAGAACCATCAATTTTTACTGATACCATTCGAAATCCCAAATCCCAAGTTTTATATAATGTTCTCCTTTTCCATTTTTGTAACTCCTATCTCTGACAATGACAAACCTGGCTCTCAACTATCCTTAGTTTATTTTTGGTTCAACTCCCATGTGTACAGCAAATGTCCCAATGTTAACAGTGCCTTTCATCCCAAGTGCTTCTCTTCCCTCTTGGACTCTGACACTTCACACTGAGCCCCTGTAACCACCACTGCCCTCCTATGCTAATACTCTTGCCTCCACTGCTCCTACTCCAACACCTTGTTCCAGGCCGAGGCCACCCATAGAGCACCCTCCTTATACTGTTCAGATTCCAACACCACACTCTAATAAGATACTTTCATTCAAAAACCAAAAACAAGTGATTTCAAAGCATTATATTAGTTTAGGTCTTCCAAGAAGCAGATGCCAAAACTGAATTAACACATAAGGACTTTCCTCAAGGAAATGCCTTTGTGAAAGAAAATAGAGAGGTAGCCAGAAAAGCCTGGGAGAAAGAGCCCTCAGAGTAGCAATAAGCCTGACTCCAACTGGAAAAAAAAAAACAAAGAGAAAAGTTGGATGGAAATGTCTAAGGAAAGGCTGGCAAATCCATCAGGATGTCTTTGAGCCACAGAAGGCTATCATAGGATTCCTTTGACTACCAGAAATCTTTGTTTTATTAGTCATTCCTGCCATATCATAGTGTATGCTCATCACAGAATTCAAAGAGCCTGTAGGAAGCATGGGATGAACACAAAGGAGGAGATGGATTTTACACCCCAGAAAGAAGGGCCTCTCAGAAATTTGACCCTTGTAGTTAGAGGCATTCTCATGGCTGCCCAATACTAAGATCAAGTGAGAACCACAACAAAACAAACTCTTCCTTATAAATTGAGTATACCAAAGAAGACACTACCAAACAAATAAGCCTTTGTTTTTAATTCTCAACTCAAAGATACAAAGATATCATCACATTAAGTCAAACTCTTTTTAACGTAAAAAAAAATTTTTGGAAGCGTGCCTTCCAGGAGATTTCTGAAGAAGTGTTGTTATCCATAAGTAGTTATTAATTATCAAATCACTGGACTGTGTGTCTAGTATTGTGAGATAATGCTGAAAAAGGTGAAGGAACAGGTTTTTCTAAAAGAATGAACACTCTTTGGTAAATATATTCCTTATTTGTGGCCAATAGTATTTCAGAACTTTGATTTTTCATTTAGTATGTTTGTACTTTTTTTTAAATGTTGCATCAAACTTTCTCAAATAAACAAATACAAAGAATAAATAGATTGTTCACATTTTGAAAAATGCAAAATAAATGGGATGTTATGGTAACAGAGAACTATTTTATATTGCACAGTTTCTTTCAGCAGTTGTAGGCATAACTTCGGGCCCTTATAGCTACAATTCAGTGTTTCATACTCTCCTGGATATTATCTTTACATTTAATTCTCAAATCTTAACATCAATTTAAATGGAAGCTATATGTTTAAATTTCATAAACCTAGCTTAAATTTTGGCATAATTTTTAAAAGCCCTGTGGTCCTTCAATAAACAAAAATATTATGTAGGAAATATAGCAAAAAATCATAGATAAAGATTTAAAACTAGATGTCTAGAGCAAACAGATAAAGTCATGAAAAATTAAACATTTGTAATAATTTTTCTGATGAAAGTTTTAAAATCTAATTTTCACAGAAATCCATGAGATTTAAGATACATCTAAAGACATGGGAAAAAAATGCACCCAAGAACTTCAAAAGACAAAACCCAAGACTAAAACACTGTTAGTATAACAAAGATGTAAAACTATTTTTTTAAATCTTTATGGTTTAGTCATTCAACATTTTACACATATTATGTGGTAGACATTGCCTTTACATGTGCAAAATGCTGTTCAAAATGGAACTTCTAGTCACATTTATTTATTGAAATGTTCAAACTGAAAGTGTACTTTAAGTGAAAATTACAGACCAGATTTCAGAAACCTAGGATAAAAAAAGTAAAAGTAAAACATCTCAATAATTTTATATTAATTATATGTTAAAATGATAATATCTTAGATACACTGGGTTAGATAAAATATATTATTAATAATAATTTATTCTACTTCACGTTCTACTAGCTATTTTTACATTACATATGTAAATTCTATTATAGTTATATTGTAAAAAATATAAGTATTATTGTGGCAGATATTCATATTTGCCAAATATGTCTATCTTTTCAGCCTTTTTGATGCCTGGTAGATGACATTCCCTCACTCCCTTTGACATTAAGTGTGGCCAAGAAGCTTCCCTTGACCAAAGAATTAAAAGGAGAAGCAAGTGTCACTCCCCAGAAGAGATTTTAAGAGTTTCACTTCTTTGTTGTTGTTATTACAGAAACAGATATTGTAAAAGAAAATTCCATCTTTTTAGCTGCCTACTGATTAAGATTAGAGTCACTCTGCCTCCACTGCAGGAATGTAGTTTGAGTCAGCTTTAGTATTTTAAGCCACTGAAATTTGGAGTTGCAGCATAACCTGGAGTCCAATGTTTTCCAAACTTCAGTGTGATCAGAATCACCTACAGGCTTTGTTAAAACTTGGATTGTATTTCAAACAAGGTATCAGGTCACAATGATGTTGGTAGTCCAGGGACCACACTTTGCGAACCACTAGTTTAGTTAATCCTGACAGGTAGGTACTATAAATGAGATGTTGGAGGGGGAAGGGTGTTAAAAAATTTATGGTTCAGTAATAGTTTAAAGAACTCCTACATAATTGCTGATAATTACTTTAATATTATTCTTTATCTAAATATAATAATGAGATGAGCATCAGCACATCTATGTTATGAGAAATTAAGACTATAGATTAGATGAATTTTAAAAAAATTATTACAGTGTACTTTTGTTTAACACTATTCTGTCTTGAGTACTGTCTAAATCAATACTATAACATTTTCTACTTATCATTTTCCTTTGCTAACCCATTAGAATATAAGGGGTTAAAACATGTTCTAATAAGACTAGTCACATAATTTATAAGTTGGTTTCTAAAAAGAATTCTTGTTAGATGGTCTCTCATAAGTGCTAGAATTTATTTACTGACTCAAAAAAAGTGAAAGTAATTAACTTGTGCTGAAGCAATTTTTAATAAGAATTAACCTGTAATCCACAAAAATTACTTTTAATGTCCCCAAGAGATAATAACATTGCTTTCTAGCTACTTTCAAGATGGAAAACAGAAACAAAGATACCAGAGAATGTCCAGTGCTTCTAGTTGACTAATGTGAAAAAACACAAAGGAGGCAAGGACACAAACACCCAGTATGCAGGTGAGTCTCACTCTCCTTCATTTGGTGGTGGAATGAGGAGCCATTTCTCTAGCAATGTCCATCCAATTGAAAATGACCAGCCACATAAAAGTCAAAAGTAACTTTTAAAACCTGATATGACTTCCTGTACCCAAATCTTAATTTCTAATTCCATTCTCCAAATTCTCCTTAAATAAATTGCTGATTGTAGAACTGTAGCAAGATGAACCTGCAGCATCTCAAAGTGCCAGACAGTAAAGAAGTATAAAAAAGACAGAACAATTGTGGCAACATGTCAAAAGGACACAGGAGCCATTTGAAAGAGCTCCAAATGCCCAAAGTTAGAACAATTGAAGCAACCAGCAAAACATAGTATTTTATTATAACTCAAAGTATAGAATAAATATCCATGAATTTACAGTGAGAAATAATTGAAAGAGTAAATGAAAAAATTAATCATTCGATCAATCAGGAATACAAGACAACTCTCCCCTGCATAAGAATTCCAAATAAATTATTTAGATATTCCCCCTCAAGGAAGTGTGCTTAACTCCTCACCCTTTAATTGTGAGCTATGTTTAGTGAATGGAGAGTTGTGCAAACAGGTCACTTTACAGTAGAGAAGCCTGGCAAACACTACCTTTGCAAAGTGATCAAGGTTAACAACATATCGATAACATATACCCTTGATAAATAAATAATGCTGAGAATGGCATTTCACCTATGTGGTCTTCCTCCCTCCCCTGACCCCCCCCCCAAAAAAAAAACATAACCCACTGAACCTGAGTAAAATATCAGACAAATTCAAATTGAGGTACATTCTACAGAACAACTGATCAGTACCCTGCAAAACTGTCAAGGTCATGAAAAATCAAGAAAAATCTGAGACACTGCCACAGCCTAGAGGAGCCTAAGGATATATCAGGACAAAACATAAGCTGACATTCTATATGGGATCTGGGAACAGGAAAAAAAATTAGAGAAAAACAAATAAAGTCTAAATACAGTATGGAGTTTAGTTAATAATAACATATCAGTATTGGTTCCTTAGTTGTGACCAAACTGCAATAGTAATGTAAGATATTAACAAAAGGGAAAATGGTGTGGTATATATGAAGACTACGTGTCCTATCTTTGAAAGTTTTCAGTAAATTTAAAACTCTTCTAAAATAAGAATTTTATTTAAATATGAAAAAGATTGTAGCCACTTAAAATTGTCCTTATCTTTTAATTGTGAGATAGCTGAGCCAAGATTTAAATCTTCCACATCATGAAAAACTACTTAGAAAATTTTCCTGACCAGCTACCTCAGAAGGCAACTGTGTCCACCAAAGAAGGCTGCTTTCATGAAGAAAGATGTGAGCCTTTACTCTGGTGAAATTTTCTGGTGTTCACAATGACACTGGTAGTTGTTTCAGTTAGGCTTGAAAATTCACTGAAATACTGAGTTGTTAGAAATGAAAACAAAATTAGTAAAGCTTGAACAAATAAAAGTATTTGTTACTCTTACCCTTTCAGTTGAGCTGATCCCTTCAGCTTTGAGTGATCCTAAATTTAATCAAATCTGAATAAGAAATTTATTGATTTCTATCTAGAGGAATAAACATCTGTCCATGCCTCTGGGAATAAATCAAATGATGGGAATAACTCCATTCAAAGTTGTTACTAACTGATTTGTATGTAAAGTGTGGAGGTCAGAAATAGAAATTATTTTATGTTATGAGATTAGAATTTTATGCATATCTTTTAATCCCTAGCTGTTTTCATATAACCAAGCTCTAAATTCAAATTTCAATCTCAAATGTTAAAATTATATTCTCACCAATTTTCCTTTATTTTTCCCTTTGTCACCTTTTTCTCTCCAACTCCCTCACTTGCTTCCTCCCACTCTCCTTTGCTTTCTCCCACCCGCCCTCTCTCCCTCTTGCTCTCCCACGCTCTTTTTCTTTTTTATTGAATTTTGGTTCTTTTTCCATACTTTTCTATGTCCTGGGAAGAAACCTGAAAATCGGAGGTTTCCAGGGAAGTCTGGATGGGGTAAGATGAGATATGAAAACATGTCCTTACATCCCAATGCAATGCAGTGCCAGCCCAACAACAGGATTACATCCACTGTGTGTATTCACATGGCTGTAGAGTCATTGAAATGACCCATAAGCCCTACTGCTGCACATATTCAATTAGAACCCTTTATTAACAGGCCAAGGATGAACAAGGAAATGGGAAAATTACTGTGCAAATTGCTTTCATCTATCCAGCCTTCTTTTCCTTTGCCTCCTCTCATTAATCCCAAAATTTTTTTCTCTTTACTTATCCTCTTTCTATAAAATCTATATCCCTCTCTTTGTGTTTAAGTCTACATTTATTTTCTTTTTGATTATCATGCACACACACACATACACACACACAAAAGATGCACCAATGTTTCCCTCTTTGTGAAGGGTTTCTTTACTCTGCTAAATTACTCAGTCTTCACTGTAATTTCTTGAAAAATACTGGTTATGTAGAGTTATAAATCTCATAATATGAATAAACATATGCCCTATTTAAGATGATCATTCAGTGTTTGACTAGAGTTTTGCAGAAATTATATCATATTACGTACTTCTAAATAATAATTGTTAAATTAAAAACAGTCAAATAAACCTCTCTATGCATATGCTACCAATATCTATTTAGAAAATTGCATGGGGTTAAAATTATCATTTCATCTTAAATTTCAGAATAGAAAGTCAAAGGTTTTTGTTTGTTTGTTTGTTTTTTAAGTAAATAAGAAAAAAGAAAAACATACCTACTGACCATTACCTAAAATCTACTTTTTTTGAACCGGTTGAAATAGTTTAGACCCAAAACACTCTTTCTGGTTGTAAATAAGCAGAATAAATCCCCCAAAGATATTACTCAGATCTAAACTATGGTTAAAAATTGCATGTCAGCAGTTTCCGCATTTAACTTTAGAGATATCCGCCTTTTAGTCTTGAATAATTTGTAGAGGGTGCAATTATTTATTTTTCCAAACCTATCATATCTATGTTATTGGATTAGGGGTAATGGGAGATACAGAGAATTGAAAAATGCAATTTCTACCCTCCAGGAGATTATAATCATTTTATCATATTATTATAATATAAAAAGAATAAAAATATGCCATCATAAATGTTATGCCACATAGGTAGATCAAAAAAGTAAATCATATGTAATGTTCCTTATTGGCATCTTGCCCATTCCCATCCACCCAGACCTACCCAGAAGCGCCACATCAAACAAAAAATATGGCTTTGTTTATATTTTTAACTTTTGAAATATATTTATATTGATATTCATTCCCTTTACTCTAAAATACCATAGATATCATCTCTCCTAGTCTCTGATCCCCTCCACTTTTAATTTAAATATGGTGATGAGGAGTAAGACCTTTTGGAGTGTGCCTAGCTCTGTCTCTTGGGAAGCTTTCCAAAATTGAATAAATTGTTTACTCACTCTGTAGCTCAGTTTCCTCATCTGACAAATGATGTTCATAATAAAACTTACAGCATTGTTATGAGTGTTAAATAATAACAGTATTTAGATATTGTGTGACATATAGCAAACATTTAATAAATGTTGGCTATTATTATTACTAACCCAGTGGTTTGTTGATTCTTCAATTTGCTTCCTTGAACTCAGGAACTAAACCACAGAGACAAGATGCACCATATTTCTGTAGCCAGATGGGCTGTAGAGCAGCAACTGGCAGAACCACATCATTATGTTCTGGTCCATGGACATAGAGAGCTTCAGAAGAGAGAGAAATTGTACTTCCAATCTAGAAGAGTCATATAAGGCTTCACAGCAACACAAAATTCATTGCTTTTCCACACAAACATGTAATTATGTTTAAATTCTATTTACAATGCTTGCTTTGAAAATTCAGAATAGACTTACTTTCAATATAAGTTGAAATGACAGTGTACTGTATTGGTTCATGACCCCATTAATGAAAATAATTTCTATACCTGTCCAAATTTTATACCTTAAAATTTTGCTCAAATTTAATTTTGTCTTGTTCATTATAACTCACTTTAAACATAAAATGTGGCTGACTCTTTGCTCTGAGAGCTTTACGGTGGCATTTAAAGGCAACTTCAAATTCTAACCCAAGGAAATTGTCACAGCAGATGAGAAATTTGAACTATAAGAATTCTTGTTTCTATAAGCAGAACTATTTAGCAGACCATGCATAAAAATATAAAAGAACATCACTAAAGGAGAACACAGCCTTCACCAAAGGGACAGTAATGGCTTAACTTTGAGTGACAAGGATAATTTATACCAATTTACAAATTTATTACTAGTATGACAAACATGAAGTCAACTGGTATTCGACATGAGGATATTATTAAATAACTGTTACCTTGTAGTATATTTAAATTAGTTAATTTGTTTCAATTCATTAAATTTTAAATTAATCAGTTCTACATGTTTTTAGGGGAAAAAAACTGCAAGGTTTTTCTACACCTCAACATTGCCCTCCTAAGGACTAAAAGCCATAACATGGCATTTTAGATATCTTTTTAAAAAATAGGAAAATTATACTTGAATAACGCAGGTTTTAAAATAAGCAATTAGCCCTCAGAATTCTGGATAACAGCACACATAGCTATTCCCAGCATGTATTCCCTAACATGACTATATCATATTTGAACTCCTCTTTTCATGGATGAGTTCTTCCCTCAAGAAAGTTCCCAACTTTAGACTACCCTGTGGTCTTGTGGGTGGGCAGTCATAGAAAATGAAGCAACATCATGATGAGGCAGTTATTTCACTGAGACTGGTCAATAGTTACAGGGTCATTCTAAGGTGATTTTGCTTACTGAGTATCAAGTATTATCTAAGTTAAAATTTCACAAAACCTGGTAGATTTCTAGGAGGGATGATAAGCTGAAAAATAAAAGAAAGTTTCCATTAATTACAAGAAGTATAAAAATCCTTGTTGGTTTTACATTTTGCCAGAAAGAAATAAGACTAGTTCTGCTAGGAATTCACCAGGACCTCTGGCTTAAGTTTATAGAAGTGAAAATCAAGCAGTTGGGCAGGACAGGAAAAATAGTGAGTCATAGGATGAAATCACACTGGATAGATCAAAAAGAAAATGAGAGTGGATTGAGAGAAAAAAAAAATTTAAACAAAAGCTATGGAGTAATATTAAATTAATATCAATTAATTTAATTAAAATCAATTCATTAATTGATATTAATGTTTAAATATATTAAGAAAATATTTTGTGTATGTGCACATGATGGTGAAAGAGTAAGTGGCCTAAAAGCAGTCATTTTCATACAAAATGTATGAATCATTGTAAAATAATTACAAGTAAATCTAGGATACATTGTTTTAACCTCTATGAGCCTCAGGTTTCTCAACTGTAAAATAGTATTATCATTCCTGTTTTGAGAGTATAGATGAGAAATAATCTGGGCAAAATCCCTTACATAGCACATATATTGGTACAGAGTGGAAACTTTATAAAGGGTGGCTGATTAATTAACAGTAGCCATAATTACCTTAGATTTTTACAGGCTGTCATGCCCTTCCTTTTGCATATTTTTAAATTATATTTTATTAAATATAGTATCTTATTGCAGTCACTGATCAGTAGTATGGCTTCCGGAGAGTTTTCAGAGTAGAAAACAGAGAGATCGTCTAACTTGGGAAATTTTAAGGAAGTTATTGAGAGTAAGTAGTGAATTCATATTCTCAAGATGAAGTCACAAGAGCATAAATATTTACTGAGGCCTTATTATAAAAACCCAGATACATAATTGAACATAATTTCAATCACCTTCCACTTTAGTCTCTTCTAATTACCATAAATATCGGCATTCGAAAAAAGTGGCACGAGCTATTTGCAAGAGAAGCTGGAGAAATAAGTTCAAGACCTTCATCTCCAGGCCAAAGTGTTTGTCCTCAGGAGTTTTTTCTGGAAATTGTATCTATTCTTGTGGGTTCTTGGTGTGCCAGTATATGGAGCTCCAGACACTCACTCACTCTACAAAGCCTTTTTTAGGGCTTAACAGGCTCTAATAATCTTGGTTCTAAAGATACTGTTTATGTCATATGTAGCTGTTCAACATCCGGCATGTTTAGTTAAGTCAAACAATAGCTATAAGCAAAGATGAGGAAAGGAAATATTCCAATTATTAAATTATGCTCCCATCACAGAAAGAAGCTAAGCAAATCTGAGGTGAAAGAGAATCAGGATGTTACCTGCAGCCACTATCATGGATAAATTCAAAACACTAGTGAATAATACAAAACAACTAAAAGGACACTATTCAAGAAAACAGAACAAGAATGATAAGTCAAACTCTAAAGTGGTTTGAAAATGAGAGTTAATTTTTAAGTAATGTTAAAGAACTATTCTAAGTCCTTCACATGAATTGACACATTTAATCACTGTAGCAAACCTATGATATATGATGTATTATTATACACATTCTACAAGTTTGGAAACTGAGGTCAACAAAGCATAGGTTCCTTACTTGAAATTACACATGTAGTAAGTGAGCATATTCATGTTAAAACCAAATATTATGCCAGTATTCAAAACAAAGGTATCTGATTACAGAACCTGAGATCTTAGTGCCATGAAATTGCTTTTCTAAATTATTAAAATTATTCATGCATATTTTTTCTCTTAAAAATACACTACATATCAGATATCTTTGTACCAGTTAGGAGACCTAGTAAGATTTATTAAATACGTCTCCCTCTATGAGGTAAAGCTATGAGCCAGTATAATTGGACTTGTACCCTATCAAGAAATAAGGCAATGAAAAATCATGTCTTCTACTGCTTGGGAGAGAGAGGCTTGTGAAAGTCAGTTTTCTTTTGATGGATAAGTCTTTGTGAGAGCAATATGGAAGGCCTGGTCCTGAGTCATAGACCAGGGTTGCTGTAGATGCTGTTATATTGTCTCTGATTAGATGCTTCCCAGAGAGAAAAATCTACTCTGCTATCTCTTTGAGATGCAAAAAATTAACACTCTATCCCTGAGCCATGTAAGGGGGAACCACAATCAGAAACTACAGAAATCAATGCTTGTCCCAAGGGGAAGTATGCTTTTACCCTAAAAATAATCTATGCTAAAAAAAAGACAATAAGATCATAGTCGATGACACTTTCTTCTTTGTTTATAATACCCAAATGAATAGGTCTCTTTTTCTTTAAGTGCCTGCAGTAAAAGAAATTAATTTAGTCGATCCATTCTTTTGGGCATGGAACAATTTACATGAGCTGCTGGAAAACTCATCAAGCTGATCTGGAAGGTGTTCTAGAGCAGTCTCTTAAACTGAATCCTCCTAATAAAATGCTAAAGGACTTGAGCAGAGTGGGGTATGTTAGGGGTCAGTCTGGTTGATTTCAGAACTGACTTTCCACAGTACAAAGTTAAAGTCAATTATAGCATAAAATAAGAATCATATTTATTCAAAAGAAAATGAATACGTATTAGGAAACAGTCATAAATTCTTAGAAGATCTGGGTTTTATGATGGAACTCCAAATCCTATCAGAAAATTAATCATTTTAAATGTAAATTTGTTATTAAAAACAATTATTGACATCAGAACAATAATGAGGCTTTGCCAAATGTAATAAAAAATTTTATTTGGGAAGAAAACACATTACCAAGGATGAAAACAAGGCAGTAAATTAGAAATAATAGTAAAACTCTGGTCCTGCTAGCTTTGAAGAAGACATATCAATTTCAAAGATCAGCAAAGAACTGAATGATAAAAGGGAGAGAGAAATGATCACAGCTAGATATCACAAGGTAAGTGCTGCATAATAATAAAGAAAAACACTGAAAGTAGTCATTTATTCAGAAGGGTAAATGGACAATTTCTACAATGCTTCAATGTATCACCATTCAGAAACAAAGAAGAGCTGGTCAGAGGGTTTGAGCCTCAGATACATTTAAACTGTTCTTACAAGATTTATGACCTTAAACTAATTCTGCCTCCAGAAACAAACTATGCATCATGGCAACACAGATTCCTTCATGAAGCGTATGTGAAAACAGCAGAAAACTTCTCACTTTCGATAATACATTATATAACTATAATTTCAATTAGATGTATAATATTGCAGGGTGCATTGTCTGGTAAAAAAAATTAATTAAAATAAGTTAAATATTACTGGGGCCCTTAATTTAACATGAAACATGAATAACTATTTGGAAATAGGCTCCAGGTAATTGCCCTGTCTCTTTGTTTCCTTGTTCTCTGCCTTGTCACTTAGGGAGATGATGAAGCAGCATGGAGAAAAGGGAGGTAGAAAGGGCTTAGGAAAGTGAAGAGGCTTGGAGAAAAGAAAGACATTACTTAAAATAATAAGAAGGAAAAGGTAGAAAAGGAATGAGAGAAGTGCATGTTGGGATGAAAACTGAGGGAGGAGGCAAGTAGAGGAGTGGCTGAGAAATGAATAGTAGGGAAAAAGCCTGTTGATTTCTTTTTTATTTCATTGAAGAATTAGGAGATCATGTTATGACTTGTTATCTGAGCTGGAGTGGGTTAAATTTTTAAGTTATGAAACTCTGAGTTTTAAAGTTACATACCATGAGTTAAAAAAAAATCAGTTTGAGAGGAGGGCAGGAGGCTTCTTCTTTTTTTTTTTTTTAAGTACATCAACTGATGATGAGGAAATAATGGGTAAAAAGAAAATCAGTGCCTTTAAAGGAAGATGTGGAAATATACGTGGTATAGAAAGTCGGCCACCTACAAGGAAAATCTGGAGAAGAAAATATGTCTGGTTATGTCAGTTAAAGTTGGTCTTGTACTAAGGTTTTCCAGTTTATTTGCCAGGCTGCCTAAATGGCAATATAAATAAGATGTAATTACTGGTTTGCCCACTGAGAATTACAGACTTTTTGAGATGACAGGAAAGCATCAGAGAGAGCACAAGCCTAAAATTCCTTAAGTCACAAACCAAAGCACTACTGAGGTCAGAGACATAAATGTATGAAGGGGGCCCAGTGAGCACTGTGGCAAGCAGGAAAGTGTAGGCCTGATATAAACGGGGCAAGAAACACTCATTATTTCCAGCTGGTTTTGCCGTATGAGAACCCAGGTTCTGCATTGCCAGATCTTCTAATTTCTCATGAGAAAATGGAAACATAGATTTATATACATAAAGTAACCTTGTTTTGTTTTATTTTTATTGTTTATTTATTTTTAATAGACTTTATTTTTTTAGACCAGTTTTATGTTCATGGTAAAAGTGAACAGAAGGCAGAGATTTGAATCTATGTATGTAGATTCAAATAATATGTGTCTGACTCCAAAGATCATGTTATTTCCAATGTATCAAAAGGCTTCTCATTTCTAAATCATCAACAATTTTTCAAATTAATAAACTTTATATTTTATAGCATTTTAGATTCATGGCAAAATGAAGCAGAACTAAAAGTAAAGTTTCCATACAATCTCTGCTCCTACACATTCATAACCTCCCCACTCTCAACACTGCCCACCAGAGTGGTACATTGGTACAACTGATAAACCTATATTAACAAATCATTATCCCCCAGAGTCTATAGTTCACATAAAGGTTCATTCTTGGTGTGGTACTCTATGGATATGAACAAATGTATAATGACTTATCTTTATAGAAAGTATTTTCACTTCCCTAAAAATCCTCTGTGCTCTGCCTTTCATCGCTCCCTCCTTCCACCCAAACCCCTGGCAACCACTGATCTTTCTACTATCTCCATATTTTTGCCTTTTCCAGAATGTAATATAGTTGGGATCATACAGTGTATATCTTTTTCAGACTAGCTTCTTTAAATGAATAATTTGCAATTAGGCTTCCTCCATATCTTTTCATGGCTTCATAGCACCTTTCTTTTAACACTGAATAGTATTTTCTTGTATGGATGTACCACAGTTTATCCATTCATCTATAGAAGGATATCTTTGTGGCTTCAAAGTTTTGGCAATTATGAATAAAGTTGCTGTAAACACCCATGTGCAGGTTTTTGCATAGAAGTAAGTTTCTATTTTGTGTAAATACCAAGGAGCACAATTGTTGGATCATATGGTAAGAGTGTGTTTAGTTTTGTGAGAAACCACCAAACTCTCTTCCAAAGTGGCTGTACTAGTTTGCATTGTCACCAGTAATGACTGAGATTTCCTGTTGCCCCACACTTTCACCAGCATTTGGTGTTTTCAGTATTCCATATTTTGACTGTTCTAATAGGTGTGTAGTAGTATTTCATTGCTATAAGAAGTTTTTAAATGTTTCAGACACTTTGAATAAAAGATCAAGAATATTTATAAACTTCTGGATTACTTTATTTAAGGAGGGAGGGAGAGAGAGAGAGAGAGAGAGGGAGGGAGGGAGGGAGGGAGGGAGGGAGGGAGGAAGGGAGGAAGGAAGGAAGGAAGGAAGGAAGGAAGGAAGGAAGGAAGGAAGGAAGAAACAGAAAAAGACAGAAGAGGATAGGAGAAGAAAAAGAGAAAGGAAGATGTAGGGAGCAAGGGAGGGAGGAAAGAAGGGAGGTTGAGTCCTGTGTGACTCAAACAAATCACATCTATGGGCTACCAGAGTTCTGATCCCATCCAACATCTCAAAGATAAGGACCTTGGCCCAGGAAAAGGAAATGGCTTGGCAAAGATTACAGTTAGTTTTGATAAATCAGAGATCATATTAGGATGCAAGTTTCCTTTGTCATAGATCAATGCTTGCCTGGCTTGTGCAGATTCAAATGTTTTCACAAAATCACACTGGAGTTTTTACTTTGGCAGTATCCTAGCTTGTATGTTTCCCTCCCCTTAGCAGCTTGGTTGAAAAGTCTCCAGATAAACTTCAGCTCCACAGCCAACATTGTTCTGGTCCATCAAGTAAATATTCTCTCAGTCTGGGAGGCAAGTTGGAAAAGAGAGTGAAACACTGATATTTTATAGGAGTTCTAAGAACTGGAATCGGTGCAACTAAAAATCTGCACTCCATGCTGGGCCTAATGTTCTGGAATCTATGTATTTTCTTTTTATTAAACATTTTCAAGATATTGCTGCTGAATTGAATGTAAAAGCTGCTCTAGGATAAAAATTTAACAAAGACTTTAGTTTTTTGTTTCTCTTATTTATTTTTTTTTTAAGTACTCTGACTTAACTCGTGCAGGTGACTTGGAGTCAAAGATTCCCTGAAAGAGGCAAAGTTCTAAGTAGTCAGAAGCATAAACTGAAGATTACAAAAGGTCAAAGGGACAGAAAGGTGATAAAAGATGAGAAGAATGGATATGTTATCTGAACTAGAAAAAACTGGAAGTTAACACTATTAAGGAGTAATATTATTGTACTAAATTACAAATATAGCTCCAAAGGTATGTTTTTAAAAAAGATCTCCCAATACACTTTCAATCATACACAGGGAAAAAAAAGTTTTAAGACAGTATTTGAAAGTTAATTATGCAAAATACTCATCTATAGCTTATAATCCTATCAATATCAGAAGTTCACTCTTATAATCACACAGCACCACATGTATCTTTTTTTATTCTAAAATTGGTTCTTACACAGTACTTGGCTTGGTGGATTTCTAGAAATACTTACACAATCATGATTATTTTAAGAATATTGACTACTGTAAATTATAAATATTTATATTATGTCTGCTTTTTATGCCCCAGGTGGTTACTATTTAAATACATGAGAGAGTTGGGGAGGGCAATATTTTATAATATTGGAAAAGACTCGGTGATCTCTGGAAGCCCATAGCACTGTTTTCCTCTTGGATACTGACTGTATGATTTCATTTATTTAATAAGAAACAATATGAACAGGAAACAAGGAATTGTTCACTCTGACAAAGTGCCTTCTTAAACAATATCAACAAGACAAAATAATTCTTTGTCACTGAACAACCCAGTTGGGAGATTGTTTACTTGACAAATTTCATTTAGTCAAGGTCTAGGTCTGTGGCCTTGTATCCAAGAGATATTCAATGGAATTTATTTGCAGAGTTCCCCTAATGAAGTCCTAATCATTCCTTTTTTGTAACTGTAATGAAATAGAGACAATCGCCTTCAGCTAGCAGTCACCACAAAGCCCAGACAAGAGTTTGCAAACTGCCCTCACAATCTAGATCTGAGCTTACTTAATGTTGGCATATAGAGTGATAAAAGAAAATTAATTGCCAAATAAATAATGAAAATATTTTACTAATATTTGAATTTCTTCTTTAAAAATAACAAAATTATAATATTATTTGGTAGTTAGGTAGACATGAGCAACTGGAGAATGAAGGTCTCTCACCTCAAACTTCCATAGAACTCCCTTTTTATGGTCACAAATTATCCTTATATCCTGAGGCTCAAAGAAGAGCAATAAAAGAGAGTCCATTTAAACAGTAGTTGAAACACACACAAAAAATCAATATATTCTCAGGAAAAAAATGAGCTTCAACTTATATTTCACACTATACAGAAAAATTAGTATGAGATGGATCATAAACCTAAATGCTAAAAATAAAAGTATAGTTTCTAGAAGAAAACATAAAAGAATATCTTTATAAATTCGGGGTAGGTAAAGATTTCCTAGACGGAATCTAGGAAATTACTCTAAGATATTAAAAATAAACTACTTTTAAGTACCAACTATTAAACTATCAAAAATGAATACAATGAACTTTATCAAAATTTTAAATTTCTGCTCATTAAAAGATACTATTGATGCAGGACAGGGAAAATTCACCCAAGTCAGGGTATATTCAAGCCCTGCACTGAGAGAAAGGATGGTTCTTGATGGAGAGTGCAGAAAGAATTCAACACACATACCAAAGTTAGTGTCAAAAGGATGTTTATTAGAGAAGGGGTAACATTCCATGGACAGAGCATGGTCACCTCTCTGAGGCAGAGAGTAAGAGAGCCTAAGAGAGACTCAGAGGGACAGTAACAATAGAGAGAGATGGGGACAGTGATAAAAACAGAGTAAAAGAACTGAGTGGTATGGAGAGAAAGACACTGAGAGGGAAATTTGGTAAATTTAATTTATATATCATTCTTTAGTTCCTGAGTTATATTCTAAAGCCTTTGTTTAACTATTTTTTTTTTATACGAACATATAGTGAGGAAGGATAAGAGTATGGGGCATGAAAAGGTAAGATATGCTATGTGAAAGGCCTGCTGACAGTTCCCGGTCTTTAATCCACAGGTTCCCTATGGTTTTAGTCATAGGAAAGGAATGATTTTATTTTGTGTAGGGCACCACTTAAAGACTCTATTTTTTCTGTTTTCCCTTTGAGGTGTGGGGAAATGGGTTGTTAGCAATCCCAAGAGAAATCTCCATTTGTTCCGCAGGCTTCCTCATGGTCTAGCACAGGTCTGATCAGCATATTGCAGTCTCTGAATATGGCTTGATTTAACATTTCCATTCTCTTGCCTCTTCCCTAGATTACTATGAAGAAACTGATTAAGAAAGTCATGGTATGAGAGGAAATATTTATTATACATATGAGCAACTCTAACAGCTCAATAATAGAAAAAAAACCTAATTAAAAATTGGAGAAAAGATTTACACAGGCACTTTACAAAAGGAAGAAATATAAATGGTCAATGAATACATGAAAAGATGTTCAACCCCCTTTAGTCATAGGGGAAATAAAAATTAAAGTCACAATGAGACACCATTACATACCAACAAGAATGGTTAATATTAAAAAGATTGACACTATCAAATGTTGATAAGAATGTAGAACAATTAGAACTCTCATATTTTGGTTAAAGTAGCTTGAAAATTGGTCTGGTAATTTTTTATAAAATTGAACATATACCTATTTTATGATCCAGAATTTCTATCCCTAGGTATTTGCCCAAGAAAAAAATATCCATAAAACAATATACACAAGAATGTTTATAATAGCCTTATTCATAGTAGCCAAAAAGTAAAATTAATCAAATTTTCATTAGCTATAGTATCGTCATACAATAGAATAGTATTCAGTAGTTATTAGTATTCAGTGATTGACTAGGAAGAGTGTCTAGGGTGATGGAAATGTTTAATATCTTGACAAGGTGCAGATTATAGGGACATATGCAAATATCCAAACTCTACAAATTTTATATTTATAAGTGACAAGAAAAATTTCTGAGTTGTTCCAAATTAAATTATAGAGCTGCAGAGTGAGAGAAAGCAACAGAGCAATTAGTTTTTAATAGCTGGTAGCCAACTGACAAAAGATTTCTTATATTCCTGAATGTATGTTGTAGCTTTGAATCAACATTCAGGGGTGTACTACCAGATCACTAGAAGGCCCATCATATCTTGCAAATGCATGAACTTCAGGACTCTTGCCTGTAACAAATCATAAATATTCCTTTCTTACAGGCTCTGCATCTCTCATAGAACTGCCTCCAATTTTACCTTATCCTGCCTCTCTTATCTTTAGCCAATGTAAATTTTTTCAAAACAACTTACCTCCTACTTCCCTTTATTTGATGTATATAAAAAGCCCCTCAAATTCTAGGATGGCCAAACATTGGCCTTTTCCACAAAGCACTGATGCTGGTGCTCTAATTAAAACTTGCCCCTCTAAGGCTTTTGAATACCTGTTTCCCTATACCCTTAAAAACCCACCTCGAACTTGAAATCAGGGATTTTGGGGTTTTAAGCAATAAATTTCCCATTCTCCTTGCTTAGCATTGTGCAAATAAAGCAAGTCTTAAATTTCTCCACTTCAATTCTGTGTTTAGTGTTTGCCTCTACTAGCAACAGGCAGAAAACTCTTTCTGTGCTGTAACAATTTTTAAAAGAATACAGTTGACCCTTTGTATCTGTAGGTTTCACATGCACAGATTTAATCAACTGTAGATCAAAAATAGTGTTTTTGCATTTCCAACCTCAGATTCCCAGCCAATCTCCAAGTCGCCACTGCAGATTCCCAATAGTGGATCAAGAGTACTAGTTGAATCCACCAGACGAAAAGGGCCAGCCAACTCTAGATAAGTTCTGGAGGAAGTCAAAAGTTTCACATGAATTTTCAACTGTGTGGGGGTCAGTGCCCCTAACACCTGCATTGCTCAAGGGTCAACTATATTTCTAATCCTCACCTCCCACTCTTCCCTTCTCAATTGGCAGAAGTTGACAGAAGATAATTAGGATCACTAAGTGACCTTCCCTATATAAAACTCATAAAGTGAACTTCCAACAATGTCAGACCATTTTGGCTGCTATAACAAAGTACTATTGACTGGGTGGCTTATAAATGACAAACATTTATTTCTTACAGTTCTAGAGGCTGGGTAGTCTAGATCAGGGTGCCAGCAGATTCAGTGTTTGATGAGAGCCTGCTTTCTGGTTCACAAAAGCCATATTTTCTGTGCCCTCACATGGTGGAAGAAGAGAACTATGGTCTCTTTAGCTCTTTATAAGGACACTAATCTCATTCATGAAGGCTCCATCTTCATGATCTAATCACCTCCCAAAACCCTTAGCTCATATTAGAGGTTAGGTTTCAACATATAACTTTGGGGTCATTCAGTCTACAGCATCAAATTAGAGATTTTCTTGACACTTTACTGCTATTTTCTAAAGAAGGTACAGTCTATCCTAGCCTCAGATTTTTGATGTCTTGGGAAGCTTCTGAAACAAACTCACATAGAAATGCAATAAAATTTTTTTATCTGCTGGACTGAAGAGTGAATTTAAAACTGTAACTCTTAATAAGTTGCTTTCTGACACAGGCACTTTCTGAAACAGCCTGTGGCTCGTATCACAGATGATTATCTTTTGTACAACAGTTTCAAAATAAGATTATGTGAGATTTTAAAACAGATATAAAGTGGTTTTGTAAAATTATATATATAAACATATAAATATACAAATATATAAATATATAATATATAAATATATAAATATATATATATATATATATATATTGTTCTTGCTCACTTTAATACTGACAGTCTAAAACTCCATATATTTTGTTCCATAATAAATAAAATTACAATTTTATTAAAATTTAGGCAGTCTCCACAAACTTTTAACAGTCTATTTTTTTTCAAAATATAAACTTTTCATCTAAGAGCCAGCAGTTGGATATGGTGTCCCACCCAGGGAAAGGTGAGATATTGAATATTTACACTTTCTAGCTTTGACGGTAGAAGGAGATGAAAAATTTGATTGGCTCGTAGTCAGCCAAAGTTCACGTCTGTCTATAAACTGATATCCTGGATGACTTGGTGATGAAACAAATAAGGCAGCAAAACTTACTATCTAGAAATGAAATCCTTTTGCATAGTATAGAGTATGTTAGCTTTTGTAACACGGCCTTTCACAAAAGTGTTGGCCTTTGCTTAAAACAAAACAAAACAAAAAACAGATGAACTATTTAAATTGTTTAAATAAAGATATACTGGAATGTTTGCAGAGTGCCATAGATAGTCCATAAAATGTTGTTCATTACAGAGTATAGTTGACCTCTCAATAATGTAAGCCAGATGTTGTTCAAATGCTAGATATATCCACACTTGAATCCAAATGTGACTATTCTGTTACTGTGGGTGAGCTCAAATTACTGCTTTGCTTTATTTAATCTTGGCTTGTAAATTTGCAAGTAATGGTAGTCTATGCTCTCAAAATTCATGTAGGAAAACCCCTGGGGCTATCTGCATAGCACAGACTAAAAGCATATGTGACTAATAATTTTCTCCAGGGAGAAATAGTGCTAAACTAGGGCTATAATTAGAAGTGGATTATAGTTTGATAAAATACATGATTATCTTTCTAAAAGTTTATTCTTGATCAAAGTTCAGGACTTTAGTGAATAAAAATTCTTCTACTTTCTACCTTTTAAAGTATATATACAAGATCCATTTCCAGTCAAGATGGCAGAATAGGTAAACACTGTGCTTGCCTCCTCTCACAACCACTTAAAAATTACCACTAAATTACAGAATGACCATCATAGAAAGCTGTCTGAAGTCTACCTGAACCGAAGTCCCACAACTAAGGACATATAGAAAGGCCACCTTGAAACTGATATGAGAAACGAAGACACAAAACAAGCTGTTTCCACACCTGTGTGTGAAATTTAAAAATCGGGAGGGATACTTCAGCTGCAGAGGTCAGCCTGGAGGACGAAGGGCCCCAGAACGACACCAGGTACTGTAGCCCAGGGTTCCAATGCCGGGCAGCGAAGTCCCCACAATGAAAATCAGTGTAGATTATGGCTATGTTAGAGGGAAGGTGGCTAAAGTGCTCCTCTTACGGCGTCTCCACACAGACTTAATGTTGATGGACTCATTTGGTCTGAGCTCCAGTGCTGGGGCAGCAGCTTGAAAGGCAATGGGATATATAGAAAGAAATTAATTTGTGCGGCTTCAGAGTGAGGGCTGAAGGGGCAGCTTTCTTCCAGGCAGAAGTGTTGGCAGAAGCTACTGTTCTTTTATTGAGTGAGCCCTCCCCAATCACAGCATGTAGACAGAGTTGGCCACCATATCTGATTCTCCATTAACCTAGCTAACACTAGTCACTCTTCCCTGGTGATTCTCTGAGATCCTGCCCACCAACATGCAAACCCATTCAAGGCACTTCCAGTAACTTTTCCATACAAACTTCCAGTCTTGGCTCATGCTGCGGACTTTTCTAAAATCTTTCAAAGGTTCACAAAACCCAAACAAGCAGTATTTAGCTTTGGCATACCCCATAACTCCTGCGGCCTCAATTCTGGAACTCACAGCTGCCAGCCTCAGTTCATGGCTTATCCTATCAAGGTACCTCCAAGCACACAGCATTGGTGGCAACCACCTGTGGTTTGCTTTGTGGCTCATGTCAGCTGCCTTCTTGCAGGATACAGGCTAGGGCTGAAGTTGGCCAGAGGTGGTGACCCTAACAGCAGCACCATCTGCAACCACATTGAAGAGTGACACACCCAAAGGGCAGACAGGGTAGGCATCAGAGCCCTGCTAAAGTGAATCCTGCTCTGTAGGGTCAGCCCCTGAACAACAGGTCCCCCATTGCAGACACAGCCAGTTGTCACAACCAATCAACCTGAAGGGCAATCCCTCCTATTGATGTACAAATAGCAATCAAGGCTCAGTTACAATAGGAGAACACACACAACTCATACAAGGTACACACCAAGAGAACCTGGCTTAGATGACCAGAGAGAATGCATCACTGGGCTCCACAGAATATCTACTACATAAGGCCATTCTGCTAAGACTGGGAGACATAGGAACCCTACCTAATACATAGAAACAAACACAGGAAGGCAGCCAAAATGGGGAG
Source organism: Cynopterus sphinx (assembly GCA_030015415.1). NCBI lineage: Eukaryota > Metazoa > Chordata > Mammalia > Chiroptera > Pteropodidae > Cynopterus > Cynopterus sphinx. The sequence goes on from CM057381.1 coordinate 96,227,079, forward strand.
ACAAAGAAACATGTCCCAAATGAAGCAGAATAAAGCTCCAGAAAAAGAATTATACAAAATGGAGATAACCAGTCTACCAGACACAGCTCTCCATGAAGAGAAAGCCCACATCCAGATAGCACTGCACCACTTACTAACCTCTGCATAACAAGCAACCTTTTTGTTGGACTATTCTTTTTTGTCTTATATTCATTTTTTTTCAATTATAGTTGACATTCAAAATTATTTTACATTAGTTTCAAGTATACAGCATAGTGGCTAGACATTTATATAATTTACAGAGCCTCTACCCTTAGTGATCTGATTGCTCCATGCAGCCAATAGTCCTGGACCTAGAGAAGGGCTGGAGGGAGCCTGTGCCAAAGGCGTGAGGCTAGGAAAGTAGCATTTTCAGGTAGAAATCATTACTCTATCTGCACAACAGGTTATAAAAGAATACTGAACACATCTTTATAGGAACTCTTAGTAACTTAAAACAACAACAACAACAACAACAACAACAAAAACATTTCATGTTTGGCTCACCCCTGAGTTGAATATTGGGTCTGACCCTAACAGTATATCAATAGCTTTGAGAATTGAAGTATGAGGTAGGCCACCACCCAGGCCTCAGACTGGCCCTCTGTGTGGCATACATGCAGGAGAGAGCTGAATAACATTGCAAAGGCTTTGAAAAGTATAGCAATATTTAAATAGTATTGACAAATCCCAAAGGCATTATGCTGAGTGAAAGAAGCCAATCTCCAAAGATTACATGCTTGTTGATTCCATTTATACAACAATCTAGAAAAGGCAAAACTATATGGAAGAAGAGATTAGTGTCTGCAGTTAGGAATAGGGGTAGTTTTTAACTACAAAAGGGGCAAAAAGAAATTGGTGTGATACTGCTGTTCTATATTCTGATTATGGTGCTAAGTACAAGAATTTATACATATATGCAAAAGTATAGAGCTGTATATCAAAAACAGAAAAGTTAAAAAATAAAACACTGGCAGTGGGGGAGAACGGGGAGGTAGATGAGGTAAAAGGGGTCAAATATGTGATAAAAGAAAGAAATCTAACTATGGGTGGTGAATTGTATACTTGAAACTTACTGGATTTTATTAACCAATGTCACCATAATAATAATTCTTTTTTTAAAAGGAAATAAACTCATAGATACAGAGATATTTTGAGGACTACTAAATGGGAGGGGGTTTGGGGGATGGTAAAAAAGAGAAAAGGATTAAGAAGTACAAATGAATAGTTACAAAATAGACAAGGAGATATAAAGTACAGCATAAGGAAAATAGTTAATGTAATAAGCATGTAAGGGTAAAGAGGGATACTAGATTTAGTGGGGTGATCACTTTGAGTTATATAGATCTCGAATCACTATGCTATACAATTGAAACTAACATTATTGTATGCCAACTATAATTTAAAAAAATTCATTGAATTGTACAACGTAAATATGAGCAACTAATTGTTATATTTCAGTAAAGCTGGAGGAAAAAAAAACTTAAGGTAGCCAAGATTATGTGTCTTTTATGTGATGTCAGAAGACAGATGCTTTTGTACTAGGACCTCAAATATTCATTTAAAGAAATAATTTTATAAATGAAACAGCATCCTACTGGTATATGTCACAATGGTAATACATTAATGAATTTTTTAAAAATCACAATCAAAATTTTAATGCATTTAAATACCTTTCAACAATCCTTCCTGTTTTAACATTCTCTGGCATGCAAATTTTTCGCTTCTCCTTTGAAAGTTTCCAACTATTTTTCTCTGCCCCTCAATCTGGGTTCAGCTATATGACTTGCTTCAGTAAAAATATGAGACAGAAGTGATGTGTGCCAGTAACAAACCAAGACTCAGACGTCTTCCATGTTTCCATTTGTCCTCTTCCAATGAGAGTCCTCTCACTGCCATGAGGAAAACATGCCGGGATTAGCCCACTAGGTCTGGGAAAGAGATGAGAGCTTTTTAGCAGAGGAAATCTCACTAAACTAAGCCAGGCATCTCATAGATCCATGAGATTAAATTATTGTTATTTTAAGGCACTATGTTTGGGATTAGTTTGTCATGTAGTCTTTTATGTGGTAAAAGCTCACTGGTATCTTTGTAAAGGACAAACTGATCTCTGTTCCCTGACAGGACCTAGTCATAGAGTAATAGTAATAAAAATCAAGATATCTAGGAATGTGTTTAGACAAAAGAAACAAGACAAATCCAGTTCTAGTAAATAGGGTATACAAATTCTCCATAAGTTCAAAATAAAACAAGCATCAAGGTTAACTTGTTACTTGATCTACTGGGGGTCCTTAAGCATAGACAGGATTAGAACCAAGTTGAAATCAAGCATGACTGAATCTCCAGGTGAAGCTTAATACACACAGAAATAGAAAAAAATAACGTGTAGCCTGGGAGAGAGGAATGCTTTGTAGCAATATAAAGGGGACTCTATATAGACATCCACTGTGTTTCTTATCTTGACTTGGCTATCAAGAGAGCTTAATAATGATGTAACAGTGAAATGTTCAGTCTCTGCCTACTATATCTTGTTCAAGCCTTTGCTTTTCCCATGGCCTTCATTCCAATAGCTCCTGCTTTAGACATGCTAATCATTAGAGGAATTCTGCTTAGAGCTTGAGTTTTTACAAAAACACTTTCTCCCAAGCTCCTTTCCCTTTAGATGAAAGAAGCTTAAACTCTGTACTTTTAAAAGATAGATTTGCAGAACTACAAGGTCTTCCAACATCTTGGTTGGAAACTTCTCAAATAAATCTTTCCCTACTTCAACACCTTTTGAAGCATTGGGCACACAGACTTTGGACAAGTAATCATAATTTTTGTGTGCAATTACAATAAACTTCTCACCACTTTTTCTAAATGTTTTCCAATCCATCTTGTCTTCTTGTTAATGATATTAATATTATTCTTCTGTACAATCTCTAACTCAATTTTTAGTGAGGATGACAGATATTATGATTATCAATGTATGGTGCTTTAACTAATGAACTAGTGCCTTCACAATTGTACATAATAATCATCAATAATATACTCAATATGCCAAGAATAATGGGGGGATGCTAAATGATGGAGCTTCTTGCCTTTTAATTAAAGGAGCAATAGCACTGAGTTTTATAAATTCTCATCCATTATACTGTCGTATTCAGATAATCTTAACACCTCTGGAAAGAAAAAAAGTTTTTGCTAAATGACCCAGAGACACAAATTTAAGTAACTGCAGTTGTTCCTATTAACTCTTACTCAACACTGATTAATTTCAGATGTGAAAGTTTTCTGCTGCAAAACTTTCTGCAACAGCACTCCTTTTAATAGCTGAAAGATATCAAAAGTCAAAAATAAAGTCATTTAATTTGAATATACATTAATATCCTACATAAAAAAGAGAGCCAACTAGCATAGGATAAAGGCCTATTCTATTTGGAAAGACTTTAAATTTTGAAGGCCATTCTGTATTCCATGCTTACTAGGCTAAGTCATTTGCTATCAAGGATCTTCTAAGTTTGTTCATAGTATAATCTGAGGTACTTTTATATACAGTAGATGGTAACCAAATTATATTATGCATAAACCCAACAATGTAAGACATAGTAAAGTGAAATTGAGCTCTATAATTTTTCAAAATCTTTTCCAAAGAATTAATAGTAATCTTAATGTTCTTTGTCGAAGACTGACCTTAAAAAATTACCTTTGGAAATTCTGAGAGTAGTAGTATCAGAGATAACTAAACTGGAACAGAATTAAAGTCTTATATTTGTATTTGAATAAAAAAAAACTGCATTCACATAAAGGTGAGAAAAACCTCACAAGAGAAAACTCATTTGGTCACAGAATCACTGAAACACTTTAAAAACACCTGTATACCTGGGCCTTATCCCTAGAAGTTTTGGTTTATTTGGCCAGAGCTAGAACATGAATATGGTATTTTTTCTAAAAGCTCCCACAAGTGATTTTAATGTGCAGCTTGGTTTGAAAGACACTGATGTAGTGGGGTTTTTTGTTTGTTTGTTTAAATTGTTATGGTATGACTCCTATAAAAGATTATTACATTTTAGGCTTCATTTCTAGAAGTACAGTGAGCAGACCAAAGGAGGCAATCAGAACCACTACAGTAGTCAGGTGCTTCTAAGTCCTATTCCTGGTGACACACTCTGTGATGTTAACAAAGGAGAGAGAAGCAGGGAGTCACAGAGGACAGGATGATGAGATGGTTGTGAAAGCCTGACAAGATTACCTTGGAGAGCAAACTTAGAGTCATTAGAATCCATGTCTATTGTTAACACAGAAGAGGCATTCAGTTCCTCCAAAAGGCAGAAATAGAGGCGACTGGAAGATGTTAGGAGGGCAACTGTTATCAGCTTGATATAAGGAAGAAGAGCATTCTGATAACAAGAGCTATTATACCACAGAGCAATCTGCAAAATGCTTACACAGAGGCCAAAGTATCTTTCTTGGATATGGGAAGAAGTTTGGACTATATAATTTTTTCTTTCTTGTTGTACAAATAACCCAAGAGAACATCTTGAAGCTTCATGAAATTTCTTAAAGTGTGTCCTACTTTTTTTGGAGACAAAGCAGAAAAAAGAAAAAAACAAACACCTGACTGAAGAAATTGAGACTACTGGTTGGAGTCAAGGCCAAGAATAATCATGAGCTACTTCTTTGTGTGATCACACTGTTTAATGTGATTGCTTACTACTAGTCAAGTCTCTGGTTGTAGTATACCCTCAGGAGAAATTAGTTTCATCTTTCAATGCAAAAATTTTACTTGTAGATTTCACTTAGTTTGCCTTTTAACAATTGATCATTTTTCATTTAACATGATTTGATTAATTTGCTGAAAATTCTCACACAGTAAACTGAGTACAGGTTAGAAGTATTGTGTGATAATAAAAAATAATCACTTATCTTTGTTAAAGAAAAAAACTATGACACTTGTTAAAGCAGAGTAAGGAAAACTTTATTCAGGACCATTGCAATAGGTATAGGAACCACTGCAATAAGATTTTGCAGTGGGAGAGAGATTAGGCTCAATGAAAATATGGCCTGGGCAAGAGAGGATTTATAGCCAAAGAGCCAGGTAGGGGCTGGGGAATGAGAAATTCCTAAAACATCTGGAGAAAGGCAGGGTTCTAGTTAAATGAATCTTAGAGGATTCTTGCTAAAGCCAGTAAAGGTGATCAGACATCACCTGGGGGATGATAGAGGATGAGGACTACAATCAGATATCAAGGATGATCACATATCAAGGGCAGGGGTGTTCTGGCTCAACTGTCCATACATGGGCCTAGGAAAAGTTTTGGGAGCTTGACTAAAGTTTGGCCAGGCAAAGAATCTTTGTCACCTCCAAAGGATGAGTTAAGTCAGGTCTTCCCAACCTTTGCTCCATATTAGAAATATTTAGGGAGCTTTTAAAAATAACTAATGGCCTGGCTTCACTCCTAGAAACTGAAATTTGACAGGTCTATTTGGGGGTCACAGCATTAAATGCTTTTAAAAACTCCCAGGTGATTCTAAAGGGAGGACAAGGCTGAACTAAAGTAATCTCTAAGGAAAGTCTCTAAAACTTCATGATTCTATTTTCATTTAACAGCAAATAAGTATATTGTTTAAAAAAAAAAAGCAAACTAAGAAAATTGTAACCACAATTAGCACTCTGATTAGAAAGTTCTACTTAGTATAGTAAGTCATTCTAATTTGGGTTGGACTTTCTGAAGAGTTTTATAAATTACCAAGATGCAATTATTGAAGGTTTGCTCATCATTCTGGGTGACACAAGTCAGGAGAAAGACAAAATTATGTTGAGTAAGAGGCTCAGCTTTCACAAAGATTGCAACAAACTAAAACTATAATTTAAAACTAATTAATTTAATAGTATTCTATACTTGGTTTAGTGAAAACAAGAAAGTATTATAAAGTCATGGTTCGACAGCTTCCAATGTGAAAACAAAATTTTGCCTGATTGTAAATTGTCAGCAGTATAATATGGATGCCCACGTCCCACCAAATGCAATTTGATATTAAACAGTATTAACAAAAATCCAAAATATCAGTAACCTTTCACTTGGTTTCTATACCACTTATACTTACCTAGCATATTGAATTTAGATCTGAGCACCACCACGGGCATACTAACACATGTCCACATACTGACAAATCATTCCAAGCATAGTGAGTGCCTGAAGTGAAATTAACACTTTGTAAAAGTAGCTAGCTATGCTCAGCACAGGGAAGCCTCCAAAGATCATCATAAAGGACTAGTGAAGAATGTGACATTTTAAGTGTGGAAAAGATAACAAAGTAAGGCACAGGCTGGTGGAAGGGAATGGTTATAATTACTGTTGTTAAGTATTTGAAAGATAAGCAAACCGAAATTAAAAGGCATTACTTTTTTCATTTTATTCTCAAATGTACAAATATAAACATCACGCAGAAGTTACAAAAGACAGATTTTGACAGCTAAGAAAAAACTTTGCTGTCTCTGGGTTAGGATTCAGTGAATTGAATTGCTACACATAGAATTGTAATAAAAGAGGTTGTCTATAATTTCAGGAGCTTGAAAGAGATTTGTTTAGGGTGAAAGTAGGAAAGAGATTGAACTACTTAGATTTTAAGGCCAGCTCCAATCCTGAGATTCTATTGTTGGATGATACACATGAAATCACTAAACCCTAAATGACTCTAGGTTTTTATTTTAAAATCAATACATACCTAAATCTACCCTTTCAAATTAAATATGTATTTATTGCACATGTGATTAGATAAAAATAAGCTATCTTGCAAGCCTTGAAACCTCAGAGGCTTAAATATAAAGTTTTATTTTTTTCGCACTCTGTTGTGGGCCTGGCACCTTAAGGGAAACTCCTAGCCAAATAGTTACTTGGGATCCAGGAGTCTCAATATATGTTTCAAGGGTTGCTACAATGGACTCTTAAATGCTTGGCCCTGCATGTGCCTTAAATGCTTGGATGGTCCTCATCACTTCTCCTCTTAGATCACTGAACAGAAACAGTCGCATAATCCCACCTAACTATGAGTGGGTGGGAAACCTGGGAAGCACATGGGTATTCAGTGAAAAGTACACATAACTGTCATTAAAGTAAACTATCATTGAAGATTTCGATTCTGAGCTCAAGTATCTGAGAGCAGATACCAGTTAATCATGTCACATCAACATGAACATATTCTGAACTTCTTGTTCTGTCTTCATTTTAGATCTTAAAAAAAAAGCAACACTGTAACATTGGACTAAATACCTGCAAGTCTATTGAAGGATAAAACTGTTTGAAAAATAGTACACATAGGATAGTTTCCAAAAATAATAAAATCATCTTCAACTTAATGCTAAGACAAATGTTCCAATTAGTAGATGTAACCCTTCTAATTACTAACAAGTTAGAAGTGGGTTTATGTCTATTTTCCACATTCATATTTCTAAATATAATTAGATTAATTGTAACTCCTTTTATTCATTACTTTACACACTTGAATTAATTTTTTGTCACCTTTTAAATGTCTCAGATCTCCTAAATCCTTTACAAATTTTAAACAATTAATACTATCTCTTTTATATTTACATTAAAATACTTCCCAAATCTTTATGCAGATAAGAAGTTTCTAAGTTGTTTTTTTCCCTGACATCACCCCAATTAAAGTTCTTTTAAACAATTCATTTTTTGAACAGATTTATACAAATTCATACTTTTGAAGTTATAAAGCTTTAATTCCATTATTCATCACATTTGTAGGACCATACTGAATAGATGTCAAAATAGTGTTTGGTTATGATCAACAAACCACACCCAATGAATAAAGCAGTGCAACCATGGTAACCAAAGTTCCAGGGAAAATACAGCTCAAGGTTACACTCTCCTTGGCATTTGAAAATCTACTGTTTTCACTTTTCTATTTTAGAATTATTTTTTAAGTTTAGAGTAGGATGATAAAATATAGACTTTGAGTCAGTACTGATAATGCTTTCTAAAGTATGTTACTAAAAGCTGTTTTAAGATACGTAAAACCAAATCCCTTCAATTCAAAATATTTATTAAAAATCTAATAAACATATGGCTACTAAGTAGGTTACTTGTAAATTGACCACATCTTGTCTCAACCTTCAGCTCAGAATGCTGAGAACAGTGATATCAGTTTCTATTTATAGCATCTTATTGAATCATTCTATCCAACTAAGGGCCACTTACATATCCCTTTATTCAAGAATAAGCTGTAAAATCTTTCTCAAGCCTTTACCTCACACATCATAACCAAAATATACATACATTTTTATTTTTGTCTGTTAAATTCAAAACTCCTATTCTCTCCAGGGATCACTTAGATTCAAATACAATAAAATTTAAGCTATAAAACCAATTCCCAATTACTTATTTACATGTGAGTGTTTACTGTATGCCAGGCTGTATACTAAGCTCTAAAACTATAAAGATAGAAAAAGTCCAGTCCCTTCCCTCAAGGAACTTATACCCCTACTGAGGAAAATGAAAGGTAAATACACAGTCCACTACATTAAATGCCCAGAAAAGCAGGTCTGATTATAGAGGCAGTATAGACAACTATGCTTATTTCAGTTATCTGGTGCAGGATAACAAACATAGAACTTAGTGACTTAAAACAATATTATCTTTGCCCCTCAAAGCTCTGTGAATTGACTGGGCTCCATAATATAAATAAATTTATACATGTGGGTTCTCCTTTGGAGACTCACATATAGTTGCAGGCAGAAGTCAACCATGGGGGATAACAGTCAGTCATCCAAAGGTTCCACTGGGCTCAGTGTCCAAATAAATCACTCATATGATGTTGTTAAATGGTACAGGAGCTCAGTTTTAGCTGTTTTCCAGAGTACTTTCAAATGGCCTCTCCATGTGGCATGTTTTTTCCACAGAACAGCACCAGTATTCTAGAGGCAATGCCTTAAAAGTAAATTTTCAAAGAGGTCAAAGTCTCTCATGACTCAAGTAGGAAGTTATGCAGTCATTTACATTGCACTCTGTTGGTTACAGATTCAATGTGGGAGGGAACTATACAAAGATATGAACCCTGGGAGGCATAGTTCCTTGAGGACCATCTTTGGAGATTTGTTATCACAGGAACCAAATCATTTAGGTTTCAATAATACAAACTTGAAAAAATTTCCTCTCCTCTTGGCTTGCAGATGATCAACAGGGAAGCTGTCTTGGGATAGTATGAAAATCAACGCAGCCAACTATTCTAGAATTAGATGAGGAGCACCTGAATTCATTCAAGTAACCAAGGCACAAGGTGACCTAAAAGATAGAAAGGTCATCAGGAAGAATGTATGGTCAACTTTTGGAAATGCAAGAGCTGGAGTACATTAGAACTACTTTAGTACAATTCCCTTCAGCAACTTCAGCAGGAACAAATTTTGTTAACCTTCAAAAAGCCGAAACATGCATTATTAATTTCAATTTTTGTACCACAGGAATTCTGTCCTCATTGCTGTGCTTACTAGCCCTGTACTGATTTTGAAGAAAAAATGTGATTTACATTTCTCTGTTATAAAGAAATGTTTTAAAAAGTATTTGTTTTTATAATTGAACTATTATAACTGTTCTAATTATGTTATATTATCTACTCAAAATCAATTACTGTATCAACTGAAATTGAGTCTGAATGCTTCTATACTAATTTTATTAGTAGTCCAGGCTCATATGCCATAATGAACATAAACTAGAAGTTTATAAAATAAAGGACAGTAAAGAAACTACTTCATCAGTATTAATCTGAAATACGTACTCTAGCTATCCCTAATTTCAGAATAAGGCATCCTAATTCCTCTTTTCAAAATACTATATCATACTACAATGGTCTAATAATTTTATTTATATTATCCTTTAAGAAAACTTTGAAAGCATGAATATATATTTTTAAATTTACAGCTCTTAATTTTTGCTTAAAATACAGACTCTATTTGTTATCTACATTAACCACAAGGTGGGGCTGTGATGTCACAATTGGGAAACATTTACAAAACAAACTATGTAAGCGCATATGAAAATAATTTAATAAAAGTTTAATAAAATAATGTCATTTGCCAAATATATACACTTTTTTCAATTAACCAATTATGCTCGATTAACCATTAACGCTCATCAGAAGAAAAATATGCTTTAATTTGTTCATTTCTCTTTGGAAGTTATGAAACTTTTCAAATGTAAAATTCTCCTGAGTAGGTACAGAACAATATAATACCATGTGATTTCATGAGGATTTTTCCATTTCACAATACGTTCCTAAAGGAAAAGTTACTGACTTAAAACAGTATTAAGACAAATATCTTTTACAATTATTTTTACAAATAATTTTATAATTGAACAGAGAAATTCATTCGCATTACAAATCTGCCTTGAATTTATTTCTCCTTCTCCATCCCTTAATTATTTGAAAGGAAGAATATTTTCTTATTTATGGCATGAGTAATTGTTTCCATTTCATTTATTAGAGGTATTCTTTAAGTTGATTACTGATGCGTTTTCTATTAAGTTGGCAGATATTCCTTTCTAACATTCCAAAGAGTAAAAATATTCAGATTTTTTTAGTCAACAATTTTTCAGTAAAGACAAAAGATCATGTCATAATAATGATTGTTAGTTGATCTTTCCAAAAAAAAATCAAGAAGCATGGTGGAGTAAGAGATGTTCCTAGATCTCATGCCTTAATTTACAATAAGCTGAACATCTAAAACTCAACAAATAACCACCAACCTGTACACAAGCACGTCTGAGCAAGCAATCTGCGAATGAGCTACAACAGGTCAGAACCACATGAGTCAGGTGGTAGACTGGTAAAAACAAATAAGCTCTTGAAGTTGGAGGTCCCTGTAGGAGAAGGTGCAGTGGGGTCCTGAAAGTCCTGCCAGAGAGAGCTGTGAGCTCTACATTGTGGCATTGCCCAGGAACCATGGCAGAAAGCAGAGAAGTAGGGATGGCAGAGAAGCAAGAGCTGATTATAACAAGCCACTTTGCAAAATGTGAGGCTGAGCCACAATCCCCTTCCTCTAACCCAAAGGGCACCTGCTCCCATATCCTCCAAGACCAAACAGTGCAGAGCCCAAGGGGAATCTGAGCAAATGCTACCAAAACTGTCACTAACACTGACAGGGATGAAGACTGTGAGGGTAGTGAGTGTAATTGAATATTTATACAAGAAAAAAAAAAAGGCATTTTAAGGCTTTGTATAAAGCTAGGATCCAAGAGGATTACAAACCAACTACTGGAAACCAAAAGAAAAATGCCTTCTTAGCAACAGGTGAAAGAGAGACCTTTATATAATAAATCTTCTTTCTGGGGAAGGTGGGTAGCAGATTTACTTCATTAATGCCAAGTAGGAGAAAGTCCATTAACACCATGAACAACCAAGGTATTTCAGAAAGAAAAGAAAATTCTCCAGAAAATAAGCTTAAAGACATAGAAATACATAATTTAAATGACAAAGAATTCAGGATGCTACTTCTGAAAAATTCAATGAGATCCAAAATAATTCATATCAATTCCAGGAATTGTAATTAGGAGTAAGGATATTAGCAGGCAGATAGCAGAGAAGTGCAACCCTTATTAAGAACAGGGCATTGTAATCTTAAATAATATAGATGACATGATTCTCTATATAAAAACCCTAAAGACTTCACAAGAACATTGCTAGAAACAATAAGCAAATACAGTAAAGTTGCTGGATACAAAATCAACATTCAAAAGTCATAGCATTCCTATAATCTAATAATGAAGTGTCAGAAAAAGAAGAAAAATGTTAATTCCTTTGCAATTACAACAAAAATAATAATACATAGGAATAAATTTAACAAATCATGTGAAGGACCTATATAATGAAAACTACAAGATCCTATTAAGAGAAATCAGAAAAAGATACAAAGAAATGAAAAGATATTCTGTGTTCTTGGATTGGAAGGATCAACATAGTTAAAATGACCTTATTACCATTACCGATAATGATCAAAATGGCATGGTATTGGCAGAAAAACAGATACACAGACCAGTGAAACAGATTCAAGAGTTCAGAAACAACCCATGGGCAAATAATTTTTGACAAAAATAAGTCAGAAACATACAGTATGGAAAGAAAAGCCTCATCTATAAATAGTGCTGGGAAAACCAGAAAGCCACCTGCAAAAGAGCGAAACTAGACTATCGTCTATCACCACATTCCAAAATTAACTCAAAATGGATAAAGGACCTGAATATAAGACCTGAAAGAATAAAATTAATAGAAGAAAACAGAACTAAATTCATGGACTTTGGACATAAAGAGTTTATGAATTTGACCTCAAAGGTAAAGGAAGTAAAAGCAAAAAATAAATTAAGGGGACTACGTTCAATTAAAAAACTTCTGCTCAACAAAAGAAACTGTCAAAAGGTAAAAAGACAACCATCCAAATGAGAAAATATATTTGCAAGCATTGCCTCCGATAAGGGCCTTATATTCAAAATATACAAAGTACTCATACAACTCAGTAACAATAAAAAACAAATGATCCAATCCAAAATGGCAGAAGATTTGAACAAATACCTCTCCCTAGAGGACATACAGATGGCCAACAAATATATGAACGATGCTTAACATTGCTAGCTATTAGGAAAATGCAAATCAAAACCACAATAAGATAACATCTCACATTTGTTAGAATAGCTGTAATCAATAGGACAAGTAATTTACAAATGCTGTAGAGTATACGGAGAAAAAGAAACCTTCAAACACTGCTGATGGGACATGCATATTGGTACAGCTATGACAGTATGGAGGTTATTTAAAAAACTAAGAATTGATCTACTATATGATACAGCAATCCCTCTACTGGGGATTTACCTTTAAAGATTCAAAAACATATATCCAAAAAGATATTTGCACATCGATGTTCATAACAGCATTATTCACGATGGCCAGGATATAGAAGCACCTAAAATGCCCTACAATAGATTGGATAAAGAAGCTGTGGTACATATATATAATGGAATTATTACTCAGATATAAAAAGAGATGACATATTGCCATTTGCAACAACACGAATGGACCTCGATATAATTATACTAAGCAAAATAAGCCGGAAATGATATCACTTATATGTGGAATATAAACCTAAAAGCAATAAATGAATAGGACAAAGAAACAGAGACCCATGGACATGGACTATAGACTAAATAGAGGGTAGGGGTTGGGAGGAAGGGGGAGGTAGACGCAGTAAAGTGGGTCAAATATGTGGTGACAGAAAGAAATCTAACTATGGGTAGTGAACAACAATGCAATACGTGAATGCCTCACTGTTGAATTGTATGCTTGATACTTAGTGTATTTCATTAACTAATGTCACCATAATAAAACAATGAAATAAAAATGAAAATAAACTCTCAAAAATTAGCAAAGAACCTATTTTCCAAATAAATGTTTTCTAATCTATTTTACTATCTTAAGAAAAACATGTTAATCTTTAAAATTAACAATAAAACTCCCCAGGAGATTTAAGATTTAAAGTCCACAAATCCCTAAAATGTATATACATCTTTCAATTTTTCTCATTCCTTTTATTAGAATTTAGATACACAGTATTTCACATTTTTAAAGGATGTCTACATGGACAGTTTTCTATTCTTTCATAGTTATTTTTTAGTGTATTTTTCTTCAAATTTAATATGAAATTTATTGCTTTCATTATAGAGCTTTATATATCGACACTCCCCACCCCAGTGGTTTTTTTCTTGATAAAGAGTTATTCTAAATTCTATTATTCTAAAGAAGTCTTATTATTCTAAATGACGACAGGTAAACAGTCATGTTTGACAAAGGCTGCTTTCATAAAGTTTTAAGATTTTATTTTTCCAAAATAGTCAACATCTAGTCAAAGAGGAGTATTTACTGAAATTAACTCTCAACTGTGATTAAAAAATTTACTTGGTTTTCCTACAACGTGAAAAGATCTGTTATATAGACTCCACAGTCCAAATGAATGTCAGGTCCCCAAAATGTCATATAAGATGAGCTTTAGAGCTTAGCAAGCAGGAAAATTAAGTGCAAATGACAGACAGAAAAATAGGAGTGAAGAAATATATAAAAAGATTCTGTCATTGAGACATAAGTCAATTCATATGTTAACTGTTTTCCATATGTTTATTCTGTGGAGGGGTATTTAATCTCTTAGGTAAGGTACCAATTACGTGTTTCAAAATGAAGCATAATGGAGAAAACTAATACACTAAACTATTACCAAAGTATTCACATTAGGGGAAAATATTCACATTAATTCCTGTTCACAATAAGACTTAGGGAAGAAAAAATGCCACCATGATGAGCATTTAAAGCTTTTGGTCACATACATACACACAGAAGCACACATGCATGCATACACGCAAATATGTGTCAGTACTGATATTAACTTTAATCATTAAATTAGTTATGGGAATTCTTCCCTTTCTTTAACTTTATTGTTTAAGTTAAACAATACACGAATATATTTCCATAGATAAAGATTTTAGTTCCTCAAAAAATTAAAAATAGCGATGCTGTGATCTAGCAATTCTACTTCTGGGTATATATCTGAGGAAACAAAATCACTATCTCTAAAAGGTATCTGTACCTCTATGTTAATTACAGCATTATTTGCAAAAACCAAGACATGAAAACAACCTAATTGTGTTAAGAATGTGTATGTATAGGAATATTATTTAACTATAAAAGAGAAAATACTGCCATTTGAGTCTTGAGGGAGTTATGCTAAGTGAAATCAGCCATACAAAGAAAGAAAATTACTATATGATGTCACATATATGTAGAATCTAAAAAAATTGGCTCACAGAAACAGAACAGATTGGTGGTTGCCAAAGCTGAGTGTGCTTTAGGCTGCAGCTTTCTCCATCCATCCAACTCTGCCTGTCTTCCCTATCAAATTTTCTGATCTACTTATAGGAATTTCTCACTTTCCCTCACTAATTATGAGTTGTCCTATTAAAAAGTACATGTATCATTCCATGAAATCTGGGATGAGCAGGAAGACAGAAAATGTGCTCAGTTGACTACCTTGATCCAGTTTCTGGAAACAAGGTGGCATGAGATTAAAATAGTTATTATTAGGTCACCATCTATGTATACCACAACTGAAAAGAACTAGAATCTGGAAGATGTCTTTTCTCCAAGGTATGTACCACAAAGGACATTAAACTGACTTTGCACTGGTAGAACTGTTTTTTAAATTAGAATCAGTTCTGATTAGTTGGCATCCAAGTCATATCAGTTTTTAGGCATTTGGAATACCATCCCTAAAGTATAGTAATATAAATCACAAATCATTATGAAAATGTCTCCTTAACCAAGATGACAAAGAGTAGGAATTTAACTTGTGTGTTAAATACCATCAAAGAAGACAAAAGAGGTAGAACTCAACTTCCTTATTTCCTAAGTCCATCTCCCAGTAATTATAACAATTTGTTCATCACCATATCCTTAGTGCCTGGAACAGTGCCTGGGCCAAAACAGAAACTTGAAAAACACCAGTGAATAAACAAATATATATTGAATATAATAATAATTAATTTATTTATTTTGATATCTAATTTCTCACTTATAAAATAAGTTAGATCAAATCCTTAGTCACTTTCATACTGAAGATCTTACAACTCAATTTATAATTCAATAAATAAAATTTTCATTGTTATATCAGTAAATATACCAAGAAAAAAAAATCATTGTCTAATACATCTAGATCTTCTTTCAGGCTACTCCATCATAATCCTCTTTTAAAGACAAATCACCAATAATAAATAAAACCACAAAAACTTATTTAAAATTATTTTATTTTTCATAATTTTCTAACACATAGTGTTAGAAAAATAAATGTTGGCACCATGACTTAGAAGTTTTTTCAAGTTTAACCTTTAAATTAAAAACAGTAGCTATAATAAAGATAATTAAACCTCACTCAGAGAAAGGATGAATAATCAATTCACAAATTTTTTTTGTGCTGAGAAATTATTCTAAAGGGTGAAAAGAAAAGGTAATAAAAAGAATAAGGAAGCTAAAATGGAGACTATGCTAGTAAGACAAAAAAGAGGATAACCGTCACAAAAAGAGCATAAGGAGGGAGACAAAGGGCAAAAAGGAAGAAGAAAGGCTCACCAACTTTATTTTCCTGATATAAAATTCAAGTACTTAATTTTTTTAAATCAAAATGCTACTACAAATCTCAAAGAAAAAAATTTCCTCATTATTTTCTAGAATTAAAAGAACGACAACCTTTTTGACTTAAGGTCACTTGGTGATCTTAATTCAGTAAGAAATGGAAAGGCTTGAAACCTTTTCTAAATCTAGTATCTATTTACTGTTCTACCTTGGAAATTTTATCTGAAGGAACACAGGACTTGATTTCTAATACAAATGTAAAAAAAAATAGTTTGTCTAACAATCTAAACAAAAATGTTTTCAACTGGGTATGTACCTCATTGCATTTTATACTAATTTTCTTTAAAAAAAAACTGTAATATGGTTCTTTGTATTCCTTCAGGAACTATACTTTAAAACATACTTGCATAGGTGGTCAAAAAATACACAATAAGTTGCACACAAATTCAGTTAGAATTCCAGTTTTTCAACATTTTAAAAATTGCCAATTTTCATTTATATCCACTTCATCTATATGTTGATAAATAAAATTCTTCTTAGGCTTTTGTTAAATAAAATATTACCAGTCTCATTTGTCACTTGTACATTTGTACCTGAATATTTTATCAACTGAAACACAAATTCAGAAAATTCTCATTATTCTCAAAGACAATAAGGCATAGAAATAAATATTTGTGTTTACTTTTTCCTTTCTTCTTCAATCTGTGTTTTAAGGCTCAGAGCAGACATTAGGAAATATCAAACAATTTTTTATAAAGTTTTTCAAATGTTTGGCCCAAAGTTAGGTTGTTCTGTGGAAGCTATTTAAATATTCCTCTCATCTTCTCAAGCACAACTTCAAAGATGTGTTCATATCAGTCATCCATTCCAAAGAATTGTCAATGCAATGAAAAGTAAATAACTTAGGGATCTATAAATGACACTGCAATGTATCGTGTTCCATTTTTAACCGGAAGTCCTTCATGTAAATGTGTGAGTCTCCCTGGATGCATGAAGCTCCAGCCTTTTCTTGGTGATTCAATAGAGCAATTGTACCTTAGAAATTTGCATCCACCTCCCTAAAAGAGATGTAACAAATTAATGTATCAGTCCATTTTGTTTAACTTTTTTATTACTGGCAAAATTCAAATTATGTCATGTAAGCAGAATCTTAAAAAATATACAGGGTAAAATCCTTTTTATAATGACATATTTCTTTTAAAAAATGTAAAAAATAAAACCCATAATTACCTGAAAATCTTCTCCCACATTATTGAGTGCAATGTTTATGGTAAATGTAGAAGCATCGTGATGAGGGCGAAGAGAACGTTGTCTATCAGGGGAGTATTTTACCACAAAATTCAACAATGCAAACCCCTAAAATACCAAAGTAAACCAATGGTTTTTCTTATCAATAAAAACGGAAAATAGCATATTTGCATAAATACTGGGAGGAAGTATGCAGAAGGTACAGGAGGATAACTACCTTCGTATAATAGCCTGCAAAGACCTTCAGTGTAACAGGTGCAATAAACTCCCGAATAAAATGAAGCCATACATTCTCCAGATCAATTTGTTTCATGTGGATATCATCAGTTGGGACATTTTCATAACCACCAGAAATACGGCTATCCTAGAAACAACATCAGTGACATCATAATTTGTGGTCCACATGCAATTCACATTTATATGATCTTAGATTTTTTTTTTCAATCACGATTACAATAGACAAAAAAAAATAACAATTGTTTATTCTGTACCACCTGTTTTAATTGAAAAACAATAAAATAACTGAGATAACATGGCTTTGCAAATATATCAATGATGAAGTAAAGTATTGCAGAGTTGGATAGTCCTTTCCTACTTATTTAATGTTAACCTAAAAACAAAACGCCAAAATAAGAGGCAACAAGTGTTTATTTGAGACCCAAAAGAATAGCTATTGGAAAAGGACTGATTCAGGCAAAAATGCAAATAGCGTTCAGATTAGGAGGCAAATACAAGGGGTAATTATTTATAAAAAAAAGGAAGGGGAACAATTACATCAATAGATAAAAAGAATTTTATAGCTGTAGATAACCTAAAATAGTGATGCTAATTCTAAACAACATTGGTAAATTTTCAGTCCAGGTAGTCCTATTATCTGCTTTATTGTTATCTCTACACATAGTTGTCTGGTATATAAGGCTGCTGTCAGGTCCAGTCCAAAGGTTATTTTGTCTTGTTTTAACAGTCTAATGATCTGAGAAGTAAGGTGTGCAAGGCAGTTTTTCTGGGATGGCAGCTACAATTCCATTTTAAAGTGACTCCATTTATATCATTTTTTACAAATTTATATGTGAGGTCTAACTATAAATATAAAGTAAATAAGATTGATTTCCAAAGCCCTCCCAAGCCCACTAAAAACATAAGTTTTTTTTTTTACAGTGACCCTTTAGGCAGTCTTAGCTGTTGATGGCTACAGATTGTGCTTATCTGCCCTCTGAACCACTGAAACAGCTTTGCCTGCTCTGTTCCTCACTTCTAATTTGTGGCATCCAAAGGTCCTCTCACGGTAGATTTTCATTATCCTGCCTGTGACCTGATTACTTCAAGTACTTCATCACATTTTCAACTGGTCTCCCTGATCAACTAGCTAGCTGGGTATATAATTAAGCAGCAACGGTAATATTCCAGAGTATTCCACTTAAATTTCTTGGTATTGTTAAAGAGCTGGCATCTGTAGGTTCTCAGAGGAAAAGAAACACATTGAACCAATAGTAAAACTTCCTGCCAAGGCTTTGACACTGAATGTAAATGCAAAACCAAATTACACTAAAGGCATTTATTCAAAGAGAATCCTCATGTTTATACAAAAAAAATAGTTTTGACAATCAACTCCAGATAAACTTTGTCAAGAATTTTCACTACAGCTCACTGTAAAAATGCAGAGAATAAAAAGTGGCCTTGAAGAAGAGAAGCACAATAAAGACATATATATTCCTTACCATTTTCAGCCTAGGGATGCTGCCATCCAAGGTGTTTACAATGCATAAATGAGAAGCTGAGGCCCAGACAGATCCAATGTTAAACACTAATTGGTGGTAGAATTACACTAAAAACAGAGTTCTTCTTCCCCCCACACACATTTTAGTTTTCAGTTTGAAATTACAACTTACATGATGTTTCCCTCCAGACCACTGGCCATAATGCTCCATTTCCTCCACCAATTCATCACAGGCTTTTTCAGAAAATATAGGAAACCAAAAGACATCTGGACAAGGCTATAAAATATGGCATTAACATTAAGAGGATAACATTTTATGTCTTTTAACTAAAAACCAGCATTTCAAAAGTAATAGGACAGAATAGTCAATATTCATCTCACTTAGATGTCCTTTTTAAGAGGTTTATCCATCATTATTGACATTACTATTATAAACAATACTACTTCTCTGGTTTTGTTTTTTTAACACTTTCTAAGGCTTTATTTTTTAATATTTTTATTACATTTTAGTATCAATGAAAACAATACAAGTTTTAAAGTCAAAGTCAGCCAAGCAACCATTGCGATGTAGTAGTAATGCAATACTACATGTATATATACTTGATTAAACTTTCATTCTGTCCTCACTGTGTGTGCGTTGTGTGTGTGTGCGTGTGTATGCATATATGCACATGCATTCAGTTGCTGTTGCACTTCCTGAACTGACTTGGTTTTTGAAATGTAGTTTAAAATTATTTACACTGATTTGACATAGAAATGAGTCCATCAGAACATATAATATCTATGCCTTAATAAGTCTAAAATAAATCTTTCAATATGATAAAATAAAAATAATTCTAAATGACTAGAAAACATGAGTCATAGTTTAATTGGCAGTATTTTTTTCTCACAGTACACAAAATAATGAGATATCTCAGAGTCGAAGATGCTTTACATTCTCTGAAAATAAGGTATTAGCAATAGTTTAGAATACTAATCTAAAATAGAGTTCATTTTTTAAAAGACCTGAGAAAAGATTCTTGAAGGCTAAGTTCTTTCAGGTAAACTTTCATTGAAAGAGGCCTACATCAGAGATCTGCCAATGGTTCCTTATTTTTAGTGGTTTAAGAAGCTATGCTCTTAAAATTATTGTCAACTTCCATGTTCTACATTTTTACAACTATATGACCCTTAAGGCTATAAAACTGGTTAAGCCATATTAATTTTTCTTAAAGAATAGTTTCTCCACTTTTACATCCTCTGCTAAAGCAGTATTGCAGTAATATTCTCTTATGGAAACTACAGCAAAAATGCTACATCATAGTAATTATTAATACAAACCTGTTCAACTATATTTTCAGTGAAAATCTTTGAATAATCACGGTTTATATACTTTTCCTTCCAGTCCTACCCAAAAAAAAAAAAAAATCAATTGTATAGATTAAAGCAAATACATTTTTACAAGTATTTTAATAAAAAAATAAAAGCATTTGCTTTTTAGAAATTGCTCAAACAACTTATAAGTGATCATGTGTCATGGACAAAATAAGAATTCTCAGAAACCGCAGTTTATGTGTTTTACTCTTTGCCTCATTGCATATGCTCTTATCTTTGAGACAAAAAACTTTCATTTATAAAGTTTTATACCACAGGATTTAAAATTTCGAGTAATCTTATAATTAGATAATATATGATATCTTACACATATATGCAGTATAGATAAATATGTGTTTAAAACTGAATAACAAAATCCTATTAACAAATATTAGCAAATATTAATTAGCAAATAAACTTGGGTATTATTTATAATAAAGTGAATTACTCTAAAATAACTTTGTTTTTAAAAATGTATTTAAAATTTCTGCCTTCACTTCAGTTTTTAATATTTATCAAAAAATGATCATAGGATTACTAATACTTACAATTCTTTTAGTTACTAAAATTAAGATATGGAATTATATATTAAAAAATAGATCCTCTTTATACTAATTAATGAACCTGATTCTTCTCTTTGACCAATCTCTAACACATAAACCACACACTAAGATACCTCAGTTTTTGTCAACATTGTCTAAGAAATTTTTTTCCTGGCTCTAATGTTTTATTTAAAAATCCAATATTTAGAGGGTATTGATTAAAATATGGAATGATTTAGTATCTAAAAACATCTCTTCTTAAATATAGATTGTTTAACAAAATTCTTAAATTTCTCTACAAATACAAATAAATATAGGGAGCTAGCAGGGAAGAACTGAGGTACAGATAGATTCAAAATAATTTCAGTCAAAATATGTTTCTAAAAACATTTGTCTGAAATACATCTTTTGAGGCCAGATTTCAGAGGGACCCTGATAACTTTATGCCATTCTTAGTTTTGCAGATCTCTGCTTATCTTGATCTCAGATATTTTTGACATAGAGAACAAAAGCTATCTTATTTTTAATAAATAATATATAGCATATAATTATAAGGATCAAATTACTGTATTATCTCATTATTCCCTCTAATACTGATTAGTTTTCTGATTCTAAAATATGGGATAAAATTAGAAGTAAATAATCATTCATAACATTTCAGAATCACTAAGTATTTTTTCCTATGCATCATTACTGAAGTTAAAGAAAAAAAACAAGATTTTACATTAGTTCATTAATACTTTGCATTTTAGGTCATGTTTCAAGCATCACTGAATAAACTGTAATCTCATTAATTTAATTTCTTAGACGTTCTGATAACTGGACAACCATTAAATATTCCCCTATGGATACACCTCAGGACGCATATAGATAAGGCTAATTTCCAAAAAAAAAAAAAAAAAAACAAAGCAAAGCCATGGAAAGAAAAGCAGTTCCAACTTACTTCTGATATTTTTATTGCAAACTCTCCAAAGACCTGACAAACATCTACAGTTCAGGATATAATTTGGAAATTTTCAGGAAGCTAATATTACCCAAGAAATTAAATTCTATCCTTCAAAATACCAAGAGATTCAGTACTAAAGTAAAACATGTAATTCCACCCTTACCATTTAAAAAAGCCTCTTTTCAATTCTACTCCTGTAAAAAATGAAGAATACAGCTAAAATAGACCCAAAGTACTTTTAAAATGCAAAAATGTCACCAGATATAAGATAATCTTTTTCTATTCAACAGAGTATTCAGTAACCATTAAATTTATTATTCCCAGATGTCAATTACTACAAAATAAAAAAACTTCTGACCAGGTGGATTAAGTCTTTGTAATTTAAAACTTTTACTATTTGCAAGGGCAAAACTTTAAATGGTAGTATTACAGAGTTACAGAGATGAGTATTCAAGAGAGTATTTTCCCTTGAATAAATGTACCACTTGACTAAGTAAGATAAAAAAGCAGTTAATTCCTGTATGATTCAAATTTTTAAGAAAAGGAATAATTTTAGACTTTTAAAATAGTTTCCTCAACTAAAACTCTCTTATGCTGAATCCATTTATTCTGCAATTTTGTCTAGCTATCTCTGGTATACATTAACAAAATTGTTATAAAAATATACAAAATGAAAAAATAAATGTATTTTTCCAAACTGAATTCTTGAATTTTCTTCCTCAAATTCAAAATATAATATTGTCATATGTGAGTTACTTGTAAACATTTTTTCTAAAATTGTGATTAAAAATTTAATGATGCATTTGAATGTATAAGTCAAAATTTTGGGAGAAATATAAGGAACTGATAATTCCCTTCCCCAAACATAATATATGTCTTAATTAAAAAAAAAAAAAAGAGTTATTGGTCAAGTTTAGATTTATTTTATAGGACATGATATAAAATTATCTTTTTAAAAATGATATAATATAAAATTTTTTCTAAAGCCTTTTACGACATTTTCACATTATTAACTCAATTTATTTACATTCATTTAGAGTTATAGGAAAATAAGCAAATTATTGAATATGAAATACATACCACAGGATTTTCAAAAATCTGCCAGAGGTCATTGTTATAATGGGAAGTATTGTAATTAGCAGTTGATAATAGTCTTCCAAATTCATGTCTATTAGAAATGTACATAAATACACCCTACATGCCAAAAAATAATAGTATTAACAACCTTGAAGTACAAGAAAATATATATATAAGCAGGAAAAATATATAAAACAATTTCAACTTTTATATTTCCATTCATGAACATGCATTTTTATTTTTCATATAAAACATGCATGATTGAAAATGAAATACAATTTTGATTAATTTTGAACTAAAAGACACCACACAAAACTAATTCATAGCACTGACACTCAACTGAAAAAAGAGAAGAGGAAGAATGGAATGTTTTTATCCCTTTCTCATTGATCCTAGAAGTAGACAGCAGGGAAAAAATTCCTGTTTGAAAGCAAAAATATTTTTGAGACACCAAAGTGCAATTAATTGTATCTCTTTTGGCTTCTTTTCCTTTCAAAGAACACATCACATTTTTAAACAAGAATTCAAATGTCAATATTACTTCATCAGTCTATTTTATTCTTATTGCCCTAATGTTTAAAAACAGAACACAGAAATTATTCGTGCATTACAAGGCAGCTAAAGAAAATCAGTCTCACATCCTTGTTCCAAACCAAATAAATGTGGCAAACATCAATAAGATAAGGTTGTTTCCTTTTGTACCTGTTTTAATAGTAAAAGGATTAGTTATTAATAATAAAAAAAATTAATGAAGAGTGCCCAAACCTCAGTTTTATCAAGATGTACTTTATACTTACTCCTACCTCTCTCCCTTAAAAAAAGAAAAACTAGTGAAAGGAACTTGGGTGTTACTTTCTCGTCTACCAAATAAAGTGTAAATCATTCCAAAGAACTAAGGGTTGACTATCACACAATACCCAATCCCCAATACACAAAACTTACACATATATATGCAGAATCAAAACCAATAAATACCAACAATTTACTAAGCTAAATGGAAAAAAAGACTCAAATAAATATTACTGCTAGGCAATATACCATACTAGCATTAATTAAATCAACAAAAATAAATAAAAATAAATAAAAAGAACACCTTTGGGGGCCTGAGCATTTGGAATGTTTCCGGAGTAGGGGAGTCTTTTTCCCTTTGTAATGTCTAAAATGAAGAGAAGCATTGGGTAAGTTGACCTGCACACCCACTCTCTCAGGTATTCTAAGGTAAATAAAAATAGCAGCCTCTGATGAAAAGATGACATTCTGAAATATCCTTCATAGACAACATGCAGAACAAGCAAAGCTTATAGCGCACACAAAGATAACTCCAGCCGCTTCTGTTTTTTTTTTTTTTTTTCCCCCCGGGTCAAACATAAATCCAAGCTCATTCCTTAGTAGAACTTTCATTAGAAACAAAATTAAGGCAAAGGAGAAAACGTGTATAAGAGAGGCCATTCCAGGATGTGCTGTTGAGTCAAATTAGCCAAACATGAGCACAAATTACAATTACAGGTTTTGAGGATATTCAACATAACAATGCACATAGGTTTATAGAAAAAACAAACATACTCAAACAACACATGCCTTAATAAACTAACAAAAAACACTTGCCAAATTTTCTGATTTCTCCCCAAATCACATTTGCTTACATAAATTTGAATAAAATAATCCAATCCTTTATAAAACAGGAAAACATATCAATATGTTTTAATACATATTTATACATTTTGAAAAACAAATTATTTTCTATGGTCATTTAGATTTTGTTATAAGAGTATATTTGCAGAATATAAATGAATCATTAATTTTTTACATAGGTTAAACATATTACTTATCTCATTCCTTCTCCTAATTTAGTGGTAAAGAACCTGCTTTTTAAAAGTATGGAGTTAATAATGACAGAGAAAGTATGGACATTGATTTTAAGAACAAAAGTGTGTTCTTAAATGTATAGTCATTTCATCCAGGCTTTACTGAATTAATTTTAATGAGTGCAAATTTTTACTACAGAATTTCAAATAGAAGACTAATTCTTAAAAAAGAAAAGCTGACGTAATAAATTCATGTTTATTATTGAAATCTCACTGTTGCTTATGAGTAAGCCTAAGGACCAGCTTAACACTTTTCAAATGTTTCTATAGGTAATTATTCACAAATTATTCTTCATAACTGTTTCCAATTTTTCAACAGAGAATCAAAAAAAATGGCAAGTCTTTACAATTAGAAAGAACAAGAGCATCAAAAGACAATGACACATCAACTAGAAAAGCAAGCCATCTTGTAAAAACATCAAGCAAGCCATCATTTTGTACCCTACCATTTCTCTAGCATTTCGGCAAAGAGCCATATCAGGATCCAGTTTATCTCGAACAAAATAGTTCCTTTCATTCATCTCTGATCGGAGCGTCTTTCCTTTAATTAAGTAGACATTAGCCATGTATGGGACATTCCATATCCCTCTGAAAGTAAAGAAAACACATTCCAAAATAACACAAATACAAAACAGTTTTGTTTTTATGTTTTAAAAATAAGTGCCTTGTAATTTTTAAATTTTGTATACATAAATTATTGAATCAAATTACATGCAAATGCAAACATATTTAATGATATTTGATAAGTGATATTACCAAGACCACATCTTTAGATCATGATATTTTATGTTGAAAAATTAAATTAAGTAACTTACATTCTATTCCCTTGAACAATATCCACATAATCTTCTGATCGAGCATAGTATCCATCAGGACTCAATGCTCCCCAGAAGTTGGACCAAAGCTTTCCATGACGAGTTACAAGAGGGGCAATGATCTTTCTAAAGAGAGAAATAAAATCTAGGTAGTTATTTATTTTTAAATTATCACAGAATTATGTGTTTTGGGCTTAGCATGACACATAAAACAATAAAGTTCATTTAACACACATGTAGTTAGTCCAAAAAACTAAAAGCAAAATAAAATAGAGACATTCTTTCCCAACACTTTTTCTTAAATACACTGCTGGTTTTCAATAACATTGCTTAAAGAGAAACAAAAAATTGAAAATGTGACTGAAAGTTTAAAAATGACTTTTAAAAGTCCCTTATACACAAAAAGTGAAATTGTCTTATTTAAATATTTCAGAAATTATACTATATGAAATCAAATATTTTCATTGTTATTAGCAAGACATAGTCCATGGTGTATTGAAGTATTCAATAAATATCTATTGAATAAAAAAAATGAATGATAGGCTGAAATACTTATAAATAGGCTAGTTTTCCTAAAGTTGTCATAAATTACTTTAAAGTATGTTTCCTTTCTTTTCTTTCTTTCTTTCCTTCCTTCCTCCTTTCCTTTCCTTTCCTTTCCTTTCCATTACTTTCCTTTCCCTTCCCTCCCCTCCCCTCCCCTCCCCTCCCCTCCCCTCCTCTTCCCTTCCCCTTTCCTTTTCTCCCTTCCTCCCTTTCTTTCTTTTCTTTTCTTTCTTTTCTTTCTTTTCTCAATTCTCTCTCTCTCTCTCTTCTTTTCTTTTCTTTCTTTATTTTAGTTACAACTTTTAAAATGATTTGTGCTAGCCCTGGCAACACCAAATATTTAGAAAACAAAATAGAGGATGACTGCCATAATGACTACCTACCTATCAGGAAAGTAACCCCTCTAAGACAAGCATGTTACATATGCAAAACATGTCAGATTTCTTCTCAAGGAAATCTAATTTATAATGTGTCAACACTTCACAAATAGGGTAACAAAGTATGAAGTTCCTGTAGAATTACTTCTAAAATGAAGTGCATTGCAGTGGTATCTCACAATTTAAGAAAAGCTTGAAAAACTCCTTTAAGAAGTCTATGAACCAATTATTCTTCACAGAAAACCTATTCTATAACATATCAATCTTGTGAAGACCAGGTGTGCCCTACCTTTCTCTTATTTATAGAAAAGTAAAACAGTCTATAAAAACACAACATGCAAATAATGGTTTGGTTTATTTTTCCTCGTTCCTATTAAAATGAAATGTTGACCAGAAACACTCATATTTTGTTTTGTTTAAAATAGATACATAGATATAGATAGATCTAGATATCTATAGATATAATAGATATAACAGAAAATCTACATATTATGTTAATTTAAGAAATGATAATTCAATGTCTATAACTGACAAGATCAAATATTTAATAGAAAAAAAATATTGTAATTTATAATCCCAGCTGCCTGACGAAGAGGAATGGGCAAAGAAATGTTGAAGATCAAAAATTTTTGTGTGTGCACCGCACTGTTTTTAAGTATGGAAATATAAGAACAGCAACTGAGAGACAATAAATCGCACTAAATAACTGAAGGAGTAAAATTTGGAGCAAGGCAATAAATAACAGAGACAGGAAAAGGATAGAGAAAAAGGAGCTGATGAGATAGGTGCTGGAAAGCTATGTGCCCTAAGTTGTGGGCCACCCCTCGCCCCTCTAAATCTTCAGTCAAGTTCACTAAATCTTGCAACAGTCTTGGTATATGTAAATTCTTTATGAAAGCTACATGCTTGGATACAAAAGCATATCATACTAATCTAATATTTTGACAATTAACTTAAATGTATGGAATTGGAGAAAAAAAACTAAGTTTTATTGGCTCTTCAAGGGGCATTGGAATTACTTGAGGGAAATTTTTATATTTTACAAGGTTTGAAATATTAGATTGATAGTAAGAGGATATATGTTAAATATGTAGTATAAATTCACTAAATAATTTACTGTGAGAGTATTTAATAAGTGCATACCAATGTATCATATAATAAAAACATTTAAATATTATTATAAGTATTACATTATATAATATAAATTTAAATCAAATTAAGAGGCAATTGACACTGCAAATTTAAGAAAACATTACTGAATTCCAGTAGGCTTTAAGAATTATAAATTAGAATTCTATCCTATATGTTTTTCCTTGCCTAATGATTAACCTTTATTCATACATTTTGAAAAATTATCTTTAATTTATAGTTATCTTGGATATGTATCTATTGATAGCTGTATAGTGGGGCTGTATATAGATAAATACTGAGATGTCTTAGATTTTAAAGTAATAACTGAACTGTCAAATTGACAAATCATATATAGAGTAGGTTATCAGAACATAATAGATTTTTCATACATTTTATTTAGCAAAATAAAAATTCTAACATTTCACTGCTAACCATTCTATCATGAGAAATAACTGAGTTAAAACATGTAAACATACTTAAAACAATACCTAGCACTTAAGCATTCATTAAAGGTGGGCTATTAGTAGAAGCACTAATAATAACTACTATTAGTAGTAGCAGTAGTATTAATAAGTGAAGATTTAATATCATTATAAGCTGGTATAGATGGTGTCTTTTTCCCATTTCAATTCAGTTAAATGAAAGCAAGTACAGTAATAATTAGTTCAGTACAGATGTGGCTGGGAAATAATTTGTACCTTTGAAATTTCTTTCAAATTCTAAGAACTACAACTCTGTTTGCAGTAACTTTTTAGGTCAAAACTTTTATAAAATTCTACTTTAAAAATATCTACAGAGAATCAAACAATTCCAGATTTTACTAGTATCAGATATATCATAATTTCATCTAGCTTTAACTATAAAAATAGGACTAATAAAATTGACAAACATCATATTTCTGATTGTCACTAATATTAAATATTTCTAATATTCATCACATTGTTTTCTATTTGCTTCATTTAAAACAAAATTAATTAGAATTGACAGTTTAAAAAATGTAGTAAATGTTAATTCCCTCAATTAGCTCCTATTTATTCCACTGATAAGTCATTTTAGTGTGTCCACATAGATGAAGAAAATGATAACCATTAAAAAAAATGAATTGACATTAAACTTTATACAGTACCTGTTTTGTTCAATCAAAATTTTTAAAGTCCTTGGGTTTGTCAGAACCACATCTGCATCTACACTAAAGTAGTAATCACAGTTTTTATCCTGACGGCAAAAATCCCTGACATCAAAAAAGAAATAAAATAAGAATTAGATAAAATAAATATTTTCTGTTGAAAAATATTAACATAAGCTTATATGTAAAAAAGGTTACTCTAATATAGTTCTCTATTCAAATAGTAAAAAATATCAAAAAGGATCGATATTCTCTTAAATTTCAAAATGGTCAATTTAGCAACACAGATATTCACTGGTAAATCAACACTGCAAATTTTAGGCCAGGTGAAATATATTTTCAGCCACTAAATATTTTAAGGCATGAAACGACATCAAGTCAGAATGGCATTTTATAATTTAGCATTAAATTTTTTCTCAAAGGGGAAAATAATTTACCCCAATTAATCTATCAACAACTATTTTTTTCACAAATCAAAATGTTTCTGTGCACACACATGCACTGCAAAATCTTGTATATCCAACAACTCTGTTTTAAGTGAATCTTGGAGATACAAGTGAATGACTCAAGATCGTAATACTTTTTGAACTTGATTTGCTTGGGATTCTTTCTAAGACAGTTATTCTCCTGCATCTCATCATGGGCACTTACTATGATGTTATCTTTTCCTGGTAATGTCTGTAGTGCTATTATCAGGCACACCAAGGAATGAACTACTTGTGATACCTGAAATGGTTCCAAGTATTGTGGTTTCTACATTTGGGGTTCTCTCTTTCTGGGCTCCCAGTTATTACTCTCAACCACTGTCAGTGTGTATATCCATACTATGTTTGTTTCTAAGCATCTGATGAATGGGACAACAGGAAGGAAAGTTTGTAAAAACTATACAAATAATTTAACAAAAATAAGTTTGAAAAAGGATTCTCCAATGAATAAGTTATGGAAACATAAGTGAAAACATCTGTTTGGTTTTTCTGTGGCCTGTTTTCCCTCCTATTCCTTTAACCCTGACACCAGGGTATCCATCACACGGGGCTCCAAGCTTTCACAGCACAAGAACATCTCCCAATGAGAAGTCACCAAGACTTATTTACCTTTTAATCAGCAGCTCTTAACTCACCGCCTGGTATATTCAATTAACATTTACTGATTAAAATATTGCTATGCTACAGAATTTTATTAGTAATCTGTCTGAAGTATTAAAGGGGCTAAATGAATGACCAAAAATACTTCTGTTACAGTATTTTCTATATCAGTAGCTAACTAGAAAGTAGGAATACCCACTTTACCCCTCAGTCTAAAATACACATTTTAACCACATATAACCTTCAAATTGCAAACATTTAAATCACTGCTTATACAATTCACACTATTCATTTGTTTGTTTTTTAAATCTTGATCTGAAGTTCAAGTAATAGTTTGAATAAATATGCAGACTCTTAGCCATTAAAGGAAAAATGTAAATAACTTCCATGACCCTTTATACATAAGTACATACAAACATAGATAGAGTCTAAGATGTTTGCACTCATGCACAAATGTACATGGACACATAGTGACGACATCCAAGTTTAGGTACTAATTTTTAAGAAATGTGGTTTTTCCTAAAGTTTCTTTAGTAAAAATAGTTTAAATTTATTAAAACGTACATTCCCATGTTTCTGGCTTCAGCTTGACTTAGATTTTCTTCTGGTCCTACTATTTTTATAGTACTGATTTCATGTTTAGCTTTATCAAAAAATACCTTGATGTCCTTTTCATGATAAACTTCCTGTAACATATTTAAAAATAAAAAAAAATAGTGAGAAAAAAGACATTAAAATGACTGAAATATTCATATCTAAGGATGGGTTCACATTCAAAATTGTGAAGTTCATAGTTCATATAGTCACTCAATTACAGACAAAATGATAACCAAATTAGGTGATATTTAAGTATTATCTAAATGTCGTGAAAATCTAAAACAGATACATATCGATATTTTGTAAAGAGAAGATACTTCAAAATTCTTTTAACATCCACTCTTAGACAGGTCCTTGCATAACTATTCAAAATCCTGGGTACTATAAAATGTATCAGGCAGCATATAAATAGCTCATGGCCTAAGAATCTTAGACATGTGTTGTAAAATATCCATGAAAAATGTCTATTAAACCTAATAGATATTAAACTAAGTTACAAATAATCAGTCACTCTATAAAATAAGTATTACTATATTCGTGAACCCAGACAGAAAAATAAATTTGTCACATACTTTTATTTTTTTTAATAATAAAGTGTTTAACAAAATTTTATTGATGGGACATAAAAGTCATCGAATTCATATGACTAGACTGTGCTAAAACTTTGATAAGATTTTCTGTCTCCATCATTAGAGCATTTCAGAGCTTTTAATGTATCATCTCATTATTTTTGAAAGCTTTTTATAGCCTGTTAAAACTAATCACAAAAAAAGCTACATAGAGTTATTTAAAATATTCTCTGGAAAAGGCAAATGATAAGCTGATGTACGTTAGGAATAAATAACAGTGGTAAATAAAAATTATTAAGACAGAAGACAGAATCTAATATATTTCATAGCTATTGAGTTTTTCTAGATGATCTTAAATATCAACTGTTTTAACAGGAAAGACACAAGTAAATGGAAAAATACTGAGAAAAAAATATCTTTATGTTTAGATTACATGTGGGAGGTATTTAGGAGGCTCTAAATATTTCTGAAGGAAATGATAATATCAAACTGCTTGGGGAGGAGAATGCCATTGTGTAATTAATTAATCAAAATAATACTCTATCTGGAAGCTATTTCAAGTTCTCATGTACGGCATTACCATAAGTAAAATAACTCAAAGGCAAAGGAATATAAGGTCCTTTCACATTTTTTCATTATATATTAAATTGAGCCATAGGAAATAGGTGATACTCAACCATTTTTGATCTACAAAACTGGCAGTTTCATGTGGCTCATCCCAATATTATATCAGTTTAGATTCTAAAATCATTAAATCCTAAAAATGCAGGCCAGTAACCATTCCAAAAATCCCCTACTTAATTTAGTCCAATAGATGTTTTTTTGACAAAAATAAACAAACAAAAAATAATTTCCAAAGAAAATAAAAAATACTTTAATATAAAATGTTTATTTCTCAAATACTTACTTTGTTATGAATAAAGACTTTAAGTGCTTCTTTAGGGTAATCCAGTGTCACCAATACATCCAGAAATCGAGATAGGAAAGGGGTTGGTTGTTCAATAAAAACACCTATTGTTACATTTGGATAGACCTTTGTTTTATGGCAAACATAAGAAAAAAATATCATTACAAATGGTTGGGGAAGTCGAAACATAAGTAAATGACTATGTATTGTGTTATTACCAAAATTCTAATGCCTTTTTAAAAATCAATTTTTAAAGCTTGAATTTAAGAATTAATTATTTTTTAAAACCCATGTATGTTAAATGCTGAATTAGGTACCTCTCCCCACTTTTCACACATGGTACTTCACTTGTCCCTTTGTTATCTGAATTATAACTCATAATATTTGCTTGCTTTGAAGTGTACCTCATACACAGTTGTATCTCTTTATCAATTAATTCACCCAAACATTTATTACTAAATGAATAAACAGACACAAACAACTAAAGAAGCTAAATAGCTATCCTCTAAGAGTTTTAAATCAAACAGGGAAAAAAGTAAAAAATGTAACACAACTCTACCTTACTAAATGAGATAATGTATTTCATTTAAATTTCAGAATAACCTTAAAAGTTATTATAACTAAATTTATATGTGAAAAAAAATGGGATTTTGAGAAGTTAAGCAACCCAGAACACATAAATTTCGGCTTCAACATACAACATCTCCATTATCAATCTGTTCATTTTTACATACTAATGACAGCAGCAATAATAGCTAGCATTTATTGAAAGTTTAGCACTTCATATATGTATAAAATTTATACATATATAATTATAAATATTATATATATATATAGGTATAACATATATAAAATTTTATTCAACCCTACTATTAACCTTCTGAGATAGCCACTGTTATTTTTACACATAAAGAACCTTGCCTATGTCCCACATCTAAAAGTATGATAGGCCTGAGATCTTAACTACCTATATAATTTTTATTTTTATATCAATTGCATAGTAAATAAACATAAAACACAAAAGAAATCTGTTTTGCATAATAGAATGGTTTTCCTTACTAGTATGTTTTAACAGCCTGTAAGACAAAATAGCTTAAGAATCAAGTGATTTACTCTTGCATGCGAAAAAGATAAAAAATTTTAATATAAATATTTTCTAAATTTGCACCAGAAAGTTTATGTATATGAAACAGATTAAAAAGTATTAACTCTCCCTCCAGAGAACAATACTACTTTCTGAAAAAAAATCAAGATGAATTTTTAAACATTATGATATGGCTTCATTCAAAATTATTCTGGCATTCTTTCCAGATAGGAAATATTCAGTTTATTACTGGAAAGACTGGCTAAAAAATCTTATTTTCAAGTAAAGTAGGGCTCTATTACATGAGTAATTCTTTATCTTCTTTTCAGACAGTGATTAGAATAGAAACCATTTAATTGGGGAGACATAGTATTTTATAGTGAGAGTATTTTATATTTGTTTAGGTCCAGGAGTTACTAGAACTATATTACTGGGAATTTTAGTTTTGTCTCTATTAGTAGTACTTAACTGGCATCCTGTAGTTACTCAATGAACTTATGGTGAATGAAGGAAGGAATCTATCTGCCTTAAAGACAAACACCGTCCCTAAAGCGTACACACACATAATAGTCTCACAAGTTACAAGAACAGTTTTTATAAGAAAACTGTTACTATAGGATATCCTAAAACTGATCTGGTTGTCAACTAAAGATAGACTCATAAAAATATTTTATAAATAAGTAGTATTTCCATGTTGCTTGTTTACTCTCAAAGTATAAATAATAAACTATAGATATAATTCTCCATGAAATTATGTATACATATATATAGCACGCCATGCCTGGCATATAAAATATACAAGACATCCAGGCAAAATTATAGTAATCAAGAATATAGGGTCTAGATCCAGATTGCCTAAATTCAAATCTTACCTCCAACACACAAAAAATTACATGCCTTTAAGCAAGTTATTTAATATCTATCTATCTATCTATCTATCTATCTATCTATCTCTATACATAATTATACACACATTAGTTTTCTCATCATAAAACTCAGTCAATAATACACTCTACTTAAGAGATTTTATGAAGTTTGAAAGAGTTACTATATGTAAAATACTTTAAAAAGTTGTTACTAATACAATAATATATTATTAGTTTTAAATCAAATTTAAAAATCAAACACAGATGAAACTGGTCAATAAAAATGCTGAAGCATTATAACCATTTTTTCCTCAGTACTTCTACCAGGTTAGAACACCCAATCATAGAAAGCTATTAACAACAAAACCCCTTTTATTGGGGTCAATTATTAGCTAACTGTGATTTCAAAAATAGTTCAGAAATACAAAAATCTAGCAATCATCATATTTTAGCTTTATAAATCCATTATCAACCATATTGTCGAAACTACACAATAATGTGCTTTTTTAAAAATCATTGCATTTCATGACAATGTCCTTTTCATTACCATATTTCATACAGTCAATTCCACATACATTTACTGCAGATAAGTCAATTGTATCTAATTCACAAAGAGTGCAGCCATTATCCTGTGTCCATGCATTAGGTACATAGTTTCCAAAATAATTCAGAAGAATCTGGTAAAAGAAAGAAAATAGTATTAATAAAAGTAACCCCCTCCTCTCATTGTACTTTCATTCCATAAACATGTAACTGGGTCATTTCTTTAATAATTCTACTAATCTTTATCACTTAGAGGTACACAATGAACAATGTTCTCTCCAGAGTATAAATCATAAAGCAGGTCAAACTTTGTCAAGAAATGTCAAAAAATGTGCATTAAAAGTCATAAAGATCATTTTATTTCATTATATTATATAAGGAATAATAGAAGAGAGATGCAATTAGAGAAATGTCAAACAACTAATCACACAGCTTTAATTGGGCTAATGAGACATTAGCAAAACAACATAAATAAGAGGAGTCATGTAAATAGTAACCTAGTAATAAGATAAATGTTTAAAGGCTCAGCACAGATACCTAAAGTGAACAAGGCAGTGGCAACATGACCTCTTACCAAGAACCATCACCACACGAAACAAATATTGTATAAACTTTATTATCAAAAGGCACTGAACTACCTACTATAAACTAGGCTTCTGGACAGTGATTCAGAGATACTTAATTTCAGAAAAGAAAGCTTGCAGACTAAAACAGATCTAGAACAAGCTCCTAATTACAGTCACCCCACAAATCCTATTTACAACAAATTAAAGCAAAATATTGCTTCATCACCCACCCTTTTCAGATCTCTCAGAGTATCTCTTTTGTAACTCGCCTCCCCCTTTCCTTAAGCATCTATTGGTACTCATTTTATCTGTAAAACCTGTGTCCTTGTGTGTGTTTTGGATGGAGAAGAGGGTGTGGGAAGAGCAATGGTGAAAAGAGATCAACATACTAAAATATGTTCTTAGCTCTAGAACAAATCTTAAATATCTCTAGATTTGAACATCTTAGGGAAAATTCTGCCAATTTACTTTTCAAAAATTACTACAGTTTCTATTACAATGTTAATACCTGTAGAGATACAAACTTTTTTAGTTGTATTTTTTATTATTTCTTTTCACAAACTATTTCACCTCAAAACAGTGATGAAGCTGCAGCAAACTAGCTTTGGTTGTAACTATGTTACTTTTAAAAGGAAGCACCTAAAATCCTTATTATGCTTATATAATCATTAAGTTTCCACTGGAAAGGTGAGATAAACTCAAAAGAAAAAGATGTCTATTCATAAATATGGTGATCGAAAATGTATAGAAGCACCAAGTTAACTTTTCTAGCTTTCTAAGATCGTAAAAAAGATCTTATGGTATAGAACAATTGAGATAATTAGTCCTGCACCATTTTATCAAATTCCTCCAAAATATTTGAGATTCCATCTAAATATTTCTATTGTCCTGAAACTGAGAAATTCTGTAGAAACAAGTACAGTATTAATTACAGTGGGAAAAACCTTTGGGTCACACAGATATTGTATACATAATTACATTCAATCTGTTCAGCACACAGAAGACATGGACAACAACCATTCATATTTCTTCTGAAGTACATAATTCAGGAAACAAATTATAAGACCAGAAATATGATTATGGCATTCCTTACAGCATTTCAAGAGTCAATGTGGTCATTTTAATGTGCCTCAAAAATAAAAACAAAAAATTTTACTGTTGCCAAATTAGAAATGCAAATATTAATCATTCATGTTCTATTCAAAATTATGGTTTTGAAGGAAGAAAATAAAGCAATTCATGTGAAAATGGATCCTTTAGAATATCTGCAAGAGTTGTTCCCCGCCACCCATAAGGCTAGTGAGAAACATAGTTTTGTCTAAAATATCCTGGAAAAGAATGTTTTTTTAAAAAGAAAAAATAGCTGGCCATATCTAAAATTCTTATCTATATATAAAGACTGGTACTTCCCTCATCTCATAAAAAAATAAATACTTATTTCATGAATTATTGATCAGTTATTAGAATCCCAAAGTGAATATGAAAATGACCAACATTCTGAAAAGGTCAGAGCATAAAAGGCATTCATTTTGCCTTTTATTAAAATTTTATTTTGCAATTTCTCTGTTTTCTACTTTTTACTTCAATTCATTTTCGTAGATAATAAAAATATTTTTTAAACCATTACTTTTGACTGGAAACTTCCCTCTTTTGGGTTTCTCATCACATAGGCAGAGGTTATTCACTAACCTAGACCTCCATTCACAGCTGTTTTCTTCATTAAAAATTGCAGACATTTATGCTGGCAGCTTTGAAAAGTGCAGAAAACTGTTTATGCATTTAGTCCGTTTCAGGCAGTCCCCAGCTAAGTGGCAGTACTTTCCTGATCCTTCTTTCACAATATCAAAATGTTTTAGTATGATGTCATTTCATTGGCAAAGAAACTTTTCCAACCACTTCCTTTTTTTTCCAAATCATTGAATTATTCAAGGTCATAGTAACCCAAGCATTGTGATTTTCATGCAAAAAATTAAGGTACCTATTTTTATTACAAATCAGTTTCAGAAATGACTTGTTTTCATGTGCAAATTAGGTGATTTGATCTTGTTTTGTTAAATTTCTGTTTGTATAAAAATACTATCACTTTCCTAATGATTACCTTAACATGTATATTATCTGATATTTAAAAGAAAACATTGAGTATTAAAATGAACATCTTAGGAGAATGTGAGCTATTGCCCCACCCTCCCCCGGCATATGTCTTCAGTTTGGCTCAAATAAATTCTTACAAAACTTCACACACAAAAAAAGTCTTGTGGTGTGTTACTAACAGTAAATGAGCTTCAAAAATAAAAAGTAAAGCTTTAAACCATAAGTCATAAACTGAATTATATTAGATTTTATCTAAACAAGTATGAGAATGATTACATAGAATAAAAAAGCATTTAAAATAAATTGCTAATTAAAAGCACATATTGTTTATAAAATATTTATAAAAACAAATGAAAAATATGAATGCTTATAGATGTATACTGAAAAGACATAAAACTGAAAGTAGTTATGAATGAAAACTATAAGGGAGGGTAATGGGATTATAAGGGATTTTAAAAATAATTTAAAAACTTATTTTTCCTAATAATAGCATGGGATTTAGAGAAAGTAATTAAGAAATAAACTCATTTTTATATAGCTTGGTCTATAAACACACTATAAACAATTTATCATTTACAATATATACAGTAGTCCCCCCCCTTCCCACAATCTAACTCTCTGAGGTTTCAGTTATACAAGGTCAATCTCGATCCAAAAATAATAAATGAAGAATTCCAGAAATAAACTACTCATAAGTTTTAAATTGTGCATTGTTTTGAGTAGCACGGTGAACTCTTGAGTCATCCCACTCCCTCCCATCCTTTTGTCCGAGTATCCGCACTGTATGTGCTCCCCACTCATTTGGTCACTTAGTCATTTTGTAGTCTTCTCAATTACCAGATCAACTGTCATGGTATCACAGTCCTTGTGCTCAAGTAACCATTTTTTACTTAATAATGGCCCGAAAGTAAAAGAGTATCGATGCTGGCAATTTAGATACGCCAAAGAGAAGCTGCAAAATGCTTTTTTTTTTTTTTAAGTAAAAAGGCATGCATATGTAGGAAAAAACAGAGTGCAGATAGGGTTCAGTACTATCCATAATTTCAGGCAACCACTAGGAGTTTTGGAACATATACCCTACAAATAAGGGGGGACTACTGTATTTTTAAATGAAAAAATGGCTTAAGTATTTAGTTCAATGTTGTGGGACAAAACCACTGACATTATACTCAACCTTTATTAAATAAAAAAATTAACTCATTAAAACTCATCTACAAATTATTTTGCCTTTTATGATGCTTTCAAATAAAGTTTATCTAAAGAACAGTTTGCTTTCTTTCTCTGTTAGCCTGGACACAGAGGAAAATGTAATATATTCATGTACCTCTATTTAACATAATATTATTAAATAAAGTATTAGCATTAGTGTGATGTTTATTTATATAATCATTTCTAAATTTTTATATTACGCCAAATATAACTCTATAATAAAAAAACTTACTTCATTTTTTGTTGCCAAATAAAATCATAGGAAGATAGACTAGATAGGTACAAGTTAGAGAAAATATAATAAGATCATCATATTTCTTAAAATGACAGAAACAGTATTAGCCCAAACTGTGAATATTTCCTAGAAGACTTAAAATTTCTTAGTATACACAGGTCTTTCTAAATGATCAAGGTTTAGTGCTTCTTTTCTTGTGACAAGTTCTTTAGTCACTTTGTAAAACTCTAGTCATATTATCC
This sequence comes from Cynopterus sphinx, assembly GCA_030015415.1. Classification (NCBI taxonomy): domain Eukaryota; kingdom Metazoa; phylum Chordata; class Mammalia; order Chiroptera; family Pteropodidae; genus Cynopterus; species Cynopterus sphinx. Next base: position 96,265,989 of record CM057381.1, read on the forward strand.
TGGGAATTCGGAATGAATTGGTAATCACATTAAAATCACAGAGCATCAAGCTTTACCCACAATAGCTAAATTCTCAGGACCAAGTTCCCCCTTTAAAGTCATTTAAATTTTATTAAAATATTACATTACCAAAAAGGAATAGCATACTAATTTTAGCAGATGTCAGTTTATATAAGTCCTGCCTAACGGGCACCAAGGTATGACAGAGAGCCAAAAGAGAGACTGTGAACATATACACATGTGTGCACACACACGTACACACACACACACACTGTAAAGGGCTTTGAAGACAAAATTTACCCATTTATCAAACTTGCCTAAGGACAATTATAGTGACCCACAGCAATTTTTTGACTTTTTTGTCTTGCCAGGAAAAAAAAAAAAAAACTGTCTCAGTAGTCTCAAAAATAATGCTAGAATATTATATTGTTTAGACTCTGACATTCAAATTCCATTTATTGAAAGGCAATATAGGCACACAGGGGCTGGACCCTGTGGAAAGGAAAAAGGAATGGGATAGATATGACTGCTCTAATTCCCAGGCTAAAGGCCCAGTGCCTAAGAGAAGCCAAAGTATAGGTAAATCCCACCCCTTTACAGTGTGTGGTAGTGCTGTTGTGGATGAAACTCCAGTCATTATAAAGTGTACAGAGGAGTAAAAACCTACACTGATACCTAAAAGATGAACACGGCAGCGTAGGTGGGTACAGCGAGTGGAAATTAGGGGCAGAGGATTCCAGAATGAGTGAAATGCATGTACAAAAGACTTTAGAGGAAACATGAAACATTCAACATAATTCAGTATGGCAGCAGTGGAAGAAAAAAATGATTATGAAAAATGTGTGTGTGAATATTTGTAGTGTCAGGAATTGGGGAGTAGATGGAATGGTAGACAGGTAACCACTAAAACAGGAGTAAAATTTAAAAAGAGCCCTATAAATCAAGTTGAGAATCTGGAACTTCATACTTAAATCCATAAAGGGCATTACACAGGTGAGTAATGTGACTGGGTTTCAGCTTCAGCATAATACTCATTTGTCTACTGGTGGGCGATTGCGACTGGTGGAAAGTTGCAGGTGACCTGAACTAAAAAAGTTGCACTAAGAAAATTAGACAAACCACCATACACCATAGTTAGATAGCTCTTGGTCTGGGAGTGGGAAGCAACTAGAGTCAAAATAAGACCCAGGTTCTGGTTAACCAATTGGGTGGAAAAAGAGGCAGAGTTGAAGGTCTTGAGCTCTGAGTCTTATAAGACACACAAGTAAATCTACCAATTGGGTATTCAATTGGTAGTTCCTGGTGCATGAATGAAGCAAATTACCCAAGAATTTGTGTAGAAGAGAAAAGGAAGATGTCTCAGATAGATACCTGTGGAACATATTAACTAAAACAGTATAAGATCATCCCATTGACCTCTGACTCCCCTCCCCTACACACAGTGTTAAAATTTTAAAATATGTATTAAAAAAGAAAAAGAGAAATTGATGATGAAAGCCCAGAAAATTAACAGACAAACCAGCAGAGCATCAAGGAAACAAAAGAAAAGACTATTTTGAGTAGAAACAAATAGGATCAGCATTGTCAAAAGTAAAAATGAAGGCTGACAATTGTTTATTATTCAAAAGAGATGTCACAACAGACCTTGACAGGAGCATTCCTAGTATAGTCGGAATGAGAATAGTGGTGGCAGTGAGTTATCTCTAAAGAAGTGTGGCTATGAAGGGGAGGATAAAAGAGAGGCAGGCTGGAAGGTGAGTGGAATGTTTTAGTTTGTGTTGGCTAAGTTTTGTTTTGTTTGGAGGATGGGAAAGACTTTAAAGTCTTTAAAATGCTGATGGGAAAGAGAGAACAGAACTGGAAGAATTGATAAATGATAGAGAAAGAAGAGTACAAGTGAAAAGGGCTTTGCAGGAGGGCTGGAATAGGATGAAAAGCAAGGTGGAAGTATTAACTAGAGGAGAAGAAAAATCTACTTCTTCCATTTTGGTGTAAGAGAAGCTTCCAATGCAGAGACCTTTTACTGAAATTCTGACTACTCACTCCTCTGAAACAACAGACCACATCTCTTTCCCACAATGCCAATCTATTCTCTTTTCTACACACTTATGACTGAACTGGCCAACCCAGTATCTAAGAACATTGTTTTAAGAATGTGTGAGCATGTGTGTGTGTGTGTGTGTGTGTGTGTGTGTGTGTGAGAGCATATGTATAATATATATGTAATTTGTATTCCATTTTAATTGGATACCAGTAATACAAACTTTACAAACTAATTTATAAATCTGAAGTCAATAACATTTTCAGCAAGCTCAAACATATGTATATTTGAAAAGCATTCAAAATTTATTAGTCTAATTATGTGTTTGTCAGCTATAACCCAAGTAGAAAATAAGTGCAAGAGAAAGCTTTCTGTCCATATAGTTACACTTTAATTTTAGCAGAGTTGTTAATTTAGAAAATGGTGACTCAGATGAAACAATGATCCCCTAATGACCTTAACAATTCCTACTCAGAGAAGACACTTCAGTGGCCCCCAACTTTTTTGGTACAAGAGACCAGTCCTCCTATGAGAATCTAATGCCTGATGATCTGAGGTGGAGCTGAGGCAGTGATGCTAGTGCTGGGGAGCAGCTGCAAATACAGATGAAGCTTCACTCGCTCTCTTGCTGCTCACCCCCTGTGGTACAGCCCAGTTCCTAACAGGCCACAGACTGGTACCAGTCCATGGTGTGGGGGTTGGGGACCACTGCCCTATATGAAGGAAATGCGCTCAAATTAGCTGTTAGTATTAAATATTAAAGTGAAATGTTACAAATAGAATAAAAAGTTAACAAACTGATGAGGAAAAATCATCAGTTTGATTAATCTGAAAGAAATCAAACATACTGTGTAAGAGATAAAGCCAGTAAATTATTGGCACAAAAATAAAACTGCTTAAAGATATTAAAAGAAGATATTATACATATTGCTCTCTAGTCTATCTCCAAGAGATAAGAAAACAGGGAAAAGTCACCATGACTCACCTTGGTGGGTCCATTTCCATTAATTGCCACTGGTAACGTTTCATAAAATACATTCTTAGCTCTGGCTTTGCCATTTTCAAATTTCAAAACAACTTCATCTTAATTAAAAGAAAAAACAGGTTTTAGTAATTTAAAATGTGAGTATATTTATATAGATAAATATATGTATACATCAATCTATTTTGTTATGAAATTTCTCACACATGCTAATTCATGTACTACATACTGTACTTTTATAAACATTGCCTCCTCCAAGTCAGCAGATACCCAAATGAAGGACAAAGATGACACAGATACAGGTTCTGAGCACCTCATTTACTCCAACCTGGTACCAGCAAACTGAGATGATAAGAAAATTAGAAGTCTGGCAGAAGGAAAGCATATTCACAATCCTGCCTCTGCCTCTTGATAGTGAAGTGATCCTAGACAAGTTAAATTATTTTCTCAATTTATTCATTTGCAAAATAGGATCCTTGCCTGTCTTTCAGGTTATTATGAAGATAATAATATGTGTATGGCATATAGAACACTGCCAGGCATAATAGGCAAGGTTTCTACAACTGGCCACCACCATTAATAGTATATTGTTCTTGTAAATCAGACCTCATGCAAATTCCAGGAATACCATGGACAGATGGGAACAGAAACTGTTTTTGTTTGTTTTGTTTTCAGGGTTCTTCCCTCACATTTCCTTAGCACTCCAAATTAAATGCTTTCAAATCTGAGAATCTTGTTAGTGTATGAACTGCCTTGAAGAATGTACTAAAGTGCAATATATTTTTAATTTTTAAAGTATAATGCATTGACAAATTAATGTATTTGATTTTAGTGTATTGGTTAATTTTAATGCATTAATGCATTTTATCAAGATATCTATTTAGGAAAACACCCACAGGTAAACATACATTTAAGCATATGCACAGACACATACAAACACACATTCCAAAGTGTACATGCGCTAGGTAGGTTAAAATACTCTAATACTCTAACATTCCTGAGTAATTCATAATATAGAGAACTTATAATAAAAAATGTATAATAATAAGGTATAATTAAATAAAAATATGTCTAGAGTCCCCAGATGGTGAAATACTAAATTTCAAGTTAACAAAGGCCAGAAGCTTATCTTTTACACTGATCTTAAAAAATACTTTTAACTGAATGTATTTAACTGTATCAAACTAAGCTCAAGTCTGATATTTTTTATAAGTTCTAATATCTGCACAGTAAATTGTAATCATAGGTCCAAAATGAATACAGCGAAGGATAGACGGCTGGAAAAACAAGTGTCCATTTGTACACAGGAGCAATCCAGTATTTAGGAAACATACCTGTAGCTCCATTTAAGGCCTGGAAAATTTTGCATTTGTGATCCAATGTGATATTAATAGCTTCCTAAAATAAGAAAAGAGAGAATATTGAAATGACCAAAAACAGCAAACAAAAATCTCGTTAATGTAGTTTGTTCTTTTGGAGAATTTATATATATATTATTCCAATAATATTCTTCAGAAAGAAAGACTAATTTCATAGTTGATTAAATTGGAGGATAAAGTGTCTGGGAAAGTATTCATGCTGTTCTCCAAATATTTCTACTTCTCCACCTTCTAATTCTAACTAGTGAATTGTTAGCAGAAGCAAAATGAATGACTTCCACTGTGGAGATGTCATTACCAGTTGGAGACTCTCAGTGTGCTATCTCTGGGGCATGTAATCCAGCAAGGTTTGAGATGGCTGCTCCATTAGCCAGGGTCCCCAAGAGACTACAACAAGCAGAAACCCGTGATGACCTATAATACACATGCAGCGGGAGAAACAAACCTCTCTTGTATTAAGCTGTTGAAGCTGAGGTTATTATTCTAGCATAAACTGCCTGACTGCTGCTATACTAGGTAATTAATCAACCTAATCATAAAGATTGTAACTGCACACAACTTCATTTCTTTAATATAGCTTTTTTTTTTTCTGAGTCAAGTGGCGCTGTGACTCACTTGTCTCTTTCCACCCTCATCCTCTGTATGCCTGCTCCTTTAATCATTAAGCCTTAGGACATCAAAGTAACCAAGCCTCAGATCTACCATGAGGACAATAGGTTTTGGTTGGACTTAAAACTAAAGATAACATCTTGGCTTTAGATATGTTTCAGCCCCAGGCTCATCAAGGCAGAACAACTTCACAAGCCACAGGACCACATGGGATAGCACCATGGCTGATTCCAGAACCAAACACAATGATCAATTACCTCATTCCCCTCTAATCATCCAATCAGTAGCATCTAAGACCCCAGCTCCCCTAGTTTCCATGACAACTGATTTTTCCCTATATAATATGTACTCCCAAGACACCCAGGGAGCCAGGCCTTTGAGCAATAGCTCACCTGTGTCTCTGGGACTTGCAACTTTCTAATGAACCCTTACTTTCTCTGCTGCAAAACCTGTATGTATCTGATTGACTTAGACACGTACAGGCAGATGGACCCCTTTTGCTCAGGTGACAGGATTAATCTGCTTTACAAACCTTATCATTCTCAATGCATTAGTTTTTCAGCTAAATTGCTCTGTCATATTATTATTCCCAAAATTGTCTGTATGCTGTTTTGGGTTGAATGTTCATATCCCCTCAAGATTCATGCGTTGAAGCCCTAACCTCCAATGTGATGGTATTTTCAGTTGGGGCCATTGGTGTGCTCTCACTCACCAGTGCTCGGGCACTCGGGTGCTCTTTAGTTTCTGTTTCCACTACTGCTCGCTCGCTCCCACTGGCGCGCGCGCGCTCTCGCTCTCTCTCTCTCTCTCTCTCTCTCTCTCTCTCCATGATGTGATGACACAGAAAAAAGGCAGCTATCTCCAAGTCAGAAAGAGGTCTACCAAAAACTGACCATAATGGCAACCTGATCTCATACTTCTAAACTCCAAAATTAAATTTCTGTTTAAGACACCCAGTCTATGGTATTTTGTTATAGCAATCCAAGCAGACTAAGATACGTGCTAGCCAGATAAAATCTTACACTTAGAGAGAAACTTAAATACAATTTATAGAACTAAAAACATTACAAAACCAGCAGTGAAATTTCAGAGGAAGCATCCTAAAGACAATTAAATAAAGCTCAAAGCACTTTTACAGTTATATTACACTGAGAAAAGATAAGCATCATGCTGTATGAGCTGGTACTAATGCCAAGAGTAATTTTCTCCTCCAGCTGAGAGACAAAGTCCTCAGGATTGACATGTCAGGCACACAAGAGAGAAAGTAAAAAACAGAGATAAAGAAAAACAAACATTTTAAGAATGAAGTTTTTAAAGTATTAAGTGTCTAATGAAAATATTTAGATGACTTAAGTATTTATCTAAGAAACAGAAACAGCTATAGTTGCAAAATCACTATAAAATGCACCTTAAAAAACTATTTCCTAATAACAGCACTCACAAATACACAATTCAGTAAATTTTAGAACTGTATTGGTTATATAATTTTGTAAATCTGACATATTAGGTAGATACACTAAAAATAATCTCATATTAAAAAACTTTGGTTTACTTTTTTCCAAGGTTTCATTTAATCAGTCTTAAGAATGTCCTCTCTAGGGCATATGGAGGACTGCTATTGTCCCCAACCTTTTCCCCATAATTATAGAACTCAGATTTCTAACAGGACACGTGTGCTTGAAATAAAGGGCAAAGTTTATTTTGCTATTATATTTAGCCACATAAATATTTTCCAGTGAAAGGAAAGTGTGAGAAAGTATTTTGTGAAAAAGAGTTTACAAAACTGAGATGGCCCTTTATTTACTATTCTGCCTATCTAGAATATGATGCAGTGGGTGGAAATCCAGTGTCCACCTTGGACAAAAAGGATACATTGCAAATGTGAGCTATTACATACCCTCTTCAGTGGATCAATGTAAATTTTAGTATAAAATAGCTGATCATCATCATTATCCTGTAGATTCCATTGTTGAACTATACGGTTGATATATGGAGCATAACCAATAAATCCTGCAATACAACAGAGACAGAATAGAAAATTCAGTATTCCAAGACCAAAGCTCACATCTGAGTTAATTCCACTGACCTACTGCATACTTATAAAGCCATGAGAGAAATAAGAGTTATTGGGAGTCCTAAGGAAATACCTTAGGCTAAAACTTCACAACTCGCCATGAGAGAAATAAGAGTTATTGGGAGTCCTTTGTTTTATATATAAATTATAATAGAGTAAATTTTATTACCAATCACAAATCAAAGACTCTTTGAATAAACATATCTGCCTCCCAAAAAAAAAAAAAAAAATCATAATCAAGAACAGGAACTAATGTTTTCCAAGGCTCCTAAGGGAAAAAGAGTTACTAGGAAAAGAACAGAATAAGACCAAATTTTCTTTCTGACCTTCTAAAATGCTCCTCTTGGATCCTTTATAGAGGATTCACTATTTCTGAAAAAAGAAAATCTCCACTCCAGTGGTTTTAACGTCAGTGCCAGAGATGCTAACACAGTCAAAGGAATGTTGGATTTGTCACTGACTACAAACATCCCAAAGAAATTTTATATCTAGGACATTTGAGGAACTTTTTTCTTTGCTTGAGCTAGTTATTATTGTACCTGCTAAACCATTCTCTGGCTAGGTTTTGCATGTCACAGTCTGGAGAAAGGAAGTCTAAAATTGGATTGTTTCCTTGGCTTAAAGCATAAGCATTAAATTTGCCAGTAACAGTTGTCTGTGCCAGAAATGCAGCCAAGCTGCTATGTTTCATTGATACGCAATAGTTTTTAAAAGGAACCAGTTTTCTTCAAGTGAATTAAAAGAAAGCCAAATTTTGTATCTTCAGAATTAAAATTTTCTAAGATTAAAAGAATGAAAAGAAATAGGCCCAATAATATTACTGTTAACTACAGAAAACAAGACAAAATAAAAACATTGCTAAATCAATCACTGGTGTTCACAGTTGTTATCTTTGCCAAACTACTCAAGACACTGAAAAATAACGCAATTTTTAATCATATAACTAATCTTCTATGATAAAAAATACATGCAAGCAGACCATGACATTTTCAATGTTTACATTTGTTTTTCAAAATTTATATTTTCATTTTTTTATAAATCACAAACATACTAGGAAAATGACAAGGAATTACAGTTGACCCTTGAACAACAAGGGTTTGAACTACTTGGTTCCACTCAGATGTGAATTTTTTTCAATAAATATACAGTCAGTCCTCTGTGGTCCTGGTTTTTTTTTTAATCCATGAATTCAACCAGCTGCAGATTAAAAACAGTATTTTCGATCTAAGGTTGGGAATCCATGGATGCAAAGGGCTAATTGTATGTATTTTTCATGCCATTTTATATAAGGGACTTAAGCATCCACACACTTTTGCTACCTGCAGAGAGTCCTGGAACCAATCTCTCTGGGATACCAAGGAACTAGTGAAGCTTTGGAGGAAAGCAAAAACTTATACATAAAATTTTGACACACAAGCGTTGATGTCCTTACCCCTATGTTGTTCAAGGATTAACTATACATCTATTTTTATAGTATGTGATATATATTTTATGATTGACATTTTTCCATTAAACTACCATAATATTTCAAACTAATAACATTTCTAATATTCTGAAATTTTCCTAAAGGAAGCAGGTTTACTTTCATTTTTTAAAATGATATACACAGAAACAAAACTCTTGTCCATTAAACAATTCTCAATATGTCATTCATGAGATTATATAAACTTTTATTAAATGTATTTATATTTTCTACTATCCTTTATTTTGACTACAAAAAGCATAAGGATTATGTTTTAATGTCCCTGTATGATCTCTTTCCCATTTAAAAACATCTTTTCCTTAATTAAACTTGCTCACAAAGGTACTCACTTGGTAGTTTATGCTGTTTGACAATAGTATGCATCTATCTGTAGTTAAATTCCTGAGTAGATATATCACTATGTAGATTAATACATATATAGATATTTCACTATGCATGTTTGAAAAAATTAATAAACAAAACATCCTAGAGCTTCATAGCTAAATGGTTTTTAAACTATCTAGGACTTAGGAAAAGTTAAAAAATAACCATACTGCAGGCCTGACAGTTTGAGGGGCTGGAAATAGAAGCAGCACCAATCTACAATTCAAGCATTCAGAGAGAGAAGTCAAGAGTGGGAAATCTCGGGCAAAGGCTTTGTCAGTGCATGAACTAGAAATCTAAGAGGGAAAGACTGCTAAGATAATGAGGACAGAGTGATCAATGTGATTAACTCTAGGTTCTGACTTGAGTACAAAATTAAAATCCAAAAATGGTAGATAGATTAGGAGAAAATAAAATGGTCAGGAGATCCCCAAAACCCTAAAATGTAGCTGTATTGAGATGATGAGGGGAAAAGAATGAACTGAAAAGGTAGCACAAAACTGGAATTTAAGGTTTTAGAAGTGTAATATTTATACAGGCTGACAAAGTTGTGAGGTACAACTATAAGAATGGGTTACTAAAAAAAGTACAGGTGAACAGAGCTTGAATTGAGGCAATCTCAAAGAAAGAAAATTACTTGCTAAAGGTTTCATTGTCATAGGTGGCTGAGCAAAGCCTAGAATTCAGACATGCTATTACCTCAAACAGCATTTATTTGAACCAGCCTAAATTATATCATACACACACACACACACACATACATATATATACATATATATGTGTGTGTGTGTGTACACACACACACACACACACACACACACACACACACACACACACACACACACACACATATATACATGTAAATAATCCCCAAATATCTGTTCTCCCAGTATGGCTTGTGATTTTCAAGTTCACAAAGAGACAACTTGTTTTCTTTAACATGTCCCCAACCCTATTTGGTATCTTCTGGTCTTATATTTACATTAATCTTGGTCTAAGAAAAACATTTTGGAGTACAATGTCCAAAGTCAAATTTTATTTTATTTTTTGGAGGGGAAAAATTTGAAAATTTGTTCATTTAATCCAGGGTAGTATAGCTAATGCAGCATTTTATATCCATATACTCAATGTTGAATCCTTTTGAGTACTGATTTCAAGACAAATTACTCATCTATTCCAATATATTTGAAATACAGATAAAATTAAGTAATGCCTATTTTTTAAAGCCACATGATTGCAGCTTGTAGTTTTTCTAAGAGAATTTACTAAATGCATTGCCCTATAGCCAGAAAATTCTCAATGACACTATAATCAGAAGATCCAGATCCATGTTTTTCTTTAACAGAATGTATTTAAGAAGTCACTTAAACTTGGGGAATATTAGTTTTCTCACTTATAATTGGGAAATAATAACACACTGTTGCTAACATCATGATATATCATCTCATATATGAGAAAATGCATTCTCAAATATAAAATGCACTGTAAATTTTAAACTGTTATAATTTTTCCATAATAAAAAAGATAATGGTTATTTAAAACTTCATGTTACATATATCCCCCCCCAAAAAAAAAGTTGTTTCATCAATATTTATAATTTACTGTGATCTACGTTATAATTTTCTGCTAGTATCTTACCCACCTCCCGAATTCAGGTAGCGTTTCCCAAAGTGCACAATGGGATACTTGTCTGCTAGTCTTTTATCTGGCCACAAAACTCCATCTGCTGCAAAGACCACTTTATGGTTTGACTTTTGGAACTTTTTTAGAACTTCTTCTGGACCACCAGCAAATATGACATCAAAGCTGTTTAGTGAGGGGGAAAAAAAGTTTTAAAATATTCTTCTCAGAATTAATACACAGATACCAAGAAACAGCCTTTAGTAAAAGTCAGAATTTAGAATCTAACACAAGATTAATAACAATTATTTACAAACTACACCAGGCAATTTTAAATTATATAGATATTAAATTATTAGTGTTTGCATTATACTGGCAAATGAGGTCCAAATAAAAGGTTTTTTTAGTACTAGTCTTAATATTTTTTCAATAATCACTGATTCCCCAAAATCAAAATTCTAAAAGTTTTGAAATGTTTAAAAGTTACTAACTTATTATCTAATAATAACATAGACACAATCATTGACAGAAGTGGCCACTGCCTAGTGTTTCACTTTAATTTGTACCAATCCATTACAATTTATGAAGATTTTATTAACTTGAAAAAATGTGTCCAGCTTAGTGTTATTGATATTTATATTTTAAATTTATATTTTAATCACTAAATAGCCTGAAAGCCTAAAATAAAGTGTATAGATAAGTGCATTTTTTTAAAGCTCAAATAATTTGAAAAAAATTATATAAAAATTGACACCATGATTTAGTGTCTATAGTTTCACTGATTTTTCTGAAAACTTTATTCCCATAGTCTATTTAAAGAATCACAATAACTTAAAAAATATGAAACAGACCTCATTATTTGCACTCTGCAATAGGTTCGCTATCCTTGCTATAACCAGAGACCCTTTTGAATCTTTTTCCTTCTCCTTTTTTTTTTTTTCACATCGGAGTACTTCAAAGGCCAAAGGTTTCCAGAGATAATAATTTAAATGTCTTGACACCCCAAGTAACAAACAATAAGAGTAAACTAATGCTCTAGAATTCAACACCAGGTCTCTCTCAAGTCAATAGTTCAGATGCATTGCTATGCCTCTGAGTGGAGGAGTAAGGAGGCTGCTCCACATGTCTTTCCCAACCAGACTTGCTTGAGAGCAACATTTAATAACTTTTCATATGTGAATTATTTTATGGAAATAAAATACACTGTTGCTCTTCTCTAAAAAAGCAGAAACCCAATGAAATTGCTTAAAATTATTTTAGCAAGAATAGTCTAAGGTTATACTTGTGGCAGAGGTGCTGAGACCCCAGGTATATTCCCACGCCTGTATTTTAATAACAGAATCTCCCATGTTAACCTGCTAAAGGTTACTGTGAAGCTAGATGTAGCCGCATAACTAGTCAGTTGGCCCCATGAAATGTGAGTAGACAGACTTAGTCTGTAATATACAGATCTTATGCTTTGCCTGTCCTCTGCTCCTTCTCTCTTTCCCCTTCTTGTGAAACAAACTTTACAAGTAAAATATACTTGACATACACACCCTCACCATATAGTCCACTTCAGAACCTTGAAAAAAGCCAGGGTTAAAATGTTGTTAATGTGCAACTAAGTTTAGTAATTGTGCCTAATTTTTTCTTAAATAGTAAAAATAGGGTTGAAATTGAAGAGATGGACTATTTTTTCTCATTTAAATTAAATTTCATTTAAAATTGTTCTAGAGATTTAAATGTTATCATATATTTCTATTACAGAAAAATAATAATTCAAAATTAAAACATGCTTTGGTACATAGTTGTTTTTTTTTTTTTAATTCCAACATCAACAGGCAAGAAACTGTTAATACTATTAATAATAAAATCATAAAGTCATTCAGGGTATATAATTTGAAGCCTGCCAGCTGGATTCCTAATCCCAGCTCCGCCACTTGCTATCTAAGTAAACTTAGACAAGTTATTTAGACTCTTTATGCTTCATTTTATTTATGTATAAAATGGGAGAGAAAGTAGCATCTATATCTCATCAAGTTATTGTAAAAAGAATTAAAATTAAGAATACACTGCACATTAAAACAATAAAGTTAATAAAAAATAATGTTATTGTTACTAGAAGAAATGGACTGAAGGGGAGAAGCAGAAGGAAAAGTCCCCTTTAAGTTTACACCAATTTGTAGTTTAAAATAATTTTAATTTTAGCCAGATACATTAAGATAAATTTTAAAGCAGAATAAATTTATTCTGATTAAATCCTCAAACCAATTTTTCTCTGCCTATTTATTTAAAAAAACTGAATTTATCTGACTTTACAAAATAATATTTACACAAATATCGAGTTTTTCTTATAAATATGACTGATTTCCTCAGTATGATCACTTTCAAATTCTGCCTCCTAAAAAAATCCTCTTTTCTAATAAGAGTATTTTCCTCAAGACTACTAGTTGTTGATATAATTTTTTAATATTGAAGATTAAGAAATAAGACCAGTTTTATGGGTAATTGAACTGTAAGAGGCAAAGCAAATAAACCAAACCTTCTGAGACTGAGACTGCCAGACAAGTTGTAGAGGAACCCCAATGCATTATTTGTAGACAGTAAAGAGTTTACTATGTCAGATAACCATATGATTGAAAACTTGGGCCAAAGTGATTCCAAAATTTTGCAGGTAGCATCACATGTTCAAAGTTACAAAGGCACACTATTGGAAAATAAATATTTTCTGTCTTTGTAACCCTAGTGAAGGGTATAGTATCTATATGGGGCATCTATTAGCAGGTCAATAGCTTAAAAAAGAGTTGTGCAACTTTTACTTTTATAATTTAGTATTTTATAAGCATACATTACCTTTACCAAAAAAAAAGCAATTTTTTTAAGCAAACTATGAAGGCAAAAATTATCTTCACATAATTGAAACAAGAGTGTGATTTTTTAAAAAAATTACAGTTGCTGAAACATTCCCATTACTTTGGCCATAAAATTACTTTGGCCATAAAAACCCAAATAGTCACCTTTTTTTAATGCACAAAGGTCATAAAAATAATTCTCATTGGAATTTAGTTCATTTAAATATGAAAAAACAAAACTCCATCGTTTACTGCAATAAATATTCTGGGTCCTGCCATAACCATAAGGTTCCACCTTATGTGGTCATATTGAGTCCTCTACCATATTTGTCAGCATTCTATCTCCAATAGGTCACTAAAACTTCTGTAACTATTTGTCCTTCTGTGTTCCCTGTTTCCATAGCACCACCAACTACACAATTACCCAAACTGAGAATCTTTCATTCAACCTTCCCTCCTCCCTGTCCATGGCCTTCTCTCATCAAATCTTTTGCCAAATCCTATTGATTCCATATACTTAATCTATTTAGCATTCAATTCCTCTCCACACCCACTAGAAGACAGTGGACTAGATAATTCAAAAATCCTACAAGCCTACAGATTACTCATTCCCTCTCCACTTCTAATAAAGACAGACACACTCTCCTGAAAACCAGTCTGTACCAGTCTCCAGACTAGATCATGGTTCTCCATTACAGTCTAAAGCTGGAGTCAGCAAATATTTACTATCTAGCTTTTTACAAAAAAAAAAAAAAAAACAGGATTGAGGGCCATATGTTCTCTGTTGCAATGATTCAACTCCGTTGTGGTGCAGCAGCTATAAGCAATACTAAACAAATGGGCACAGCTGCGTCTCAAAAAACTACTTACAACATCAGGCAGTGGGCCAACCCACAGTTTACTCACGCTGGCTTATAGAATAGTCGAAATGATTCAGCCTTTCATTAATGATTTCCCATTAAACAGCCTGTTCTGAAGCCAAACTAAATTAATTGATCTGTCATTCATGTCTTTACTCATGTTGATTCCTCTGCTTAGATGTCTTTCCCCCAATCAGCCAAACCATTTGCCCTCAGGGCCCATTTTAAATGACACCTCCTCTTCAAATCCATACTTCATCAGCATAAATGGAAAAGATCATTTCCTTCCTCTTAACTCTCACAGCTCTTTTCCTCTCCCTTTTCATGGAATGTCTTATTTTCACGGTGGAAGTGCCACTTATATCAGACTGCATGTTTTTCTTTCATATGCCAGATCCGTGTTTTTACTCATCTGTGTATTCCCATAGCTTTGTATTATTAAGACTGTCAATAAATAGTTGTTGAACGAATGAATAAATAAATGAACTAATGAGTCATCCCAAATCTCCACAAGAAGCAAATGTTACTTGGAATCCAAAAAAGAAGCAACATAAATGTTCCCTAATCCTATTTATTTGTTCCTCCTCAATCCAACACTTTCTTCATCATTGACACAAATTTAAGCCAAAATATTAGTGGCTAGTGTTTGAAAGTTTAAAGTCTGATAATACCAAAGCATGTAAGTAGCAACACACCTAATAATTGTTTTCAATCATATTTTCACCTTAAATACATATCTATATTTCTATAGATAATTAATACCATAAACAATGATAAAACCACCCCATAACCCTTTCCCTCCCCCCAAAAAACAGTTAAAAATGTTTACTCAGGTGACCTTGTAGACTAAATCATAATAAAATCACAGCAGAAATGATTAAATTTATTGTAGAAATTTTGAAAAAAAGGGAAAAAATTAGCTTGTATAAAGTAGATACTATTTTTAACATGAAATATTCCTTGAGGATTTTTCTCCAAATGGAATACAATTTTATTTCCTGACTAAAAACCTCTTATCTGAGCTGGGTAGAGGTCTGAGTAAACAAGGACAGGGCCTGGCTGGAGGGTCATTTTCTCCAGACCGATTTCTGAGAGTGGTCTAGTACTAGAGTAACAGCTATACAGAGGGCAGCTAAGAAGAGAATGGTAGGAAAACATCATACTGCTCAAGTTGCTAGCTATCTGTGGGAACATAAGTCATCACCACTTGCTATTTCTCGGTTGATTTCCTTAATTTTTAAATAAATGGTTAATAGATGGTTAATTAATGTTAGTTTTAAAACAATAGTTAAATTTAATCTCTGCAACGGTAGTACTTTGAAATCTGACCTATTTACTGCAGAAGTATTCACTGTCAATGAAGAAATAAAGAAACCTATATTTTTAATCCCTAGAATTTATTATTATGTAGCTAGAACATGTCAAATACAACATATAAAAACTTATGAATAGAAAAATGTATCCAGAGGGCAAGCTTTCTGTGCCAGCCAGCAGCTAGTACCATATTTTGTACTTAAAACGTGTTTAATCATGTTTATTCAAACAAACTAAACTCAAGGAGTAAATGATCTGGCTTTGGGAGAAAAAAATATATATATGTATGTGTGTGTGTGTGTGTGTGTGTGCATATGTATCCACACACATAAAATAGACAAATATCATATGAGTACCATATACCAATCCAGATATACATAAACACTCAATGCTTCTTTTGCATACAATGTGCTTCTTCCTCATTTCAACATACCCACTAATATATTCAGTAAATATCAACAAGAACATGTGAACTATTTGAAAAATAAGTCACTCATTTCCTACATAATTTTTAAACATATTTCACTATTCTAGATGAGCCAGAAGGCAGTGCAATACATTTAAGTGATAGCGAATGACTCAATCTTTCCTTCAAAAAAAGAAAAAAGCAGTATAGAAACAGAACTTTGATGTGTTTTGGCTTTCCTTTATCCTAACATAATAAAATGCTGTTCATCATCACCAATAACAAGGTTCTTTGTGTCTATACACTTAAATTGTCATTACTGCTAGGATGGGGGAGTCCATCAAAAAAATCTGCCAGTTAGTTAAAATTATAACAAAGCTTTGCTTTCAGAAAAATTTTACAGTCTTCTGTATAAACTATGTAAGAATATAAAATGCAGGCATAGCAGATATGTAACCTAAATTATGAGAGGCATGAAATATTTTCTAGAATAAAATGAGATAGAATTTGGTCACCTGTAGAATCAATACATATAAATCATACTTGTGACAATAACAAAATAATAAAAATATTTTCACAATTAGCAAAATCTAACAAAGCAACCTTACACAATTTTCTAAAAGTAAATGATTCTGAGATTATGCTAGCATTTGAATTTTTTGAAGACATGTATTTTTCTCCCAAATTAGTTTTTTTCAGTTTTGTTTGTAGACTTAGTATAACTTGAGAATTCTTTCAGGATGGGACCTGTATTTATCTCTTTTTTCTGTAGTAATAGGTTTGATGGCTGGAATAGAGTTTGTACTCAAGACACATATCCTGAATGCAAAGTGAAAAATCTGTTCACTGATCTCATTTTTCAGTAAAATATTTAATTAGCAGCCAAAAGAAACAAACATTGGCTGACATATGAAAGATCAGAACCAACAGCATCATTTCTCATAATTTCTAATCTAAATTCAAGTTTTAAATAATTTTGATCTTTGAGATTTAGAAAGTTTGGATGTTTTCCTGCCTTTGTAAGGCATTTTATTTCTCTGAATTATGAAATAAAAACAATCTTTAAAAATAGTTTCAAAGCAACCACCTTATTTCTCTCTCTTGAAAGATCTGTTTCTCCCTCTTTTAATGCAATTTACTGTTAAATAATATTTATTGATTCCTTGCTATTTACCCTGACGATATATAAGTAAATTAGGTACATGTCCAGCTTCACTATCTGAAACATACAATTACAATTCAATTTGATAAGTGAATAGAAGCTAGCAATCAAAATGATAAGGCATATATACCCACAGTAGAGATTTGTGTGACTAAGATCATCCTTCAATTTTCAGTGTTTATTTACCCTGGATCAATCTCCCAGACCAGAGCCACCTAGAAAACTACTACAATAATGGCTTTATTTTATACTCATTTTAATTCTACATCAACTTTTGTATTAAAACACTGACTACCATCCTAGTTTTTTAAGCTGTCACCTTTACTGCTATCATTAGTTATACAGCAATAGCCTATAAATTCCAAAGTCAATTCCTTTACCTTACTTCAAAGCTACACAGTTGATCATCTTTAAACAAATACTTAAAGAAACCATGTCCATACACCAAAATCCTTGGGTAGATAGATATTTTCATATAAAAATACTCCTTTTGGTGAGGCTAATAAACACCACTGAATATGTCTTTCAAATATTTCATATATTGGGAGTCTTTCAAAATGGAGCATATCAGTATTCTGATTAATGGCATAATATTTACTGCTGCCAAAAAGTATAAATGTCTACTCAGTACAAATTCATACTCAAATAATTGTCCCAACTTTATTTCTAACACTTTTCTGCTAAATACTTTAAGTCTAAAAGAAAAAGAAAACAGTTAACCAAAGTGTTTTTTAGACACTTATCTGATACCCAAAAGGATGCTTATTTTAGGATCTGGATTCTGCTGGTTTACATTTTACT
Source organism: Cynopterus sphinx (assembly GCA_030015415.1). Lineage (NCBI taxonomy): Eukaryota > Metazoa > Chordata > Mammalia > Chiroptera > Pteropodidae > Cynopterus > Cynopterus sphinx. Next base: position 96,283,917 of record CM057381.1, read on the forward strand.
GTACTCAGCATAGAGTAAGTTTGTGGGGATATTTAGTATGTATGTAATTTACTTACAATTACTCAAACACTTCTTTTTACATATTGGCCTATATATGATTCTTAAAAAAATAACTATATGATAATAATTGGGTCTTACTGTCTTCAGTGTGACTAAAGAAACAAATGCTTTACAAGGTAATTCTAAAAGTAATTCAAAGTACCTTATTATAAAACCCAAGATGCTCAGTTACCATGTTTAAAATTGTTTAAACAAATATTTATTTTAACAAATGAAACTGTGTCCAAATTAACTCACAAAAGCCTATCTAAATGAGAGCAAGGGATCACTTTGGGGTATTGAAATGTTCTAAAATTGAGTAGTAATGATAATTTCACAACTCTATAAATTTACTAAGAATTGAATGTTGCAATAAAAATGAGTGTATGTCATAGTATATAAATTATACCTCGATAAAGCTATTTTTAAAAGAAGAACAACTAAACCATTAGGAACATAAATCTTTATATTTTAAAATATAGTAGGGACCTATGCTTCCAAAAAACTAATTATTACAGTTAAATTGTCCTTTAAAAAATCACATAAGAAATAGTAGTTTGAGTCATTAAAATTAATATATTCTGAATTCTAGCCTCAACCAGATGTAAGCTTAATTAGATTAGCAATTTTGTTACTGGATAGGTATCCTATTTCAAATAATTTACAAATAGCCTAATTCATTTCTCTGTAATTGTTAACTATATTGATCACTCTGTACACATACTTTTTTAAAAGGCTGTTGTTTAAAAAAATAATAAGAGGAGATTAAAAGCTCTGAAGTGGCACCAATCTCTCTTTTGCTTGGTTACTTTCTTACCATCCCTAGGTTTTCCAGGACAGACAAGATGCATAGTGATAAAGAAAATGTTAATGATTCTTCTTAGACAACAGCTTGGCTAAAATGGGCCTGCATGTATTCAGTTAGCCAACTGTTCTCAGAGGCAGTTACCAAAAATGTTCTTTTTGTTTCACTGATATATTTCAAACTCTAAAAAGCACTTGGCACATACTGAGTCCTCCATTATAATTTTATTATCATATTTTTTGTCAAACTGGGCATTAAAGTATCGTCTAAATAAATAAATGTAACCAAGCAATCTTCAGGTATCTCACAGTGTCCCTTTCCTCATTAGAAACAAAGGCTCCTATTAACCTAGATTCTTCTGAGGCTAAATCTTAGATGAGGATGAAAGGAGAGGAAATGAGATAGGAGGGTAAAGGCAGAGTGAAAGGATTTCTTCCTAAATGCAAAAGGCGGTTTGAAAATCTAAAATTATTACTGGCTTATATGTGGTATCTTTTACAAGGAGATCTGCCTCAAGGTCAAAATCAAATGTACACATGGCAAATTAAAGCGAAATGGTTGTTTGAAATCCATAGTAATTTTACACCAAAACACACTCAATATTTAACCCAAACAGTTATTATAACCTTCCTATTCTTTTACTAAGGATAAAAAAATACATAATAGATTTTGCAGAAAAATTCTCAATATACAAGCTAACACCAGCTATACCGCATCTCATGTTGCAAGAATAGGTAGCTATAAGCATAACTTAATGTTTTTCCCTAGGAGATATTAGAGACGTTCTCCAGATGTAAAAATATGGGCCCTTCCAATACTTTTAAGTGTTAAGGGCACCAGGAATTCATTATGTCTATTTTCATTTCAAAATTTATACCTTTGTTATTTACACCTTTGCATGAAAAGAGACTTAGTCTTACTATCACCTGCAATAATTTGTTATTTTGAACTTTTAAATTGAGGGAGAGATATAAAAAAAACTTTTCTAAATTAGAGGGGAAAACGTGAGAGAATTTCAAATCAATAATCAATGACTAACCCTTAACAATAAAAGACAGAGAAAACGAAGAAGGTGGCAACCACTAATGATTCGTGACAATTTGACATTACTAAAAACATATAAGAAGAATATGAAAAAGATAAAGAAAGACAATGGTCACTCAAAATTAAGTAGAAGGAAAGCAGTTTACAAAAAGAGATCTACAAATTGGAAAGATTTTTCATTTTTCATAAACAGAGGCTTTCTTATTTCTCACTTATAACTTTACATAATCTATTTCCTCCTGGTTGCCCAGACTCTCTTGAATTACTCACCTCAATAGAAAAGCTCAACACGATCCTTACTCCATCACTAAATCAATATTAAAACATAAATTTCATGAAAATGTTAGCTTATGCCATGTTTTTTTACTAGTGTTAATGGTAACTCAACAAATCTGATCATATTACATAATTATGTTAGACTATGGTTTTATAAGTAAAATTTACTTTTTAAAGCAATGACTCTGTGAATGAAATAATTAAATATTTAATCACATATGAATTTCAACTTTTTTAAAAAAATGTTTAATATAGACTTAAACATCCACAGGCTATTTCTCTTACCATTCAGTAAACAAGACAACCAGATCCTCTTGACTGGCATACTGTTCCATAACTTCTTTCATTAATCTGACTTTCTGGCCACCTCCAATACTATTAATTCCATCACCACCTCTCCATTCTTCTCCTTGACCAAGGACCTATAAATGAAATCAACATTTCATTCCTGAGCAAAATTCAAATAATGATAGTATCATAAAAACTGGAAGTCATCAGCAACTTGTATAGTATTACATAGTAACCACTCTTTAAACATTTCACTAAATCACGATACTAGAGAGAAAACAACTTTATACCTACGTCAGGTCACAATTCTTCAATGCTACCTACCCTACAAATGCCATTCCCAATTTTACCATTTCAAAAGTAGAGTATAATCTGGGGGTGGGGGTGAGGGGCAGCACAGAAAGCAGTTCTCATATTTTATTTCTATTTGTTCAGATTAAAAAGAAAATAAAGAAAGTTTCTATAACACTTTTTGATCTGGCAGGAAATCTGTATGATGAACACTGAAAGCCCTTGAAGCTCAGTGACTCCTGACAGGCCCTTAAGCAATTTTCTTACTGAACCAAAATAGGTTGATCAGGGAAACACAGATGGCATCAAGTCAAATGTCATCTTCTTACCTTATACATTACCCTCAAAAGCTTAATAGTAATCCATCAATGCAAAAAATTGTCTAAGTACAATTAATCAGAACTAAACTTGGAACCATTCTCATCACTGTTGACCACCTCAGCAGCAGCCTCCTGAATTAAAAGTGCATGCTGATGCAGCTGACTCTGATGAAAGAAGGAGCATATGTCTTCCTCACCTGAGCATATATCTAGTATCTTTGTTTCATCAAAAAAGTCTGAAATTCCCAAAATAATGATATGCTAGGAGATCTATGAAATTAAGGGGAAATGAAATTTAAAATAAATACAAAGGATAAAATAAATTTAGTAATTATTAGTTCCAATTTTACTTAACATTGAGCCGGACATAAAACTGGCTGGCAAAGCCCGTGGGGCTCCCAGCCTCTGTTCTCTAGTTAGCACTTCACTACTACCTATATTGAAGGTTGGAAGAAAAAGGCTAACCAAGAAAACTAAACTGATGTGGATCTGGATTCATATCCAGGCTAATCTAGTAGATGTTTTTGCCTTAAAAGTGGCCTCCTCTGGTCCTGAGGTTTATTACACTTCTATTCTGCAACGCTTCTGGACTTCTTCAATACTGCAGTAATACCAAGCCCAACTGCATCTGAGAGCCTCTCTGTACAGAGAGTCTTGAGTCTCTATTTTTGTTGCACTAAATCAGTGTGTCAAACTTGAGCTTGCGTCTGCATCACATGAAGGGCTTATTAAAACAAAGACTGCTGAGTCCTGCTCCCAGAGTTTGTGGTTCAGTAGGTCTGAAGTGGGGCCTGAGAATCTTCATTTTTTATTTCTCAAATGATGCTGATTCTAGGGGTCTGGGGACCACACTTTGACAACCAGCCACTGAATTTTATAAGAGGAAGACAGCAGGAGGATCAAAAACTCTAATCAAACAGGACTGAGTCTAAGATTTGACACTTTATAGCTCTGTACCCTCATGCATAAACAAAGTAGTATCTGCTTTACATAGTTAATATAATGAATTGACAGTATAGTATATATAAAGTTCCTAACATGGTGCCTTGCACATAAAAAACATTCCACACTTTCTCCAGTCTGAACCCTGATGATCTCATTCATTGAATTTCAGCATTAATTCATGCTGATTTTTCTGTTACTCACATTGTGACTCCTATCAGAGCATACTACTATATTTCTCCTCTCTCCTAACAAATTTCTAACATATTTTTCATTTACCCTAAACTAATTAAACATCCAGTTGTTAACACTACATCTCTTTTCCACCAAAATTAAGCTTTTCTAATATCTGTTCTATATTAACATATGTTGCTATTCCTCCAGTGGTAGCAAAAACCACCTTCTTTCTATACTGCATACTAGAACAGCTCAGTTTTTCCTAGGCAATGCAATGCTGCCCCTTTACGGATTTTGTTTTTGTTTTTGATTTTTGTAAATGTGCTAATTTGTTTGTCTGTTTTCTTATCTGAGATTCCTCCACCATTCTCATTTATGAAAAAGGCCTGGCTGGCAGATACTCATTTCTATTTTTAAAAATTAAATAAGTAAAAAAACAAAAAGGCCTTTCACAGCTCAGTTTCCCAGTTGTAACAAATTCCTCACCTTTGCTCTGATCAATGAGAAATTACCCTAGAAGCAATTCTAAAACCTTTTTACATTTTTATATATTCCTGAATCTCTCTAAAACAAACAAAAAACAGGAAAAGCAACTCTCCATAATGGGGCAGAAAAGGTATCCCCTTCAGTCATGTTTCCAATACTTTGTAAACAAAGAAACACACTATGGCAGACAAACCCACTATAATAGTAAATGAAAACAATTACTATCAAATCTTAGTTATGTAGTGCTTATATATGACCCTGCCAAAAGAAATATAAATGTATATAAGCATATTCTTCTGTTTTTATAGACATGTTTATATAAAGCATTAGCAAGTATCAAGAAATTATTGTTTGAGTGGGAGTATTAATAAGGCCAAATGTATCTTTAAAACAATAAGTATTTTAAACAAATGAAGTATATATAAACAGCAACTGTGTAACCAAATTTCATTTTCTTTCTGGGGACTGTAATTTGTGTTGGGTTATTATTGTTATAAAAAATGTACTTACGCACATTTTTTTTTTTTAGGTGAGGCAACACTTGGTTGACCTCACAGATTACAAAGATCTTGTCAGTTTACAATCCCTTTTTCTTTTTGTTTATTTGTTTTAAGGCCTATACTATAGCACCTGGTCTTCCTAGGTAGTTTCCCATCCAAGTACTAACCAGGCCCGACCCTGCTTAACTTCAGAGATCAGACAAGATCGAGCTTGTTCAGGGTGGCATAGACTTAACATCTCCATGAATTAAAAGATATACCATACCTTCACAGAATAATTGAAGTATTGGGCTGACTGCATAAATCGATGGAATCCATCACTTTCTTTTGTTGCTACAGTTATGACTAATAATTTATCTGCAAAGACAGAAGGAAATAACATAAGATGGCATACCAAGAAGTAAAATGTTATCAGTTTACAACTCACTCCAGTAATTAGATATCTCATTAAAACCCTTGGGAATGCACTGGGTTATTAATCTACATAAGGCTAAATGAAGCTTTTTTTTATTGCCGAATGATGAACCATCAAATAATTATTTTAATGGCAAGAAAATAGATTAATATTTTTGGCAAAAGCATGCCCTCCACAGAGAATTTCAACACTATGAGAAACACTTCCATAAAATACACAAAGTTTTTATCTGTGGAGACAGACTATCTTAGGGATTATCTTTCTAATCAACCAGTTCCATTGTTACGTATAAATCATCACTGATTTATAACACATATCAATGAGGTCTGTAAGCACATTATATTACTAAAAACACTAAGAAGTACAAAAAAGAAAAAATCCAATAATGAGACTAATCTTAATTTTTTAAAATAAATTATGATAAATTGGGAACAAATATTTAAAAACAGAATCTTTTTTTCCTCCAATTAATGATTTTTTGTATATGAAAAGCCTGTAAAAACAACATTTACATCACCTTCAGTGTTTTTTCTTTAAAGAATAAAAGGAACCAAAATTAACACTCATAGTAAATACACAGCTTTTAGTCACCATTTTTATACTGTATGATTATTTTCAATCCAACATAACCCTCCTTAGTAGAAGTAGAAATAGATAGATTTAAGGAGTCATTTCAAACTACCTATAGAAGCTATTTAAAAAATGCTTATTAGGAAAAGATATTACAAAATGCATAAAAAACAATTGCATCAGCTAATGCCCATGATGATGGGACAGTTTTTTGTTTTTTTTTTTAATCTGAGGATATAAGAGGATTGTGGACTAAGAAAGAAAAACATCTTTTTGACATTCTAGGCATTGGCACTCAGTTATATCATTTGATACTCACCTGCCTGTTATCAATAGGAAAAAATTCAGGTCTTAAGTGTCGCCGAAGCAACAGGTAATCATTGAAAATAGCATTATGTATTACCAATTAAACCAATTTCTTAGAAACCAAGATATTCACCAAGTTTTAAATATAATTGAAACCATAGAACATAAGCAAGTAAAATATACGTATAAAGTAATAAATCCATTCATTAGTCATGAAGACAAATATGAAGATAAATATGAAAATAAAAATGAAGATAAATATCAACATTCTTAATTTTTTTCTGTTAAGAGGTATTTCTTGCATATTATTCAGCATTATGAGAAATAAATATTCAGAAAAAAATAGTAATTTTTATAAAGTTGTCAGGCCCTACCTAAATATATTTAAGAGTATTTTTTCAATTAACTATTCTTTTTTATTTAAAAAGTTTTGTTTTAATGTCTAAAATAGTGCTTAACCAATTAAGAAAATCTGACATGTTACCATTCACAAAAAAAAATTTTGAAATAGTTAATACAAGATTTTATTTTATAAGGGTAAAGAAGTCTCTTTTCTCTGTAATAAAATGACCATTTAAAGGTAGCTTTCTTAATTTTTCTTACATAAATCATAAGAATTAGCTATAGCAAAACTAAAAATGTGTGGTCTGTGTCTGGCAATTTTATGCAAAATGAGGGAAAATTCCTGTTGTTACTAATTACAATAAAGAGAAAAATAAAATAATACCGTTAAATGAAGGTATGTTTAATAACATTCTATACAAACACCTGATTCCTCTCACCTGCTAATAAGTACCATTCCTTTGATTGTAATAAGAAAGACCTTACTCAGTTGGGGAAGTAGAAGAAAGAGCTGACATGTATCACTCATAATCACTCACCACCCAATTAAAGACTCCAATCTGTTCACCATTTACGAAGTGCTGTCAAAAAATTTAACCTAACTTTGATACATACTTTAGATTTCACTAAAATTTGCATTACAAATTTACTCAAAAAGACGAGATAAATGACCCAAATAATCAATGGCAAATGTGAATAAAGGGAAGAGAAACTGTCATATTAGCAGAATTAAGAGACAATTCAACCAAAGGTAAATCACGAACTTCAGCTGGGTTCAATTGGAAAAACTACCTGCACAAAGGTACTCATGAGGAAATTAGAGAAACCTGAACACTGACTGGATAGTTGTTGATATTAAGAAGCTATCATTAATTTTCAGCATGGTAATGACATTATTTTTTTTTTTTTAAAGAGTCCTTATAGTTTAGAGACAGATACTGAAATATTTACCCAGTGAAAGGAAACTGTGTGTGTGATTTGTTTCAAAGTTATTTGGGTGAAGATGGAAGGCAATTAAGGAGGATAAAGATTAAATGAGACCGGCCATATGCGATGACTGTTAAAACTGGGGTCTTTTTGTATGTGTTTGGAAATAACTACGATTAAAAAAAAAATTAAACTTTATGCACAATTCTTAATCCTCCAGTCAGAAAAATGGCAGAAAAATATTCAATATAACTTTAACAGTCTAAGCCATCTAAGTAAAAAAGATGAAACAATTCAGAAATTTTCTAACCAAATTATAATTTAAACAATTAAAATTAGTTCTTTATCCAATTTTTTCATCCACAACTGAAATGATAAAGTAAAATGATAAGGTAAATGGGCTTAAATAACAGGCACCCATCAAACACGATCAAAACTAATCTATAATGGTGTCAAACAAAAAGCAAATGGAAGGTCAACTGTGGCTAAATGTAACTTCTATAGCCATTGTCTGACTCTATTAGAAAATATATTAATACTTTGCATGAAGAAGAAACATGTAATACATCTAGGGTGTGGTAAGTTAGACCATTTATTGATGAAAATCACATTACAGGAAAAAAAAAAAAAAAACTGCTCCAATAATCTTTACATGGTTCTGGAAAATGCGTTATCAGTAGAGTAAGATTTTAAAAATACTGAAGTGGCTAAAGAGTTAGCTCTCTACAAGAATTCAGATGGATATCAGAAATTCTCCAAAATTCAAGAAGTCAATCTATTTAGAAAGATCAAAACATCTATGTCTCTCATTGAGAAATAGCCAATATTTTTCTCCCAACAGTTATTCATCTAAGAGTAGAATTTATCAATAGTGCTGACCTAATTTTTCTTTCAAAAACAAACCATGGGTTTAAAAGCAAGTTTTTTTTTTTTAATATAGCCTATTTCTAAATGCTAAAGCAGCACATAAGAACCACCTGAAATGTATTATCTTAATAACAACCATTTTATTAAGTAACTCAGCACTAACTCAGCTGTCTTTGCTCCCACTCCTGAGGGATAAATCTCCCATCTTTCCAAGAAACTTTCTCTATATCCAGCAGGAGTCCCCAACCCCTGGCCTGCAGACTGGTATCAGTTTTGTGACCTGTTAGGAACCAGGGCACACACCCAGCAGCTGGTGAGCAGCACACAAGCGAGCAAAGCTTCATCTTTATTTGCAGCCACTCCCCAGTGCTAGCATCACTGCCTCAGCTCCACCTCAGATCATTGAACATTAGATTCTCATAGGAGCACTGGTCCCTGGTGCCAAAAAGGTTGGAGACTGCTGAGTCATAGTTAAATCAGTCCTTAATTATCAATTTGCAAATACCAACAGAAACAATTTTACCACAGGAACTCTAAGTACATTGTTCTTTCTCTGCAACTCACTCATTTTATGACTAGACATGTCCTTTATCTGTAAAGATCAGTAGCTCTTAACTTTTACTGAAGGAACATGTTTTTTTTTATGATTAGTAAAGTGCAGAGGCCAGCAAACTGGCTGTAAAAGAAATAATCATAAATATTTTAGGCTTTGAGGGCCACTTACAATCTGTTATAAATCTCTTCTTTCTTTTTTCTTTCTTCTTTTAAACACTTTAAAACTATACAAAGTTTTTTGGGGTTTTTTTTTGTTTGTTTGTTTGTTTTAGTTTTCTGGTTGTCCATATAAGAACAGGCATGGTCCAGATCTGCTCTCATGTCACAGTTTGCCACTGTGGTAGGCTGTGTAAATCTGAAGGTAAATTATTTCACTTTAAATACCAGCTCTACCATTTGTTCATTCAAATAATTTAGCACATAACATTAGATATACATTCTAAAATCTTTACATTTCTCTTCAATTGCAAGCTGTAACTCAAAAATTATGATAATCATTAGCTCAGGGTTCTGCAATAGCCTCCTAAACTTGTTTTACCAACTCCAATAATATCTCTTCAAAGTAACCTGACTGGTGTTTTCAAAACACTTAGATATCTGATAATGTCTAAACAACCTTAAATGGCTTTCCATTGCTCTTAGGATGGTGGCCAAACTCCATTACCTCAATGTGGTTCTTGATTACTTCTATCTTCTCCAATCCTATCCACTACCTCTATCTCCTTTGCTCTCTTCTCCAACCACACAGGCCTTTTTTTTTCCCCCAACAATGCCTGCTCCCTCCCATCAGAAGAGCCTATACAAGACCATTATCTAACTACCCTCCTAATGTCTTGATGTAGCTACTGCCTACTCAATTTGACAGTCTCACACATGTCATTTCCTGAGAGAGACCTTCCTGACCTTCCACATATAGTATAGGTCAGGACCCATTATACATATTCCCTGCACTCTTTACCTCTTCTTCAGTATATTGTATATTAATTTGCATTGTTATTATTTGAGAGTAAAGTCTCTCTCCCCCCAACAAAACTATAAATTACAGAAAGGCAGGATATCTTTTGCTCAGCACTACAACTCCACGACCTATCACAGTGTTTATCATATAGTTAACTTTTTATAAACATTTGTTCAATGAGTAGATTCAAGGATAAGTGATGTTGTTTCATATGAGTGTATAAAATAATTTGTTCTCAATAAAATCCCTATATAGATAGTTTTGTTATTGACAGTTTACAGATGAAGGTCAGGTTTCTATAGGTTAAGAACTGAGTCACCCAAACACTATGACAAACTGAAGCAATGCACTGTAGGTAGGGGGAAAAAAAAACAAAAACAACAACAACAACAACAAAAACATTTTATTTTGGGTAATTATTGAAAGAAATACAAGATAAAAAATCCTCAAGAACAAGTCACCACAATTTCAACAAGAAACCTAAAAAGGGAATGACAAAGAGACATCAGAGGATTCTTTAGCATTTTTTTAGAAAGGGGGTAAAAAGTAAAAGGATGCATAAGGAAAAAAAAAATGACTTTTAATCATTAATGCTATATAGGGAACATCTTCACACATGTTAGCATTCACATGGATGCCAGAACTTCTATAGCCCACTTATGTATAATGCACAGATATATAGCAAATTAGGAGATGTTCTATGAGGTAGTGGAGAGCCAGGGTAGTATGTAGAGTTACCAGCCATCCCAGTCTGCCAAGGAATAAGAAGGTTGCCAAAACATGTCACTTTGAGTTTTAAACCTTGGAAAATCCTAGACAAACCAGGACAAGTTGGTCATCTTAGCAGTATATGCAATAAGACTAGAGAAGGTGAGTATCGCCAATTATTTATAAAACACTGGATGTGAAGTGGGCAAGGAGGCAAGTTGTAGAAGGAAAATAAGTTAGGGACAAACTCTCTGGAATCAGAATGTCAACCAGCACCAGATATCAAGTGAAATAGGCCCAGAGTAAGATCTTTAGAGGCCTTAGGCACCTACTAGGTCAAAGTGGACTAAGTCTAATGCTGTTCCCCCAAAGTACTTCATAATACACATTTTAAAACTTTCTGTCAAAAAACAAAAGGTGTACACATTCTAAAATTAAGAGGCTTTTTCTTAAGTTTTCTAATTTTCTTTTTGGGATCCATGTTTTGTGATTATAGATATACATACTTAGTCTGTCTACTATTTAATGGAAGACAAATTTCAAGACAGTCAAAAGAGGTATTGACATAATGCTCAAGAATCCCAACAACTAGTTGCTTTCAGAATGCTACAAAAGCTTAAAGGCTCTTAAGAATAACATACAAATAAATCCTTATTTCTGCAATCAATAAAACAAATAATTGTTAAGCTAAGATTGGAATTACAGAATAAGAGACTCAATTTTTTTCTAGTATGAGTTGTAATTTTTAATATAAAAAATTGTGGGCCCTTCTATAATCATATTAACTATAACAACCATTGATCAAGAAAATTATGAGATGGATAAAAAAGATATGGTACCTGTATGTAATGGAAAATTATTCAGCCATAAAATGAAATCTTACCATTTGTAATGACATGGATTGACCTAGAGGGTATTATGCTTAGTGAAATAAGTCAGATAAAAACAAACACGAGACAATTTCACTTATATGTGGCATCTAAAGAACAAAATAAACAAGCAAAATAGAAACATGCTCATAGAAACATACTCATAGATACACAGAACAACCTGGCAACTGCCTGATGGGAAGGGGATTGAGAGGCTGAGTGAAAAAGATGAAGGGATTAAGTACAAATGGTAGTTACAAAGTAGTCACAAGAAGATAAAGTATAGTATAGGGAATATGGACAATAATATTGTAATAACCGTGTATAGTGCCATGGGAGTACTATGCAAATTGGGAGGATCACTTTGTAAATTATATGCTATACCACTGAAAAAAATATAAAATAATATTGAATATCAACTCTAATTGAAAAATAAAACAAAGAAATTATAACAAAATGTTGATATAAATACAATGACATATTTAATAATGTATTTTCTCCTATCTCAACAATATCTATATACTTTAGAAAAACATTAATATACATATATGACCCATATAATCCATTCAATCTGTGCAAAAAAAATAACTTTATTTAGAACCCCCTTTCAATAACTTCCTTTAGTAACACCCTACTCCCCTCAAAATAACTATCCATGACCTAAATGTTAAGAACTCAACTTAAACATGATTGGTAATAAGGAGAAAATTCAGGGGGACCCACTCCTCCATATCCATCCTAATTCCCTCCCAGAAATATAGAGATAAAACACAAGGACTGGACTATAGCCAAAAACTATACATTAAGTTCCAATAATTGTTTCTAGAACTTAGAAGGGGAAAGGAAAATTCAAACACTAAGAATAAATTATGCTAAGGAGGGCTTCAATTAGAATAAAATGTGTCTGAGCTTCCTGTCAAGATGGCAGAAAAAGCAAACACTGTACTTGCCTCCTCCTCCAAACACATCAAAATTACAACTAAACTACAGAACAGTCATAACTGGGAGACACTTGAGTCTAATGAACAGAAGTCCTACAATTGGGGACACACAGCAGAGGCCACTTCAAGACTGGTAAAAGAGGCAGAGATGCAAACAGGCTGGTCCCACACCTGCATGAGGTGATTGTGAATCCGGAGAGACATCCTGGCTGCAGAGGCTCTCCTCAAAGGAGCATGGGGTCCACACTGGGCTCCCCAGCCCAGGGATCCATTGCTGAGAAGTCGCCATAATTTCTGGTTGTGAAAACCAGCAGAGATGTGGTTGAGTGAGACAAAGGGTCAATGGAGTAGCAGATATTCCTCTAAAGAGGCAGGCTCACTTGCTAACAGCTTCACTCACTCAGAGCTCCAGGGCTAGGGCAGTGGCTCAAAAGATACCAAGGGCATTAGGAGAGGAACTGAGTTCTCTGGCTTCAGGGCAAGGGCTGGAGGGGCAGCTCTCTCCCAGAGAAAAGTGCTGACAGAATCCATTGTTCCTTTATTGAGTCCTCCCCTTTCCTGGTGTGCAGACCCAGGCAGCCACCATATCTGAGTCTCCATCAACCTGTATCCATAGGTTCACTGCAGCATTATTTACAATAGCCGAAATATGAAATCTACCTGGATGTCCATCAATGGATGAATGGAGAAAGAAGAGGTGGTACATACACACAATTAAATATTACTCAGCCATAAAAAAATAAGAATGAAATCTTGCCATTTGCAAGAACATGGATGGACCTAAAAGATACTGTGCTGAGATAAGTCAGACAGAAAAAAACAAATGTCATATGATTTCATTTACATATGGAACTCAAAGAACAAAATAAAAAAAAAAAAAAAAAGAAAAACAGAAACAAATTCAGAAAGAGAATATTTTGATATTGCCAAATGGAAGGAATGTTGAGGAGTGGATAAAAAAAAAAACAAAGGAAAAAAAAAAGTACAAACTGGTATTTATAAAATAGTCATGGGATGTAAAGTATAGCATTAGGAATATGGTCAATAACATTGTAATAACTATTTATGGTGTCAGGTGGTACTAGATTTATCAGGGTAATCATTTTGTTAGTTATATAAATGTCTAATCACTGTTGTACACCTGAAATTAATATAATATCATATGTCAGGTATAATTTAAAAATTTTAAAATACTTTTAAATAAAGAATAAAAAATGGTTTAAGAAAGAAAAAGTTAAAAAAAAGGTGCACTGTAGGCCTTACTCAAATACAAACTCAAAAATGAGCCAATACATGGGGTAGCTAACCAAAATAAAAAATCAGTCTTAACATGAGAGGTGATGGACAATCCTACTGTAATCTGTGCAGCCCATGAGTGAAAAATTATAAGACATTTGGTGTATTACATTAAGGAGAATTTTGACAAACACTGGGTTTGACCAGCATGATTAGAAGTCTTACAATCATATCACATATTGAATAGATGAGGGATTGAGAATTTTCTCCCTGAAAAACAGATTTACCACCTCCTCATCTCCTCATATTTGAATAGAAAAAAATAGGTTTTGCCTGTCTTATTTTATAGGAGATAACTGGCTGGGGGAAGAATTAATGGAGAGGAGACAGATTTTGTATTGATACTGTCTTAATCCATTCAGACTGCTATAACAAAATACCATAGACTAGAGGTAGCTCATAAAAAAGAGGCTGGAAGTCCAAGGTCATGGTACAGCATGGTCAGAGGAGAGCCTTCTTCCTAGTTCATAGCCAGCACCTTCTCACTGTGTTGTCACATTGTGGAAGGGGCTGGAGTATCTTTGGAGCTTTTTATAAGAGCACTAAACCAATCTATGAGGACTCTCTCTCATGATTTAAGCATGACCCAAATGTCCCACATTCTAGTACTATCACCTTTGAGGATTAGGATTTCAACCATGAATTGGGGCAGGTGGGCAGGGCATATATATTCAGACCATAACAAATACAAAGTACAATTCAAATAATGCAGAATGAAAGAATTTGACTTAAAAGAGTAGTTTCTTATATCTTTACAAATATTAATACAAAGACTAAAGGACAATTTTCCAGGATTTATGACTTAGAGAACACACTTAAACTTTTCAAAAATTATGAAATATACATTTAGGTGTAATTTTAATGTCAAAGGAAAAGGGATTCGCTTCTTTCACAGACAGAGCAGACTTTAACCTGTTGAATTCAAAGGTTACAGCAAACACCAGTAACAAGAATCTCCTTTGAATGGAACTATGTAACACATCTGCTGGCCAAATGCTTTAGCAGAAACTATAAACTGTCTGTCAGATTTCTGGTCCCAAGATTGTGTAGTTTGTTTAAACAAATTTGGTCTATTGCCGTATACATTCCATATTTTACATAGACACTGAAAATATTTCCCAGTCTCATAACCAAAGAGCACCGGTAGTAAAGTTGACAATCAGAACAAAACAGCTGGGGCTGAGATAATATATTCCTACAAATGAAAAGATTTGCTTTAGGGCAGAGGCCATCTCAAGATGGACTGTGGTTAAGCAAGCTGAGCTCTAAAAGAAAGTTGTAAGGGTAAAGTGCCTAAAATGAGATGACCTTTACTTCTCAAAAATGGGGGGAAAATCATTTTGAAAAAGTCTTCCTGATCCAAAGGAACAAAAATAAATAAATCTGGGACACAAAATTAAAAGTGGACTTAATAAAGTGTGCTGTGGCTCAAATGAAAACAGAGGAGAAAAGTCACAACTTCCATTCATCATTTTCAAGTATAGTGAAACATTTGCTTCTTCCACTCCACATCCCATCCCCATGAACACATTATAAAATATTTGTTAAAAGAGGACATTTTCTTATTATATTCACTCTGTATAAAATTAGTACATTTAATCTGAGCAGAAGCCCAGCCTTACACTGCCTTAGGAGTTTTTAGGCATCTTTTTGACAATTCAGAATCCTCCCCTACAACTTTCTAGTTCTCCACATTGTTCTTCAAGTTGAAGTTGCTATATAAGAGATTGCTAGAAAACTGAATCACTATATTATATATTTTGAAGAATTAAATTAAATGTAAATGATTTTATATCTACAACTATAAATATCATCTATAGAATTACTACAAGTACTTCAAAAATAAGAAACTTTATTATTTGTTTTGGTTGTAAACTATCACAAACTTTCATCTTTAAGTAAAAGAAATGTCTTATTTTTTTAGGGTATATCCCAGAGAAAAATATTAAAAAAAACATTTTAGCATTCGCTATGCCAAGTTAGAGCTTTTTAAAAAAAAAAACTATATATAAAAATTATGATTTTATATATACATATATTTTAATATATGACTGATTTTTCCTTTGCCAACCACTCTTTGTAACTTAATGTTTTGACTAGGTGATAAAGTAGAAATAAATATTCTTTTGACACCCTTTCTCCCAGACATCTAGCTGACTTTTCCTCAGGTGATACTAATGATATTGCTCTTACAGATGCTTTCAGAGATATGTAAATACATATATAAGCAAATATCTTATACCCTACACCCTGTTCTGCAACTTTTGAAAAATTTTTTACATATCTTTGGGATATTTTCAAATTGAATCCAGCTGCACAACATTCCATCACATGGATGAACCATATTTAATTAACCACCATGCTAGTAACATTCCTAATCCAATGTTCTACTTGAAAAAAAAAAAAAACTGCAATTGATAATGATGTATAAGTCATTTCTTACATGTAAAACCATATCTGTAAAATAAATTCTAAGTAGATTTTCTGGGTCATACATTTTCCTCACATTTACAATTTAGTTTTTGACTTTATTTTGACTGTATGATTTTCACCATGCAGAATCTCTAATTGTTCTAATGACATTATGTTTATCAGCCATTAACTCTTATCGGTTTTGTGTTATACTTTAGAAAGGTCTTCCACATGCTGCAATTAAAAAATAACTCTTCCATAATTAATATTATAATAAAATAATAAATTATTCCATATTTTATCTCGTACTTTTATAGTTTCACTTTTTACATTTGTATCTTTTATCATATGATTGATGCTGAATATATGGAATGTTAAACCCACCGAGGGTTTGTCTCATATTATTCCAAACAAGGCCTTAGGTTCCACTCTAAATTACCAAAACATGTTTATTAATGTTTTAATGAGAAATATTTATTTTAATTATGATTGCAAGGTGAACTTTTTTTTTAAAGACAGAATAAACCAAAAGGTAGCTTTACATGTCTTAAAGTATACAAATTTTGAAAATACTCAAATAGGAACATAATACTGTTCCACAATTTGGTTTTTTTCTAAGTAAAACTGGCTTTATAACACTATTTTGAGTGGTTTTAAAGTCCCATATATAGAAGTTCTCTATGTGTTCCCATCTGCCACACTGACAAAAACTCTTCTAAGATGCAGTCACCTCTGACCCAATTAGCTCCCTGTTTTATAAAGTGCTTGATTTTCCTGATTTCTTCTCTCAGCCTTAAATAGTAACTTCCTTAAATTCTAAACCAGATCTTATGTTAAAAGACATACATGGATGTTCTCACAGACAAGTCATTGTTGACAAGTTTGGTCTCTCTGATAAACCTTAGGACCTTGAGACAGCCATCCTTCCAGTATAGCCTCAGACACACAAATCACGGTGCATCAGAACCCCAGCACTCCCAGAGCAAGAGTTGGGGATGGCGTGGTGTGGGGAAGTATGCACCTCGACATGGGGCTAAACAGGCTTGAAGGTCAGCAGCAAAGGAAGTCTACCCAACTGACCTTGTACCTTATTTCATGAAAAACAATATAAAACCCTAAACATGTTTCTCTAAGTTTTATACCCATTACAATGTGTGTGATAGGTCAATATTAGCAGGGATCCAAACATCTTTCTGAAGATGCATTTATATTCTCTCAGTGCTTTATGTAGAGTTTTGCTCACATTCAAAATAAGAAGAAAATAAAAAAGATGAATATCACAAAGTAAGCACACATATACAATTAAAACAAGTTCCTCATAAACAGCTTATTTAAGAAATTAAAGTGTTCAATTTCAATCCACTATCATTCAGGTAATAAAGAGACAGAAGTATAATGTGTACATCACCTGTCTTTAACTAAATATTTGTTTGTTGACCTTAATGAGTTATGTGATAAGTGGCCCCTCTAGGCCTCTAGACATCACCAAGTCCATTCAACCTTGGACCATGAGCTTGCACCAACCTATTCTGACATCAGATTCTTCAATTCCAAGCTCCTTTACAAAGTTATTTCTCTTCCTGTCTTTTACTTTCCATCAGTGGACAAATCTCTATTGTGACATGTTTTTACAACAGTTGACTACTGAAATAAGCTTTGAACAGATTTTTTTTTCTATTTCTTAAAGGATATTTAAATAATAATTTGTAGCTATTAAAGCAAAACATTTCAAGAAGATTTACAAACAGCTCACTAGAAAGTAGATTTCACTTGTGACCAGCCGAACAGAGAATATGCTTTGTAATGATGCCCTAAGTAAGTCCTAGAATCAGGGCATAATGTCTTTTCAGCCAAAAAGCACACTTATGATTTCTAAGGATAAAATAAATATGTATTCTTAACATTAAAAATAAAAAAGTTGACCAGTATCTGGTTTTATATTCTCTTCTTCAATTTTAGTTCCTGTCGTATTCCAGTCTCAGAGCTGGAATCCCAAATACCCACCACCCAGCAGAGGCAATTCACTACATCTTTGCCTGGCTTACCATTCTCAATTTGCTCAGTGCTAACACTCACAACATCCAAGATTGCTGCTAACAATCTATTGCCCAAAATGTACTAAACAAGAAGAAAGTCTGAATCAGGACCCCTGACTATCCTTTAGCCTGTATATATATATCACAGTTTCCAATACATTACAGAGAAATGTTTTTGTTTACTCATTCTTGGATCATTCTACCTATATCTCTCCTATACCTACCTTATATCCCCGGGGACTGCTGAACCCTGAAGATCCAACTGGATCCGTAATCCAGACAGCCTCAGGTTTGGTCCATCATGTCAATGTCCTTGTCCAGTGGTTCTCAATTATTAACATGTATCAGAAATACCCAAAGGCTTATTAATATATAATTTATGGGTCACACACCCAGAATTTCTGATTTGGTATATCTTGAGGGAGGCTCAGGAATAATTTCTGAGCACTAGGCATCAGAACTGGTAGATGCTGATGACACTGAACAATTATCACACTATAAGAACTGAATATTAGGTATGCCAATGAATATACACACTTAAGTATCTCTGATTCTAGATAACAGCCCAGTAAGGAGGTTAAACAATGAAGGAAGAAATCAAAAGTAGTTGGAATAGTACCAGAGAAAAATAAATTTATGTGGGCCTCAGAGATAGGATAAGATTTAGCTTATCAGAAATATGATGAAATAATAGTTTTCAATATCTAAAAATGATGAGAAATGGTTAATTGCAAATCATCATTTAGAAGTGAGAGAGGACAGCTGGAAGCCAAGATAGGGCAGACCATGGAGGCAAAGGATAAGGGCACTGGGTTCTGTAAAGAGGAGTGCCACAGAAGGCTTTGAGCACAGAATTAACATTTTTTATTACAGCTTTATTGAAATATAATAGACAGTTTCTTATATTTACAGTGTACAATTCAGTATTTTTTTTAATTATAGGTGGTATACAGTATTAGTTTCAGTTGTACAACATAGTGATTAGAGACCTATATAATTCACAAAATGATCACTCCTATAAATCTAGGGTCTCTGTCACCTTATAATTTATAATGTACTGACTATATTCCTTATGCTATATTTTATATCTCTGTGACTATTTTCTAACTATTTTTATTTCTTTATTCTTTGCTCTTTTTCACTGATCTTCTCAACCTACCAGCCCTCTAGTAACCTTCAAAATATTTTCTGAATCTATGAGTTTGTTCCCTTTTAGTTGTTATTTATTTTGTTCTTAGGATTTCACAAGTACATGAAATCATATGGCATTCAGCTTTCTCTGACTTACTCCATTCAGCACAATACCCTCTAGGTCCATCATGCAATATCTTTCTCCATTTCCTTACTTTTAGTCTGTGTGTGTCTTTAACCTGAAGTGAATCTCTTGATGGCAGCATATGTAAGGATCTTTCTTTCTTATTCATTCAGCCACCCTATCTATTGATTGGAGCACTTTACTCTTTTTCATTTGAAGAACCTGTTGATAGATATGTAATTATTATCATTCTTTATTCACATTTTTAATACATATTTCTTTCTTCTTCTTAAAGAAGTCTCTCCAACACTCCCTGTAATACTGGCTTGGTAGTGATGAACGCTTTTAGCTTTTTCTTGTCTGAGAAGCTCTTTATTTATCTTTCGACTCTAAATGATAGCTTTGCTGGATAAAGTAATCTCAGTTGTAGATCCTGGTTTTCATCACTTTGAATATTTTGTACCAAGCCCTTCTGGCCTGCAAAGTTTCTGTTGATAAAGCAACTTTCAGTTTTATGAGAGCTCCCTTGTAGGTAACTGCTTTTCTCTTAAAGCTTTTAAGATTCTCTGTCTTTAACCTTTGACATTTTAATTATGATGTGTCTTGGTATGGACCTCTTTGGGTTGAACTTTTATGGGAATCTCTGAGCTTCCTGGGATTGTATTTCTACTTCCTTCACTAGGTTAGGGGACTTACCCATCATTTTCTTCATATAGGTTTTCAAATTCTTACTCTCTTCTCCTGATACCTCTACGATGAGAATGTTGTTATGTTTGAGGTTGACCATAAGCTCTTTAAATTATAATCACTTTTTTATTTTTATTTTTTGTTGTTGTTGCTGTTCTGATTGGGTGTCCTCCGCTACCCTATCCTCTATATTCAAACTTCCGCTTCATCCACTCTGTTGATCCCTTCAAATATTCTTTTCATCTCAGATAATGTGTTCTTCATTTCTGACTGGTTCCCTTTTATAACATCCATCTCCATTTTTTACATTTTTTTATCCCTTTGTTAAAGTTCTCACTAATTTCATCTACTCTTCCCTAAGTTCACTGAATATCCTTATAACCAGTGATTTGAACTCTACATCTGGTAAACTTCTTGACTCCATTTTTCCTGGAGCTCTGTTCTGTTCTTTCATGTAGAACATACCTCTTTGTATTCCTATTTTGGCTGCCTTTCTGTGTCTGTTTCTATGTATTAAGCAAAGTTCCTGAGTCTCCCAGTCTTATTAGTGTGGCTTTGTGTAGTAGGAATTCAGTGGCACAGTCCTGAGGGGTCCAGGCGTTGCCTGTGCCCTTTGGGGCTATCTGGTAAGATTCACCAACCAATCCCCAGATGACCGAGACCCATGTTATGTTTATAGTTGCCTCAAACCACACCAGAAACTGATGCCAGTTGCCACCAGTGAAGGTCTTAGAGCTGCTCAGCTAGGGGCACAGAGCATGCTGAGGACACCAATGGGTGTATCTTGAGTAGGGCTACAAATTGGGAGGGGCAGTTTCAGGGAACACTCTGGGTGAAGTGAACTCTGTTATCTAGTTTGATGTTTCAGATATGGCAGTGCCCATGTCCAGAAGCTGGTGAGGGGAGGGCTCAATATAGTAACAATGGATACTACCAGAATTTCTACCAAAATAAAACCTCACCTCTGGTCCTCACCTCAAAGCCTGACAACTCAGTGTGGCCCTGTATGTCCCTGGTACCCACAGTCTCCCCAGCCCTGAAGCTCAGAGGAAGCAAGTCTGTCACAGCAAAAGTTCAATCATGGTCATGGCCTCTTTAAGAGAAACATCTACACCTGCCAGCTGCAGCTGTCACAGCTTCTGTCTCTCTCAGCCATGTGGAACTGGGCAGCCTCGCCTCTCTTCTCCCTCCTACCATTGCAGGGTGATTTCTTATTTCTCTCCTTAGTTGCAGTGCCTCTGTTCATCCAGACCCCAGGCAACTGTTTGCTGTTTGCTCTGTGGTTTCATCATAACTCTCGTGCAGTTGCAAGGAGATGTATAAAGCCTCTACACTCTATGCCATCTTGCCCCTTCTCTTGAGGATTAACATTAAGGTGCCATCATTTCATTTACTCCTTCAAAAACTACTGTGTGCCTGCTACTTGCCAGACACTGTTCTAGAGGCTGAAGATTCAAAAGTGAACAAAAGAAACAAAAAATAAATTTTTGTCCATCTGCATTAGAATTAAGTTTACATTCTAATGCAGGTAAACAAACAAACAAACAAACAAAAAACAGTTTTATCTAACCTACAAAACTAAAGACAAAAGAAGAGGGATATAGGTTTTTTTGAATGTGCGGCATATTGTGATAACATAACTAAGTTTCACTGAAAAGGTCACATGAAGCATAAGAAGTGAGCTAGCTATGCATATATCAAGGGAAAGCTTTCCAATAAGAGGAAATGACAAATATAAAACTCTAACTGAGACAGATTCAAGCCTTATATGTCCGAAGAGGAAAGAGGAGAGGATAGTTCAGGCACTAGAATAGACAAGAAGAGACTAAGTAAGATAAGAAATTATGAGTTTAGAAGTTAGAGTGAATATATTGTACAGAGCCTAGTAGATCATTGTAAAGATTTTGGCCTTTACTCCAATTGCAGTATGAAGCTATTAGAAAATTTTGAGTGACAGGGTGACTAGAGTTGCTAAAATACCATTATTAATAATAATGATGATAATAACAAAGGTCTAATAGTAGATACTATTAATTTATATAATCCAAGTACTACTACAGTTATTCCAATTTTATATTT
This sequence comes from Cynopterus sphinx, assembly GCA_030015415.1. NCBI lineage: Eukaryota > Metazoa > Chordata > Mammalia > Chiroptera > Pteropodidae > Cynopterus > Cynopterus sphinx. The sequence goes on from CM057381.1 coordinate 96,306,308, forward strand.
GCCCTAAATTCAACAGACTATAAATGTCAGAGTGCAGATTTGAACCCAGACACCCTGGCTTCAGAGTCTGTGCTCATAACTGTTATACAAATATGTCCTATAACATGACTAAAATTTTACAGAATTACTCTAGTTGCTCATACTGAAAGAGGTTAAGGGTAAACTGATGAAGCCTGATGGAGAGAGAGTTTACAACAAAAATCTAGGCTAGAGGCAATGTTGCAAAAGGAACCAAGAGGTAGCAGTAAGAAAGGTAAACAGTGGTCAGTTTGGATCTGTACGAAGGTATATTAAATGAGACTGACATATTAAATGTAAAGGCTGAAGGAAAGAAGTGAAGACAGACTCCTGATTATTTATGAAGAATAACTGTAAAAGATTAGTCTCCTGAATAGGTAAAATGCTAAGAGGAAGTATAAATCAAAAGTATTTACTATGACTTTCTAGATCATAATGTCCTATCTCTGTCCCAAATGGGATACAGTCCTTATACCATTTCTTCTGTTGATATTTGTGAGCTCCTGGAGGACTTATGGACACCAAAAATCAAATAACCCAAATGTAGGTAAAGTATTTTATTATAATGCATGAAACAGAAAAGTAACAGCTCCTCCTAAATGTAAGCTTTTCAAAATACTTTAGATTTTCACTGGTTTTAGCAGAAATCAATATGCAGGACTTTTCTCTTAAAAAAAAAAAAAAAACCTATTTGTGGAATAAGTAAGCCCTAGTTGTACGTTCCTGTATATGTGCCAACACTTCAAAGTCATTAGTAAGAAATGTGTTTCAAGGATCGAAATGTGTACATTGCAATTCAACTGGGGACATGATTTTTAGTTAAAATAGCAAGTCCAGCTGAACAGGAGTTCTACAACTAAAATCATAGAAGAAGTTGCCTCGAGACTGATAGGAGGGGCAGAGATGCAGAATGAGCTGGTCCCACAACTGCATGTGGCAGGTAAAAATTGGGAGGGATATCTTGACTGCATAGATCCCCCCACAGAAGCAAAAGGTCCCATTCCCCACAAGGCTACCCAGCCCAGGTATTCAGTGCCAGGAAGAGAAGTCCCTACAACTTCTGGCTGTGAAAACCAGTGAACTTTGTGGCTGAGTAAGACAGAAGGCTGCTAAAGTCCCAGGTATTCCTCTTAAAGGGCCCCCACGCATACTTACTCACCGATGGACTCACTAACTCTGAGATCCAGCACTAGGGCAGCAGCTGGAAAGGTGCCAGGAACGTACTGGGAGGAACTGAATTATCTGGCTTCAGAATGAGGGCTGAAGGGGGAGTTTTCTCCCAGACAGAAGTGCTAACAGAAGCCATTATTCCTTTGTTGAGCCCTGCCCTCTCCAGGTCTGCAAACAAAGGCAGCCTACATATCTGAGTCTCTATGAACCTGGCTACACTGGTCACCCCAACCTGGTGATTCCCTGAGACCACACGGGTTTTTTTCTATACAAAAGGCCAATTTTAGATTATGCTGTGGACTTTCCTAAAATCTCTCAAATGTTCAGAAAACTCAAACAAGATCTGGCCTCAGCATGCTCCATACTTTTTGCTAAGTAGCACCAAGCCTGGGACTAGTGGAAGCTAGCATCAATTTGTAACTTATTCTTTCAAGGCAGCTCCAAGCCCAGCACAGGTGGCAGCCAATCCACAGGTGGACTGCTTTGTGGCTCAAATTAAGTGGCCCTAGGCAGGTCACAGGCTGCGACTAAACTTGGGTGAACATGGCCTATGGCAAGGTACCTTCTAGGAGGCTGAGAGGCCAGCACACCTGGTGGCTAGCTTCAGATAGAACCAGAGCACCACTCTGCAGCCTCCAAGGATGGCACACCCAAAGGGCAGACAGGACAGTCACCAGAGCCCTGCTAAAGTGAATCCTGCTCTGCAGGGACAGCCCCTGCACAGTAGCTCCTTCCCTATAGCCACAGCCATTCCTGACAACAAATCAGCCTGAGGGTCAATCCCATCCAATTATGTGCAAACAAGAACCAAGGTTCAATTATAAAAGGAGAACACACACAATCCACACAAGGGATGCACCTGGACTACCCTGCTCAGGTTACCAGGGAGACTGCACCACTGGCCCCCACCAGACACCTACTATATAAGGCCATTCTACCAAGACCAGGAGACATAGCAGCAGCCCTAATACACAGAAACAAACACAGGAAGAGAGCCCAGAAAAGGAGACAAAGAAACATGTCCCAAATGAAATGACAGAACAAAGCTCCACAAAAAGAACAAAATGGAGACAAGCAATCTACCAGATGCAGAGTTCAAAGCACTCTTTATAAGGATGCTCAATGATCTCAGTGAAAACTTTAACAAAGAGATAGGGAACATAAAAGTGGGGACAGAAAATATTTTAAAAAGAGCCAGTTAGGAATGAAGAATACAGTAACTGAAATAAAGAATACATTAGAGCAGAGGTCCCCAGACTTTTTGGCTCTAGGTAACGGTGCTCCTATGAGAATCTAATGCCTGATGATTTGAGGTAGAGTTGAGGCAATGATGCTAGTGCTGGGAAGCAGCTGCAAATGCAGCTCACCACTCACCTCCTGCTTTGTGGCCTGGTTTCTAACAGGCCACAGACTGGTACCAGTCCATAGCCTGGGGGCTGGGGACTCCTGCATCAGAGGGAAGCAACAATGGATTAGATAAAGCAAAGGATCGAATTAGTGTTTCAGAATATAAGGTAGCAAAAATAACCCATGCAGAACAGCAAATAGGGAAAAGAATCCAAAAACATGAGATAGTTTAAGAGGCCTCTGGGACAATGTCAAATATACCAACATTCACATCACAGGAGTACCAGAAGGAGAAGAGAGAGCGCAATGACGAAAATTTGGTGAAGGAAATAGACATATAAGCCCAGGGAGCACAGACAACTCCAAACAAGATAAACCCAAAGACGCCTATACCAAGACACATCAGAATTAAAATGCCAAAGGTTAAAGACAAAGAAAGAATCTTAAAAGCAACAAAAGAAAAGCAGTTAGTTACCTACAAGGGTGCTCCAAAAGACTGTCAGTTGATTTCTCAACAGAAACTTTGCAGGCCAGAAGGAACTGGCAGGAAATACTCAAAGTGATGAAAAGCAAGACCTACATCCAAGGTTATTCTACCCAGCAAAGCTATCATTTAGAATGAAAGTACAGGTAAGAGCTACCCAGACAAGAAAATGTTAAAGGAGTTCATCAATGCCAAAACAATATTACAAGAAATGTTAAACTTCTTTATAAAGAAGGGGAAAAAGATAAAAAGTATGAATAATAAAAATGGCAATAACTACACATCAACAATTATTTTAAATATAAATGAATTAAATGCTCCAGTCAAAAGACATAAATAGATAGGGTGGTTGAATGGATAAGAAAACAAAATCCTTACATATGCTACAAGAGACTCACTTCAGGTCAAAAGATATACACAGATTGAAAATAAAGAGATAAAAAAAAAAGATTTCATAAAAAAAGATATTAAAAAAAAAAGGCTGGGGTAGGTATACTTATATAAGACTTTAAAAAAGACTTTAAACAAAGGCTACACCAAAAAAAAAACTAAGAAAAGACCCAGTAATCCCATTTCTGGGTATTTAACCTAAGTTATCCAAAACATTACTTCAAAAGGACGTGTGCACCCATATGTTTATTGTAGTATTATTTACAGTGGCGAGAGATGGAAGCAATATGGGTGTCCACCAGTGGATGAATGGAGAAAATAGCTGGTACATATATATATAATTACTCAGCCATAAAAAAAGAATAAAATCTTGCCATCTGTAACAACATGGATGGACCTAAAAGGTTTGTGCTAAGTGGAGTAGGTCAGATAGAGAAAGACAAATGCCATACGACTTCACTTACATGTGGAATCTAAAGAACAAAATAAAAATGAAAAATAAAAACAGAAACAAACTCACAGATATAGAGAATATTGAGTGTTGCCAGATGATAAGGGGTTGGAGGGATGGGTGAAAAAGGAGAAGAGATTAAGAAGTACAAATTGATAGTTCAAATTTCCATGGGGATGTAAAGTATAATATGGTCAATGGTATTCTAATATCTATGTATGGTGTCAGATGGGTACTAGCTTTATTGGGGTGTTCACTCATAAGTTATACAAATGTCTAATCACTGTGTTGTAAACCTAAAACTAATATAAAATTTTATGTCAACTTAATTGAAAAATTAAAAATGTATTAAATTATGAAAAATAAAAAGAAAACAACTGAGGAAAAGAAATAGCAGCTATTGACAACAAACACTGTTAGAGGAAGGTTGCTATGAAAAATTGAACCCTCCCACCCTCTCTCTTTCCCTGTCTCTTGTAAGATATTTAATTCATACCTACCTGCAACACATTAGGAATGAATGGTTCAGCAACTGTTTCTTTAAGAAGGAGAAAAACATAGCAATTAAGGGATTAAGTAGTCATAAACAAGATCCACATTTAAAGAAGAAAAACAGCAAGGCATTAAATGGTCATAAATAAGACATATTTAAAGCAGATATTTATAAAATAGCTCTCTTTTAAATCTAATCTCAGCAGTTTAAATCCACACAGAGACAGAATACTCCTATATCACTGGGTCAGGTTTAATCTGGACAAGTCAGAAGCTCATCCAGGAAAACTGTGTAGCAGGAACCAGATCCCCTAGTTAGAAAGCTTAGCTAGCGTCAGATGCTGTGGGAAATCCTTAAAAGTCCAAGCTCTTGAGAAGCCTCTACACTCCGGAGTTAAAAAAGATGACACTCCCACGCTGAAAGGGTTCCTGGCATTACTCATCAGAGAACTGCTCCCCAGGGAAGTCTGATTTCACTTTGACCTAGAAGCAGGGGTAAACATTCAGTATTTTCTTATCATCGATGAATTCTCTAACACTACTTAATCACTGTTAATTCCAGAATTTCTCAAAGTAGAAGAAAATTCACAATAATGTCATAAACTCAGATGTTGTTTTATAGTTGTTTTATTATGTGTGCTTATACACACATACGCACGCACTCACACACACGTCAAAGAATATGGGTTAAACTATACTATTGATGTGTGGTTGTTCAGAAATATACAATATGACTTAAAATAAGAATAAAAAAGATTTCTGAAATTCACAATCTACTTTGTTAGCATTTTTAGTCATTGAGCATTCCAATCAGTTAAACCATAGAACCTTTGATCTTTATCTGAACATTTCTGATAGAAATCATTCTAAAAAATACTATAATTAACAAAGAATACCATATGTAACTTCTTCCTGATGTTTCATTATCATTTCTTACTGTATTTTTCAGTGATACAGTAATTCCCCAAAACACATGTAATTCTACAGAGCGATTTATCCCTGTAATAAGTGGCCCCAGAAAGAATGTTTTTCACATGCTGTTTCTGAACTTTAATTTCTTGGTCTCCATTTTGATGTCTGAGTGTCAGTATGCCTGTTTCTATCAAAAGCACAGCATGTTCCTTCAGTTACTGCCTACTTATAATTTGTATAATATATTATGTACTGAGAGGTAGAAAACACATTTGTTCATACTGTATTTTAAATAAAGTCAGTAAATGGTTTTCTTATATTTAATCATAAGTAATATAAAGAAATAGCTGAATGTTTGGATTAATTATGGGCAAAAAGTACAAAGTAAACTATATTAAAATTAAAATTGCTGTATTTCATAAATAAATATTCATCAATAATAAAGTGATCACTACTACACCAAGTCTATTTTTCTTGCATCTTATTTAAACTGTATACAAAATAAGATCTAAGATTTACAACAAAAGATCTAAGTTTATAAAATAAGATCTAAGATTAAGGAGGTTCTAGTTTTTATTGTAGGAAGTCAGGCTGACCTAAAACATTCTCAGACTAAAGCAGTAAAAAAATATTTCAGGCTTCCATGATATTTGGTGAAAAATCATGTTGCTTTGATAACTGTTAGAATGGCATTGAGAAAATTCAAAACTCCTTCTGGGGGAAAAAAATATACACATATACACGCCCACACCCTACCTACAAATTCTTCTGCCAAAATAAAACCAGTAGCAATTGAAGAGAAGAGAACCTTCAAAAGACATAACCTCCATACTCTTCCTGCTTCAGGATAGTAATTCTGGGCCCTGCATGACACCTAAAGAGCTTTTTAAAAATACTGATGCACAGGACCCACCTCAGTCAGACCAATTAATCATTCAGAATTTGGGGATTATTTTTTATTTCCCACCAGAGAGGTAGATTACTGTCATCAGAAACTTTTGTACAACAGGAGCACCACAGAGGCAGGAGCACCTAGAAATTGCAGCCTGTGAAAAGAAAAAGACTCTCACGCCTCAGAAGTTTATATTCCTGAACTACAGATTTAAACCATGACTTCACCCCACCATGGAACCCTGATAATAATCTCAGTGGCTTTCATCTTCATTTCCTAATAAATAATTATTAAACATTCTCTGTGATCAAGGTATCATGTGAAATGTTAAAGAGATCCCATGGGAAAAAGTATAGGATAATGTAAAATTCCAGGAGTTGACATATCACCAACTCCCATTTTACAGAAGTACATATTCAATGAATATTTTTGGAAGAAAGAAAGGCACTCAAATATTTTTGGAAGAATCAATCTATGTCTTCATGGATCTTACAATATAGTGCAGGTGGTAAGTAAATAATCATATGAATAAGTTTAAGTGGAAATTGTGATAAATGCTAATAATTAATTCAAAGCAAGAATGAAATAAGAGATTTTAACAGAGAAAGCTGTTTTAAATTGAAAGGCTAAGGAAAAACTCAGGAATTCACACTAAAACTGAGACTTGAAGGAAAGATAAGTTCAGGTGAAGAAATGTGCTATTTGTACAACGGGATGGAGAGCAATATAATCCAGTAACATTGATGTCTCAGTGGCCCCCTCTTTGCCAGCTATTCTGGATCTTTTCATTTTTGTTCCTAGAGAGTTATAAGACTGGTACCAATGTCTCTTACTGTACCATTGACCAAGTGTTCCTGTCAAAAAAGCATTACCAATTTAAAATTTAACACAATTTCTTCCTTACTCTTCAAAAAAGATGAAGAAAATATTTATCCTTTTGGAAGTAACACTAAATAAGTCACAACTGAAACTACTACCTACTGCTATTTAATATCCTTTAATTTAAAAAAATATTTTTTTTCTAGAGATTTTTGTTGCCTAAATCAACGTGTGCAGCATTTTCTTTTTTTAGTAAATGGGAAATTATGTAATCCAATAAGCTTCCTGATTCAACTAGCAAACATTTAGTGCCCAATTCACTATCCAACTGTATCAAACTACTATTCCCTCCTAATGCTTCTCTCTATTATTTTCTTCTTCTCTCTTTGCAGATTCATACTCAGTCTCTTTTTCCAGATTTATTTCCTCAATCTGCTCCTGAAAACTAAGTGGCACATATAAGAATCCCCAAGGACCTTTTTCCAACTACAGAGTCGCTGCATTTTTATGCAAAAGATAGTAGTGAAAATACTACAAAAACCAAATCTTTTATATAATAAAATTAATTTTCCAACTGAACTAAATGGAAATCAAGAAAGAGGGGAGCATTTTCTAGGAACATAAATCTCCCAGTGCTTGCTTTTAAACATAATTTAAGAATAAATAACAAATGATAAAAGTTAAATTCAAAATAAAGCCTTTTAATTAATATACTGCATCAAACTATAAGAGAGGGGCATCGCCAGCACATTCTGATCTCTTATCAAATCAAACATAGTTATGCCTTGGTGTAAACCACAGCTGACTTTGACTCATGGCAGCAGCACTATCTTTTACAGTTATGAACCCATATTTCTCCCCATTTGTTCCCATCTTCTTTGCTTTGGTTATATGATAATTTCTGTAAACTTTAAAAATCTGCTTCAAGCTGCTCTATAATTTTTCAGCACTTTACTATTTTTCACTGTGTCCTCTCCCACACTTACAGCTCAGTGAATCACAACAGCTGTTTGGCCTTCGTCCTAGAGTTTAATACTAATTTCCCTTGCAAAATTTCAGTTTTGGGGGCCTGTTTTTCAGCATGAATAAATACTTGTATAATAACATTATAGACATAACAAAACCTATAAATTTTAATAATGGTAATTGTTAAAGTAACTGTAAAATAGTCACCAAAGTCTCTCGAAGAACTTCCAATCCATGCGCAATAAGAATGAGAATATAAAGAATGGCAGGCAGTATATTTCTAATTAATGCAGACTTAACCAAATTTAAACTTTTTACATGCAAAATTTTAACTGCTCTGTTCCTCTTAAATTTTTCAATCTATCTTCAAATTCTATCAGCATGACAGAATCCAGTCTTAGCTAACTATAGACACCTGGGCACCATCATTTCTTCCACGGACTACTGAAATGGCCTCCCTGCCCACTTCAATCTATTTTTCACACTGCCACCACAATGACACATCAAAAACTTTATCAGTTGAGGGTTACAATGTACAGTTGAGCAGCTGGATTTTAAACCCAGCAAAGGGGAGAATGGGACTGAAATCCAGTCTTCCTCCATTCAAAGGAAATAAGTTATTCTAATTCACACAGATCTTGTCTCTTTTTGCCTCATAATATCCCAGTGGTTTCTGTTTTGTTCTCAAATTCCAATTCCTTACCATTGTGTCCAAGTCCCTAGGAGATCTGGTCCTGACTGTCATTCTGATCTCCCTTCTACCACCAGCCCCTCCCTGTCCCTCCTGCAGGCACATGGGAAAACTTGTTCCAGGGACACATCAAGCACATCCCCCGCTCAAGGTATTTGCACTTGTGATTCCTGATGCCTGTAATGCTCTTATCTCAACAACAATCCCTCCCTTCAAATATCTGCTCAAATGCAACCAGAAAAGCCTCCTCTGAAAACAGTACCTAAAACAGCCTTCTCGACCTCAGCACTCATAACCCGATCCCATTTTATTTTTATTCTTAGTACTTATATCTATCCAGTACATCTGTTTATTGTCCTGTCTCACTCCACTAGAATGTACACTCCATTGATATGAATATGCAACTCACAGAAGAAATAGCAATGATGAAAAAATAATCCATACAAAAGACCATTTAGTATCCTCCTTGTGGAGATGACAATCCATCTAACCTTCTGGAAAGCAACTTGATAATATGTAACAAGAGATAAAAGTTCAGATTTCGATATTTTGTTTCTTGGACCTATCCTGTAAAAATGGAAACCAAAACTCCTTTTGAAGAATACCCCTACAATATTATTTTGTTAGCACAGCATAGTAAATTATATATCCAATAATGGGATACTGGTTATACAAATTATAGTATGATCCCATGACAGATATTAAGATATTCCTTTAAAATTATGACTTGAAGAGTATTTGAAGCCATGAGAAAAATACTTAAAAATATAGCGCTTTATGAATGAGGTAGAATATAAAATAATCTCTTTGTGCTTATCAGTAAGTATATATATATCCTGATTTTATAAAGAAAACATAAGAAGATTATGAAAGAAGAAAAAAATTACCATCACAATGTTTTACATCATTTATAATGATAGCTGGATCATGGACAAATTTAATTAATTCTTAAATATCTTGATTTTTAGTTATGCGCATGTATTTTCATTGTAACCAAAAATATAATTTTTAAATGAATATTTACCATCTTCATAAAACCTGTTATATCCTAGTTCTTAACTGATTCTTACTGATGCTTCGACATTCTTATAAAGATCTGTGTTATTTCTTACTAGAGCATTCGGAATGATTTACAGATGAAAAACATTAGAAAGGGCTAAATGGACTGAATACTAAGTACATGTTATTTTATTGGGTATATGTCATCAAAATAAATCCAGATTCAAAGATTATTTTTATCTTCATCAAAACAAAAATAAAACTTTTTGAGATGCATCATTTTAAACACATGCGCAAAATCAAAAAGGTAAAATTCCCATGGCAGCATATTAAATCTATATAGGCATTATTTTATCTAACCTATCCATTCCCCATCTAGTTTTGTTTATTTATTCCTTTAAATATTGAAGTCTATGTGCTTACTACCTTGAACTGTCACAAACAATAAGCTAAACAAATATAATTTTAAAATAAATAAATGCCATGTGTAGTTGGGAAGAACCTAGAGAAGTCAAGTAAAATGAAACAACATTTATATGTCTCAACTCTAAATAATTCTGAGAAAGACTGACATTATAATTATAATGCAAGATACTCCTCTATAGATTTGCTCAGACATTTCAGCACAAGCTTATTTATAGTTTCTGCTATGGACAAAGAAATTAAAAAGTAAAAAAAAAAATGATTATGTGAAAATGAAACTTTCAAAAATCATTAATAAATCTATAATTATGAGGTATATGTATGGTGATCCAAAATTTTCTTTTGTACTTTTGTTTTCATAAATACTTAATAAATGAAGTCAAATTAAATCCTTCCTTCCTAAAGGTACCAGAATGTATCTCTTGACCTTCTCAAATTCCAAAAGCCTTGGGTAAGCCCTAGTTGTTTCATCTCACAAAAGTGATTGAAGCCAGGTAAATAGCAGATTAATAGTATATTGTATAAGACGAAAAAACCACTACAAAATAAGTAGCTGAAAGTTAAAAAGAGCTGTAAAATTATAATTAGAGGTAAGCTGCACTACATTGTTCCCCACATGTTAAGATTCATTGGCCTAAAAAAAAAGGAGGATAAGAAGAGATAAATTCTTAGTACTTAGTTACCTCTATTTGGTAGTTTTATTTCATTTTTCTCATGACTTTTTTCTGTAATTGTTCTTGAAACTTGAGAAAGCATTCAATAATTTTAGAACTTTATAATAGACCCTTATGTTGATAAATAAAGCATATTGTTTAACACTGTGCCCATAATTGCTGTCCTACTGTCATCAAGACATCATAAAATTCTACAATTATTGAATGGTCAAGATTCAAAAACAATTACTGAAGAAAGTCATGGGAAAAAAAAAAACATATTAAAGCTATATTTTCCCAACTCCTTTGGAGCTAAGCTTCTAGATGAAAATCATGCCTTTTTCAGATGCATTTCGATGAGATGTAGAAGATAAGACTGCCTTTTCCCCACTACTTCTGGACTTCTCACTGTCCATGCTCTCTCTTGGTAAGCATGGTCCCGAAGATGTGAGGTTATGCTATATTAGTGTTCTAGTCTTCTACTTTGTATAGGGAGGAAGAGCGGAAGGGAGGAAAAGGGGCAAGGCGAAGGAAAAAGGAAGGAGAGGAAGATAGACACAAAGACAGATAAATATGTTGCAGAAGCGATAATTAGATTCTGTTTTCTACCTTCCTGATACCTGAATTATATTTATGGCAGCATATTCATAACTCAGCAGTTTTACTAGAGGACTCCTGACTCCTCCCAATTGGGACTGAGGTACTAACTTCCTAATCTGATTAGCTTTCTCTGCTTTTCTAGGAGTCAATGCTGAGGTTCAGCCACAAAGCCTGCTCTTCCAGTCTTTCCAATAACTCTGCTGGCCCATAATTACTTTTGTAAAAACTCCTTCTGCTCCAGATATCTAAAATGGCCTCTCTTTCCTGAATGGCACCCTGACAGACACAGAAACAGACATGACTTTAAAAGGTAAAAGTACAGTATTTTGGCTGGACAGTGAAGAGTCCAGTATGTATATAGAGGGAAAACTGGAAAGTGAAGGCGATGGAAGCTTCTAAACAGGGCAGTGAAATTAGAAAGGTACAGTCAGACTAGAGCAGTTTCTCAACTTTAGCTCTACTGAAATTTGAGGCCAGGTAATTCTTTCTTGTGAGGGACATACATTATGCATTGTAAGATGTTTTAGCAGCACCCATGGCCTCCACCCACAGGATGCCAGTAGCACCCAACTCTTGAGGGCAAAATCACTTCCAGGTAAGAGCCATTGTACTTGTGACAAGATTAGTCTGAAAAAAAATGAGGCAAGAGTAATAATTTAAGAAGAAATCACAGGTTGATCCCTGAACAATGTGGGGATTGGGGCACCAACCACATAAAATTTTGCCTCCCAAAACATCCCTTGGTATCTATCCACAGGGGACTAGTTCTTGGCTCCCCAAGGATTCCAAAATCCATAGATATTTAAGTCCCTTATATAAAATAGTGTAGAACAATGCATACAGTCTCCCTACATCTACAGATTCCCAACTGCAGAGATAAAGTACTATTTTCAATTCACTGCTGATTGAATCTACAGATGAGAAACCCAGGGATATCAGGACAACTTATTGTCTAAAATTCATCACAGCTTACATTTTTTTCCCCACTATCAATCAAAACAGGAATTACTTCCATACATTCTTGATTTCACTTTACAATAGCGCTAATTAAAAGTACATTGTTTAAAATAAGAACAGTAGCACTTACTTATTGAGCAATTTCTGTTTGTAGACCCTGTGCTAAGCCTTTTACTGGAATTATACCATTTAAGCTCAAATCAGTTCAAGGAGTCAATTACCATGATGAAGAAACTGTGATTCAGAGAGGTTAACTTGCTCCAAGGACAATCAGTTAATAAGTGTTAGAGATAGGACTTAAAATACAGGCTATCTGATTCCAAAACTCCATCTCCTTAATCATTACGCTACACTGTTTCCCACAAAGCACCCTTTCTAATTAACATTCAAGCAGTTTATGATCTTCTGGCCTTAAAATAAATCACGTATTCCAGTAAACTAGCCAAGCTCATACATCCCATTAATTCAGTTAAAAATATCTAGCCCCCTTCCTGTACAAAGAACCCTCTGGCTATATCTTGAAAGTAAACATTCTCTTTTGTACTGTCTCTGCAGTTGCCATAAGGTCTGAATAGCAAAGTAGCATCTTCCCCAAATTCTCAGCAATATATTCAGGAAGAAAGGGGACTAATACAGCTTACCAGATAATTCAAAGTACAATGGACTTGTATCTTAACTTAGAAATACCAAGTGATGTGAAGCGCCCTCTTCCACAATGGACCACAACTACAGTTCACATCACAGAGTTACAGGGTCTATATTTCGTAACCTCTGCTGACAGCCAAGGCAACAAGCTAATATGTACAATTAGATGAAAACAAATCCAGTACTACACACTGTCTCAGTGTACATGTGCCACCAGGGTCAACATACATTGTAACACAGGCTGAGAGTCATGGCACAGCAAAAATAACTAGGATATATAATTTATTATGGTTCATATAAAATGCTATAACATTAATTAGCATAATCCAGATAAATAAATCCCTAGTATGAAGGTACTCAAATCATATTTCTTAGGGCATGCCCAATTTTACATAAGCAAAGTTCCCCTTTGCCAGCATTTGGGGAAGTGACTTTTTGTTCGTTTTTCTAAATTGTCTGATCCCGTTCAAATCATATTTTATAATTTTCTAACATACTTGCAAGCAATTTCATCTCCTCTTTTCCACTTATCTTCTACCCCATCACCTCTTCACACTGATAAAACTCATTTTAAAAAAGCTTTTTTATGATACTTATTAAGAAAAACTCATACATTATATTTACAAGAATTTAAATCCAGCTAGAGAAGAGGAGATATAAGTGTCAATTGTAGACATTTCCTAAGTTTTCATGTATGGTTTAAAGAAGGATTCTTAGTTTATTGTTCACTTCAACCTTAAAAATCTTACTTAACAACTTAGCCAAAAACTGTAACCCACCACAGTGCTGTTGGTACAGGTGTAATTCAATGACTTGCTATGGAGAAGAGTGGCTTGGCTTTTTAAGATTTACACCCTATGCAAAAAACTCTTATACATGAGGAACAAAACTATCCACTACTTTATATGAAATAATAATATAAAGGTTAGTTTATCACTTCAATAAAACAGATTTTTCTTTCACCTTACCTATTTATTCTACAGGAGAAACATCTGCTAATGTTTACTTGCTTATTCAATAAATCACAGTTAATCTCCAAAATAACATCCAGACTAAATTATTCTGTGATTTCTGGTAACCTTAGACTTGAAAAAGTAAGAACTGTATATATATTTTCAAAATTAAGCTATCCTCCAATTGCTTTACTTGAACAGATTCCTTCAATTTACATAACATCCCTCTGCAAGCAGTATGAAAAAAAAGCCAGGAAAAAAAAAAAAAAAACATTGGTACCACCATTTCCTCCAAGAACTGACTCTAAGACTATATCACTCACTAGATATGTTCCATTCTACAGACACAACCCATGTAGAATAAATAAACTCTGACAATGATTGAGCAGTATATCAAAGGAAAGTCTAGTCTCAAAAGACATTCTTTCTACTCCATTCACCATGGCTAGAAACGCATATGCTTACACACACATATATATACACACAAATATGGCTTTTCTCCCATAAACTGATTTTATTTACCATCTTTCCAGTTTACTAAAGGCAAACTTAGTACCTTAAAGATATTAATGCATCTAAAACATGGATGTAGGTGATTTGATAACTGGTTCAGTAACAATTTAAAAGAGGGCCTCTAATTTTAAATAGCATATGTCATGTAAAAAATGTTTTTAACTTTTAAAGAGTTACCAGCATCCTTCTTATTAACCAATATGATTTAAACAATCAGGATTAAAACAGAAAAATATAGTTATTTTTTAAAACAGCTTATAATATTTAAATATACTAAAGAATATACGATTCCTCTCAGAAGGCAGAAAATAGTTTCATATAAACACCAGACTGTTTTCTCCTGTCATATAAAAACACTTGGAATATTTTTAAATGTAAATTTAAGTCTAGTGATTCTTGGCCTTCCTTTCCTACCTCTAAAACAAAAGTTAATTAGGAAAAAAGCAATATCGAGGCCTGTCCAAATCTAGCTCCTAAGAGAATAACTAGAATATTAAAATATAAAGCAACATTGTATCTATGCTTCCTTTAGCCTAACAAATGAATCATATTAAGTTTACTTGAGGCCTCGTTTTTGATTCCCACTGCACTTTGTCTCTACTACACATCCTGACACTTAGAATTCAAGAAGCATCAAATAACAGTTATAAATTACGAAGGAAGCGCCGAGGGGTGAGGTAATTGGCTCAAGGTTAGAAAGTGGAAGGGGAGAACTCAGATCTAGGTTTCCTGATGCCCAGATGTCTATTCTTTTCCCCATGGGCCAGGCTGCTTTATCATAAGTGCTTCTTTCATTTGTTCAGTTTTACATATGCATTATTTTCCCTGTAAGAATCTTAAAATTTCAATGAGGAGCAGGAACTAAGCCTGGAGAGATTTTTGTCTTGTTTTGTTTTTTCTATTTTTCCTCCTCATAAGGCAACTTTGAACACAAACAATACTCACTGAATTAAGTTTTGAAATATTGCTATAAAAAATGTATTCCGGGAGAATTTTTAAAGTTAATTAAATAATTGTAGCTATATTAAAGTATGTAGATTCATAAAAGTAAATGTAAATTATTACTCAAAGCCAAGAATTAAAGCAATACCAAAAGACTTATAGGCAAAAATGCATAAAAACTTACATCCATAGAAAAAAAATAGGTTGTCTAATGGCTAAGGTTATGCTGATATATCTTTACAAAAGTATAAAAATATCTAGTCCCCCTATGTCTAGGGAAAGCATTGGCTGTGTTTTACAAACCCCACAAATTAAGGTTTCAGTCTCACAAAACTGCTGTCACTTCAGATGTCAATCTCAAGTAGTGGGTCCCCAGTTTACCCCCAGCTTTTGGTTACAAATCAGAGGTTCCCAAGGCCTCCTCCTCAGTTCTGTAATTGGCTAGAGCAGCTCACAGAACCAAGGAAAACAGTTTATTTGCTACTGTAGATTTATTACAAAAAATATTTTAAAATATACAATATTTTAAAATAAAAAGCTAGGTGAAGAGATACATAGGGTGAGATCTGAAAGGATCTTGAGTGAAAGAGCTGTGGAGTTGTGGAGCACCACCCTCCTGGCACATAAATGCATTCACCAGCCCAAAAGTTCTAAAAACCCCATACTTTAGGATTTTTATACAGGCTTCATTATGTAGGTATGAGCAATTATTAACTTACTGGCTAATTCCTCTCCCTCTTCAGAAGATGGAGGATATGACTGAAAGCTCCAAGCTTCTAATCTTGGCTTGGTCTTTCTACTGGCTAAGCCCCAACCAAGAGCCTACCAAGAGTTGCCTCATTACAACAAAAGATGCTCCTATCACCCAAGAAATTATAAGGGTTTTAGGACCTCTGTGTCAGGAACAAAAGTCAAAGACCAAATATTAACAAGAACTGGGGGCAGTGACCAAAATATATGTTTTATATACATACATAAACACACGCGCACACACACACCACAATTTTTTTTTTTTAATTTCACAACCTAACACTAATCTACCCATGAACTTCATGGGTTCCAACCCTGAAGAAGAAAGAGTTGTCTGTGTAAGAAAGTGGTAAGTGAGGAGTACAGTGAAAGAGCAGAGAAAGAAAAGCTGAGGAAGGACACAGAAACTGATATACCCCTGAGGATGCCAAGTATGTGGGTCTCTAACTAAAATCAGAGGAGAGTAAAACTTCTGTGTCTCTCTGTATGTCTGTTCATTTTTTTGCTGTGGTAATTTTCCAGTTTTGGGGTTTGTTTTGCCCTTGGTTACCTAGTAAAGTCACTGTTTAAAAAATTCCAACCCTGTTTAAACTAAACTAAGAAGAAAAGGAGAATTGTCCTTCTCTAGACATGGCTGACAGGAATTTCAGAGTGTCTGGACGAGTAGAGCACTATGGTCACAATGATGGTGCCAGCTGGAGGCCAGGAAAGATCCAGCAAGGCTAGAGCAGGAGAGAGAGGACCTCTGAACACAAGGGGCCTCAGAGCTGGGTTGGGCATGACTGGAAAATTCCATCGAAGAGACAGTTTGCTCTCTGCATGACAGCTCTATAAGACTTCCCCAGGTGACTGAATTAGGGAGGTCATTTTCAGCTGCCTGCAAACTGTTGCCAGCTTTTCTGTTTTTAATAATAATTTAAATTCTATATATATTTTTTGAGATGCTGAAACAGCTGCTGGTGTTTATATACTGCTAGAACCAGAAAGAAAATGGTAAACATTAAAGAACAGGTTAGAAAACGCATTTAACAGATCTAAAAAAAAAGAAAAATTGGCTCCCTCCTTAGCCCTGTGTATTAATGAGCACCCTAAAGCCCCATAAAAGTGTGGCTTCAAACCAGCAAACAGACTAGTCAATGACAGAGTCTTGCTAATGAGACACTGGCTCTGTGTTGGAGCTCTGTGGTCACTGGAATTAAGTATAACTCCCAGGACTTTTCCTGAACAATGTCCCAGAATCAGAAACCCAAGAGTGCCAGGATTTCACATACTTCTTCCACTTGCTGCTGTGCCTGCAGAAGGTGAAGCTGCGTGGCATGATGCATATTCAATATCTCCTTAGTGCCCTTGTGTGTCTGGGACTGACCTGGGGTGGTAATGAGAGTGATAAAAATTACATGTGTTTTATAGTTCCTCCATGCCATAAGAATCTTTACCATATGGTGTCCACAGCACAGAGGAGCAGAAGCACAGCATTTAAAGCAGAGAATCCTCTTTCTCTTTGGAAGGAACTTTAAAACATATTAGCAGTAACTATAAAATAAATAGAATTCCTTTTAAAATGTTGAGATTGTAACCATAAAGAAAATAAGCTGATGAGCAATTAATGTAATAAATACCGGGACACCTATACATCCAAAATAATAAAAAACAATAATACAAACAATATAACAATGAAAATCGCAACTCTGCCTACTTTAGAAACTCGACTGTTACACACTTTTCCTGATCATTTAGCCCCTCATTTTACTTGTATATCCTCCAAAGCTCTTATTTGTATTAAAATTTTTATGTAGTATATTTATAGTAATAAGCAAGTTCTTTGAATTATATTGAAATTAAAGTGTTTTTTTTTCATTTCTACTAAAATTTTTTTATTATAAATACAGTACTTCTTCAGAAATATGAGCGCTCATTTCAAAAGAAGAGGATAGATACTCAGATGTAGCAGACCCTGTCACTGTCTTGATAGTGACTGGGGAGTATCCCCACCACTCAGAAACTTGCACAGAAACTGTTACTTCCTTGTAGAAAGAGTAAAAGTCAAAAAGAACAGAAAAGAACAAAATTTCAGTGTTTACTGTTCTTGAAATAAAAGCAAAAAAAAAAAAAAAAGACCGTCAACTCACTATTTGTTTAAAGCATTTTCCCTACTTAGACAAAATCTAATTCTAAGCCTATACAAACTAAACCTTAAACATAATTTCTTGCATTTTCTCAATCACACCTCCAATAATAAATAAATTTAAGACAGGAGGAGATATAGCCATATTTTAACGGGAATAAAAAATGTTTATTATTTTCCCCAAACTGCTATATTATGCTACTAATTAAGGCTTGAAAAATGCTTGTGAATCAATCTAGTGACTAAGTGTGTAAATGCACTAACCTAAGTTAGATTTCTTAATAAAGAGATGTATATTTAAAAACTAAATTTAAATTAATAATAGAAGTCAATTTCTATCTTTTAACACACAAAAGAAAATATATGGAAATCTTCGCTCTGGGTAGAAAAGTAACATAACTCTTCTCTTTGAATTTTGTTTTAAAGTTATCCTGAGTGTGAAACATTAAAACTTATTTGAAGTTACTGTGTTTTTTTTTTTTTTTTATTATAAATGGTAATCTTTAAGGGACATTTTTGTGAAATAGTTAAAAAGATAGTAAACAATTCTGTATTCCTAGACCATCTATAGTAGCATCGTTATCAAACACAAGTGGCAACATATAGGCCTTAAGCATGTAAGTACTATAAAAATAGCAAATCATGACACACTGTTTACCATTCTACTACTCTGGATAACTATTTCTTAGCTAACTAAAATCTTAATAGCTCTGAAAATCAATTCTGCTATTTCAGTGAGGCAAGCACACCATAGCACATGTAAATTAGTAAAATAGAATAATATCTGTCACTTTAAAAGTCACCAATTTGTTTAGCCTAATTTACAGCAATGGTTGAAGAAAAAAATACTCACATTTTTATTAAATGTGCTAACCATTTCCTTCCAGGAACTAAGCTACAAATTTATAGCAAAATTTCTACCAAATTACTAGAACACACACAAGCACTGAAAAGGAAATAAGCATCTCCTTTCCAACCAGACATCAGAATGTTTTAGTCATTTTCGGTCATGAGTACACCATTTACAACAAGGTACATGTCTAGTTAGCATCAAGTGCCATGTTAAAAAGGAAGTAACAGAGAAGCTCTATGTTTGAATTCGAAAGACTAAAATGAAAAACAGCGCTCTCCAAAAGGTACAAACTTCCAGTTGTAAGATAAATAAGCACTACAAATGACTACAGCTAACATTGCTGCATGATATATAGAAAAGTTATTAAGAGTTAGTCCTAAGAGTTCTCATCACAAAGAAATATTTTTTTCCTTCTTTTTTTCTTTTTATTATACCTAGCTGAACATAATGTGGTAATCATTTCTAATATGTGTAAATCAAATCATCAGGCTGTACACCTTAATCATTAATTAAGAAATAACAAGCCTTTTAAATATCCAGAATCAGCTGCTACTGTTTAGAATCTGGCTCTTTCCAAGAGAGCAGCAGATCTTCATGAGCCATAGCTTAAATGGGAATGTCATCTCCTACAGCATGGGTTGGCAAATTTTTTCTGTACAGGGCCAGACAGTAAATAATTTGGACTCTGAAAGTCATACAGTCTCTGTAGCAACAACTCAATTATGCCTTGTAGCACCAAAGAAACCACAGACAATAAGTAAATGAACAAATGTGGCTGTGAGTCAATAAAACTCTAAAGACCTTGAAAATTGAATTTCATGTAATTTTCACGTCACAATACATTAATCTTCCTGAGCTATTTTTTCAGCCACTTAAAAATGTAAAAATCATCATTAATTCATCAACCATACAAAAGCAGGTAGCTGTATCTGTCCCACAGGACATGAGCCATCATTTATCACCAGGGCCTAGGACTTAGTTTTCCTTCAGTTTGTACCTATCCCTTCCTCCTCCATTTATGTAAACCTACAAAGTATGTGCTTTCTCATTTAGCAAAGTCTTCCTTTTGCTTCCTTAAGTCTCTGATACTCAGTTTCCATTTCTTTCCCATAGGTCTCAAAAGTTCAACAAAACAATGAAGAGGTCTAGAAAGGCATATAAACATGGCATAAAGAAAGGGCACAAGCCCCTCTTGTGTTGCTTTCCAGCTATGTGATCCTCTGAAAGTTACATAACCATTCCAAACCTCCATATCACCATGTATAAAAAAAGAATTATGGTATCCAATCACCTGAAAGCATTTCTTAAGGTGATTAAGTGAGCAAGATATACAGAGCAAAAAATATACCCTATGGAGAAGAGTTACCAACTATAGTTCAGAAACAAGGCCTTGCCTAATGTTTCCTTGGTAAATTGCTAGGTCATGGTAATGTATGAGTCCCTGGGTAGAGGAAGGAAGTTAAGTAAATTTAATTAAAATCCTGGGGAAAGGAGCAGCTAGCAATGTCACTGATTGCATGCCACTTTTCATAACCCTCTGAGTGAGCCAAAAACTCAAATAAAAACCAAAAACCTTTGAGTTCAAAAAACAGGGAAGGCACTGTGAAGAGCACAAAGATCAGTAAGACTCAGTCCTTACTTCAAAGAATTTGTAATTTATTAAACATAAACAGCTATCATACAAAGCAGGCATAATCTGTATAAACCAATTGCATTAGGAAGTTAGAAAGAGAGCCAAACAAAAGACAGTAAGTGGAAGAATTTTCTGAGCCAGATTTAAACAATGAATGGAATATCAAGAACAGGCAGACACAGAAATTTGAGAGTACTGTTATCCCTCGGTATCCACATGAGATTGGTTCTAGGATCCCTCACAGGCACCAAAATCCATTGGATGTTCAAGTCCCTTATATAAAATGGTATAAAATAATGTATGTAGTCAGCTCTCTGTACCTGCAGATTCCCACCCATGGATGTGGAACCCACTAACATGGAACATGTGGATACAGAGGGCTTTCTATAGTGTACACATACATATATAGGATTGCAGGATATGAGGATTCTCAATACCACCAGACACTACTAACCTGTTCTCCAAAGATGTTGTTCTTTTATCAATAGTTAGACAGTTCTCATCTTTACGTTTAGTATAATGAGTTTATTTTTAAATGTTTTAGCCAATATGATGGGTAGAAAAGGGTATCTCAATTTAATGTTCATTTCCTACCCTCGCACTGTCTAGAGTTGTTTCATATGTGTTTTCACACTATGAAATAAAATGCAATTTTTTAAGAATGATGAGTCATGTGTGACTAGAGCCCAGGACACAGAAAGTGCACAGAGAACAAGCCTCTCTCCCTTCCTTCCAGAGGTTTCTCCAGGACCTTTCTCTTTCCCTCTCCACCCCATAAATTGCCAGTTTGCATCAGCAGATAGGAACAAACCTCTCCTTTCCTTCTGGAATGCGTCAGAGTAAATTAAAGAGTTCACAAATGAACATGGTTGAAAAAGACTAGTCTTGACAGAAACATTTGAAACCATTTCCTCCATTTGTGCCCAAAACTTGGTTCGGCCAAATTTAGAACATGAAATAGTCTAGGTGCCTTAGAAAACATAAAAATTTTGATACAGGTCAAATTGCCTGGCAGAAATAAATCCATCCTCTCTCTCATCTAAAAGGCAAAAAAGTTCAGAAAAGATAATCAGGGTATGAACCTGATTTGTAGACACTCATTAGAAGGATTTTGCCTTAAAAGTTCCCACAGGCATATAATTTTAAGGTAAAATTCCTATAAATGATTTCAGGAGAAAATGATTGTTTTTGACCAAATTTTTGTCTAGATCTTTTCCATGCTAAGAATGAAATAGCAACCAAAAAGGAATGAAAACAGCATAAAGCAAAACTCTCAGTAAATATATTAAAAAGAGTGTTCTCAACTCTGGTCAACACACAGCATCGAAGATAGGAAAAACTGTATTCCAATTGATTAATGTGCTTCAACAAGCACATTCCCTACTACAGTGGAAAAATTAAAAAATCCTTATATTTGCTTTCAAAAGAGAGTTTCTTTTATTATTCCAGTGACACTATACTGCTACATTGCCTCAAATACACATAGATTTGTCTAACCAAGTGGTTTTCAAACCCTCAGGAGACATCTGGCCAATTTTCATTGTAAGACATTGTTCGTTCTTATACCTGGAGGAGGGTACTCCTGGCATCTAGTGGGTAGAGGCCAAGGATGCCACTTAATACTAAAATGCACAGGACAGCCCCCACAATAAAGAATTATCTGGCTCAAAACGTCAATAGGGCTAGGAAACTCTGGTCTAATCTGTTTCTTCATGGCTAGCTGGGACATGGTGACAAATACAGGGAGTTAGAGGTGATGAGCACTCTTCTTACAGACCTCCTATTAAGCTAGACAACTTAAGAGTTCTAAAACTTGCTTGTTATTTACAGAGATAAATAAGACTGCAATTCAATAATTTTCAGTTGTAATATTTTAGGCAGAAAATGGAACATAGTCCATGCTTCTTGCCATGCTATCAAGAACTGTACTATCTATGTTTATTAACTTACCACATCTGCCTAAAGTTTATAATCAAACCTGCTACTGCTAACTCTATTACAAATTAATATTTTCCTTACATGATAATTGAATTTCCTATGTGCCCCCCGCCCCTCCAACACACTCACAGCAAAACCAAACCAGTCCTCAGATTTCAGCAGTGAGTTTTATACAGTCACCTTCTGAGGAAAACATTCACATCTGAAATTCACTTTCTCTGAGGTTACAACTCATTAAAACTTTACTGTCCAGTTCCATGAAACATAAATGCCAGAATGGGAAAGAAAGATGACTTTGATTGTAAACTTAAAGTCAACAACAAAAAATGCCTTCTATAAAAAGTGAGTGTTGGTAATGAAGTGAAATAACATATACAAAGGCTGAAGAGGTCCCTCTAAAATCAGCAAAACACTTAGAGGTTATTTTATTTCCCAGCACGTTTCTTTGGGTGTTTCACAAAAACAACAATGACAACAAAATAATTTTTCTGGGGAAAACTGTTTTTAAATGTCTCCATTTCCAAGTTTGATGAAGGCACTTACTTGTCTATTTTCTAGGTGATACACTAAAAGAAAATTTTAAAGTTATGAAAAAATTCAGTTCAAATTTATAGGCACCACACAGGGTTCAGAAACCCATTTTAAAATGACCACATGTAGCTGAGAGAAATCCATCTGAATACCAAAGTTTCTCCAGGTAACAAAGGATGTACTATTTGCCAGGAGTGTAGAAAGATGGACTGTTTAGCCCATTGAAGTTTTTCTGAAATATTTAAGGACAAAACTATTGCTTCATGGATTAGCTGAGCTCCACACCAAATGTTAACTTCTAAATGTAAACCTGAGATTTGCCCTTGTTAAGCAAAATTCTAGGAGAAAAAAAAAAATGCCTACGTACTTAAAAAAAAAATTGCTAAAATGATCTTAATTTAAAAAAAAAATATAGCAGGTCATTTAAATACAAACTCTAATTTCAGAGAACTGAGCACAGAGTTAAAGGACAAAAGTGAAAAACTCCAAGGATACATCATGTGCGACAAAGTATGTTTGGCAGCAAAGTATGTTTAGACAAACATGTGGTAAGACTCTCTTTAATTTGGCTAAATGTAAAAAAGTTTTGTTTTACATGAACTTGACTAGACTATTTGCTGCAGTTCGAGCTTCTGAAAACAAGAACAGGCACCAGGCTTAGGAAAAGGGTGGCTACGGGGAGAAGCTGTCTGTCCACAGCTTCCCGTCCAAATCCCAAAGAGGAAAGCTGCTGCGTTGGGGTACCGGATAGCCAGGCAGCCTTACTGAAAGAACTAAAGTTTTCAGCGTTGTTTTTGGCAAAAGGTAGGTGTTACCGGCTGCTTCCCGGGGCGCTGGAAGGAATGTGTCGCCATCAATAAAAAAGTACACTGCGCCGCGTGTTTAGGTCACAGCGGGAGTACTGCCTCGTCTAACACGGATAAATCAAGCCAACTCCAGGAAAGAAGGAGAAAGGAAAGTTACAGGAAAGGGGTTTGTGCCCAGTGACCTGCAAAACCAAAGGAAACTCCAACTTGTGCTGTAGAAAAACTCCTGCGCTCTCAGGTAACAGAGAATCCTAGAGCCGGTGAAGGCGGGCGCTCCCACACTGCTCCAGGGAGCAGCGCCGGAGCTCAGTTCCTTGGGGAAGAGGGACAGTACTCCCCACTGACGTCGGTGGGCCTGGAGAACGTCCAGTCTCCACGGACCTCTGCTGTCCTGGGGAGGACAGGACCCCCTCCTCTCTCTCTCTCTCTCTCTCTCTCTCTCTCTCTCTCTCTCTCTCACACACACACACACACACACACACACACACTCACTCAGCAAGCCCGCGCGATGGGCTGAAGGATGAATGAACTGCCCACCGGGACGAGCCTCACGGGACAGGGGCGGGCCGCGGGACTGCTCACCTGTGGGGATGATGAGGGGCTTCTCCGAGTCTGCACCTAGGCAGGGAGTCCAGGGCTGGAGGACCAGGGCCAGCAGTAGAAGCGGCAGCCCTCCTGCGCGCCACCCCATCTTGCGCCCCTCCAGGGCCCGGGAGGGCTGGAGCACCCCACCGCCCTGCGCGGCGCACTTCTCGCGAGAGCGCGGGGACCACTGGGCCGCCCCGGGCCACGACCGCGGGGGCAGCGAGCAGAGCCGAGCGCGCGCCGCGGACCCACGGCCGGAGCCTGACCGTCGTGCAGGCGCCGCGGCGCCGCGGGCCACTTATAGGCTCCGGAGGGGGCGCGACGGGGAGGGCCGTGCCCTGGCTGGTGGCCGCCCCCTGACCCGCCGCGCCGCGGCGTGCGCCAGTGCGGTCGTCTCCTCCGCTGGCTTCTCAGCCTCGCGTCTGGCGTGTTTGCCCAACTCCGACCTATTTAAGGGGCTGTCTGCGGCTACGTGTGGAGGCTCACGCAGGGCTCCTGGCCGGAGCGCGAAGCGTGTACTTAAGTTTGGGAGTGGGCCCAGGGGAGCGAGGAGGAGCCGCCGGGAGGCGGGCGGGCGGTGCTCGCCCGGGCTTGGCTGCCTCTCTGCTGCCCCAGCATCCGCAGCTTTCCTTTCTTAGCCTCAGACGGGGAGACTTTGCCCTTTCTGGGTTTGGATTCTACCCCTGTCAGAAGGGACTGCGAATCCAGAGCCGTCTTGGCTCAATAGGACCTCGCGAGATTCTAAGCATAGAAATGGATCCCCCGTTAAAGCCAGGGGTCAAGTTTCTTCACCCTGTAAAAGGATGACCCTATATTTATTTTACTGTGTAAACCGAAAGTTTTTATTGTCCGGTGAACATTTCTTCCTCCTCCTCCTGTGCCAGTAGAGCCACAGACTCTCTCCAGGAATGGGTTGTAAATTCTGCAGAACTGGAGTCCAGAGTGTGTAACCTGAAACTGTACCTTACAAGGTCATCCTTCAGTCTACATGAAAAATTACTCCCAGAGATGTCCTCCTTGGTGGGTCCTCCCCTGCTTCCAGTGTTGATTCGTGTCTAAACAATTTTTTTTTCTTCTCATCACCTTTTATCTAGCCCGGTGTTTAATATATGAACAGGGGCAAAAGCACAAATTAAGGTGAAGGCGTGAAAATTTTGCCTCATATTATGTAGTATGAGCTGTCTAAAGGGACAAAAAGAATCAGACTGATACTACGGGAGGGGAGTATTCTGTAATCTACCTCTATCTTCCTAAAACGGGGGTGGGAGAAACCTGATTTGAGCCAATACCCTTTCCAATTCTGAACCTTTGAAGTTAAAACAGAAAAAGATAGATTCCATTATTATCATATTTTGTCCTAAATTGACATGGTGTCTAGAATAAGATGAGCACTAAATAGTCACATTAAAAACAGGTGGAAAAACCTGCAAAGATATGTTGCCTGGGGTGTAACATTTTAGAAAAGGAATCATTTCCTGTGCCCAGAACTAAGCCAATTGTTACTGTGTTTTGAAGGTTTGGTCTCAGTATTTTAAAAGGAAAATTGGAGAAAGTTCAGAGAGAGTAACAAACAATTAAAGAAATGGAAAGTATGACCTGTGCAAAGAATGAAATGAGGTTTATTTAGCTTGAAGAAGAAAAGCTAAGGGATGTATTCCTTAATAACATCCTTCAGTGTTTGGCCAGCACCACTCCATAAAATAGGCAGAAAGCCAATAGCATCTGAGGATTCTGCTAAGAATGGCTGGTTTTTTGACCAAATCTCACCCTCAAGAATTCCAAATTTGTCTACTGTGCCTGAACTCTACCAGACTTTTTAAACTTGACTTAGTGCTTTCCTAGTTGTCCAGTATCTTCAAGAACTTGCATGGTTAGCTTTATGCCCTCCCAAATTCCCTCATGACCCCATGTACACTTACAGCTTCTCCACATCGTGTGTGTGTGTGTGTGTGTGTGTGTGTGTGTGTGTGTGTGTGTGTGTGTGTTTCAGCTGCGAAGTCTACCAATCATTTCAGGTTACCATAACATTCACCATTCTCTATTGAGAGTCACAAGGTCAGGACTGTAAGATTTGTATAAAATGAGCATTTCTTTGGGATTTTCAAAATAGCCAGACATATCTATCATCATCTGAAAGAGCCCCTATTCTGAAACAAAATTCTTCCTGCCTTCTTATATTTCAGCTGTCTGCTTAACATCCCTACTTAGACATCCCACTGGAACAAGTCCAGATGTATTTAACTCATCAAATCCAAATCTCACTCACAGTTTCCTCATCTCTGTTAATAATACTGCTGCTCTCTAAATCACATAGCCTCAAACATTTTCTACTTCTCTCTTCCCACCCCCTGTAACACACAAAGTCTGACACCAATATCTTCTTTTTTTCCTCTTCACATATTCTCTCCTTCTATTCCTTTCCATTCTACTGTCACCTCACTAATGTGCTTCTGAATGTACCCTAACAGTGCTATTTGAACTATTTCCTCTCTGTAGACTCTTCTTGTCTCCAGGAATGTACCACTATATACTGCAATTAGATTCATCATACTCAGATATCTTTTTGATTACTTCATCCCCAAACTCAAAGATTCCATAAGGAATTTGAAACTATTAAAATCCTTTAACCCAGAATTCAAATTCCTTTGCTATCAAACCTATTCACCTCTACCAATATCCTATATCCAACCAACCTGGTTTGCCTGATTATCTCCCAAAGATATTGTCACTTTTATTTTCCAAAGTTTGGGTAAGAATCACTGTCTTCATTTGGGTTCTTCCAGAGGCTAACCTTGAGCCAATATTTAAAGGCCAACAGTTTGTTGGGACTCTAAAGGAAGAGGGTATAAAGGGAAGTTAGCCAGTAATGGGTACATCAAATCCACCACAGATGACTAGAGCTTGCCTTTGTTCATGTTACTTCTCTATCTAAAAAGCTCTTTTCTAAACCTCTCTTCCTCTCTTCTTTGGGCTGACTTCTATCAGACTCAGGTGCTAACTCCTATAGGAAGCCCAACTTGTGCACCTCATCCTAACCCAGGCTGGCTTAGGTGTCTCTGTTCCGTGCTGTCTAACTCTTTAAACAAACCTCTCTCATTTTTGACAGTTTTTTATTAGTTTGTTGGTGGGATCCAGTTCTTTTTCATCATTGTAAGCTAAATAACTAGCACATAGTAGCACATATACATTTGTTCATTCAAAACACGTTGTGTGCCTACTTTATCTCAGGTGTTCCGCATGCTGGTAAAGCAAATATATCAGTAAAAAACCTAGCATGCCTATCTTAATGGAGGTTTTACTCTTATATAATGAAAGAGATGATAGCATATAATAGTGATAAATGGTAGAGAAAAAATAAATCAAGAAAATAAACTAGAAAGGACCAAGAAGATGTTATGCTGAAACTTTGAATAGTGGGTCCTGGAAAGGCTTCACTGAGAAAGTGATACTTAAGCAAAGACTTGAAAGTGGTGAAGGAAAGAAGCAATTGTTCTGTATGGAGAAACTGTGTTTCTGGAAGAAAAACCAGAAAGTGCAAATGCCCTGATGCCAGAACATATCTGGAGTGTTGGAAAAAAGCAAAGTGGCAATGAGCAGTAGTTCAGGGACCATGAGTGAGATTAGCAGGAAGTAAAGGCTGAGAGGCAAAAAGAGAGGGGTAAACATAATAGCAGACAGTGTGATTAGTGTAGAGCTTGATAACTTAGGCCTAGAGGATATTATGCTAAGTTAAATAAGTCAGTCACCAAAGGACAAATATGGCATGATTCCATTTATATCTAAAATAGTCAAACTCATAGAAGCAAAATAATAGAACAGAGGTTGCCAGAGGCTGGGGGGAAGGAAGGAAGGAAGGAAGGAAGGAAGGAAGGAAGGAAGGAAGGAAGGAAGGAAGGAAAGAGTTGCTAATCAATTGATATAAAATTTTTTTAGGCCAAATGAGTAATGTGGACAAAAGGGGGTCACATACTAAACATGACAAGCTCAGGGGAGGCCTGACTGGCAGGTCTTACAAACTCAGACTGAACGTAATCACGTAGGATGGTCTGAACATAAAAATTCCTAACTAAAAGTGAGTCATGGAGGATAGTTGCCTCTTAGGCCTGTCGCTTGCTTGACAAATGTTAATCTTTACCTTATGTGAGCCTGTCTATTGTCTTTTTTCCATCTGAGATAACATATCTTTGGAATGTCAGCATAATCCCCTTTTTCAAGATTTCCCAGGCCACAACTTCCCACCAAACTACAAGATCACAGAAACCTTCAGTTATCTTGTTGCCCACATCATCTCTGTGTGCTGTAAATGTTAACTGTCCTGTATCCACCAATGGAAAAGAAGTATGTGTCTCTCTGTTATACTTTTTATCCAGTCTCAGAGATTTCACTGTTTTGCTTTCTTCCAACCCCCTAATCTACCACCAATGAATTTCATGTAACCCCACCCCTTAAATCTCCTCCTTTGATTCTAAAGTATAAAATAAGCTATAACACTGCTATTCTCTGGAGCATTTGCTTTCTGACAGTTGTCATCAGTTTGCCTCAAACTCTCATAAGACTTTTTCTTAGGCTGGAAGTTCTTTCATCAACAATGAGTTCTAGATCTGCTATACAACATTGTGCCTGTAAATAAGCAAAAGAGGTTTCTTCATCCAACAAAACAGTTATTTATAATAGGGGAAATGTTTATGGGTTGTCTTCTGATGTTTTTTATTCTTCTCATTTCTTATTGTCTTCAGGGAAAGACAAGCATCCTTTATTTACAAATTCCGGTTCTCATTCAACACTTCCAGCCTAAGTACCATTTTTTTTTTTAATCTTTGTAATATGTTTTAGTCATCTGAGCATGTTTGTATAGAATCCTCCTAGGAAGATCTGAATTGTGAAACTCTTGTACCTAGCAAAACTAAACTCAATTGTAAAACTAAACTCAGCCAAATTCAAAGTAAGAAGAGAAGGCCAGGATAGTAAAGAGAGCCAGAATGCACACAATATTCCAAAGATGATCTTAACAGATGTTTTGTGACTAGTCACACTGATTTGGACAGAGCTGTCTAGGCCATGAGTCACCCAACAGGCTCAGCAGCAGAAGTTTGTGGCTTCTGCATTCAGCCTTCCAAACATATTTTACTGAAGTTTCAAACAATGACATATCTGTTGGCAGGTGACACCAGAATTACATTGATTATTATTAACCACAATATAGCATCAAAATTTTCTTGTTCAATAGTAGTTTCTAATGATTTTTATGGTCCTTTGACCTTATGGTCCCTCGTTCTCCTGCCTCTCAGGACTATTTATCCCCCTTACATAGAATCATCTCTACTCAGAGAAAGATTTGCCCTTGTTGGGTGAGGGGACTGACAAACAAAATGGATGTAGTCAGGCTCCCTCCCAGCAAGCTGTGAGGTTCCGGGCAGCCTTAGCTACATCATCCCTGACAGCCTTAGATATAGCATCCTATATAACCTGTAGGCTGTGATTGATTATAGCACCTGGGGAGCTGGAACTGTGCCTGTGCCTTGCTATAGCCTGCTATGCCTGAATAAAGTTATGTCCCATCTGCCCACAGCTCCTCACATATTCTTCCAGCTACCAGTTTCAGTGCCTCAAAACTGCAGAACAGCCCTGAAGCTAAGAAAGTTGAAGTTTCATTGCATCTCACTTGCATGGTCCTCTATAAGTGTTGTAAGTGGCTGGGAGTTGTACAATATCTGAGTTTGGGAAGGAAGTCAAATTATAATCAAGAACAATTACTGAGAAAGCATTATCTAGAATCTAAGGGGATGTTAGGGAGAAAAGAGGCATGAGCCCCAAGGATACAGTAAATTGTTAGGCTTTCTTTTTTTATCCTAAGTGAGCACTCACTTGTTTATATTTGTAACTAGTCTTTTTTTTTTCCTTGAAGATTCCTTAAGATGACATAACCTTTAGGCCCCATTAAACCTTAATTTGCTCCTCTAAAATCTAGACTCAATCTTTTCCATAAGTATTGAAAAGATAAAGAGTATATAAGCAACAATTTCCAGGCTCAGCATGGAGTTGGACCTTCCTGAATCAACTCTGATTGTAGGTTCCAATGATGGTATTGTTACTTTATTTCTCTGACTGCTTACCTACACACCTTAGCTCAAGTCTCTCAGTCATTACCTTTGATCCCTATCTGATAGCCTAGTTCATCTCAGATTGAGATCTTTCCCTGTCTTCTCATACATCTCCAGAGAATAGTATTCTATCACTTCCCCAACTCCTGAATCTCCTGAAGGCCTCCTGCTGGTACATCTTACCACCTGCAGTTGGGTCCTTCCTTAGGTGCCCTGCCCTGTGACTGGCTAGTCTACTGGTTCTGGTCATCCTTGTTCTGGCAGAGCTGACTATGAGAGAACTAAATTTAACATACCTTGATTACAAGTTTATATTAATTCTTTATACTATGAGTTAAAAACTATATCATAATGTCAATTGATGAGATCTCCAAGGAAGCTAAATGGAAATGAAGCATAGCCCAACTAAAAAAATATACAGATCCATCATGCAATAAAACAGACATACCTAATTCTAATATTAGGTGTTATAAAAAGAACACAGAGGATAAAATAATAGAAAATTTTAAAAATATGGCCTTAGAGAAGTGAATATTATTCAGACATATGCCATAAAAGTATTAGTAGAATTTTTAATCCACCATTTCTAAAATCTGTAAAATAAATTCTGTCACATACACTGAAGGAAATATTCTTGCAATATAACTGAAAGGAAGAAGAGAATTTATTTTAAAGAGTATGCCAATAGATAAAAGGATGGCATTGGCCAATGTGCCATGCCATGCCCAGTCTGGATAAAGCACCCAGAATTATAAGTGTTGTTTTATTTAGAGCATTTTCCATTACAGGTTTCCAAAAGAGATGGTTTGCATCAGATATAATTTTCTATATTATAGACACATTACAATGCACAGAGCCCCTTCACGCTTTCTGAAGCTAGCCATAATGATCATGCAGCCCCTTTGCTGACTGCTTGCAAGTCTCTTTGTATCATATGGGAAATGTTCAGTGAACTCTCTGTAGGCATCATATTTTGCAGAGTTCTCTGACATCATAATACCATTCTGGTATCTAAAGGTAGCCATTTGGTGACTGCCCTCTAATTTATCTTTTGCTTTAATCATAGTGTTTTTCTTAATTATTGCTCTTTGTTACTTTGTTACTTTGTTAATGTATGTCCTTCTACATTTTTTTTCTTAAAAATTTAAAAATCTCTCAAAATGAGAAATATTATCAAATCAATTACTCTTGACAACATAAGACCCTACAGAGAATTTTCATAAAAAGTCATTTGAGCCAAAATGAGGATACACCTAGAAGCAAGATCTCTGAAGACTGAGACAAATGCTCCAGAGAATAATAGTATTGCAGCTTATTTTATACATTTGAAATTAAGAAGGGAACATAGAAAGATTACATGGAGGTGGAAGAAAGCAAGGCAGCAATTCAATTACAGGATAGTTAATAAGATTATGTGCTCTCTTGAGGATATTTATTTCAAAGGTATATTAACTTAAGATGCACAGAAACAATGGGCAGAGTTTACTTGAAGTAAACATACCTTTTATTAAAGAAGTCGTATGTCTGGGGCATGGCTGCCCACCATGACCTTCCTAGTTAGGAATTTTTCTATCCACAATTTAAAGCCTCACTTTGAATTCTTCAGTATTTCAATATTTCTAATTTATTGTCTAAATCAAAACAAACGTTACAACTAGTATCCACATAGAAAAATTGCCCCAAATCTATCACAAAAGTGGAAAATCCCATCTTTTCCCCAAAGTTAGTATACAGTTGTTAATTCACTAAGTCAACAAATAATTACTGTGCAGGCACCATGTTCCACATACTACTTTGTCTTTAAGATCTAAGACGAATTTGACACTTCTTTCACTTTAAATACCTCCATGTGTCATTGTTTGGGGGTGATTTTAACTCCAGCATCGCCCCAGCAGCATGGCGTGGATAACAGCACAGAAGAGCAATTGGCATTCTTCCTTGGTTCTTCCCCACCTACGCAGCAAAGAATTACAGGTCAGCAAATTCAGAAGAAGTAAGATTTATAGAAAGTAAGTTTTAGGAGACAGGTCATGCTAAGAAAGACTGTAGCCCTGTGGAATTTGGGAGGTGAAAAGGTAAAAGAAATAAAAGACAGAGTAAGCCCCAAGTGAGGAGTGGATTTTCAGCAAAGAGAGTTGTAACAATGCAGATGTGGGAAAGTCTGTTTCTATTTGGGCCATGATGTGTGGTTACAAAGGCATTCCCTAGGAGATTGGCATGTGAGGCCACTTTGACTGACACTAGGCTTCTATGTAACTCTTTGCTTAGTGCTCATGTGCTTACCCAGAATTTGATCTGTTATAATTAGATGTGTGAACTTCCAGGCATAAACATGGTATAAAAATGATGGTATAATGAGGTTGAGGTTGTGGGCAGGCTAGGGTAGTACCTTCTACGTAAGCATCCGTGGACAGATTAAGTTGGCTATAGGTTAAGGCCCTCCTGCCCTTTGTCCTTTGTCTCTGGGGATCCAGAAAGGATTCTTTAACTACATTTGAGTGTTCTTTAGGTGGTCTCTAGGCCACTGGAACAACTCCGGAGTTCAAATCTCTCCCTAAACAGTAACAATTGCATTATAAGATCCTATTAATTAAATAAAGAAAACAGCCTTGCTATGAAAATCATGTATTTCACAGATGAGGACCTGCCAGTTGTCTTAAGCAAGAAAGTGGCTACCGAAGTAACACCTGTGGATGTGTTTATTTCTCCACAATGCTAGGTTTATTGAGTGGTATCTTCTCAGATAAACCAGTCAGGTTTCCATGGAGGTTAACACACAGTACACAGAGAGGGTTAAAGACAGCTTATTAGGCAACAGAGCAAAGGGATAAAAGTCCTCAGCATCTCTAAAGCGAGCTCTGTGATACTCTCAGGTCAAGCTTGAGCTTTGTCTATCTGAGGTGTTCAGCTTACATGGTCCTTACAAGAGAAAATCCTTATATATATCAGCTGCTGCAGTTGAGGACTTATCAACAGCAGAAATGGCTGATGTTTCTGTGGTTTGGGGTATTCCAGTCATTCCTATTATGTGCCAGTTGACACTACTGTCATGGTCCCCATGGAATCCATTTTTTAAAGTCCAAAAAATCCTCAATTCTTTAAGCTCTATACACCAAACTATTAGGCTCAAATAATCAAAATGAAAGTTTAGAGACCCATTGTGATTGGTAAACATTGATGACCTCCCTCTTCTCCAGCCCAGCAAATTATTATCTCTTTATTGTGGTTTTAAATAACTATATTTTTATAACCATTTCTTAAGGGGAAACGATTTGCTTTAATAAAATAATTTGGCATGTGAGGTGAATAATGAGACTTAAAATTTTATTTATAAATATTTCTAATATTTCTAATTCTGAAATGAGTTCATCAGAAACTGAAGAACTTCCATAGTCTTGTCTGATAGAAACCATCAGAACTACAGGGTGTATAAAATACAAATAGTCACCATATTATTAAAGGCATATTTTTTTAAAAGTGTGTCATAAACTTTACTACTAAAGAGTGAATTTGTCACTGTATATTCCACAAAAAAAAAAAAAATGAAAACAGTTAATCATTTAATTACTAAACAGTTTCCCTAATTTCTGCAGCTGCAAAAGCTCCCTCCTTTTATGCCCAACCTGGCATTTTCTCTGCATTCCTTCATCATGCTTGCTATCTCAGAATATTCTTATACTTACTTCTTCACACATGGGTTATATTTTCTTTTGAGGCAGGGCTGTGCCTGATTCATGTTTGTATTCCCTGAAACCCTGGCATGATGCCTTGAAAACTGCAATATCTAATGAATGACTGCATTTACTTTCCCCCCATTTCTGTCATGTATAAAGACCCAATTCATTGGTTCCCTTTTTCTAACCAGAGTTTCTATGATTGATATATACTTATTTTACTTACTATGCTTGGATTAATAAAACAAGATATTGATTCTTATTATGTAATTTAAACTAGCAGTCCCCAACCTTCTTTGAACCAGGGACTGGTGCTCTTACGAAAATTTAATGCCTGATGATATGAGGTGGAGCTGAGGCTGTGATGCTAGTTATACAGATCTTTCAAATATACAGAGAAAAATACCACCTCACACTCATGAGATAATAAGAATGAAAAGTCAAATACACTCTAACATTATTATAAAAATAGTTTTGACTCTTTCTAGACAGTATAGTCTAGTGATTAAGTGAGCAGGATCTGGCGTAAAACCCCTGGGTATGACCATCAGCTCTGCCACTTTGGAAAAAAATCTGTGCATCCAATTATTATGCTAATAATAAAAATACCTTCATCATCAGGATTGTTGTCACGTTGAAATGACACAATACATGTAACATACTAGCACACAGTAAGTAACCAAGAATGGTAGTTCTTTTTACATTTGCTTTAGTTCCTAATTTCCTCCTATGCTTTCAATTTCTATCCATGGTTTTCACATTTACCTTGTTTCTTCTTCTAATCTCTGACATCCAGGGTACACTGGGTTTGGGTCAAGTCTGAAGAATACTTTCAGAAATTAGAATCTTCTGCTAAATCCAAATTGGAGGGCCAGGAGACAGGCTAGTGTGTGCTTTTTATAAAGTGAGAAGTTTTTTTAGAATTTGGAAGACACAGAAAATGAGTTCTTAGATTTCAAAGATCCAAAAGTTTTATAAGTGAAGGATGTGACTTATTAAGACTATTTCCTTATTAAGGAATGTATATGACATTAAGAGGAGTCTATTTCTAGGGGCTCCTTTGGCATTCCTGTAACAGTAAGCAGAGTTTACCTTCAAGTTGTTTGCATTGATGGAACATGTTGAGAAAGCTTTATATTAACCCAAGAATGATTGCATTTGACTTCTGCACCGTAGAAAAAGAGCTGACTTCAACTTCTTGTCAGAAGTCTGATTTAAGTTGTGTTCAAGTTTCCTGTTTTTTGACTATTGCTGTGTAACAAATTACCCCAAAATTTGGCAATGCAATATAAAACAATAATTTTATTAAGTTCACAAAGTCTGCTGTTAAGACTTCAGGCAGGGCATGCTAGGAATGACTTGACTCTGCTTCTTCATGTCTGGGGCCTCAGCTGGGAATATCTGAAGGCTAGGAGAACCCTACCAAGCTGAAATCATCTGAAGGCTCATTCACTCTCATTGTTCTGCTTGGTATCTACACATGGTGGTTCCACAAGGCTAAAGCTAACTCACAACATGACAGCCTCAAAGTGGTCAGGATTTACATGGTGGCTTAAAACTCCAAGTGAGAAAATTCCAGAAAACAAGTTAGAAACTGCTTTGCCTTTTTAAGTCACATAGTGTCACTCCCACCATACAGAATTTGTTGAAACAGTCTGTCACAAGACTGTCTTTAAGAGGGTAAGACATAGACCCCCACCACTCAAAAAGAGTAGTGTCAAAGAACTTTGCAGTCATGTTTTAAAGCTACCTGAATTTCAGACAAGAAAACTTTTCCTGGAACTTATGGTAAAGAACAGTCTAACTCTGAGCTTGGACTCAGGGATGAAGACTTAACAGAAGCAACAAAGGCTTCAGAGCCCAGTAGACTTGGACAGTTTAAGATTTAGCTGGATTGGGCTTCAGAAGGATCAAGAGTTATTTGGTAGAAGAGCTGGGTATAAAGAGATTGAATGAGAGAGCTTGGCAAGGAAAATGGGAAAATAAAGAAGAAATAAAGAAAATAAAATCACTCACAAACTAACCACTCAGATAAAGAGTTTACATTTTAATGTGTTTCTTTCAGTATTGTGTTTGCATGTATATGAGTGATAATGCTTATATGTAAGTTCTTGTGTGTGTGTGTGTGTTCCTATATGTGTATGGGCATGCATATGAAGCAATATCGTAATCATACCTTATAATCAGTTTTGTGTCCTATCTTTCAACCTAAGAATTAGTTTTCTTCTCATTGGCATCCTCTCTGAACAGAATTACATTTCAGCATTATTCTCTTCTGCTAAGTCAGCTAAGTTAGTCTTGATAGAGTTTCCTTGTACCGACCTAAGTGTCTGCACCGGGTGGCAACAGCCTGCCACTGAGTTTTGTTGTTACCAATTTAAAGAAACCTTTCAAACCTAGAAATGAACCAAGTCACTAAATATTCCTGTCTATAAATGTAAGGGCCAAGATTCAAATACAATGAAGCATCTGCCCTGTAAACCAGACCCTGCTATCTTAAATTAATGTGCCATTCCTGAAATAATAGCAAAGAAGACAAGAAAAAGTTGCTGACAAATTTCACTCCTCCCTTCTAGTGATTATTGACATGTCCTCAGGTTGACCATCTGACCACCTAAAGACACTTTGTTCTCTCCTTGTAACAAATGTCCAAAACAATTTAGTAATTCCTGTCTCCTCAATTGGTAGCTTTGTCTATCAACAACCAGTTCTGAAATTAAAAAAATAAAAAATAAATAAAAATGAATGAATGAATAATAAAAAATAAATAAATAAATAAATAAATAAATAAATAAATAAATGAATAAATGAATAAATAAATAAAAGAGCTTAACTACCATCCCCCAGGCTCCTGCCCCTACTTCTGAGATAGTGGTTGGATTCCTAACCTCAGCCACCAGATAAGGCAGAGGCAGAAAGTCTCTGTAGAACAAATTGATGGAGAGAAAATAGTCCCAGATTTGTATCCCAAGAAGAAAGGTAGAGCCAGAAGTAAATATCTCTTGCCAAAAGCAGAACCCAAAAGCAGGGAGTCAAGCTTGCTAAGTATATATAATGTGCTGTATTTTTAAACAAAAATTTTCTTTTTTTCTTAAGGACAATGGATATTTACAAATAAGTGGTGTCACCTTCAAAAAAGCCATCATGGCTAGGGACACAATTATTCTAATTATTTAAATTTCTTTTGAAATTACCTTTATATGGGCTATCATATTATTTTGCCTATATTCAACAGTATTTATTCAACATTTATGTAGTTTCTGCTTCTTGTTTGTTATGTTGTAGGCAATGAGATATAGTGGTGAACATAATATACAAAATTCCTGCCTTCTCAGAAATTACTATAAGCAAACAAATAACATTTCTGATGGTGCTTAGTACTGAGAAGAAGAAGAGAGTAATTTGGGAGACTGGAAATATTTTAGATGCAGGGGACAGGACATGCCTTTCTGAGGAGGTGAACTGTGAAGAAAAGGAGTAAACTGCCTTAAGACCTGGGAAGAATGATCTAGGAGCCTGAGAAGAAACAAACTTAGCTTAATGGTATGTGGGTAAATGGAAAGTTTCTGAAGCATTTTCAGAAGGGAGTGACTTAACTTAGTAAGTCTTTGAGACTGGATTTGAGATAAGTGGGGGGATGCGGTGAGTAATTCAACTGAGTCATAGAGTTTGTGGTACAAACTAAGTTTTATACTTTGGGGAGTTATTTGTAAAAGGTGATTTCCAAAACTGTTTTAGCAATAGACACCTTGGAAGGGTCCCCACTCTGGCCTCACTGTAACTAGATCCTTAGGAAGAGTAAATATCTTGTTAACTGACAGTTAAGTTTGTAAAGAATTTAGTGTGCCTAAGAATTGAACTAATAAATTATATGTATAGTTAGATAATACAGTTATTTATATATTTTTTCTTTTCTTTTTAAAGGGTTATCACACTGTTTGATTTTTTCTTTTTAATTTGTCATGGAAACTGCAATAGTATACTTGAGTTTAGAGCTCGGCTGAATAGTCACATATTCAAACTTGGAGGAGCCCAAAATAATGCAGTCACAAATAATATAGGAAGGAGAAGAGAGAACTAAAAGGTTAAATCAAACTATATTCAGAGATTTCAACATGCTGATTAGCCCTACAGCCAGGCCACAAGGACACCTGCAGAACAAAGAAAGATTTCTGCTATGACTGCTAACAAACCATTTCCCCACACTGTGAAAACAGGAAAATAGAGTCTTTAAGTTGCTCCTTGTACAAAAGAAAAGCATTCATTCCCTATGACTAAACATGGGGAAACTATGGATCAAAGGCTAGGAGTTCCCGGCAGGCCATTCACACTACTATTCTTACATTTTTGTGCTACACTTTTATCCTTTCAAAATGTATGTCCATACCATCAAAGGAAAATGGGTGAACTAGTCTTTAAACTGTAACTTACAAAATGATGTATAAACTGAATTCCCTGAATACTCAGGGTCTCTCTCAGTGTCTTTGTCTTTTTCTCAGTCCCTCTTAGTGTTTTTTTTCTCAGTCTCTTTCACCGTGATTTGTTCTGTCCCTCTCTCTTTCTGTTCTTCTGAGTCTCTCTCAGGTCCTCTCATTCTCTGTCTCTGAAAGAAGACCAGACTCTATCTATGGAATGTTACTCCTTTTCTAATAAACTTTTCTTTTGACTCTAACTTTGGTGTGTACTTGAATTCTTTCTTGTGCTTTGTCAAAGAACCCTCTCTCTTGCTACAGACCCACTTGGGAGGATTTGCTTTGTCCTGCATCAATCACATATTTAAACTTGGAAGACCCTGACATAATGCAGTCTCCTTGAACTCTAAAAACAGAATGGGTCCTGGTTCATAAGTGGAACTTAAACTAGCTAATTTATCTAGCTATATGGAAACATGGCATCCATACACATTTTTTTTTTCCATTTCATTTACTTTACCACTCAGATTTTAAGGATCTTTCCATAAGTTAGTCTGTGATTCATGCTTGGGTCAGATGATTTCATCTAACCAGGGAAGGGGAATATGATTATTCAACAAATCCACCATCTCCAGTTAGCACTCAAGGAGCCTCTAAGGGGGCTAATCTTGTGGCTTGGCATATTTCATCTTTTCTTTTTCCTTAAAAAAACAGTGCTTACAGTTGGTCTGCTAATTGGCATTTCTTTTATCCCTTGAGGGTATTTCTGGGTCAGTTTGCTTTGCTAGCTCATAGGTGACTAAATGAGAGTCTGCCTAAGTTTCCTTTTATAGACCCAAACAAGCCCTGTTCCTACTCTTCCTTCTTTTACCCAGTAAAAATGCTAATGTTTGGAATAGTACAGTCTTATCCACATATATTATCTCATTGGAATTCTCACAATAATACCTATCAAACAAGTTAGGCATTGTGGCTTTAATTTTACAAAAGCAGAAGTGGAGGAGCACAAGAGCTTCACTTCTAGCCTAAAGTCACATGATTAGCAAGGGCAGCTGTGGGACTCAAAGCAAAGTTTGGGCCCGACAAAGTGTAGTTAAATGCTTTCTGATAGATCGCATGTCTGCAGAAAACATCCAATACTTACTAGATACTTGCTTCCCCACCCCCAACTGAATATTAGAAACTATTACAGTTTAAGCCTTCATTGTTCTCTTATTGTAAATTGATCTATAGTGGTATTTTGTGTAGTTAATGGAGAATTCTAGACAACAGAAGTTGTCAGAGATAATAATCTTTCTCTTCAATAAGCCTTTTACTGAAGGAGACTCTGTGGTTTATTTTTGAAGTTGACACTAAAAGCAACAGTTAGGAGATAAATATACACAAATTCTTAGTTTAACACTGATAGGCTATACCCTGAAGCTGACATTTCCACATGAATGAAAAAGGAATTATAACGAAAGAAAGGGCCCTAATATTCCTGCATACCCATGGATGTGTAAGTGCACACACACCTCACACACTCTGGCCAAACCCGTTTGTGCATTTTCTTGGTTCAGTCCTTTTCTGTGACGTGTGGAAGAAAAGATTAGCAGAATCTGAAAATAGGTTTATTTAGTTGGTTGAAGGAAAAGAATTGAGGGTAAATGGGAATGAAAGGAGAAAAATTTGGTAGTTATTTGCTTATTTGTTGGGCAAATACAGCAAAGAAACAGCCAGTTCTAAAACTTCAGAAAACTGGGGAAAAGAGATAAATAAAGAAGACTTTCAGGACATTTTACTGGGCATCAGCAAGGTCATCTCCTAAAGTTCTTTACATAGAGAAGATCTGTATTACAATTCTGTGATTTCTGGAGTACTATTTGTGTTTGTTTTGCAGGGTTGCCAGATTTCACAAGTAAAGAAGCAGGAAGCCCCATTATATATGATTTTCATATAAGCAATAAATAATTTTTTGTGTGTTGTCTCAAATATTGCATGGGACAATCTCTTATTATAAATTGATATCTGCAATTCAAATTCAACTAAGCATTCTGTATTTTATTTAGCAACCCTATTCTTTTGGCTAAGACATGGATAAAAGCAAGAATGTTTATTTTATCAGCTTACATGCAAATTAGAGGAAAGTTTTCTGAAAGCTTTCAGGCAGTAACCTCTGTTCACAAACTTGGCTGCACATTAGATCATCTAAAGAACTCCAGATACTGGTGCTGCTGCTCTGGAATCTATCCAGGATGTGAGATTTTACAAAGCATTCCAGGTGATGCTTACCTGCAACCATGAGGTCAATGACGGATGTCCAATGGTCCTCACCCTGTACTACACAAAAGACCAAGGGACTTTTTAAAACTATGTATGCCCAGATCCCATCCCAGAGCAATTAAATCAGTGTATGGGGGCAGGTCCTCCACACTGCAGTTAAGGAAAAGCTCTCAATAAATTGAATGCTACTGCAAGGTTAGACAGCCCTAAATTATAGCAAAAATGTGGCATCCTAGGGACGGCCAGTTATAAGAAACTTTAAGGAGTTTATCTTTAATTTTTTAATTATGAAATTGATATTTATTATAATGATTTCAAGCAATAAAGAAGCATCTAAACCAAAGATGAACTTCCCCAATTCCACTTTCCAGAGGTATCTACTGTTAAAACCTTGATCTGTTTTTCTTATGTTAAGCAAGTAGGAAAGAATAAGCAGCAAATGATATGTGTCAGTTACCTTTTAAGGAAGTCACATTTCACTTTTAATTAAACAGAACTTCACCATGCATTTACATTAAGGAAAAAATTACATTTATTCCAGGCTTCATTGTGAATCAGTTAAATCAAAAGCTATAAAATATAAGGAAAAAAAGGTAAAAATAGACTTGAGGGGGCAGAACAACTTCTACCACAAACATTTTCCACTCCTGATATGTCCATGTAATGGCAGTGGTATTGGAGAACATTCCTGGACATTCTCTGTCTCCTCATTTACTTGCCTCAGGGAGCTGAGATGATTTACCCAGCTAGTGAGTTTGAAAGAAGCAACTGGGCATAAGTAGTTCAGTTCCTTCTTTTTCTGTCTTTGGAGAGGCAGCCTGTCTGCTGGGAGCACACATACCCAGCTCATTTATGAGGTAGGTTTTATATGGGTCAGCCTCCATCAGAGACACCTCTGGTTTTCCAACTCTGCCTGAGACAGGGAGGGTAACTCTGATTCTACACATTGTTAGCAGGAAGCAGTAAATATTCCTAAAACAACCTTATTAGGATAAAAATCATTTGTGTGTCCCTCCTTTGTCTATCTTGCAATTGATTTCATTCATAAAGTAATCTATCAAAATGCTTGCATTATAAATATGGTTTCACTTTGAAAGTTACATGGCTATCAGTGAAAAAAATAACATAAACTATCCCTGATTTCCATGTCCAAGCAGGACCTGTGGCCATATCTCAAACAAGTGACATGTATGTGTCATAAACAGAAATGCACAAAGCCACAAAAAAAATAGAAAGAGGTATACAAACAAAGAACACAGAAGAAAAAAAATTGAAACGTCCTAATTAGTAGAAAAAATAATAGGAAAGCAATTCAAGGGGATAAAATAGACACTTAGCATTGCCGGGAATAATCCTCATAGCTGACTCTCATCTCATTTGCCAGATCCCTGAATAAAATATTCCCACATCCTCAGCCATGTCGTCTGTTTCTGTCATCTGTCGGGCCAATAGTCAGACTAGGTCACATCTATTCAATTGCTCATTAGCTGTATTTTCCTTTCTCTACTCAGGATAATGGAGTGATTGTCTTTGTTTAACTGAAACTCCTTTTGAACCGACTATATTTCTTTAAAGCAGGA
Organism: Cynopterus sphinx; assembly: GCA_030015415.1. NCBI lineage: Eukaryota > Metazoa > Chordata > Mammalia > Chiroptera > Pteropodidae > Cynopterus > Cynopterus sphinx. The sequence continues at coordinate 96,348,875 of CM057381.1, forward strand.
AAATCTATCAAACAATAAATAGTGTTTTACTAAAAAAAAACACCCTAAACATACATATTTTAATAAAGAAATTAAATTCAGAAGTGAGTGGTGACTACAGAAAATATCATTGTATCAATGGTTGAATAAATAAAATAAATCTTTGTCATTCATGATGCAAACATTCTAAATGTTTCTGTTGTTATTTTGTCATATAGTAATTTAGTTTTTTTTTTTTAGCTAGAGGTCTGTAAAATTAGTCGGCTTTACTGAGAGTCTATAAGCATGTGCTTAAAATTGAATTAGAACATTAAAAAATTTGAAAGTTGGTTTTTAGTTTTTTTATTGCTTAAAATTTCAATGTTATGAAAAATAGTGCATTCAAATGTTTAATACACTGATAAATTTTGGGTGTGGTAGAAGGAAATTGGAATTAAAAAAATGGAGATCTGTATTTTTATTTCTACAACTAATTCTAGGTTTGACTTTGGATACAGGACATGGGCCTCTCTTAATATCATTTGTATATTAGAATGTAGAGCAGATAGTCCTTAAAATCCTTTGATTCTACTCATTAAAACTTATAGATTAGTACCAATATATTCTTGGCTGAAAAGAAATTAGTGTAGTTTACTAAAAAAAAAAAAAAATTATGAACTGATACTGCCCCCTATAGTAGACTGATATGAAGGGATGGGTAGTGCATCAAAACAAGATAAATATATTGTCATCTTAATTGTTTCTTTCTGCTGTCCAGGAGGTGTCCATTTCTGCATATCGAGAGTTTCAAAAAGTATTTGATTTCTATCTGTCTGTTTTTATGTGGTATAATAAAAAAATTAAAACAATAAATTATGTTTAATGACTGTTGGCTAAGACAATTTGAGCAAAATGTTTTAAAAACTGTTCAAGGAAATAATTGTTTCTGTAATTTCTCCAAATAAATTTATCTGAGTTTCGATTGCAGAAGTGCTGGCACCATTTTAAATGAATCTCATTTACCTAACAACAATATTAGTAACATTAAACATACTTTAAGAGAATCTGGCATTCAATAATATGGTTATAGGAAAATAATGTCATCTCAAATATAAAATAAAAATTTAGTTATAAATTAGGTCTATTGAATAGTAATAATTTACGAGTTAAAAATTGTTTTAAATTTTATGCTTATGTTAAAGCATTATTCCCTGAATATTTCATAATAAAATTGTGTTCCAGTAAAAAAAAAAAAAATAGATCATTTCTATTGCTGGCAATGTTGCAAACTAGATCATCTTAAAAACCTTTGCTATAGAACACTTAGAAAGTCTGGCTAAAGTACAACCAAAAGCTATTTGAATGTAAAGTGTAGCTCCTAAAAGAGTAAGAGAATTTAGTAGTGGTCAAAACCAGTAACAATCTGAAATATCCAACTATTAAACACAGGCTGACACTTTCTTTGGCATCACAGATAGGAAATACCAATCTTCTTTGGCAAGCGGCTTAGATTTCACCTACCAATATGAGGCAGAAGATGAGGCCTTGGGCAAGGTATACTATCAGTACAGACTACCAATAAAGTGGAAGCCCCTAAAGAGACACACTCTGGTGTAAAAGATGAACTAGAAAAAAATTTCACCAACTGGAAAATGGAGGTCAATAAAAAGCTTGACTATTTTGCCTTGTGTTAGAGGTAGAGAAAAAAATGTTTACTGAGAATTCTTAAGCCAGAATTTCCATTGTTTTGGGGTTCGTATTTAAAATACTTAGATGATTTGGGAAGCACAAAACTGAGAAATAACATAAAAATGATCTTCATGTGGAAACAACCACTGATACCCACAAAAGCAAAAAGAAGCTTATCAGAAAAGAACGTAACCTCAGACCAGACCTCCTCAGAGCATCATAGGCTTCCCAATCACAATCCTTTTTTTTTTCTTTTTTACTTTTATTAGCTTTTATTTGAAGTTGAATTTACTACTAGGGCTATAATTTTTATTTCTTCAGTTTCTTTTGAGATACCTTTTTCTTATGTGCAACCTCCTCTTCTTGTTTAGGAGCAATCTGCTCTTTTTCAGTGAGGATTGTCCCAGTGTGGCAAGGAGAGCTCATGTAGGGGTTCATTCTCCACAAGGGCTGTAAATTCTGCATGGCATCTTGGGAATTTTTTTACCTAAATGTGCTCAATGACCTGAGTATCTACATCTAAACCCTTAAGTTCAGCATCACTCTCTAAATTTTTAAGCATGTGAAGTGAAAATTCGTCACACTTTTTGGGCCACCAATCCTGCATCCATCCCCACTGTTTTGCCTGGTCACATGTACCAATTCCCCTACTGTAATGACAGAATGACACACAATGCTGCTGTAAAGTGACACCCCTAAAATACTTGGTTTTTTGGATATGCATATCCTTGATGGCCTTGGCAGTTTCATGGGTGTTCTTAAAGTGAACATGAAGATATGAAATGAACCTCTTGATTTCCATAATTTTGCATAATTTTGTGGGGTTTCTGGATCAATAGCGAATCATTTCCAGAAGTCACCTCAGACCACATTTACAAAAAGAGTCATAATCTTAAATTTGAGAACACATGAGTTAATACGTCAACGTTTACTCTATTTGTTTCCCTATAACTCTGTTAACACAAAAAGAAATATATCACATAGATGAAAAAAGCACAGAGGACTAAAACTGGTATTATCATTATCATTGTTCTCATAGGTAGTTGGTCACATTATACCATCTATCTCCTAATTAGGTTAGTTTTACTCCATCCATGCTGAGATGTATATCCATCTGGCCTGGAATTAAATCTTGAGGTACACCTAGCAACTACACATCTCAGAATTGTATGCTTTCATACAACTGCCTCTTTTGTTGAAAAACAGCAGAACACCTGCAGGAAAATTTAATGAGCGACCATTAAGCTAGCTCTAACTACAGAATGTTTTTAGAATTTACTACTTACTTTTGGTTTATATATGTGCAGAAGCCCCATTATCACCCTAGCCTTAGCACCTTCCTCACCTTCCCCACGCATGATAGTGAACACTCACTAACCCATTCTGAACTTGGAAAATGGGGTTAGGACAGTAGGCTGCCTGACCAGATATCTAGTTGGAAACTTGACACTGGGTAGCTCTACAAGCTCTTTCATTAGCTCAATTCCACCTGTTCTGCTCTCCTTTTCCCAAGAGCTTACATATTTCTCACCTTATCCAACCCTTTGGTTTTCCTTTATTACAATTATAGCAGAAAGAAAATCCTTAGCACTCCATCTCCTTCTTACTATTACCTCTTGATAAAGTTTGTCTCTTCCTTTGAAAAATGTTATTGATGGTTATCTCATGATATAGTTGTGAGAATTAATATACATTTTCAAACAAAATAATTTTTATTCTATGCAATAATTTTTTAGCTTTATGCCACTATTACATACTTACTTGCTTTACCCTAGCTGAGATAGAGGACTACCTTTTCATGTCTCCTTGAACATCTAGCACAGTGTCATACACATCATGACTTTTTTTCATTCATTCAACAAATATTTGTTGGGCATCATAAATGCACCCTTCCTGGGTTCAGTGTTTACTATAATAAACAACCAATTCCTACTTTGCTTGATAAAAATTTGCTAAACTGACCTAATTGTATTTACCATGCATTCAGTTTGCACACAAACTGTAAAATGCATCTCGTTCACCTCCAGTAGTGCAGGAAATTTACCTTAGCATATAATAAAAACAGCCAGACTAAACTGTCTGATTAAATAGAACAGAAATATATAGCATCTGAGATGCTACTAGTGACATCACCTCTACTGAATGTGCCAATATCCTATTGAACAGATCCATGTGGTCTTCAAAAATGTATATTTTGTGCATTAAACATGTCTCATTCATTAGCCTCAAAACTCAAGAGTAACAATTATGTATTTTTCATCTTTGCATTTGCCTCTGCTTTCAGGAATAGCTTGAATGCTTGAATTTAGTGGTTGTTCAACAAAGTAATTATTGATAGCGTGAAATAGTGGAGAGAACAGTAAAATTTTTGACTATCTCTTGTAACCAATATTTCAAAAATATATCTACAGACTGTATTTTTACTCATTAGGCAGATACTGAATGAATATCTGCCATGTACTATTATTAACCATGTTGTGTTATCATGTAGCATGCATCTTATTCTGCCTCACTTTGACTACACCTGGAATGTAGCATTCTGTTTTTCTCTTTCTAAGATTTACAATTCAAGATGTCTAGGGGCAAATGGGAAATGCATTCTGTGTAAGTCAACCAAGTTATGAGAAAAGGTCCATTTTAAATATTAGCCATCACTAGACAAAAAGCTGAATTTGGTATTAGTTTATTAAATCTAGACCCATGGGTTTCCCAAGTTAGCATCTTTCAATATAAATCAAATTAAACCTTGTACACTGTGGGGGAAGGGACTAAAAAAGTAGCCAGCTGTCTTAACACAGGCAGGGTTCTGTTTTCTGAAATCATTGCTTATTCTATACTTGAACTTAATTTCACATCTGTTGGTTAAAAATTCAGCTAGTAAATTAGTCTGGTAACCAGTTTCTTGTATAATTTCTGAGAAATATGATCATTAAGACAAAATTGTTTTTAAATGTATCCTTCACTGATGTTATAAATTCTAGCAACCATGATATACTGGCATTAAAATCATACTTAAAATTTAAATGTGTTCTAAATAAGTAGATTAGAAATAAGCATTTATAACACACACACACACACACACACACACACACATCAGAAAGCTAGTTACTACTATGCAACACTACAGAAATAAATTTATTGTATTAATCTTATATAAGAAAGAACCTGATAATAAATTACTTCAAAAATCCCTTTGGATAAAAGTATTCTAAGACTGTCTTAGTGCATTTGGGCTACTATAACAAAAATATCACAGACTGCGTGGCTTATAAACAAAATAAGTTTATTTCTAAGAGTTCTAGAAGTTTAGATCAAGGCCCTGGAAGATTCTGTCTGGTGAGAACCCACTTCCTGATTCAATGATTGCTATCTTCTGTGTCTTCACATGGCAGAAGGCTCAAGAGAACTTCCCCAGTTTTCTTTGATAAAGGCACTAATCCCATCTATAAGAGCTCTACTCTCATGATCTAAGCACCTCTTAAAGGCCTCACCATTAAATACTATGAAATATTGGGGGTTAGATTTCAACATGAATTTTGGGTGACATTCAGTCTATAGCATCCCAGCCTGGTCAGAACAGAACAAAATTCATGTTCTTCTCACATGCAAAATACACTCATTCCATCTTAATAGCCGAAAAGTCTTAACTTGTTCAAGCAACAACTCAAAAGTCTATGTCCAACATCTCATGTATATCATCTAAATCAAATATTGGCAAGATTTGAGTTATGACTCATCCTGAGGCAAATTGCCCTCTAGCTGTAACTTGTGAAACCAAACAATTAGATGCTTACAAAATACAATGGTGGAACAGGCACAAGATAAACATTCTCATTCCAAAATGAATAAATAGGAATGGAGGAGTGATAGGCCTGGTGGGTGGGGTGGGGGAGGGGGTCCAAAACTGAACAGGACAAATATTAAACATTGAGGCTCAAGAATAATCTTTGACTCAATGTTCTCCCTTCCAGGCCCACTGGAGTGGTCATATCACCCACAAGGCTGGGCAGAATGGCCCCAGGAGACTCTATGCTTGGGCCCTAGGGCTCTTTAGGGCTAGACTTCTAAACCTGAGGCAATCCCAGGGAGACTCAGGCTTTGAAAGCTAGATAGAGGTGGCCATTTGCCCTTGGCCTGTGCATTCTGCACTCCAGTAGAGAAGGGGTCACATGGATTCCACCAAACTTTGCTGCCTGTGCCCACTGGAAAGGTGGCTGCTGAAGCCCACGCCACACCAGGGCCCGCCAGAACCACATCTGGGGTGTCAGAGGGCATGGCACCAGAGTGCAGAGAATGAAATCCCCATGTGAGGTAGAACAAGACAGTGTATAGAGGGTCCCACAGGTGCTGGTGGCCTCTCCTTTGCTCTGCCCATCAGGCCCTTGTACTGGGGCCTGTAATGTGAGTGGCAGCTCTGCTGCTCACTGAATCACTTTTGGGATCATTCTTCTATTGTCACTTTTGGGGTCATTCTTCTCTTATCTTGGAAAATGGTGCTTGGCTTCCCTTGAGAATGCTGACCCACATCCTTAGTGTTGTCATTTTTTGCAATATGGATAGGCTAAGAATTTTCCAGATGTTAAAATTCTGCTCCCTTCTTGCTTAACAATTCCATTTTCAAATCATTTCTTTCTGCTCTGTTTTATTATAAGCAGTCAAGCAGAGCCAAGTAGCACCTCTAACACTTAGAACTCCCTTCAGCTAAATATTATTTCATTGCTTGTAAGTTCTACCTTTCACAAAATACTAGAACGTAAATGCAATTCAGCCAAGTTGTTTGCTACTTTAAATGATAATTGTCTCTCCTCCAGTTTTCAATAACATGTTTCTCATTTCCATCTGAGATCTCAAGAGAATGGCTTTTACCGTCCATTATTTCTAATGTTCAGTTCAGGATTACTTAGGCATTCTTTAAGAAGATTGAGGCTTAAGCTACAGCTCTCCTCTCTTCTCTCTGAGCCCTCACCAGAATCATTTAAAATTCTGTTCATGGTAATCTAGGTTTTTTCTAGAATACACTTCAAAACTCTTCCAGTCTCTACCTGTTACCCAGTTCCAAAGCCACTTCCACATTTTTAGGTACTTGTTAAAGCAGCACCTACCTCCTCAGCATAAATTTGTCTTATTCCTTTTAGGTTGCTGAAATAAAAATACCATTGACTAGATGGCTTAAACAACAAATTTCTTACAGTTTTGGATATGGAAAAGTCCAAGATAAAGGCTCTGGCAGATTATAAGGGCACTGTTCCCATTCATGAGGGCACCACCCACATGGGCTATCATCTCCCAAAGGCCCCACCTCCAAACACTATCACATCGTGGTATTTCATAAACTTCAGACCAAATACAAACATAGTCTATAGCAAAGACTCAATCACAAGTCAAAAATTAAAACAGTATTATTTTACTATAAGCCATTTTATATTTATTTAAAAGCTAAAAACAATACAATGAAGCTCGAAAGTACACAAATTTCAGAGAAGAGCTTATTTTTAATCAATCTCACCAATTTTACATAATAAAATATCATTAAGAAATACAGAAAATATAATATGAACTGTAGTATAAAATATGACACATTGTTAAAGAAATAATAACTGTAAAAGACATGTTAATATCACAAAAACTTTAAACAAATTTAAAATGTCAAATGCTAAAAATGATTTTTTCTTAGTAATAAGCAGTGGGTTTTAGAATGAGATGTAGGCAAGTAAAAATGAAAAGTTTATGTAAATAGATTTTCTAAATACTATTTGTCTGATTTTCTATAGAAAATGTCAGGCATTATAATAAGAAATAATATATATATGGTTAAGACTATAATTATATTTTTAAATATAAGGTAATTAGTATTTTAGAAAACCAATTTTTACAACTTTTTAAAAATCTAGTAGTCATGCATAAATATAAATGTTATAGGAAATTGAGTAAAACAACTTTTGCCATGAAAGATGAATGTAATTAAAGTGAGGGACCTTTCTTTCATTCCAATAAGAACTGGGGGTGAAGGCCCTCATCTCAGAATATCCAAATCTAAGAACACTCATGCTTGCTTTATTTAATAAGGAACAGAAGACTATATTCCATTCTATGTACTATTTATGTTCATATCCAGATAGGAAACTAAAGTGCAACAGAAGCAAGTGGATTTATCAGAGTATATTCATTAATACTTTGCTGCTATTAGTTAATATAAACAAGTGCAATTTATACTTTAACTACATTGATCCAATATGATCTGTACTGATGTTATAGATTCCAGATAAGATGCATGTTTACTGTTTTATTTTCTTTGCATAAATACAGATTTATCTATTATATAAGAAGCAGCAAAGCAATATTAAGCAGTGTCAGAATTTGTAGTGTTTGCTTTTACAAAATGCTATACAGACTTACATTTCAAAATTAAAAAATGAAACACTGCAACTCTTGCAATCAAAACAGCACAGTGATTATCAGGGATCTTCTTAAAAGAAAAAATAGTTACCTCCTCTGTGTCACATCAAATAAGATACAAAGGTTCAATAAGCAATCTTAGAGATCGAGCCAAAAATATTTTGTATATAATGCATTGTTACCAAGCAAGGTTAAATGTATTAAATGCAAACTTTTTAAAGGGGCACTGATGTCTCTAAGTTGCTATCAGATCCAGGCTGGCTGTGTCCCTGGTTACCTCTTTTCCTGATAGTCTGACCTTGTCTTCATATATAGGGCAGCTCCTGATTGTTCATGCTAGTGAATGAAGGAAGAGGAATGGAAAACATATACCTTATGATTAAAAACATTTGTTATAATACAATCAAATTTTCCATTGAAATTTTTATCAATTTTACAAAATGAAGCTTTGATATATGTGCAGAGGTGAAATTTTCCTTTACAATAAAATATTTGTCTGCCTCTCTTTTGTTTTTAAATGTAAAGAGTATCATTCTTTTTATCTTGAATTAAATTTGTCTTTGGTAACAGGATATGTTGATGGACATTATCTATTAATGTGAGAGCACTGGGGTTCATTTTCCCTATCTCCTGTTAAAATGTTTTCAAGCTCATTGTATCTATATTTACTCGGTTAATGAGACATAGCTTTTTCAAATGAACTCCTCATCTACCAAGTAGGCAAGTAGACATTCAATTGAAACACATGTAAGTATTCTTAATCTCTCAGCCTACCTGTCCAAGATAACACCCCTCCCCCCGCAAAAAAATCTGCAGAAGCAGATAAATATATTTGCAAATAATTGAGGGCTGACTGTGAGCCAAAACCAACTTTTCTAATATATTTTTTTACCATAATTGCTGATTTGCTGCATCCGTCTATCTTGATGAACGTTGTGGTGGAGATCTTTCAAAATACATGAAGTCCTAAAATTGCAAAAGCAATTATATATATATATATATATATATATATATATATATATATATATATAGAGAGAGAGAGAGAGAGAGAGAGAGAGAGAGTTATATGTATAAAAGTAGATAATTAAATGCAATGCACAAAATATTATTCTGTATAACTTATCTGGCGACCCTCCTATTTCAGATAAGAATAAATAAATCTACAGAATCTCAGTCCACTCCCACCCTCAATCCACAAGACTTAAACTGAATCAGAATTCGAATTTTAACAAGATTCCCTCAGCGATTCATATATGCAATAAAATTTAAAAAGAACTGAAAAAATATATAATAAATTGTTATAAAGTGAACCTAATACCAAGAGCATCAACTACAAACTCAAAATTGTTGGTAGCCAATAAACTTTCCATTTGGAGTACTAATTAACTAAATTCTTATTATTAAAAGGAGGAACAACTGGTAATCAATATTAAATATGTTAAATGTACCAATTATAATATGGTAATTAGGTTTTTAGGGTAAATATTATCAATTTTATTTCTATGCTTTACTTATGAATATTAACCATTAATTAGTCAGAAATACAGCAAAGGAATTGCACCTAATAAATCTAAAGGTGGTACAATACCAAGGAGTATGCTAACAGAGAGGCAGTAAGTTAGAAAAAAAGAGTATCAGTTTTAGAATTATTTTATTTCATTAAAAAGTCACAAGACAAGCATTTTTAAGTAGTGAAAATAATAACATGCAATGATGACAATTACACCCACTGGATGTCTAATATCTCCCATGCATTCTCCTGGCCTTTTTATTCATATGATAGTTAATATTCATAACCCTGAAAAATATTAATATTTTTATCTCCAATTTACAGAAGCTTGCAAGTGTTAAACACTTTATAAAACATGTAACTACTAAGTGGTAGAGACAGAAGTTGATCTAGAGCTTATTGCCTTTCTACTATACTACACTACTACTCATTAGAAGAATAATTCTCTCAGGATAAGTTAAAAGCAAAAGACTTACAATGAGGAAGCAAGCTCCAAAAATCATGGCTTTCATTTTCACATTCAGGTCTAAAGGGAAGTGAATGTCAAAGTGGTCAGCATCACCCATTGCTGATATCAGACCATTCCACTTCCTAATAATACTGCCTATGTTGGATACACCATCAAGAGATTTGACCTAGAAAGAAAAAATTTTACTTCATGATAACTAAAAAATATATAATATATATTTTATCCTATTTAAAAGCAGCTTGCACTGAGATAGCATAAATATAGTGCAGGAAATGAATATAGTAATAACATAATTTCAAAAGAGAAATTAGAGCCAACAAGAATTAACTATCTTGCAATTGATTAATAACTGAGCAGCGGTATATCATATACTTCTCAAGCTGGTGTTCTTTCTTCATCCTCAAGTGAGTTATTAGAAAGGTATGATTTGAACTGATCTGAAGTTCTTCTCCATGTAGCAAAGGGATGGAATTGAGGATTGGGAGGTAATTTTCTACAGTAGCAAAAGCCACAAAGTATGGCTCTGTACACTTCACAAACTCCATATAATCAATTAAGCTTTGTAGGCCAAAGAACGTACCCTGTCTTCCTAAATCATGACAAGATCCTGAAGGACTTCAGCTTCTAAAAAGGGAAACCCTGGCACATGCCAGAGTAAAATACTCGAATACAATCTTTTGGTGATCAGAATTATCCCACACATCCTGACCCTGAAATCTGGCTTATTTACATTTTCCATTTCTATACATTGTCTTTTAAAAAATGATGTCATGGTGATGTAAGGAAAGTTTATTTGGTGTCACAGGAAATACCCAAATGAGCAATTCTAGCAATGAGCCTTGCTGAATTGCAAGTAGTCAGAAAGGACTCTAAGAAGCTCAGGAAACATGTCTAGGAATCTCCTTTGCCAGATTCACAGGATTATAAGCAACGATTTTATATCCAAAGATAAAGGAAAAACAAAAAGATGTTTTTCTTTTTCCTGAGAAAATGTTATAACCTACTATTAGTTTTATCTATGTTTTATCAATGTGGTCACATTTCCTGAGAGCACAGATAAACTACTATCCTGCAAATAAGCAATTTGCAGAACTTCAGGGGTGTCTACATGTTCTGTGATATTTTGAAGACATTCATTATGCAGGACCTAGTTTCTATTTTAGAAAATCTTTGATAAAATGGTTAATTAAATACAAGTAAGAATAAAATGAATAATGTCAGGTTATTTACCAGATTATGTCAGGCTTTTTACTATCAGGTTTAATGTTTTAATAGTTTCTCTTATGTTTATCAAACATTGAAATACTAAGGGAGCTCATATTTTAGAAAATATTAAGCAACACACTATCAATAACTTGAAAATCATTTGATGTCAACCAGTTAACTCTTTCTTCATACTACTATATTCATTCACATGAAAAAATCATTTTAAAAAAATCAGTCTGAGGTCTGTTAATACATGTAGCAAAGAAAAAAATAGTAAAAGCATTATTTTTATATATTTTTACCTCGAAAACAGAATCTGAACCACAGCCATAGGTTGAACATGGCCCACGCACTCGCATCACATTTTCTTTCTTCTCATTTTGAATGCTGTAAACAGCTCTACACAGGTTCCAGTGTTCCATTACAAAGCCAATGGTGACACCAGGAGGACACTGTACCTCCAGCTATAAATGAAACGGTGACAGAGAAGAAGATTCTACATACATACATATACAAATATACACAACTTAGATATGCTCTTAATTTGTTTAAGGACTGGGGAAATTATTACTAGGACAGTCTTCCACTTTACTTGGGCTATTTCTTAGGCTTGTATTTCAGTGAACCGTCTTGAAGATAATGTCATGCTTCTCTTAGAGACAAAATTACTACTTATTATATAATGGCCAGTTCCCTGAACTCAGTGTTTCTCAACTGTATGTAGTATCTGCCTGGGATTCTTTGAATCAACCACATAGAACTGGAGAACAAGAGTACCTAAACAAATGTGATAATGCTCCTGCTGCTTTCTGTGTTGTAATGAAGATCTCTGTCTCCGATATAGGTGTCTCAAGTCTTCTGGCACAGTATATAAAACAGTAACAAGCTAACTTCTTAAATTTAAATCTCGGACATGAAAATTATAATAGGAAACAACAAAAAAAGGGGCATTCTGAAAATTGTATATTGGGAAAACAACAGAACATTATGGGTATATAGAGCCATTTTAAAGATTTTTAAAATACTGTCCTCTACTCTCCTTTAGCTAATTATATTTGCAATATTCCTTTGTGAAGAACTAAGGTCTTTATATTTAATAATAACAAAAGTCACAAAATTAAATTACTGGCAATTTTTCTGTGTCATACATACTTTCCTAAAAATTTTGAATCCTATAGGTCTATTGAGGGGCAAGATTACACAGCTTCATTAACTGTCAAATCAAGATATTGTTCAGATTTCTGGTCAAGATGAAAAAGTAGGTAAATGTTTTGCTTGTATTCTCCCATGAGCACATAAAAATTACAATTAAACTACAGAACAACCATCATGAGAATCACTTAAAGTCTAGCTCAGTGAAAGTCCCACAACTTTCATACAGAAATTGACATACAGAAATTGTCACTTCAAGACTGGCAGGAGAGGCAGAGACACATAATAGGCTGGTCCCACACTAGAATGTGGCAGATAAAAATCAGGAGGGATATCTCAGCTGCAGAGATCTCCCTGAAAATGCAAAGGGTTCCAGTCCCAAAACTGGCTGCCCAGCCTAGGGTTCCAGTGTTGGGAAGTCTCTATGACTCCCTACTGTGAAAACCAGCAAAGTGTGTGGCTGAGTGGGACAGAGGGTTGCTGCAGTCCCAAGAGTTCCTCTTAAAGAGTCCACACATAAAATACTCACTGATGGACTCACTTGCTCTGAGCTCCAGAACTGGGACAGCAGCTGGAAAGACACCAGAAACATATTGGGAGGAAATGACCTGTCTGGCTTCAGGGCAAGGGCTGGAGGAGCAGTGTTCTCACAGACAGAAGTCCTGGCAGAAGCCATTGTTCTTTTGTTGAGCCCTCCTCTCTCCATGCCTGCCTCCATATCTCAGTCTCCATCAACCTAGCTAATACTGGGCACCTGGTCCTCGTGATTCCGAGACCCCACCCACCCACCCAACATGCAGGCCCACTCAAGCCCCTTCCAGTGGCTTCTCCATACAGATGGCCAGTCTTGGATTATGCTGTGGATTTTCCTAAAATTTCTCACACTTTCACAAAACTCAAACAAGTAGATCTGGCCTTGGCATACCCCATACCTCTTGCTAAGCAGGCCTAAGCCTGGCACTAGAAGAAGCCACCCTTAGTTCACAGTTGTGAACTAAGGCATTCAAGCTCAGCAAGAGTGGAAGCATCTGGATTGCTTTATGGCTCAAGCCAGTTGGTCCTGGGCAGGGAACAGGCTGCAGCTAAACTTGGATAAACTTTGCCCGTGGCAGGGCCTCTTCCAGGAGGTCCAGGGGATTCAGAAAGAAGTAGAACACCACCCTGCAGCCTCTAAGAATGACATATCCAAAGGGTAGACTGGGAAGACAGCAGAGCCCTACTAAATTGAATCTTGCTCTGTAGGGTTAGTGCCTGCACAGCAGCATCTTCACTATAGGCATGGCCAGTCCTCACAACCAATTGCCCTGAAGGTCAATCCCTTCTAATAAAGTGCAAATAGCAACCAAGTCTCAACTATAACAGGAGGGTACACTAAATCTACACCAGAGATAGCACCTGGCTCAGGTGGTCAGGGAGACTGTACCACTGGGCCCTACCAGACATCTACTACATAAGGCCATTCTACCAAGACTGGAAGACATAGAAGACCTACCTAATACATAGAAACAAACACAAAAAGGCAGACAAAATGAGGAGATAAGGAAACAAGAAAGAACAGAACAAAGCTCCAGAAAAAGAACTGAACAAAATAGAGACAAGCAATCTACCAGATGCAGAGTTCAAAATAGTGGTTAGAAGGATGCTCAATGAATTTAGACAATATAAAAGTGGAAATAGGAAACATAAAAAAGAACTAGAAAGAATGAAGAATATAGTAATTGACATGAAAGATCCCTTAGGAGGAATTAACAGTAGATTAGATGAAGCAGAGAATCAAATCAGTGATTTAGAAGACAAGGTAGCAGAAAACACCTAATGAGAACAGCAACAAGAAAAAGAAATCTAAAAAAATGAGGATAGTTCAAGGGTCCTCTGAGTAAAATGTACCAACATTCACTTTATAGGGGTATCAGAAGAAAAAAGAAAAGAGAGCAAGAAAATGAAAACCTATTTGTAGAAAAAATGATGGAAACTTCTCTAATTTGGAGAAGGAAATAGACATACAAGCTCAGAAAGCAGAGTCCTAAACAAGATAAATCCAGAGGCCCACACCAAAACCCATCAGAATTAAAATACCAAAGGTGAATAACAGAGAGAACCTTAAAAGCAGCAAGAAAAAAGCAATTAGTTACCTAGAAGGGAGCTCCGTAAGACTCTCAGCTGATTTCTCAACAGAAGTTCTGCAGGCCAGAAGTGACTGGCAGGAAATATTCAAAGTGATAAAAAGCAAAATACTCTACCCAGAAAAGCTATCATTTAGACTGAAGGATAAAGAGCTTCCTAAACAAACAAAAAGCTAAAGAGATTCATCCCTATCAAGTCTGTATTACAAGAAATGTGAAAGGAACTTCTTTAAGAAAAAAGAAAAGAAAGGATAAAAAAATGAATAATAAAACAGCAACAACTGCACATCTATCAATAATTACTTTAAATGTAAATGGATTAAATGCTCCAATGAAAAGGCAGAGTGTCTGAATGAATGAGAAAACAAGACCTTTACATATGTTGCCCACAAGAGACTTCATCTTGAAAGACACACACAGACTGAAAGTAAAAGTATAAAAAAATATTTCATGAAAATGGAAACAAACAAACAAAAATAACTGCTGGGGTAGCAATATTTATACCAAACAAAATAGACTTTAAAACAAAGCCTATAGCAAGAGACAAAACAGGATCCACTAATCTCACTTCTGTGTATTTAACCTAAGAAATCCAAAACACTACTTCAAAGAGACAAGTGTATCCAAATGCTCATCTCAGCATTATTTACAACAGCCAAGATATGGAAGCAATCAGGGTGCCCATCAATTGAGGAATAAATAAAGAAGAGGTGGTACATATGTAAAACAAAATATTACTCAGCCATAACAAAAGAATAAAATCTTGCCATCTGCAACAACATGGAAAGGTCTAGAGGGTTTATGCTAACTGGAGTAAGTTATAGAAAGACAAACGCCATATGATTTCACTATATATAGAATTTAAAGAACAAAATAAACAATCAGAACAGAAACAAACTCACAGATACAGAGAACATTTTGAGGGTTGCCAGATACCAGGGGGTTGGACAGATGGGTGAACAAAGGGAAGGGATTAAGAAGTCCAAATTAATAGTTACAAAATGGTCATGGGGATGGTTAAGTATTGCATAAGGAATATAGACAATAATATTGTAATAACTATATATGGTATCAGATGGATACTAGAATTATTGGTGTTATCACTTTATAAGTTATACAAATATCTAATCACTACATTGTACACCTGAAACTAATATAAAATTGTATGTCAATTGTAAATGAAAAATAAAAATTATTTAAAAACAGATATTACTATTCATATATATATAATCATAAATATACAAACATAAATTTGATACCTTCCTAAGACTGAGATCTCATATAAATTTAGGGTTGAGATAAAATCAAAACTTCATACAAATAAGTTTTTAAAAGAATTCGTATCATTCAGCCATAAAAAGGAATGAATTAATACATGTGATCATTTCTATGAATCTTAGATAATTAAACTGATTGAAAATAGCCAGTTCTAAAAGGTTCCATACTATATAATTCTATTTATGTAACATTCTTGAAATGACAAAATTATGTAGATGGAGAACAAATATTTATTTATAAGTGGTTAGGGATAAAAAAAAAGAAAGAGAGGTAGATGTGGTTATAAAGGTTTTTTTTATGGTGTTAGAACTATTTGATATTTGAATTATAGTGGTGAATACAGGAATCTACATAGTAGAAAGAACTAAACACAAACACATGAATATAAGTAAAACTGGAAAATCAGAAAAATATTTAGATAATGTTGTGTGACAAAAGTTCCATATATGGCCTAAAGCTGTAATATTGATTTGCTTTACTCTATCCTGGCTTCCCATAACCTTGAAGGCTGCTCTTAGAGGCTTTGATTTGCAAAACCAAATCATAAATATGAAAAAAAAAAGGCTTACTATACAAAAGAATCGAGGATAAGAGGTGGAAATTTACCTCCAATATGACACACACACACACACACACATACACACACTCATCTCGGCAATATCCATTGAGCACTATACCATTTGCCAGACATTGCATAGCAGTTCACATTTACTTACTACTTAATTCTCAAAACAATCATCCCATGAGACAGGTACTATTAATATCTCCATTTTCTAGAGAATATAATAAGGCACAGAGAGGGCTGTAAATTACTATTGTAAATGCTGGTACTTATCATTTAAATATCCCAGTAACCCAAAGGGGTATTATTCTATCCAGTTTATGTATAACACTGAGGCTCAAAGAGGTTAAGTAAATTATACAAATGTAAGTAGGTGGCATATCTAAAATTCAAATTCTCTTTCACCTCTCTCTAAAGCTGCTTTCCTAGAGCTGCACAGGTTGTAGAAGAGTAACCAAACTGTAACTCAGATCATCTGCCTTCCAGTTCTAGCACTGTCACCTACCATTACATCATCATCAGGCACTTTTTTTTCTTTATTTATATAACAAGGTATAGATTGTGATGGGTAGAGCAAAAGTAAAGTTCCTTACAATTCTAACAGTATATTTTTAAATTTAACATACTTTATCTGGGGACACTTAGTAGTCACAGATATATGTGACTACTATTCTAGGTGATAAATAAATTTCCAATTTAGTATACAACTGATAGAACTGTGGTCAGTGAATAACTAATTTGTGCTTGACCAATCAATTAGCACTGGTGAGCATAAACCTATAAAAGAAAAGCCCTTTGTAATTTTACTTAGGTGAGACAGTTTGGCTTCCTTCCTCCTCACTATCTTCTTTCTTTCTGATCCTCTCCTGTATAGTTTTGGAAAGAGGACAACCATGCTATGAAGTTGAATCAGGAAGAAACAATGGAAATTTTCATTCTCTGACCTCTTGCCTGGCGGAGGGACAACAGAGGCAACAGCAGGTACATCTGAAAGGCCTTTGCATTGTCATTATTTCTCGGCCCATATAGTCAGTGACCCGGAGTACGAAGGGCCTTAGTGTCCGATAAGCATTCCTGGTAAAGTCGTCTGTATCTTCAGTTACAATGTAAACCATCTGGTCCAGGTTGTTTTTAATATCATACTTATTATTAGTTTCAAAATGTGTCATCACTAAAAAATAAAATGAGAAAGCCATCTTAAATTAGAAGTAGTTAAAATGGGCCTTGAGAAGAGAAATAAGAAGTACAAACCTCCAGTTATTAAAAACAAAATAAGTCATGGGGATGTAATGTACAACATAACAAAAATAGTCAATATTATTGTATGGTGACAGATGGTTACTTGCTATTAGGGTGAGCACATTACAAGAAATATAAATGTCAAATCATTATGCTGTATACTAGCAACTAATATTATATGTCAACTATAATAAAAAATTTTAAAGTCCTTTTAAGGGCTTAAAGCAAAATCTTTTTAAAAACTGTAGTTTCTTTTCTTACTTCCAAAACAGGGAGCTAGACTAGAGCTCAGCAGATTTAGATTCTGTTTTCATCTCTGTCACTGATTTGATGACTTTGGTGCCCCTGGATAACTAATTTTGACCCTTGGCTCCTTTTTCTTACCCACTAGAAGTTAATACAGAGCAATTGGGATGAGTGAAAAGGATGGCTGACAAGATAAAATATAAATTCTTTTCAAGTCTAAGAACTTATATATAATATATAAATAGGTAAAATTATATAAAATAATTCCCTTTCTTACTTTCTTGAAAAGAGGATATCCTATTTTTTCCCCGAATCACTAAAAAGTGATCAATATAAATAAGGAACTAGATATTGGATAATGCAAATTTCCACCTGATTCCAATACTGCTGAATACTGCTGGGAGATATACATACTTTCCAGGGGTTCAAAATGCTGAAGAACGTGTATGTTGTCCAACTGTTGGGAGAGAACAAAGCAATTAAGAGATAGAAATGACAGAATTAAATCAAATCAGCATTAGAAGAGAAACTGATGAGCTAGGTATTAAAATGTATCAACTGACACCAAAATATCCTTTTGAAACTGAATGGACTACAATTTTTTTTTTTTTTTTATTTTACCAAAAATACCAATTTGAAATCAAATGAAATTAGCCTATCTGCACCTGACGAGATGGTTATTAGTAGAACTGTCTGGATAGGAAAACACTTTTCCATAGTTCTACTGTAAAAGGCTGAAACATTTATCTAAAATATCAGAAAATCATCTAGTAACAGCATCTAGAAGAAGCTGGGTTAACATAGGTTATCCCTACTCACTGGTCTCTGACATGTCACCCACAGATTGGAGTTGCTGATGAAGTTTAGGACAAATTAATACTGTCATAAAGCAATTCTCTCAGTGGCTTAGGGGAATTGAATCAGCCAGAGTGTTCAATTTTATATTATTTGCCAGGTACTTCTAAGGGATTAACATACCAACTTCTACTCACTTGAGCTACTAAAGGCCAAGGCCTACCCTGGATGCACCCTTAGATAAAGGGAGGGTCTGAGAGGGCAGGAAGCAGTGAATAGGATTAAGACAAAGGAGAGGAAACTTTCTGAGGTGGGATATCTTGAAAAGGAAGGTTGAGAATATCATTAAATAAACTTCTACCTTAAATTTATTTAGGAATCATTTAAGAGAGACAGTTTAATGGACCCCATTATCTGTTATACTTGAGAACATTCAAGCAGAAGAGAAAAAACTCCGGAGCCTGCAATAATGCCTGAAATGCTATATTTCACCAAATATTTGTTGAATACATTAATTAATGAAAAACACACAAATATGATAATAAAATTTCAAATAACTGCACATGAATGTTTTGTGATTCGATTGCTTACAGTAGGGTACCAAGAGTACACACTCCTTCATTAAAACCTTTTTCTTGTATGAAAACACAATCAGGTGCGGGAGTCTAAACAAGTCTTAAAAAATATCAAAAGTGGCCACTAAAAATAAAAACAATCGAGAATGTTAAAATCTAGAACTGAGAAATAAAAATATTCCCTGCTTGGTAAATGAATCCATTGCTGAGCAAAATATTCTAAAGAAATAATGCCCATTTATGTAGAAGTTCCCCCACTAATATTATGGCTGTTAAGGAGCAGCTCTCTAACTAGCGGAGTTACTGGCCAAGCCAGTACTCTATAAATAATAAAATCTTACTACTTTGGATATTACAGAATCTTGACAGTCCCGACAAAGATTCACATAATCTGCACATGACATTACAAAAAAAATAGAATAAAAAAGATGATAAAGGTCATGACTGGCTCATTGTCTTTTGCTCACATACAAGGTGTTTCAACTAACAACATCCACATAGTTATCATCCATTGGATGGGCCCTGTGTGCCAAAAATATTAGGCACATTACAAACCTTATTCAAGGTTGTAGACTGAGGAAGGAGTAGAGTTTAGGATTAAAAACCAGGTTGTTCAGGCTCCAAACCTGTTTTGTTTCTTTCTCATTTTTTTTTAAAACTCAAAACATTCCTGAAAGGGAGAGAATTCATGAAATATATTAAAGTAACTTCTGTCAGAGTAATAGAAGAAATTGAGAAAATTTTTTAACATTTAAATGAATAATATTAAAGCTATTCACTAAAAAAAAATGACTCATGATCCTGGGTTTCTCAAAAAAATTTGTTATTTATCTTTGAGTATAAAAAGTTTTCTAAACTTCGTTAACTTATAAAGATTTTATGAACTTCTAAAATAATATAGTTTACTTGAGCACTTTACGTTAATGACTGGCCTTACATTTTGTTACTATTTTGCTAAAACAAAATTTTGGGCTCATGTAAAAATCCAGATTTTCCTGATCCAACTGTATTGACTTTCAAATATGAACACTATAACATTGTACCAATGGTTTTCAATGAAGATTAATAAGGTATCTATCAGTACATAAAATTGAAAAGAGAAACATGGCAACTCCAAGGAATACTTGCTTGACTACACTGAAGACACATATATTGGCAAGTCCCTATTGTAATGTATTTCAACATTTCCTCTTTCGAGTATCCAATACTAGCTTTATCTTCTTTTCATTAAGCAATGTTTCTGAGTTTCTGACTCAGGTTTTTAAACAATACTTTTTGGTATATCACCTTGGCATAATGTCCCAGTTTCTGATCTGGGTATTCTAGGAGTTCCAGAATGTCTATATTGATATAAATTAGGAAATCACTGTGTTGTGGCAAGGGGTCCCCTGGAACTTGATCTGGAGCAATACACTTAGTAGGTCTCCTATTTTTATTTTCATTACATGTTTTTTTGGTGTTGACAGGCATAGATGATCAAAGCTATAGGTGGTGAGAAAGGGCCATGGGCTAAGGCACTCAGTAATTCACTCACTGTCCTGTTCTGTTCTTTTTTATGTTACTTTTCTTGATGTTAATTCTACTTTTATGCAAATGAAACCCTAATTAGCATCTTTCATAGTTTTTCTTACATTCATATTCCTATTTAAACTGCCTTCAGTAGGACATTATGAATGTCTTAAAATTCAACATACATCCTTTACGAAAACCATACTCATCTCACCAAAAACATGCCTATACTTTGTCCTCCCTTCACATTTCTGAAATTAGCACCATCACTCCTATAGTCTCATATACTAGATACCTGTCATCGCTGACCCATCACTTTATCCACTCAATCTAGCTTTTTGTCTCTTGTTGGATCCTCAGTCACACTAAACTAGAAAATATGAATTAGATTTGTGTGGAGTACCTGGGTTAAGTATTCCAGACCAGGTGGGCAGTCCAGCATAAAAGTGGGTCCTGGCATCCATGTTATTGGAGCAGACTGATTTGGCACTGGGTATTTGCCAGGTTGGTATTGAATAGGATGGGTACCACCAGTTGGCTGGCACAATGGGAAGGTACTGGGCTGCTGTGGACTATAGTATCCCATAGGCAAGCCTCCTGGGTATCCAGCAGGTGGAAGGACAGGTGCTCCAGGGGGTCCTGTGTTCAGAAACAAAGTGTTATACATTATTAATACTACAATATGCTAAATGAAAGAAACCAGATTTTTTACATGAAGTTAGCATGACTCTACATGAAGATGATATAGAGTACATGGCATCCACTTGAAAATACAAGATTTTCCAATTCTGAGTATGTACCATGTATCAACAATGTACTAACAGTATTTAATATCAACTCATTTGGTCTTCTTAAACTTTATAATTATTCCTATTTCAGAGGTGAAGAAATAAGGTTGGAACATCAAGTAACATGTTCTCTATGCATTAGGTTCCTCCTCTGAAAATATAATATACCCACTTTATTAGGTTGTAGTGGAATTAGCACAAGGTTAACACATAATTAGCACTGTACATTTTTGCTGTTTATTATTATTGTTTAAGGTCACAAAGGTAGTAAGATCTACTTAACCTCAAAGGAGTGCTTTTTAATGACTGCTATCCAATTTCAGAACAGTTTCATCTCCCCATACCCATTAGCACTCATTCCCCATCTCCCCTGGAAACAAATGTCTCTACAGATTTGCCTAATCTGGATATTTTAAATAAGTGAAATCATATAATATGAAGCCTTTGTGTCTAGCTTCTTTCACTTAGCATGTTTTCAAGATTCATCCATGTTGCAGCCTGTATTGGTACTTCATTCCTTATTATGGCCAACTAATATTCCATTGTATGAATGTATCACATTTTATGTGTCCATTAATCAGTTGATGGACTTTTGAATTATTACTTTCTGGCTATTATAAATAACACTGCAGTGAACACTGGTGTGCATATATATTTTCAATGTTCTTAAGTATACACCTAGGAGTGAAATTGACTGGGGCATATGGTTAACTCCATGTTCAACTTTCTACAGATTTGCCAAACTATTTTCCAAAGCGACTTCACCATTTTATACTCCCACCAGAAGTGTATAAAGGTTAAAATTTCTCCACATCCTCACCAATACTTGTTGTTGTCTTTTATTTTAGTTACTTTACTGAGTGTGAAGTAGTATTTTATTATGGTTTGAATTTGCATTTTCCTGATGACTAATGACGTTGAGCATCATTTAATGTACTTTTGGACATTTGTATATCTCTTTGAAGAAATGTCTATTCAAATCCTTAGTCCACTTAAAACTGGATCATTTGTCTCTTTCTTATTGCACTGTAAGTGCTGCTTATATACTTAGGAAAAAAATTTCTTGCCAGATGATTTACAAATATATTCTCATTCAGTTGATTCTTTATTTTCTTGGTAGCATTCTTTGACACAAAAGTTTTTAATTTTTATTAAGTTTAATTTATCTACTTTTCTTTGGTTGATTGTGCTTTAGGTCTTATATCTAAGAAATTGCTGCTTCATTTAAGGTTATATTTATACCTATATTTTGTACTGTAAATTTTACAGTTGTCACTCTTAGATGCAGGTTTTGACCCATTTTTAGTTTATTATCATATACAGTGTAATGTATTGAAACTCATTCTTTTGAATATAATCAGTTATCTCAGGGCTATTTTTTAAAAAGATTATTCTCTCCCTAATGAATTGTTTTAGCACCTTTGACAAAACTTAATTGGTCATAGACATTTGGGTTTATTTCTGGCCTCTGAATTCTATCCTATTGATCTACATGTCAGTCCTCATACCAGTACAAAATGGCCTTTTTTTTTTTTTGGCAGAATTTTGTGGTTTTATTAACAGAAACACAATGTGCACACAAGCTATTCATTTTCTTTGCTGCACAGCCTGGCATTGGGATTGCTAACTCTGATGGCCAGCTGGGCTGCTCGTTCTACAATGGCTTTATGGTTCTTTGAGGAGATGTTGTGAGCAATCTCAGCACAGAAAGATTTGTTGCACATTGGCAGCACTTCAAGCTTCCTGACATTAGGGACCAAAAACATCTGAAATCCACTGGGCATCATGTCCTTTGTTTTCTTGTCACTCCTATAACTAATGTTGGGCATTAAGTCATGGCCCTGGAATCTTCTATACACCCTATTGTCAATGTTTCTGAGTTTCCTCCAGTCACTCTTAATTTTGACATATTGGCCTTACTAATGACAGATGAACTTCTTGGTCCTCTTTTTGATGATCTTGGGCTTCACAAAGGTTTTGAGGGCGGCCATAATACAGAATAGGAGATGGCTGCCACCTCCATAGGTAGCACCAAGGAAAAGAGTACTGTATGGTTTGGGCTACTGTAGCTTTGTAGTAAGTTTGGAAATTGGGAAGTATGAATCCTTCAAATTTCCTCCCCTTCTCAAGATTGTTTGAGCTATTCCGAGTCCTTTGCATTCCCATATATATTTGAAGATTAGCTTGCCAATTTTTGTGTTTATTTTTTTAAAAAAGCCTACTGAGATATTGATAATTGTGTCAAAACTGCAGACCAATTTGGGAGTATTGCCCTCTAATAATATTTACTTTTCAAAATCTATGAACATGGAATATCTTTCCATTTATTTAAGTCTTCTTTAATTCCTTTCAACAATAGTTTGTTTTCAGCATACAAGTTTTTACACTTCTTTTATTACATTTATGCTAAGTATTTTATTCTTTTTTATTTTATTATATGTAAAATTGTACTATTACTTTCTTTTGGATTGTTCATTGCTTGTGTACATGTGTGTGTGTGTATATGTATATATATATGTACATATATATATGTACATATATATACACATATACACTATTGGATTTTTGTATATTAATATTGTACCCTACTACACTGCTGAACTCATTTATGAATGCTAACTATGTGTGTATATGTATGTATTCCTTAGGGTTTTCTATATAAGATCATCTCATCTGCAGAGATAGTTTTGCTTGTTTTTTCAATTTGAATAACTTTTATTTAATTTTTCTTACCTAATTACCCTGGCTAGAGAGTACAATGTTGAATAAAAGTGGCAGAGAGTAATCCTCTCTTGTTTCTGATTTTAGGGGGATTGCTTTCAGCTTTTATTAAGTATGATGTTAGCTGTGGCCTTTCATCAGGCTGAGGAAATTCCCTCTCATTCCTAGCCTATTGAGTGTTTTTTTATTATAAAGAGTGTTTCATTTGATCAAATGACTTTTCTGTATCCATTGATGTGATCATGTGATTTCTGTCCTATATTCTATTATATAGTATATACACCAATTAAAAAATCTACTTATTGGGTAAATTAGAGCTTTTGGTTACTGATTAATAATATGTTTCAGGTATATAACTTTATAATACATCACCTATATATTCCATTGTGTGCTCACCATTCAAAGTCTAGTCTCCTTCCATCACCCCATACGACACCCTTTTTACCCACTACATCCTATCTTCACTCTCTTTCCCCTTCCCCTCTGGTACCCACCAAAATGTTGTTTGTATCTCTGAGTTTGTTTGTTCATTTTTATATCCCGTATATGAATGAAATAATTTGATTCTTGTCTTTTTCTTTCTTGACTTATTTCACTTCATATCAACTAATTTTTGTATGACAAATCAATCTTTCATTCTTGAGATAAACCCTACCTGGTCATGGTGTATAGTCATTATATGTTGCAGCATTTGGTTTGCTAGTGTTTGTTGAGCATTTTACATCTATATTTATAAGGGATATAGGTCTGTAGTTTTCATTTCTTGTGATGTCTTTGTCTGATTTTGCTAATAGGGTAATACTGGCTTCATATAGAGTGAGTGAAGAAATGTTCACTATTTTTCCTTTTTTTTTTTTGGAAGATTTTGTAAAAGACTGATATTAAAATCTTCATTGAGCACTTAGTAGAATTCACTAAGGAAGCCATCTGGGGCTTGGCTCTACTTTGTTGAAAATATTAAATTATTAATTCCCTCTCTTTGCTATATAGATCCACTCTGGTTTTCCATTGCCTCTTGAGTCAGTTTCAGTTGTTTGTATCTTTCTAGGAATCTGTCCATTTTACTTAGGATTTCTAATTTTTGGCATATAATTGTTCATTGTACTCCTTTACTCTTTAATTTCTGTAAAGTTTTTGTAATGTTTCCCTTTTCAATTCTCATTTTAATAATTTGTCTATTTTTTTCTTGGTCAGTCTGGCTTCTCTAAATATTGTTACCACTTCAAAGAACCAATTTTTGGTCTTATTGAGTTTTGTCTATTGTTTTTATTTTCTTTATTTCATTTACCTCTGCTTTAACCTTAAATATTAATTTTCTCCTGCTTGCTTTGGGTGTAGTTTATTTCTAAGATAGAAGTTAGGCTACTAATTTGAGACAGCTTCTTTTGTAATGCATATGTTTACACCTATAAATTTCTTTCTAGGTACTATTTTAGCTGCATCCCATAAGCTTTGGTATACTGTTTTTGTTTTATTCATTTCAAAGTATTTTCTAATTTTGTGTGAGTGAGTGTGTGTGTGTGTGTGTGTGTGTGTGTGTGTGTGTTTTGCCCCTCTGATTATTTAGGAATGTGCAGTTTATTTTCCTCATATTTGTGATTTACAAATTTTCTTCTATTATTATTAATTTCTAATTTTATTCATGGTAGTAGGATATACTCTGCATAATGTCAGTTGTTTTCAAATTACTGAGACTTGTTCTATGGCTTAACTAGTAGTTCTATCCTGAAGAATATCCTATGCACACTTGAGAAGAATGTATTTCTGCTGTTGTTGGTTCTGTACATGTCTGTTTTATCTATTTTGGCTTATAGTGTAGCTCAGGACTTTTATTCCTTTTTGATATTCTGCTAGGTTGTTTTATCCATTATTGTAATGGGGTATTGCAGTCTTCAACTATTATTTATTGAATTATCTATTTCATCCTTTTCTTTTATCAATTTTTGCTTCATGAATTTTGAAGCTTTGTTTTAGATACATATAATTGTTATGTATTCTTGATGGATTGACACCTCCATTATTATAAAATGTCCTTTATCTCTAGTAATAATTTTTGTCTTGAAGTGTATTTTGTCTGATATGAATATAGCTATTTCATTAATCCTTATCAACAACTAAGTTTGAGAAACACTTCTATACAGTGTTTTACAAAGAGATACATTTGTGGGCTTCAAAACCAATTTAATGATTCATTTTAAAAAATGAAATCAACTACCCTGGAATA
The DNA here is from genome assembly GCA_030015415.1 of Cynopterus sphinx. Classification (NCBI taxonomy): domain Eukaryota; kingdom Metazoa; phylum Chordata; class Mammalia; order Chiroptera; family Pteropodidae; genus Cynopterus; species Cynopterus sphinx. The sequence goes on from CM057381.1 coordinate 96,375,315, forward strand.
AAATAGGAAATATCAAACTATGTTGCCTTACACTGTATATTCACTGTATTATGTATTACTTGGTAAAATCTGTGTTGGTTATTTATTGTGTGGATCACAATAAATTGTCATCAAGAACATTTGAAAGCCACTGATTTAAAGTTCTTTTTACTTAATCAATATAAAGAAAAGAAAGATTCTCTTCTGGAATAGAAAAGATGAAGACAATGCTACAAAACTGTGATGCATAATCACATAGGAGCTTGTTTTCACCATGGTTGGAGATAATTCTCTGAGGATCCATAGGAGAAAAAAAAATCTTACTAAAATATAGATTAAACTGCATTTTCTTTCTGAGAATTACTGTTTGTTTTTATAATGGATATATGTCCATGTACCTGTTTTCTATGTGTCTACTCAAAAGTTACTGGGATGTCAGTCCAGATCAGAGCAAGAAGGTGAAGCCGAGATGTGCCTTGTGTCCAGGTAAGTATGCTGAAAGGAACAAGAATGGATAGAAGTCTAACTTGGGCTGTGATGCTGAAGTTCCACAAATGTTGTCATGTCTCTAATAATGCAAGCTTTGGCACCGTGGGTCTATAGACTAGGGAATCTGCTATCTTTTTGGAATCAAAAAGCAATGCCACATACCTGCATAGAACAGGGACTGACATCTCCTGAAAAATGTGATAGTTCCATTCATAACTGTTCTTTGAAAAGAGTACTAAAGCAGAATGAAGAATAATGGAGAGAGTGGAATAAAATGGAGAATGTACTCTCTTAGAGAAGCCCCCAAAATGAGTTTTAAATATCATAAAGATCTGGAAGAAACACCTATTAGAGGAAGCTAGGCTGACTATGAAAAAAATAAAAAATAATAGCTAACACTTACTGAGTTCCTTTTATGCTCTAGGTACCATTATAACTACTTTACAAGTATTAAATCTTGTCATTATTATATCAACCCTATGTGGTAGGTACTATCAATACCCTTAATTTACAGAGGAGGAAACTGAAGCATAAAGAGGTTAAGTAACATGATGAAGGGTCCATAATTAGTATGTGGCACAGTCAGAATTAATAATCAAATATTCTGACTACAGAGGTACCATTATCTAAATTATGATAATACTGCCCCCCCTAGATCAGAGACTAGGAAGAGTAACTTGCAAAATGGGATTCTAGATGATCCTGGAGGCCTGGAACCATAGACTGGAAGAACAACTGTAGTTAGTAGCTATTTTTAAGTCCTTAAATCCTTAGGTTCTGCACACCCTCCCATCGCCCTTGGGATATCACAGGACAGAAAAAAACAGTAGAGGCGAAGCAGTAGTCTGAGTCAGCCAATGCTAAGAAAGCCAGCCACCACCAGGAAGGGACACTGCCTGAGAAGTTCTTAAGGATGAGAAATAAAACAAAGACGGCAACCCCTGTAAGGCAAATTAGAGAGAGGCTCAGATGCTAAGATTCATCTTGGGAATTAAAGGGAAGAGTGGCTTTTGAAGCTGATAAAGTCTGGAACATTTTGGTTACTCATAAAAATACTACGCATAAAAGTCATGAATTGAAAAACAATTTCTCCTAATACTATTTGAGAACAAGGCCATGCAATGAATCAACATTCTTTAATCTAAGAAACATTCTTCAAGTCCATTTCAAGGACCAGCTGCCATGCTTACTGCTAGAGATAGGAGGATGTACAAAGACATGCTGTCTTTAAGGACATCCCACTCTATGGAGAATACACAGATTTATAACAAAAAGTGAATGGTCACCATGAAATGAGAAACTGGTATAATCAGAGGAAGCTGCATAGTGTGTGAAGGGATTACAGAGGAGGAGCACCTGACCTAGGCAGGAGAGGTATCCTATTTTTTAAGCGCTGACACATTAGACCTAGCCAGCAATTCCATGATGGGCAAGAGTTTTACAGGGAGAATAGGTACACATTGAGCAGGGGATCTCAGTACTGCAGGAATAAAGGCCATGTATGGAGATTTAGCAGACTAGGCTAGAAAGAAAGGTGGGGAAGAAATAAAAATTATAAAAGATCTATGTTCTGTGCTAAGAACTTGAACTTCTTTGCATTTTATGCTGATAAAATGAAAAGTGGAGTGATTAGTAGTATATTTAGAATCTTTATGAATAAGAAGTTAGAGTAGGCAAAGGTGCTTACAGTCCAGATGGAAGTCAAGAGAGTTTAATTGTGATGAGAAGAGCAGAGAGTGGAAAACTAAGGACATTTAAAACAGTATTGTCTTGGTAATAGATTGAAAGTGAGAAAAGATTTTCGAGGTCCTGACTTGGGTCCCTACAGTTCTCAAGTATAGATAAAGAATAGAGGGTGCGTGTTCAGGGGCAAGGCTGGAGCTGGATTGAGAATCACTGAGTTTGAGACTCAGGGTCATCCAGGAGAAGTGGTCTATAGGCCATTAGAAACACAAGTTTAGAGCAAAGAGACTGATGCAGTGAGAAGGAATTCATAAGTAGTTAAAGGAAAATGAAACCATGGATATTGCCAAGATGACTTAGGAGGGAGGGTAAAGGATAGGTGAATGGAAGAGGTGACAGAGAGCAGGGCTGGAAAAGACAAGGGAATGCACCAAGGAACTCTAGAGAATACCAGTTTTCAAGGGTAGGAAACATAGACCTCTTGACAGAAATAAGTCAGGAAAGACTAAAGGAAAAATAATGGTAACTAGAAACAATGTCAAATTAGAGCTAAAGGAGATTTAAAAAAGATCTAATGTGCTCAGGAAAAGATGAAAGAAATTACATGTTTCAGTCTGTCATAAATTGCCTTTAATTCTTATAAGGGTTTAAGGGTACTCAACTTGGACTAGAAATTAGATGTTCCTCCTTGTTGTTTTAGAACTGTTACTAAAAACAATGCAACTAAAAGTCATACAAACTATATATGTGTGTGTGTGTGTGTATTATACATGTGTGTGTATGTGTGTGTGTGTGTGTGTGTGTGTGTATATATATATATATATATATTTTTTTTTTTTTTTAAGGCAAGGCAACCCTTGGTTGACCTCACAGATTGCAAGGACTTTGTCAGCTTACAATCCCTTATTTTTTTTATATTTTACGCCTACAGCACCTGGTCTTCCTAGTGGTCTCCCATCCAAGTACTAACCAGGCCCAACCCTGCTCAGCTTCTGAGATCAGATGAAAGCAGGCTTGTTCCGGGTAGCAGGGCTGTAGATGTATAAACTATCTTAAGAATACTAATTGTTATAACATTTCAATATGTTGACAATTAATTCTTATAATATTAACTATGTGACTATAATATAAAAGTATCTCATATAATAAAATTTGAGGATCAGTAAATCACAAAGAAGATTATAATTTAGGTTATGGTGCTTTTCAGTTTAAAATTACTTTTATAAGAAAGATTACATATGGATTTATGTAATCAACTGATTTTAGTATAAGTTTGTATTATTCAGAGATGTTATGAGAAGTACAAGAAAAACTATGACAAATTTTGTGTGGAAAACCAACATATTTATACTCCCTTTTGAGTTTTAAAATGTCATTAAGGATTGTAATTAATTCTGCAGGAAAACAAACCAAACCTTGCTTAACTTTGTGTAACTATAGTATTCCACACTTTTCAAAGAAAGAAGTCTGTGATGAAGCATTGTCCTACTAATACTAGTGTGAGAAATACCGCTTCATGGGATTTGTGTTTTCTTTATTACTGTGAACATTATCATCCATTTTTTTCAAGAAATTACATCAATTGCTCTTTAAATAGACTACATATGACAAAGGTTTCTTTATTTACTTTTTTTAAAAACATATTTGGGACAAAATTATTTTCAAGAAGGAAATATATCCATTGTATGTTCAAGAAGAACATATACTTTAATGTCAATAGAAATTATATAACTGAATTTTAAAAAATTTATTAAAGCCAAATATTTATAGCATTTCAAGCTCCTTAATGTGAATTACGTGTCATCATAAGAAAGTACAAAGTTCAGCCACTAGATGGTGATCACAGTAAAATTTTACTACTATTTCAAAACAAAATTCATTAGTTGTACACTCAGCAACATAATATTTTCCAACTTATCTAGTCATTTAATTTGAATGATGTTTCCCACTCTCTTTTTGATAAAGAGAGGAATGGGTAGACACTCTGAGATGAGCAGAATGTGATTTAAAACCAGTGTTTACTTCTCAGAAATTGTGGAGCTTCTGTTTTACTGGAATCTAGGTATTTGAATAGAAAATGATTGGTGAAAATAAGCTAGATGATGTAGATCATATTAATAGTCGCTGGAATAAAATATGGAGAAATGGTCGGATACACCAGGATTATAGTTTAAGATTGTCAAAACCTTGGATTTAGTGGAGGTAAGCCATTAATGAGGGGTTACGCTTGATCAGATCTATACAACATACATACTCATGAGTGGAAGGAGAAAATAAAGCCTTACTGTCTTCAGAAAACACTGCAGAACAAAGGCTACCTGAGCTCTGTGGATAATATGTCTGGGGCCAAAACAACATATCTGCATCATCCTATGGATATTGGAGTTCTTCTGCCTTTTCACGGCCTAATTCAATGGTTTTTACCTCTAAACATATACAAATGTATATTTAAAGAATATTGCTAGAACTTTATCATTTCCTAAGTCATTATAATATACTTAAAATATAATCCTGATTAAAACTATTTCTTTAGCCAAACAATATATTTTTAATTTAAAAATGTTTACACGTTGCAAAATTACTTCTTAAAAACATTATAATAGCTCATATTTCCATTAGCAGTATGAGTATTCATTTTTCCTTAACCATCACCACCAGCAGTACATGTAGACTTATCAAAGTATCTGGAGAATTTCAAGTTCCTTAATTAGCAGTCAAGGTCATTTGCTTTCATTCTCTTGCCATTTATCTCACGCTTGATTCATACCAGGCCTACATGACATGTGCTTTAGGACATGTTGTTCTCTCTGCCTAGAAATGGTTGCTCCCTGCTTTCATCTGACTGACAAATTACTTATCATGCCAGAAAAACATGACTTCCTCAGTTAGGGCTACCCTTAGGTCCTTAGTAGAGTCAGTTATTGTCTTCCGTGCCCCTACAAAATCTTCTTTATATTCCCATAACTGAGCAAAGAGAATGTCATCAATGTTTGTACAGCCTCCTTCCTCAGTAACCTATAAATCCTACGAAGACAAGACAGGAATATGTCCTAATTCACATCTTGTAAACTCTTTATGCCCTGTAAGTATTCAATACTTATTGAATTATTCCATTAATAAGTTAATTAACTTTAAAAGCAATTTCGTGATGTCAGAAACATGCAGAGGGCTGTCCCCAAATCTCTCCCATTGAAACAACAATAAGATGAACATCCAAAACTCAACAAAAAACAACCAACTTGCACACCAGCACATCTGAGCATGGGATATGCACAGGGAGCTACCAAAGGTCAGAACCACAGGAGTTGAGCGATAGAATAGGAGAACAAAGAAGCTGCCTCTTTCAACCAGAGCTACCTGTAGAATAAAGGGGAGAGGAAAAGGTTCAGTGGGTCCTCTGAACAACTCTTACTGAGAGAGTTGTGAGCTCCACACAGCAGCAGTATCCAGGGATCAGAACAGAAAGCAGAGAGGTGGGGACAACAGAGAAGTAAAGATGACAGAAAAGGAACAGTTGGTTAGTAACAGCTGTGACTGCAAAACACGAGTCTGAGCTGTACCCCATAACCTCCAAAGAAGAGGGACTGTCCCCCCATATCCTCCAAGACCAAACACTAGGGAGCCCCAGGGGAATCTGAGCAAATGCTACTGAAACTGTCACTAACACTGACAGGGATGGAGACTGAGGGTAGTGAGCATGATTCAAAACCTATAAGAAAAAAAAGGCATTATTAAGACTTTATATAATGCAGGGATCCAAGAAACTTAGATGCCACCTTTTCTGAACAAAAGAAAAATGCCTTAGTTGCAACAGGCTAAAGGGAGACCTTTATATAATAAATCTTTCTGGAAAAAACAGCAAAATACATTTCCATTAATGCCCAGGAGGAGAAATAGTCCATTAAAAACCACAAACAACCAAGGTGAAAAGTCATCCCAGGAAAGAAGAGAAAAATCTTAGAAAATAAGCTTAAAGACATAGAAATATGTGACTTAAGAGAGAGAACTCATGATGACACTTCTGAAAAAACATAATTAGATCCAAACAATTCATATCAACAATTTCAGGAACTAAAAAAAAAAACACGTAGATGAGCAGAATGAGTTCTTAAATAAAGAGACTGAAACTCTCAAAAAGAATAAAATACAACTTCTGGAGATGAAGAACAAATTGCAAGGTTGAAAAATGAAATAACAAGCTTAGGAAATAGAGTTAACCAAATGGAGGAAAGAATCAGTGATACTGAAGACAAAAATATAGAAATAAATCAGAAGGAAAAATAAAGAAACCAAAAAAAGTAAAAAGAATGAAAGAGAAATACAAGAACTAGCTGACACTATGAGGAGAGGAAACATAAGAATAATGGGCATTATCGAAGGGGAGGAAAAGGTGCAGGGGTTAGAAAGCATTTTTAGACAAATAGTTGATGAAAATTTCCCAATCTAAGGCATGAGCTGGAGCTTAGAATTCAAGAAGCCAACAGAACAATTACATCAACCCAAAAAGGCCTTCACCAAGACATTTTGTATTAAAATTATCAAAAATCAACAATAAAGACAGAATTCTCAGGGCAGCCAGAGAAAAGAAGAGGGTAACCTATAAAGAAAAGCCATTAAATTATTGTCAGACTTCTCGGCATAAACCTTACAAGCCAGAAAGGAATGGAATCAAATATTCAAATTATTAAGTGAAAGGAACTACAAGCTCAGAATAATGTATCCAGCTAAGTTCTCCTACATATATAAAGAAGAAAAGACCTTTCCAGACATACAAAAATTGAGGAAATTCTCCACTACGAAGTCTGCATTACAGGAAATACTAAAAGGGGTCAACTCACCTAAAACAAAATGACAAAGAAAAATACATAACTATGAGTAAGATGAATAGCTGGCAGATAGAAGCAGAGAAGTGCAACCCTTACTAAGCTTAAAGAATAAGAAGAGATTTGTTATAGCAAGATAGTAATGAACATTCAGAATACATAGGAACAAATTGAGACAACAACGATAGGAAAGGGGAGGATTCAAAGATCCAAACTCACAAAGGAAATGCAGACAAGGCACACACAGAAGAATGGATTACTATATATATATATATAAAAACTATCCTCTACCAATTTGTAATGGTAACCACATGCCAAAGATTCAGAACTGAAGTATAAAAATAAAACAAGAAGAACCAGAGGGGAAGTCCACAATACCCAACCAAAACAAAACAAAACAAAACAAAACAAAACTAAACTAAACTAAACTAAACTAAACAAAAACAAAAACAGACAGATAAGGACAAGAAACAATAGAAATACTGAGCTTCCAGAAAACAAAAGATAAAGTGGCTATAGGAAAACTTCATATTTCAATAACTGCCCTCAATGTAAATGGACTGAACTCACCAATGAAAAGACACAGATTGCAGAATGAATCAAAAAACAAAACCCAACCATATACTACCTCCAGAAGACACATCTCAGTTCAAAGATAACTATGTAATCAAAGTGAAAGGATGGAAAATAATATTTCAAGTAAATGGCATTCATAAAAAATGGGAGTAGCATTACTAATATTGGATGAAATAAACTTCAAAATAAAAAAGATAAAGCAAGATTCTGAGGGACACTTGATAATAATGAAGGGAATAATGCATCAAGAAGACATAACACTTTTAATATCTATGCTTCCAATCAGGAGCCCTAAAATATATGAAGCAATTACTAACAGAACTAAAGGGAGAAACAGACCAATCACTATCATAGTAGGGGAACTAAACACCCCACTGGCAGATATGGACAGATCATCCAAACAGAAAATCAATAAGGAAATAACGTCCTTAAAAGACACATTAGACCAACTAGGTATAATTGACATTTACAGAGCCTTTCATCCGAAAACAGCTGCCTATACATTCTTCTCTAGTGTACATGGAACATTTTCAAGGATTGACCACATACTGAGACACAGAGATAACCTCATAAAATATGAGTGTTAAAATCATACCAACCATATTCTCTGATCATGATGCTTTGAAGCTGGAAATCATCTGTAAAAAGAGAGTAGGAAGAACCACAATGCATGGACATTAAACAACATGCTACTGAAGAATGACTGGGTCAAAGAAGAAATAAAAAGAGAGATAAGGAGATATACAGAAACAAATGATAATGATAGTACAACATATCAAAACTTTGGGACACAGCAAAAGCAGTCATAAAGAGGAAAGTTCATATCATTATAGGTCTATCTCAAAAAACAAGAGCAAGCCCCCAAAACTACCTAATGCTTTATCGTAAACTAGAAAAGGAAGAACAAATAAAGTCTAAGGACAGCAAAAGGAAAGAAATAATCAAATTAGAGCAGAATTAAATAAAATTGAAAACAAAAAAGAAGAAAAAAACATAAATGCAACAAAGAGCTGTTTCTTTGATAAAGTTAATGAAATTGACAAAACAATGGCTAAACTCACTAAAGAAAAAGAAGAACACAAATAAACAAAATCAGGGATGAAAGAGGGTAAATTATGACAGACACCAAAGAAATACAAAGGATCATACAAAAAATACTATGAAAAAGTATATAACACCGATTAAAATAACCTAGAAGAAATGGACAAGTACTTAGAATGAATAAAAAAAACTAGAAAATATAAATAGACAGATTAGCAGTATTAAAATTGAAACAATAAAAAAACTACTAAAAAGTCCAGGGCCAGGTGGCTTCACCAGTGAATTCTACCAATCACTGAAAGATTGAATACCTATTCTTCCCAAAATCTTCCAAAAAATCAAGGAGGAGGCAATACTTCACAACTCATTTTATAAAGCTAATTTTACCGATATCAAAACCTGGTAAAGATAACATAAAAAAGAAAACTACAGACCAATATCTCTCATGAACACAGATGCAAAATAAAAAAAACTAAATAAGATACTAGCAAACCAGATACAGGAACATATTTAAAAAATTATACACCACAATCAAGCAGGATTCATCACTGGGGTACAGGAATGGTTCAATATATTCAAATCAATTAATGTGATACACCACATAAACAAATAAAAAAATAAGAATCATATGATCATATCAATAGATGCAGAAAAAGCCTTCAACAAGATACAGTGTCTATGATCAAAACACTTAACAAAATCAGTATAGAAGAAAAGTATCTTAATATAATAAAGGCCATATATGACAAACCCTCAGCCAACATTATACTGAATTATGAAAAACTAAAAACCTTTCCTTTAAGATCAGGATCAAGACAAGGCTGTCCACTAATGCCACTGTTATTCAGTATAACACTGGAAGTCCTAACAACTGTAATCGGACAAGAGAAATATATAAAAGGCATCCAAATAGGAAATGAAGAATTCAAACTGTCACTATATGTGGATGACATGATTCTTTATATAGAAAACCCCAAGGAACACTACTAGAAACAATAAGCAAATACAGTAAAGTTTCTGGATACAAAATCAATGTTAAAAAATTCATAGCATTCCTATACTATAATAATGAAGCATCAGAAAAAGAAGTGGAAAAAATAATTCCTTTTGCAAATGCAACAAAAAGAATAAATTATCTAGGAATAAGTCTAATGAAACATGTGAAGGGCCTATATTACGAAAACTATAAAACCCTATAAAAGAAATCAAAGAAGATACAAAGAAATGGAAAGATATTACGTGTTCTTGGATTGGAAGAATCAAAAGAGTAAAATGACCTTATTACCTAAAGCATTATACAGATTTAATGCAATCACCATCAAAACCCCATCAGTATTTTTTTAAAAAATAGAACAAAAAAATCATCAGATTTGTATGGAAACACAAAAGATTCCAAATCACCGAAGTCATCCTGAGAAAAAAGAACGAGGCTGGAGGCATAGGTCTGCCTGATTTCAAATTATACTACAAAGTGACAATAATCAAAAAGGCATGGTATTGGCTGAAAAACTGACACACAGACCAGTGGAAAAGAATCAAGGGTCCAGAAGTAAACCCAGCTTTGTATGGGCAAATAATTTTCAACAAAAGAGCCAAAACACACAGTGGAGAAAGGAAAGCCTCTTCAATGATTGGTGCTGGGAAAACTGAAAATCCACCGGCAAAAGAATGAAACTAGAGTGCTATCTATCATCACATATCAAAATTAACTCATAATGGGTAAAGGATCCGAATATAAGACCTGAAACAATTAGTTGCATAGAAGAGAATATAGGAATTACACTCACACACCTTAAAGAGAATTTTATGAATTTGACTTCAAAGGCAAAGGAAGTAAAAGCAAAAATAAATGAATGCAACTACATCAAACTAAAAAGTTTCTGCCCAGCAAAAGAAACTGGCAACAAAGTAAAGAGACAACCATCAGAATGAGAAAATATATTTGCAAGCAATACCTCTAATAAGGGCTTAATATTAAAAATATATGAAGAACTCATTCAATTCAGTAACAACAAGGAAACAAACAATCCAATCAAAAAATGGGCAGAGGACCTGAAACACTTCTCCCTAAAAGACATATAAATGGCCAATAATTATACGAAAAGATGTTCAACATCACTAGCTATTAGGAAAATGTGAATCAAAACCACAATGAGATACCATTTCACACCTGTTAGAATAGCTGTTATCAATAGGACAAGTAATAACAAATGTTGGAGAGAATGCAGAGAAAAAGGAACCTCATATACTGCTGGTGGGACTGCAAATTGTTACAGCCACTATGAAAACAGTATGGAGGTTTCCTCAAAAAAACTAAGAATTGATCCCTCTACTGGATATTTACCTCCAAAGACTTGAAAACTCATATCTGAAAAGATATTTGCACACTGATATTCATAGCATTATTCATGTTGGCCAGGATACAAAAGTAACTGAAGCATCCTACAATAAGTGATTGGAAAAAGAAGCTGTGGTACATATATACAACGAAATATTATTCAGCCATAGGAAGAAATTAAATGCAGCGATTTGCAACAACATGGATGGAACTTGAGATAATCATGCTAAGTGGAATAAGCCAGACAGAAAAAGTTGAAAATCACATGACATCACTTATATGTGGGATATAAACTTAAAAGCAACAAATGAACAGGACAAAAAAACAAAGACTCATGAACATGGACAATATAGAGGGGAGGTGAGAGGTAGATGAGGTAAAATGGGTCAAATAAATGTGTTGACAGAAAGAAATCTAACTATGGGAGGGGAACACACAATGCAATATATATGCTCCTTACTATTAAACTGCACACCTGAAACTTACTGGATTTCGATAACCAATGTCACTTAAAAAAATAAATTAAAAAAATAATAATAATAAAATAAATAAGGAATAAAAAGTAAAAGCAATCTTAACTATTAGTATTGTTTTCTGGATATAGGAGAAAGATCTTTTCTATTAGCCTACCTGGTACAAAATGAGAATTGTAGTCAGGAGGAGCATTAGGCCTTGGATCAGGTGACTTTATCTGATTTTCTACTTCATCTGTAGGTTCCTTAGGAGCTGTGGGGGCTACACCTTTGGGGAAAAAGAGGGCATGTGATTTACAATAGAAATGATAGTAATAGAATATAATCATCTTTTCAGTATGCATCAATGCATATAACCAATATGAAATACTCATATTTCTTACAAAAAGTAATTTTTTTTATATATTAGACATCAACCCATTAGTATATCTGAGGAATTTTCAGGTTGAATATAGATTACAAAATAAAACATAGCAATTACATTGTCCTACAATCAAAGCGACAAGCTTTCATGCTAGTAGTTCAGCTGACCTGATGTTGGCTCCTACCTATATAAATTCTTTACACAGTGCTGAAAATTATTTTTCCTAGTATGTATAAGAAGTCATATATAGAATGAAATTAATTTTTTCATGAATATCATTTAAAAAATGGCTATTTAAATAAATTCAAAACAAAGCACAATGAATACTAAATGGTTTAAAAACAATGGTGCCACACAAATCTCAATTAGAGGTGGTTCAGTCTATGTCTCCAGTGACTCATACTTAAACCTAGGTCACTACGATTGCTTCAAGGGAGGTAATGAAGTCACTTTTCATGTTATACCTCATCCTCTTGAAATAAGATAAATTTCTCCCTGGACTCATTACAAGGAAAAGTTCTGAATCTCTTAACTTTTATCTTATAAAAAATACAAATCCCATAAACGTGGTTTCTCTCCTTCATCTCTTGCACTGCTTGAAAATTCAGGGGCTACTTTTGAGCCCTTCTCTACAAAAGCAGACTGTCATCACTGGCTATTTATTACTATTACCTCTTTTTGAAGACTTACTTTCCTTACTTTGCCCAAATTTCCCTATATACGTTAGAGGTCTTTCAGTACATATGTGCCAATGTAAATCCTTTTTAATTATTTCTATCAAAGATAGATAGGAATGTTTATATGTTCCAAATACTAAACATAAAAAATTTCAAAATTAAATAAACTCCATTTTTTTAAGAATAGCAATCACACAATTCACATTTGAAAATAAAGCATGTTAAAATTTATTCACAAAACTTACCTGACATTTTGAAGAATTCCAATTAATCCTGAAAAGCAAAACATTTTCATACATTATATACTTATTTAGTGATACATGTTAAAAAGTTCTGGGATTCTTTGGCCTTCAGTTACCTTTCTCCCATCACTCATTAATTCAAAAAATATTTATTAATCATCTATTATGTACCAGGCACTATTTTAGATGTTGAAAATATAGCAATAAACCAGGGAGTCACTCTGTTAGATATTACATTTAAGTGGAGTAAGATTTAAAAAGATGTCAACAAATATTTAAGATTAAATTTAGATAGTATAGCTATAAAGTAAAGGTATAAGAAAAAGTTTATGAAAAACATGAATGGAAAATTCCAGAAAACCAGTCTCAGGAGGTGACCTTTGAGCTATCTGAACTATGAAAGAAGACATTACACCAAAAACATGGGAAGAGAGTTCCAGAGAATGAAGGTCCTGGGGTGGCACTGAGTTTGGTAGAGTCAAGAAAGAGAGAGAGGTCAGGTGTGACTACACATGGTGAATCAAGAGATTCACTATGGTAAGGAACAGAGACAGAGGTCTGATCTTACCTAAAGACCATGAGAAAGTGGAATCTGTTGTAACTGTAGTTGGGTAGTCTTTGGAGGGCTTTATTCAGTGATCATATCTGATTCATACTTTTATCCTGAAGGGTAAGAGTACAGGCAGGGAACAGAGACAAAGGATAGTAGCAGTAACCCAGATAAGAGCTAATGCTGGCTTAGACAGGGGATAGAGAGTTAGATGTGGTCAAAGGCATGGCATGATTTGGAAGCAGAACCTACTGATGGACTAAGTTAAAGGGAGGAGTCAAGGATAGGTCTTGTTTTTAGGCCAGAGTAACTGAGTTAATGGCAACACCATTAACTGAACTAGAGAGGAAGGTGAGGAAAATGGTGGAGACTGAGGGCAGAAATCAGAAGTTCAAAACAGTACATGTTATGTTTAAGAAGAGACCACAAGAAAGCATATTAAACATTTAAGTCAATAATGTGTGTGTGTGTGTGTGTGTGTGTGTGTGTGTGTGTGTGTGTGTGTGAACATTATAAGTCTAACACAGAAAAGTAAACTAGAAGGTGAGATGAAATTTGAAATAAGGGATAGGAGAGAAATTTCCTTAATTTATTCATGAAAGAAAAACAGAGTATCAGAGAAAGAAATTTCAGTATTTTAGGCTTTTGAATTCTGGGTGATGAGAAATAACAAGAACAACATATGCAGGACTATACTTTACTTAATGCTTATCAAATGTCAGGAAAAGAATGGAGTATTTTTTATATATTATTTCTAATTATAACAGCATTTCTCTAGTATGTAAATGGCCAACCTTGTTAAACTCAAGGACTTCTAAATCCAAAGTCCAAGTTCTTTCCAATGTGTCATCCAGTTGATCAAGTACAGGATATGCTCATTGTATTTTTCAAGAAGAGTAGAAAATCATCAATATAGACTATGTACACCAAAGAAGCATAAGAACATCATGAGTGATCAATATACTGAGCTCAGTGAATGTCATTATGGCATAAGCCAGTATGTAGATTCCCAGCTCAAATGACTGCCTGCACAATGTGGGTCAGAATTCTACCAGTCTTGGAGAGTGGCCCATGTGTCTTAACAGTAAAAAGTGTTCTGGGACATACCGAAAATTCAGATCCAATTGCAGGCCAACCAAAGGTGTTCAAGGAATCAATCTTATTCCTTTAATGATGGTAGCCTCTGTTATTTAGGAAAACAACACCCTTCCAGAACCTTAAATTGTGGATGTTCCTAAGATCATAATCTCAAGTAACTCTTGCACATGTACACAAAAGTTACGTACAAGAATGTTCTTGACACACTGTTCATATTAAAAGAAACTAAAAACATTCCAAATGTTCATTAATGGTCTACTGGATTCTGGTATATTCATATGATACAACAGTACACAGAAGGTCCTTCCTTAACTCATGGATAGGTTCTATGACTTTAAGCCAAATGACAGACAACAAAACCAATTTTACCATAGGCTCATCGATATAAACAAGAGTTAAGTTTCTACAGTACCTCATCAACATGTTAACAAAACAACATTGAACAAAAAGACCTTATTTGAGGACCTGCTCTAATGTAGTAAAAATGAATTACAGGCAAACACAGCAATAGAGATGAATCTCAAACTTATAATACTGAAAAAAATAAAAGCAAGCCATTGGAGAATATGACTCTATGTAAGAATGTTCAAAAGCAGAAAAATGACACTTTTTTTCTGATACATAGATGAAGAAAATCTTTAAAAAGTTAGGGGATAACACAAAATTTAGGGAAATGGTCACATGGAAGAGATGTATGGCAGATGTTTAGCAGTGGCCCATAAGGGGCTTGAAGTTTCTGCTCATGTTCTAGTTCTAACAGGGTAGTAGGGACAAGGATGATCGGTTATTAGTCTTTAAAAGGTACATATATTTAAATATGCATTATTCATATGTTTAACACTGTTTCACAATAAAAAAGAATCATTTAACAGTTCTATGTTTAGTGTAAACTTCTAACTAAACATCTATTGTTCCTTTCTAGGCTAAGCCTGCGGATTAAACACTGTCAAGGAAATGTGAAGAAGCTAATTAGAAAAAATTAAGTGTCCTAATGAAAGGGCCCAAATTATCTACCATCTATCTTCTATTCATCCAACTATTCAACTATCAAGAGTAACAAATGGTACAGCATAGCAAAAAAGTGACAAATTTCAACAATTGCTGAATCTAGGTGAAGGCAGATATTTGAATATTTTTATTTTCAAAATAAAAACTTGAAAGAAAGAATATAGAATTCATATACCCAAACACAATGTCTATGCCTGAAAGTCTCTACTTTTACCACAGTCCTAGGTGATCCTTATGATTAGGTATGTTTGGGACTAATATAGTATAAAGAAAAATAACAGTTCTCAATCATGCCAGGCAGAAACTAGAATTCAAATCTGATTCAAGAGATTGAATAACAACTTGAAAAAATAAACCAATCTCGAAAATATGAAAACTATGTCTTTAAAAAGAAGTAATATCAATGAATTTAAACATAGTAAAATACACCTACACATTGCCTTACAAACTGTAGTAAAAAATTTTTACTTCCCTCCTCCTTCATGCCACTAGTTTCTTTTTTCACCATGCTAAATTCTCTTCCTTTTCTTATAAAATTTTATAGTACAGTTTTATTTAAAATATTATGTAAGGCAGGATAATTTCCAGTTGCACTTGCTACAAGCCTGAATGTTTTTAACTTAATCTTTCCTTAATATTCAGTGAATTGTTTTCAGATTTCCTAATCATTCATCAAGGGCAAAAAGTGTCTGTCATACTTTGGAGACTGACTTTTGATTGTATCCGATGGATATCAGAGTAGAAAACTGAAAAGTGCCTTCATGATAGGTTAGTGCTGCATGGTCCAGGGAACTTTTAATTGCAGAGTATTGGGCATTTTCAGGGCTTAGGCAACCTATAGGAGAATTTCAGCTGATGGGCACTTAAAGAGGGAAAGGAGTCATGGGCTGAATAGGATGACAGTGGTAAAATTGTGGTTTGCTGCTTTGCAAAGCAGCCTGATATTGTAAACGGTGTCTTACAGCAAGACAGCATTTACATGGATAACAACTGCTGCATCCAACACTGTAGCTGAGTTATATACTCACTCCTAATTTTTGCCTTTGTAAGGAGGAATGTGCTAGCAAAGCTCAGTAAAACCACAAGCTCTAGAGCTACAACATAGATATCAGAAACTTCTATCACAAAACAGAAATTGATGGTTAGCTTTTTCCAGTCAAATATTTATTTAATGGATAGAATAGGTCCTGACCTCCTGGCACAGGAGTTCGTGCGTGTTACTTATAATTCTCTAAAAACAAGGATTAGAAACCTGCACATATAATTTAAAATCTTGGGTTCTGCCTGTCTCCAGTGACTTCAGCAGTGAGAGAAGAGAAAAGAAAAAGAAAGTCATTGTATAATTCCTTCTGTTTCTTAGTAAGGGCAGGAAAAACAGCTAGTTCCCACAAAGTCCTAGTCCACTACCATAATTCATCTTGATTTAATATGTAACTTAGATGATATCCTTTATACAGAAGGTAGGATACTTGGAGGGCAGAAGATGTGGTGGCTGGTAAATGGTGTAACTTGGCACACTTCAGACTACAAAGACAGTAGTTCAGATGGATAAATATCAGGTATCACTCTAATAGCTGTGTGATCTTTAGTGAGCATTCTTTTCTTGGTTTATCCTGTATCACAAGTATAATGACAGCTGAATGCATCTCACAGAACTATTGTAAGAACTAAAATGTTTCCACTTGCATAGCACTTAAAACAGTGCCTGGCACATAGCTAATCCTCAATAAATATGCATTTATACAATTTTACTATGTAAAATAAAACTGGTAAAGAGACCAAGAATAAATGTGTGCATTCAAAAGTAGTATATAAAAGAGCTTTTGGCCATTCAACTATTTGACATGATCATCCATGCATAAACTTTATACTGGGTTCAAACTGACATCAATAACTCTCATCTTCTACCACTAGTGAGTTTTACCAGATGTGACTTTATGAGTGTTTGTAACAAGTTTCAAAATGAAAGAACTAAGAGAAAGAAAATGGAGATGTTGCTGGAAGTCTTTTTCCTATTTTGTAACTAAATGAAAGACAAGTTAGAGTACAACTTAATTGCCTACACGATCTGCTTTTGGTTTAAGACAATGACATTAATTATATTATTCACATAGATTTATCTAGTAATAAACTTAAAAAGCAGGCAATTAAAATGACATTAAAGACATTTAAAAATTCGAATAAAATATGCATTACTTCTCCAAAATATAAAAACAGGCATACCTGGGAGATTCCACAGATTTGATTCCAGACAACTGCAATAAATATCACAGTGAAGTGAGTCACAATTTTTTTTTGGTTTCTCAGTGAAAATAAAAGGTATGTTTACATTGTAGTGTAAACTATAAAGTGTGTAATAAGAGCATAATGTCTAAAAAAAGACCAATGTAAATGCCTTAATTAAAAAAAAAATACTTTATTCTGGAAACATGGCAGAGTGAGAGATGTCCTCAAATCTCTCCCCTTGAAACAACAATAAACTGTACATCTAAAACTCAACAAAAACACCCAAACTGCACACCAGCACTTCTGAGCGTGGGATTTGCGCATAAGAGCTACCACAGGTCAGAACTCCTAGTGTTGAGTGATGGAATTGGAGAAATAAAAAAGCTGCCTCCCACAGCTGCCAGAGTTCCTTACAGGAGGACGGAGAGGGGTGAAGGTGCACTGGCTTCCCTGATCATCCTGCCTGGAAGTGCTGGAACTTCTGGCATCCTACAGCAGGGCCCAGTCATCAGGACAGAAAGCAGAGAAGCGGGACAGGACCGCAAGAAACAGCAGATGATTTTTACTGGATCTGGTTGCAAAACCAAGGCTGAGCCACAGCCCCCAACTCCTAACTCAGAGGGGCCCTCCCCCATACCATCCAAGCCTGATCACCCTGGAGAACCAGGGAAATCTGAGAAAATGCTACTGAAGCTGTTGCTAACAGTGACAGGAACAGAAACTGAGAGTAGCAAGTGTGATTAAATAGTTACAAGAAAATAAAAAAGACAGGCTTTATATAAAGCAGGGATTCAAGAGGCTTAGACACGACCTACTGAAAACCAAAAGAAAAGCACCTTCTTTGCAGCAGGCTATGGAGACTTTTATATAATAAATATTCTTTCTGGAAAAACAACAGAATACAATTCCATTAATGCCCAGGAAGAGAAATAGGCTATTAAACATCATGAACAACCAAGGTGACAAGCCATCTCAGAAAGAAAGAGAAAAACCTTCAGAAAATAAGCGTACAAAAAAAAAATGTGACTTAAATGACAGAATTCAGAATAGTGCTTCTGAAAAAAATCAGTGAGATCCAAACAACTCAAATCAACAATTTCATGAATTGAAAAAACAACTAGATAAACAGAGTAAAAAGACTGAAACTCTCAAAAAGAACCAAATAGAACTTCTGGATATGAAGAACACACTGCAAGAGTTGAAAAATGAAATAGCAATCTGGGGAAACAGAGTCGACCAAATAGAGGAAAGGATCAGTGATATCAAAGAGTGAAATCTAGAAATAAATCAGAAGAAAAAAGAAAGAAATCAAAGAATGAAGAAGAATGCAAGAAATACAAAAACCAGCTGATCGCATCAGGGAAGGAAACATAAGAATAATGGGCATTATCAAAGGTGAGGAAAAGAAGTAGGAACTAGAAAGCATTTTCAGACAAATAGTTGACCAGAATTTCCCAAATCTTAAGGATGAGCTGGAGCTTGGAATTCAAGAAGTCAACAGAACATCCAATTATCTCAACCCACAAAGGCCTTCACCAAGACACACGATATTAAAATGATCATAAATCAACAACAAAGACAGAAAGAATTCTTAGGGCAGCCAGGGACAAGAAAATGGTTACCTACAGAGGAAAACCCATTAGATTATTGTGGGAGTTCTCAGTGCAGACCGTACAGCTAGAAAGGAAAAGAATCAAATATTTAAACAATTAAGTGAAAGGAACTACCAGCCTAAATAATGTATCCATTATTTAATGGATACATTAAATTTTCCTTTAGAGATACAGCTAAATTCTCCTTTAGATATGAAATGTCAGAAAAAGAAGTGGAAAAAATAATTCGGTTTGCAATTGCAACAAAAATAATAAAATACCTAGGAGTAAATCTAATGAACATATGAAGGACCTATAGGTGAAAAGTATAAGACCCTATTAAAAGAAATTGAAGATACAAAGAAATGGAAAGATAGTTCGAGTTATTGGATTGGTAGAATCAACATAGTTAAAAATTATACAGATTTAATGCAATCCCTGCATCAAAATCTCATCGGCATTTCTTAAAGATCAAAAAATCATCAGATTTGTATAGAAGTACAAAAGACCCCAACTTGCCAAAGCTTTCCTGAGGGAAAAAAAAATGAGGCTGGAGACATCACTCTGTCTCACTTCAAGTTATGTTACAAAGCTACAGCAATAAAAACTGCATATTGGCAGAAAAACCGATACATGGACTAGCAGAAAAGAATCGAGAGTCTAGAAGGAAACCCATATTTTTGTGGGCAAATAATTTTTGACAAAAAAACCAAAAACATACAGTAGAGAAAGGAAAGCCTTGTCAATAAATAGTGCTAGGAATACCGGAAAGTCATCTGCAAAAGAATGAAATTAGACTACGGTATATCACCACACACCAAAATGAACTCAAAATGGATTAAGGACCTGAATATAAGACCTGAAACAATAAGACACATAAAAGAAAACACAGGAACTAAACTCAAGGACCTTGGACTTAATGAGGACTTTATGAATTAGACCTCAAAAGCAAGGGAAGTAAAAGCTAAAATAAATGAACAGAACTATATCAAACTAAAAATCCTCTCCTCAACAAAATAAATTGTCAACAAGTTAATGAGACAACCATCCGAATGGGAAAATATATTTGCAAGCATTGCCTCTAAAAAGGGCCAATATCCAAAATATAGAAAGAACTCATACAAGTCAATAACAGCAATAAAAGCAAATGATTCAGTCAAAAAATAGGCAGAGAACAGACACTTCTCCCTAAAGGACATACAAATGGCCAATAAACATATGAAAAACTGCTCAACATCGCTAGCTATTAGGGAAATTCAAATCAAAACCACAATGAGATGACATCTTACACTTGTTAGGATAGCTATAATCAATTGAACAAGTAATAACAAATGCTGGAGAGGATACGGAGAAAACGCAACCCTCATACACTGCTGGTGGGACTACAAAATGGTACAACCACTATGAAAAACAGCATAGAGGTTCCTCAAAAATAACTAAGAACAGATCTACAATCTGATCCAGCAATTCCTCTACTGGGTATTTACCTAGACTTGAAAACCCATATCCAATTAGATTTTGCACACTGATGTTCTCAGCAGCATTATTCACAGCGTCCAGGACATGGAAGCAACCAAAATTTCCTATGATAAATGAGTTGCTAAAGAAGCTGTGGCACATATATACAATGGAATATTCCTCAGCCATAAGAAGAGATGAAATACTGCCATTTGTGACAACATGGATGGACCTCGAGATAATCATGCTAAGCAAAATAAACCAGACAGAAAAAGTTGAAAATCACATGCTATCACTTATATGTGGGATAGAGACATAAAAGCAACAAATGAACAGGACAAACAGAGACTCATGGATATGGACTAAAAACAAGTGGTTACCAGAGGGTAGGGTGTAGGGGAGGTGTGGGGAGGCAGATAGGGTAAAAGGGGTTCAATATTGGAGGATGGTGAAGTTAGTAAAGGGGATCAAATGTATGGTAGCTGAAGGAAACTGGACTTTGGGTGGTAAACACACATTAGAATGTACAGATGTCAAATTGGAATGTACACCTGAAAATTATATAATTATATTAATCAATGTTACCCCAATTAAAAAAAAAAGAAAAAATATAAAGTAAAGAAATTTTTTAAAAATTAAAAAATATATTAGATGGGCTCAATACAAAAATGGAGATTACATGGCAAAGTTATTGAGCTTGAAGACAGATCAACAGAAATGATCCAATCTGAAGAACACAGAGAAAAATTATCAAAAAAGAAAGCAAAACCTTATCAATCTGTGAGACAATACCAAATGTTCTAATAGTCATGCCAATCAGAGGCTCACACATCAGGAGAAACAATGCAGTGCAAAAATGTATATATATATTTAAAGAAATAATGGATGAAAATTTTCCAAATTTGGCATAAAAACATAAACCTATGGATATGTAAAGCTTACTGAACATCATACAGGATAAAGTAAAGCTATCCACTCCCAGAAAATCATAAACAAATGACTAAGAACTAAAAAAATAATTAAAAAATTCTGAAAGCAGCCAGAGAAAAACAACACATTAGAGAATAAAAATGACAATTATTGTGGATTTCTCATCAGAATATCAAAAGCAGAATATTTAAGTGCTAAATTCTTTATCCAGAAATAATGTCCTTTACAATAATAAATAAAAACATTCAACCATAAAGAAAACTAAAGGATTTAGCTGCCACTGAAGCTGCTGAAGTGGGATTTATATAGGAAGTTTTCATATATAAGAAAATGAAATGGCAGAAGGAAATTTGGAACATCAGGAATGAAGGAAAATTAACAGAGATGGTAAATATTTGGATAAATCAAACACTGGTCTTCTTAAATTATTTAAAATACATTTGATTTGAAGGCAAAAATTATATTATCCAAGGGGATTTACAACATATGTAAGTTTAAGACATAGACAACTATAATTTGAATTGAGAGTTGTAAAGTAACCTAAATGATGGTAATATTTCTACATTCCACTTACAGTGGTAAAATATGAATTATGAGAATACTGTGAAAAGATAAGAAATGAGATGCAGAATAAGAAAGAACAAGCATATGTAAATTCAAACATATTGATATTTACACTAAATATAATGTACTAAACATATCAATGAAGAGGTAGAGATTGTCAGATGAATATATATTTTTTAGGACCCAATTAAATGGTTTCTAAAAGAAATTCACTTTAATGATAAAGTAGATGAAAGGAAAAAATGATAGAAAATATGTAGCAAGTAAACATGTAAAAGAAAGTTGGATTGTATGACACATAGAATACAAATAGCAAAATTCTAACATAAATCCTACCTTGTTAGTAATAATTGCTTTAATGGGCAAGGAAGGGTTAAACAATCCAATCAGAAGGTAGAGTTTGAAAGAGCAGATTAAAAAAGAAAATAAAAAACACGACCCAACTATATATGCTGTGTACAAGAGAACTAATTTAGACTTAAAAAAAAAAAAAAAAAAAAAAAAAAGGTTGAATGTAAAAAAATCAGAAAGGTATATACTATGTAAGTGCTAACCAAAAAGCATGGAGGTTATAGTAACAAAACAGACTTCATGACAAAAAACTATTATGATACAAAGAAGAATATTTCATAAAGATTAAAAGGCCAATCCATCAAAAAAAAGTAATAATTATACATATATGTGCACTTAACAACAGCTTCCTAAAATACACAAGCAAAACTAGACAGAACTGAGGGGAGATACAATTCATAAGTAATAGTTTGAGACTTAAATATCCCATTTTCAAAACTAGATGACTCACCAGGCAGGAAATCAATGACTAAATAGAAAACTTGAACAATTTTATGAACCACCTAAAGCTAACAATCATCTATATATCAATGTACCAACAAGAGCAGAATATAGTCTCAAATGCACATGGAAGCTCATCAAGATAGATCATACATCTGTCCATAAAAGAGACATCAATAAATTTTAAAAGACTGAAATCATATAAAATGTTCTCTGAAAACAACTGAAATAAATTGAGAAATCAAGAACAGAACAAAACTTGGGAAATTTACAAAATGTGGAAAGTAAATAATGACCTTCTAACAAAGCAATAGGCTAGCAAAAAAATCACTTGGGAAAATTAGAAAACACTTTGAGATGAATGAAAATGAAAAGACAAGATGCTAAAAACTTATGGGACACAGCTAATGTAATGCTTAGGTGCAAATTTATAGCTGTAAATACACATTTTTTAAAAGATGGCTTTCAAATCAGTAAGCCAAACTTTCAGCTAAAGAAAATAAAAAAGGCCAGATTAAAGTAAGCAGAAGTAATAGTAAAAATAAGAGTAGAAATCAAGAATTGAAATAAATAGAGAAAAATCAACAAAACAAAAGTTGTTGCTTTGGAAAGATCAACAAAAAAAACTTAGCTAGACTAATGAAGAAAAGAAGATAAGACCTAAATTATGAAAATCATAAACAAAAGGAAGCACACTACTATCAAACTTACATTGAAAAAGAATTATAAGGGAATATGAAATATGCCAAAAAACACAGATAAACTACATTAAATAAACAAATTACGAGAAAGACATAAAGTACCAAAACTTTCTGAGGAAGAAATAGAAAATCCAAATAGAATTATAGCAAGAGACTAAATTAGTAATAAAAATACTTCACAGAGAACACAGGAACAGATGATGTCACTAGTAAATTCTAACAAATGCTTAATAATAAATACCAATCTTTCACAAGTTCACCTAAAAAATAAGAGTGAACATACCCCAACTCATTCTATGAACCTCTATGCACCTGATACCAAAATCAGAACAAGACATCACATAAAAAGAAAGCTATACTAATAACTCTTATGAAGATAGACACAAAAATCCTCAACAAAACTATGAAACTGAATCCAGCAACATATAAAAGGTATTATACACCATGACCGAGTGGGATATATACCAGTAATTAAATGTTGGTTTAAAAAAAAAATCAGAAAATAATTTAATAATAAAAATAAAGATCAAAAAATCACATGATCAGCTCAACAGATGCAGAAAGAGTATTTGAGAGAATTTAGTACTTTTTCATGAGTAAAAAGAAAACCAAGTCAATAATCTAGAAATGGAATGAAACTCCCATAATTTGATAAAAGGCAACTATATAGTGTCCAACAACTAATATCAGACTCAAAAGAAGAAGAGTAAATGCTTTCCCACTAAGAGCAAAAACAAGACAACAATGTCTGCTGTTACTTTTATTTCAGTGTACTGTAGGTTATGGGCAAGGCAATTAAGTTAAAAAAAAAAAAAAGGAAATAAAAGGCATCCATCCAGAAGATTGGAAGTAAATAAATCTGACATATCTTGTATATAGAAATTCCTAAGGAATCTATAAAAAACTATAAGAAACAAGTTATACAATGTGACAGGACACTAAATCAATATCAAAAGTCAACTGTGTTCTATAACCTGGCGATGAACAATATCAAGAAACCAATTACATTTACAAGAGTATCAAAGAGAATAAAATACCTAGGAATAAATTTCACAAAAAAAGTGTAAGACTTGTACACTAAAGACTATAAAATAATGTTGAACAAAATTGAAGATTTAAATAAAAGACATCCCAAGTTCATGGATCAGATAGATATTCAAAGGCCAAATATTAAGATGGCAGTATTCTCCAAGTTGATCTACAGTCAACATAATCCCTATCAAAATCCAAGTTGTCTTTTTCTATAAATTGACAAGCTAAACATACAATTCTCATGGAAACAAAAGGAAACATTAAGAGACAAAATAATCTTGAAAACAAAGAAGAAGGGGAATTCACACTTCCTGATTTCAAAACTCAGTACAAACCTGCAGTGATCCAAGCAATGTGGTACTGGCCTAAGATAGGTACACAGAACAATGGAACAGAATTTGGTGCCAAGACCATTGAATAGGGAGGACTAATGTTTTCATCAAACAGTCTGGAAAACTGTATGTACACATACAAAATAATGAATTTGGGCCCCTAAAACCTCCCCTGCAAAATAATTATGTCAAAACAAACAAACAAACAAACAAACAAACAAACCTAAGTGTAAAATGTAAAACTAAGAAATCCAAAAATAAACCCACAAAAAACATATGAGTAAATCTTTATGACCTTGTGCAATGGTTTACAGATATGACATCAATAACATAAGCACCACCACTAACAACAAAAAATCGATACATTGGACTTCATCAAAATTAAAAAGGTTTGTAGTGCAAAGAATACCATCAAGAAAATAAAAAACTGAGAGTAGGATAAAATATTTGCAAATCATATATCTGGTGAAGAAATTTTTTTTTTCAGAATATGGGGGGGACCTCAGAACTCAATAATAAAGACAAATAACCCAATTGAAAAATGGTCAATGATTTGGACACTTCCCCAAAGAAGATATATGAAAGGCCAAAAAGGACATAAAAAGTTTCTCAACATTATCAGTCATTAAAAACATGCAAATCAAAACTATAGTTATTTTTCGTACTTATTAGGATGGGTATAATAAAAAAAAGACAACAATAATGAGCATCAGAAAATGTGTGGAGATATTTAAAACCTCATATGCTGCTGGTGGGAATGTAAAATGGTGCAGCTGATCTGGAAAAGTCAGGCAATTTCTAAAAAGATTAAATGTAGAGTTTAATATGGGTAATACAATTAAACAGATGACCCAGCAATTCTATACTTCAGTACATACTCAAGAGAAATGAAAACGAACATCATAAAAACATATTCACGGAATCATTATTCAAAATAGCCAAAAAGTGAAAATTTAAATGTCCACCAATTGACAAATGGATAAATTTTAAAATGTAATATATCCCTACTGTGGACTACTATTCAGCCATAAAAGGTAAATGCTACAAACTGAATTTCAGTCATAAAATATCATAAATTATATGATTCCCTTTACACAAACTATCCAGAATAGGCAAGTCTATAAAGATATGAGGTAGATTAGAGGTTTCCAGGACTGAAAGAAAGGTGACAGGAATGTGAAATTATCTATTGGGCATGGGCTTCTTTCTGGAATTATAAAAATGTTCTAATATTAGACAGTGGTAATGGAGCAAAATGCTGAATACAGTAAAACTCAATAAACTTTAAATGGGCGAAATTTATATCTGAAGTATATCTTCATAAATTTAATGAAAGAAAGCTGGATATTAACATTCCACAAGTAGACTTCAGAACAAAGAAAATTACTACAGATAAGGGGGCCATCACTGAAAAGTGGAAGTCAATATACCAAGGCATTGTGATTCTAAGTGTGATTGTACCTAACAATGTGCTTCACAATATATATAAAGCAAAAAATGACAGAATTGAGAGAAGAAACAAGTCCACAATTACAGTCAGAGACTTGAACACTTCCCCTTTCAGAAATCCATAGAAAATCAGAGAGAAAATCAGCAATGATACTAAAAAACTAAAACATCATCAACAACCAACTTTAATATTTGTAGAACACTCCACCCAACAACAGAATGCCTCTTCTTATAACACATGGGAACTTCATCCAGAAAAACCACATTATAGGTCATAAAACATACCTTTAAAAATTACAAAGAACTAAAATCAAACAGTTTGTTCTCAGACCATAATGTAATATAGCTGGGAATCACTAACAATAATAAAATGAAAATCTCCAATCACTCAAAAATGAAATAACAAACTTCTAAATAAACCAAACAGGATGTCTCAAGAAAATTGAGAAGATATTTTGAGCTGAAAGAAAATAACAGGTCCCAAACATGGTGAACTCTCCAGAAGTTATGTATATTTCCCAAGGGTCTTTGAAACCCACATTCATATAGCAGTTTCCTGCAAGACTTACTTCATATACTGCATACCAACAGTTAATATAACTTTCTGTCTAGCTGTACTATTACAAGTACAGCTATTACCATCTTTTATTCTCTACTTGCAAACTAATTGATTTATATTTTTCACTGAAATTTAGAGAATCATCAAATATATAAAAGATTTCCTTCTCTTAAAAAATGGGATTGCACCATTGTAATCTAACCAATCAATAGCTTTCTAGGATCTAGCTATTGCAATGATCTTATATCAGAACCCAAATGTGTAGGGTCAATTCTTCTCACAATGAAGAAATCTGCTGCAAAAATATGGCACACATAGCTTAGGTTAAGAGCTTTCCATACGTATCACAAAGCAAACAGCATCATGAACCCATAAAAACCCACTTCATCATCTTTCAACAAAGTCATCACCTGTTTAAATACATCCTATTATCCCTTCCTTGGGTAAGGGTCTATCACTGCCATCAGAACCCAGCTGGGGAAGAAAATAATTGTTTCCAGTAATTAAATATCTTTTCTCCAGTGCATATTTAATTATTCAAATATAGAAACATAATATTTAGGTACATTATAAACTAAAAAAAATGATTTCAGAAATCTGGAAGATGATCAAATTTACAAAATTTTTCTATTGGAAAAACTTTTTTCAAAACTTTCATGAGTATATAAACCTCCAACGTTAAAATATAAAAATGATTGAGAAAATAAAATAAAAATCAACACCATCTGTAGCCAAATTTAAAAGGTGTATTTTGTATAGATTTTTAATTGGGTCAAGTTGCTAAGATATTTTTAAAGTAAATATTCTGAGACTATAACATTAAATCAAGTGTGTGCTTAAAAAAAAAAAACTTTTGTTAAAATGCTATTCAAAGGTAGTTAACATAGTAAAAATTTTTGAAAGAATGATTAATAGTAAATGCAATGCTCTTACAAAGATGTTCCAAATATTAGCTTACCATTTGATGTTCATTATTTCCAAAATAAATGTACATTTATTTGCCTTCCTAAACTCCAATATCACTAAGAATATTTAAGAAAGTCAAATCTGCTAAATATGTTATTAAATAATATAGCTGAGTTCTTGTGAGTGTAAAAATTGCAGAATTTTCATGTTAACTGAAAAACTATGTAAATATTTCATAGAGAGCTTTCAGTCACACATCAAACGTATACAGATGTGTCAAGTACCCAAGTATGAAAGTTTGAACAAATTTGTTTCTAAAGTTCCTTCTTGCACAAAAATTATGAACCTAAAGAATTTTGTATAATGATTCTCAAAGAAGAGGAAGGAAGGTGTATAAAAAAAATTTAGTATTAGTCCAAATATGTCTTAGAGCATATCATACCAAGTAATCCTGATGCTGCTGGTTCAGGATCACACTTTGAGAACCACTAACATAGGGACCATAGAACCACTAACATCTATCTCTTAAATATATGAGGTTCAAAACCATTTCCCAAGGAATTTGGATGTACCTCTTGCCACCACTCCACTCCTACAATTACAGATCCATGACATACCTTCTGCATTTAAGTAAAAATTCATCTTCTAAAAATCATATTTTAATTAATTCAATTTACTAATTAAACACCTATCTAAATTTTCCCTCAAACCTCATTTGTAAGTCCAAGTGAATCTGCACTGAAGTTCCAAAATATGCTGTCAGATATTCTTATAAAAGGAATCAAGAATAGAACTGTAATTACTGTGAACTACACAAACATATAGCCCAATAGTTAAGAAAACACATCACAGTGAAACATTATAAATTATATTTCCTTAAAACTATAGTCACAAATAGTTTTGGAAAAATTATTAACATGCTAATCTGGATAATTAAAATGTACTTTTGTTATTAAGAAGTACTTAAAATCTAGAGAGAATAAGCTAAAATGTACACTACACTGTATTTCCTCTTCAAATTTTGTACAATGTAAATTATATAATCTGATTGGAAAAAATAATAAAAATAGAACTGACAATCTACTCTATGGTAGTGAATCTGTAACTAAAAAGACCCTAGGTTCATCAAAGATGAAAAGTTTTACATACCTTTTTAAGTATAATTCTGTTTAAAAACTTTAAACCAAAGTCTGGGTTGATGTGGTATGCTGTATTGAGTAGTTTTATGGGTTTACTGGTTACTAGAGAACTAGATAGTTGAGTGAGCTCAAGATGAATGAAAGTCCAATAATTATGAAGGATTCAGTCATTCTATATTTTGGTGACTTAATAGGTTGCTATCACACAGGCTGGAATTAAGAAACTACCTTACTCAAAAAGGAATTATAGAGGTTTGTACTAACAAGATAAACCCAGGTCTGTTACTTTTGGATAAAATATACAGAACTGTCCCAGAGATATACAGAATCTTTCATTGGAACTATAGGTACAATATTTATTTATTTAATTACATATTTGCAGGAAATCAATCCTGTAAGAAAGACTTGAAACTATGATTTATTTTCACTATGAGTAAATGAAATGTTGGCAAAATCTAATCAATGTATGCTGTTACATCTTTATAGCCTATATACTCCATATTTTAGTCACACCAGGATTTCTTCCGAACAGAATATCTATGGTAGGTTATTTCCTTCTTTTAACAAGTGTTAAGAATTTTGAAAGTTGGTAATTTGGCTTTAATATAAAGACTGAGATTAAATGGGAGCAAACTGATAGCCACAGTTTACAGATAACTTTTTAAACATAATAAATTAGTTTGAATCATTTAAAGGGAATATCAGGTCTTTCCACTTTAGCTTTCAAGGGAGAAATGTTATCATTACTTGGAGCATAAAAAAATAGAAATATTATCATGATGATTATATGATACATTTACAGAAACATTACCATGTCAATTATGATCTGGAAGTTACCAGATAATGCCTTATTGTGTAATTTTAATGGTTAATTTAGTATTAGAAAATGTGGCAAAAAAGGAAGTCATGTGGCCTAAAATTAAGTCATTTTGATAAGAAACTTTATATTTATAAAAACAGATATTTTTAAATAGGTGTTATCTGCAAACACTGGTATAAATCAAGCAGCTCATACATTTATACCACAAAAACTAAAGATGCCTCCTATTAGTTAGGAATTACATCAGGAGCCCTCCTGAGAGCCACTAAAATGAAAATAGCCTTGAATAGCTTTGACGTAGTGAAGAATTTTTATAGTTTAAAACTTTGTGCTAAAGCAGAAAATAAAGGGGATAGGGAAAGCCAACATAGGCATGTGCAGAAGGATACCTGGTATGACCTAGAATTCACCTTTCTTCATTATACAATAATAATAAATTAGCATTGGAGCTAAGGCTGTATCCATCATGCATCTGATGCCATGACAGTTCTGAAAAGCTCAAATATAGTAAGAAAAGGGGTGTCTCCTTAATTATGGGGAAAAAAAATT
Source organism: Cynopterus sphinx (assembly GCA_030015415.1). Classification (NCBI taxonomy): domain Eukaryota; kingdom Metazoa; phylum Chordata; class Mammalia; order Chiroptera; family Pteropodidae; genus Cynopterus; species Cynopterus sphinx. The sequence goes on from CM057381.1 coordinate 96,405,705, forward strand.
TTTTTTTCCCATGAAGTGCCTTAGATTAATAGATAAAATCCTCAAACCCACAACAGGATGCAGCAGCTCTCCCTTGACTCTGCCTGCTCTCCCATCTGAGGGTGGACTTTTGTTTGGCAGAAGTCTTTCAGGATAACTACTTTTGGCAGCTTGCTCTTCCCTTTCAGAGTGAGCCTATTTCATCTTCAACACTGACTGCTCCTGGTTGCCTATTTTCCCTTCTACAAATGTCCTTTTGCTTTTAATAAAGCTAGCTTGCATACAATCAATTTCTGGGCATCTACCTTCAATTCTTTGTCAACCAGACACTAAGAACTGAGGTCCAGGACTTCCAGGACTCCCCAAAACTGCTAACCCCAAGACAAACACAGATACTAAGTATACACAAACTAATATATATACCTTTTTATACAAATTGCAGTCTTCTATGTTATTTTCTGTCTCATTTTGAGGTTTATTTTCTGTATCTCTTCTTGATGTCGATTATATATCAGTTCATGTAACCTTATTCTTTTTAATGGCTGCACCACAATTTATTTAATTGGCTGCTTAATGATGAAAATTTAAATTGTTTTTGAATGTATGCTATTACCAACATGATGAAATAAACTTATATATACTTCTTTGTGTACCTGTGAATTAAGTTCTTGGGAGCAGAATTGCTGATTCAAAGTTTCATGCATTTTTATTTTGGACATATATTGTCAAATTATATGCCAAAATATTTGAATCAATTCACATGCCAGACAAAAATATATTACCATTACTAATGTGATGGGGTTTTTTAAATCTTATTTTTAAAATTTTAATTAGTTTCAAGTATACAGTATATTAGTTAGCAATCTACAGTTAGTAAAATCATCCCCTCTATTGCTCCCTCCTTTCCCTGACCCTCCACCTAGCCAATGTATTAATGATAACTGCCTTCCCTATGTTATGCTCCCCATTCCTGTGACCACCCATCAGCTACTAATTTGTACTTTTAACCCTTCACCCCATTCTCCTAGCCCCCCAAACCTCCCTTGCCTCTGTCCATCACCAAATTGTCCCCTATATTTGTGAGTCTGTTTTTGATTAATTTGTTCTTTTTATTCCTTAAATTCTTAAGGAATATAAGTGAAATGATATAAGTGAAATCATATAGTGTTTATCTTTCTCTGACTTAAATACCTTCTAGGTCCATCAAAGCAATATCTTTTCCCATTCCCTTCCTTTCATATATAGGGTCTTGTTTTCTGATCTTTTCAGCCACTCTATCTTTTGGTTGGAGCACTTAATTCTTCTCTGTTTAAGGTACTTATTGATAGAAATGTAGTTGTTAGCATTCTTTATTCCTGTTTTTGATACACGTTTTTTCTTCTTAAACAAGTCTCTCCAACATTTCCTATAATAACTGGCTTGGTGCTGATAAATTCTTTTAGTTTATTTTTACCTGGGAAGCTCTTTATCTGTCCGTCAACTCTAAATTGCTAGATAAAGTATTCTTGGTTGTATATCCTGGGTCTTCATCTTGTCAAATTTTTGCCAAGCCCTTCTGTCCTGCATAGTTTCTTTTGAAAAATCAGCTGCCAGTTTTATGGGTGTTCCCTTATAAGTAATTATTTATTTTTCTCTTGCTGCTTTTAATATTTTCTTTTTATTTAACCTTTGGTATTTTAATTATGATGTTTTTTGTTGTGGGCCTCTTTGGAACCCTGATTTTTGGAATTCCCTGAGCTTCCTGGAGTTTTATGTCCATTTCCTTTACCAAGTTAGAAAAGTTTTCCATCATTATTTCTTCAAACAGCTGTTCGACATCTTGATTTTCTTCTGTTATGCCGACCAGATGAATATTTAGAGCCTTAATAGTGTTCCATACCTTCCTTATTTTTATAGTCTTGGCATCTTTTTTCTTGCCAGTCTGAGTGTCCTGATTGGCTGTCCTGTCCTCTAAACAGGGCATTTGATCCTCTTCTTTATTCATTTTGTTTATTCCTTTGTTTAATCCATTTAAAATGTTTCTCATCTCAGATAATGTGTTCTCCATTTCAGACTGGTTCCCTTTTTTAATTTCCATTTCCATTTTTATATCTTTGTTGTTCTCTACACTTCCCAAAAATTCATTGAACATCTTTATAACCAGTGTTTTGAACTCTGCACCTGTTAGATTACTTGACTCCATTATATCTAGATCTTTGTTCTGTTCTGTCATATGGTTTCTGCTTCATTGTCTTCACATTTTGGCTGCCTTTCCGTGTTTCTATGTGCTAAGCAAAGCTGCTAAGTCTGTCGGTCTTATTAGTGAGGATTTGTGAAGTAGGTGTCCAGTGGCACAGACCTGTGTCCAGTGGCACAGTCCTGAGAGGGGTTCAGCTGCAGGCCAAATTTAGCCCAAGTCTCTATCCCTCCAGAGCCACCTGTTAAGATTCAGCAAGCAGTCCACAGATGCTGTGCTTATAGTTATCTCAACAAGCCACATCAGAAATCAAAGCCAGCTACCTCCAGTGTGAGTCTCAGCAAGTAGCACTAGACTCGCTGAGGATATACCTGGATGTGGTCTGGGTGGGGCCAGAATTGGGGTAGGCGGAGTTTCAGGGAATCCTCAGGGCAGAACACTCTCTGTTATCCAGTTTGATGATGTCATAGCTATGGCAGCACTGTGTCTGGTGCATTAGTGGGGGAAGAACTCAGTAGGGAACTATGGAAGCCACAGGCACCTCTATACTGAGCAAGACTCGCCTCTGCCCTTACTCTGACAATGTTTCCCTGTAAGTCCCTGGTGCCCCCTGCACACAGCCAAATTGGCACTGGTACTCAGACAAACAGGTCCATCACTGCGAAAATCTGCTTGCTGGTGCAGCCCCTTTAAGAGGCATCTGCTGCTGCCACAGCCACAGCCTCCTTCTCACTCAGCTGCTCATGATGGGGCAGCCCCACATTTTCACCCCATCCTACCTTCTGCTATTACAGGGTGATTTCTTGGATTTCACCCTAGTTGTATGGCTTGTTCATCTAGATTCCCGGCAATTTTTCCTTGCTGCTGCTCATTGTTTCCATCACAACTTTGATTTGGTTGCCAGAGGGACGAACAGAGCCTCTATCATCTACATCATTTTTTTCTCTCTGCCCATTAATGTGATATTTTATCACAATTTTTGTCATTGCCAATCTGAAGGCAAAACTATTTTATTCTTCATATCATATAAAGTTGAATAGTTTTCATTATGTTTTAGTCATTTGCTCTCCATTTCTGTGAATTGCCTATCATTTGTCCACTTTTCTGTTTGCTGGTTTAAGTCTTTTTGTGTTTACGTGATTTGTCATTTGTAATTTTTCTTACTGCATTTTTGCCATGAGTTTTTTTATTTTTATAGTTTAGTTTTAGATGTTTTCCCTTTTAAAGGACAGCATCATCCTGAAGAATGAATACTTTAAAGGTGAATTTTGGTACAACGTTGCTAAAATATATAGAGTATGAATATTCCTGCATTTCCTGTTTATAAAGAAGTTAACACTGAAATCCCTCAGGCAAAAATTTTCAACTATATACCTACACAAAACATCATAGCAATCAATAGCAAAGAAGAAAATAAAGGGATTTTTCAAAGGAAAAGGCTGAAAGAGGATATTCAAAGAGAAAGTAGATGAAAATATGCAAAGCTTTGTGAATAAAACTTTTTTTTTCCATGGTGAATGATAATTAATATATCCAGAAAGAAACTGTTCCATATAAATTACTAATTACATTCTCAAGATCTTTATTATTTTTCTTATAACATCATTTTCCTTATAAACATCCATAGAACTATGCATTATCGAACTATGTTAACAGAGCATGAATACAGATAATTCAGTATTTACAAAAATGTAGTTATGTACACATGTGTGTATAAACATATACAGTGTTTCAATTTTTCTTATGTGTTTCAACTAAGTATATACTTTGGACATATTTCTAAGTTAGAACATTTAAGAACTATAATATGCTTTAAAACTATATGTTACACTTTTGAAAATACCATAAATTATGTAACCAAATCCCAATCCATATTTTCAGAATTGTTTCCAAGTTAACTATATTACCAGTAATCCTACTGTGAACATCTTTGACATAGATTTTTATTTGTACACTTAGGAGCATGATAAATTCCAGTAATCAAATGAATATTTTAAAAATTTTAAAGTTATCACCACATAAAACTTACCAATACTTTCCACTAACAGCTTATGAGTGTATTTCTCTCATCACATTATCAACAATACTGAGTATTGGAAGACTTTCAAAATCAGTAAAACAGGCAAAACTGTCTCACTTTAATTGCATTTTTCTGGTAACTAGTGTGACTGAATCTTCAAACTGTTATTTGCACTTCTCTTGCTTTGAATTGACCCATTTAATCTTCAACTAGATTAATTTTTTTAACTTCTATTTATATTAACATGTTATTTTTTACTTCCCACTTTCCCCCTCCCCTCTGTGAATTAGATTAATTTTAAAAGTCATTAATGAGATTCTAGGCATATTAGCAAATTAGCTCTTTTTCTATTAATTTTCCTATTTGTATGTTGTTTTTATCCATACAGTGTTAATAAGAATCATGTCCCTAATTGCGCATTAGGTTTTGGTACCTACCTCAAAAAAATTTTTCCCCATATGCCATGCTCACAAATATTCATCAGGTTTTCTTTACTTTTAGGTTTCATATATTTAGACTGAAATTAATAAATCATCTAGATTACATCAGTGAATTAAGAAGGAAAATTCCTGTTTCATTATTAGTTTTCCCAATTAAATACCTGACTGTGCAACCATGATCAATTAAGTTATTTCTTCCTCACCCCCTCATTAAAATGTATGCTCATCAAATGTCAGCTTTCCTTTTATTCTAAAATCTGTCTCTTCGGTTTCAGTGATTTGTCACAATAGGTCTATTACTTCATCCTTAGCCTTTAAATCACTACAGCTTTATAATACTTTTTATTATGCAATAAAGTCTTCCCATATGTGTACATTTTTATTTTAAGTGAAATCTTCCTGACAAGTGTTTGTTTTTCCATATACACTAAACAGTTACTTTAAAAACAAAAACAGTTTGGTTGGGAATTTATACATCCTTGTAGAGAAATATCTTTATAAAAATGTATTTTCTTTCTATTTTTATCTAGACATTCTCATATATATATTTAATATATTTTCATATGTCCCTGGGATTTTTTCTTTTTAAGTAGCTTTAGATTTTTCAATTTTGTGTTATTTTATGCCAAATTGGTTTCTTTTGTTCTATTGTATTTTCTAGTTTATGTATACATCTATTAAGATCTCTAAATTACAGTAGATAGCAACTGAACACTACTAAATTCTCTTATTTTTTTCTGAGATTTTTAGTAGTTTCCTGTAGACGATTCGAAGTATACAACGACATTATGTGTTAAAATGATCACTCTTTATTTCCAATCAGAAAGTTAACACGCTCTTCAGGCTAATGTTGCTGGCCTATAAAATTCACAACAATGTCACAAAGTGTGACGATGAGCAGTCTTGGCTTTTCCAGATTTAATGGAAATGATGCTACGGTTTCAGGAGTAACCATGAGAGCGAGATCGAGAGATGGGTGTTAATTTTTTATTCCTAATGTTGCAATACCCAGTTTAAAAGACTGAATTGACACCCTTTAAGTAGGTGGGAAATCAACCTGGGTGCATTATAGTTTAGGTGGCTATAGTTTAAATATGCAACATAAAATTAAAAACTCAAATTGTAGATCTTAAGAGAAGACAAACAAGGATAGTAAATAAATGGAAGAAAAATCTAAGTCTTGAAATACACACGACTTATTTCACAGATACAAGTACACCCGAATAAATCACATCTCCCCAGTTTGCCCTCAGAGGTAACTGAGCCAGGGCTCTCCTGTACCCGCGGCCCTCCGCCTCGCGGCACGTAAAGAAGATACTGTAAACCTTTTTACCCGCTCGGCCTGAGTCGGCGAGAGCTGCGCGAAGAGAACGTGGGTAAGACGCTGGCGGAGCCCACGAGGCGGGACCGGGTCGACGGGACCGACACGCTGGGGGCGAGGGCCGCCCCGCACAGCGCGCCTTCCTTCCTCAGGACACTCAGAAAGGGGGCAGGGCGGCCGGGCACGCAGCCGGCTCTCCCCGGGCGCGTTCCTCCAAGGCCTTAAGGGGTGCCCAGCAGCCGGCCTCTGTCCCGGGGCCGCCTCTGCCCCAGGGGCCCCAACTCCCAGCCGGAGGTGAGACGCGGCTGGCTGCGGGTCCCGCCGCGCGTCCCCTCCCCGGCCCCCTGCGGACGCGCCATGGCCGCCCGGAAACTCCCGCAACCACCTGAGGATGCGGCGCCGCGGGCAGGACACGGCCCGGCACGCCCAGGACCCTGCGCGCCCCCGCGCCCAGCGGCCGCGAACCTCTGCCCGCGTCGCCGCCCGCCCTCCAGGCCCACTAACCGCCTAGCCCGCCGTCCTCTGGGCACCGCAGCGCCAGGCCCGGGGTCTTGTCTCACTTGCAGCAGAGAGGGAAGCGGGGGCGGAGAAAGGGAGAGGAAGGAGAGGATGTTTCCAAACGAAAACAAACGCCGAGGCGAGGGGAGGGCAGGGGCGGGGCGGGCTGAGGGGCGTAGACCCAGCGCGGGCGCCTCGGGGGGCCCACGGTCCCCCGGACCTCAGACTCCGCCCTCCCCCCTCCCGTCGACCCCCCCTCGCCCCTCGCCCTGGGGACCCAGCCTGGCAGTGGAGTCTCGGAAGGCAGGGGACACCCCTGGGGCAGATTCCAAATAGAAAATGGGGGTGGGGGGGATAAAGAAAAACTAGTTGCAACAGGCCTAACATGTGGTGACAGATAAGAGCAAGACGACGGTTGCCTCTAATCAAGGAAAAGCAGTTTCCAGAGCCCGCGAGGAAGGCCTGTGCGGGAGGATTACTGAACACAGAAAGCAAGAGAAGCCACTCTTCCGCCAGAGCCCAGTTCTCTGGCATCTGCTCCCATCCCCACCCCCCCTGACTTGGGGAATTGGCCCTGGCAATGCAATGTTGGCTGAGGTGCAGCTCACAGGCATTTTGTTTCCTTTCCACAGGCTCGGAGGAAGCCAATTTACTGGGAAGGGAAGGAGGGGAGCAGGACTGTGTTGTCTGACTTTGGGAGAAAAATGACATTCGTCAATTACCCTTGTTAGGCACAAAACTTTTTTTCAAACTAATGAGGTTTAGGTCTGTGGACCATGAGGAGGAGCACAATCCGCTGACGGGAACTGGGAGAACCTAAATGTCCCTGGCTTTTTGAAAAATCTGAACTGGAGGGAAGTACATTAGATTAGTCTCTGAAGAGTACTTGGCAGTGCTCCACTATGGGAGAAGTTCTGAAAGGAGAAGGCATATGGGAGTGGAGTTCTGGAATTTTCCCTTTTCCTTTGTATGTATGCCATTCCTTTGTTAGTATGCGTGCAAGGATCTATATTTTAAATTGTATTTCTTGGTATTAATTTCATTGGACATTACCCAAGTAGTGAGATAGTGTTATAACAATAATGAGGGGAAGCGTGTCCATTTTATGAGATCTGACATTTAAGAATGCAAAATTGTTAATGTTCACCACTACTTTTGCTAAATATTCACATACTATTATTTTTTCAATTTGTACTATAAATCTGCCTGAAACTGACAATGCAGTGTGTTGTGTATTGAATTGTATCCACTAAAAAAAGATCTGCTACAAGCAGGGTTTACCTTTACCTGTGCATGTGATCTTATTTGGAAGTAGGGTCTTTGCAGATGTAATTAAGTTAAGATGAGACCATACTGGATTAGTTCTAGTCCAATGATTACTGTTTTTATAAGAGAAATGTGGACACAGGTTGACAGACAGGGAGAACACCACATGACAGTGGAGGCCAAGATTGGAGTGATGTGTCTAAAAGTCAAGGAGCACCAAGGATTATAGCAACCACCAGAAGCAAAGAGAGATGCAAGGAAGTGATTCCTCCTCTGGCTCCCCAAGAATGAATCAATCTTGCTGACACCTTTTTTTCAATACACCAGAGCTGTGACAGAATAGAATTCTGTTGTCTAATTTGATGTAGTTTGTGATAACTTGTTAACAAAACTCATACAAAATGTGTGTGTGTGTGTGTGTGTGTAATTTCTACAAATCAATATTGCTTTCCTCTTTTAAAAAATTAGGAATGTCCATCTTTCACAGGTTTCTCAAATCTTCACACATTCCATGATGTGAGAATATAATTGACAGTGGTTTTGAAAATACATTTTCATGTTATTTTGTGCCAATGGATGTAGTTTGTATGATTTTAAAAACTTGAACTCATTTATGCTATCTGGATCAAATTGTCTTTGATACATGGGGTGGAAAGTGAGTTGCACTGCAAGAATATGAGAATAACTGAAGTGTTTGAGGAACACATAGAACTGCAATCAAAATGATTTCAATATCACCCAAGGAGTAACAAATATAAATGACTGATTAAAAAGAAAAAGAGAACTTAAATCTTTCTGAAGTAAAATTGCACTGTAAAAAATCTATGACACTTAGTAGTTCTTCTTGAAGTATTGCTTTTGAACATCTTATTAGTTTCATTGGTTGCTTGTTTTTGTACAGGTCTGTCATAAATTATAGCAATCAAAATTTGTTTACTTAGTTCTTAAGACTTTTTTAGAAATCAGTAAGTGGGATCATACCAAATTTTACTTCTCACCAAAATGTTCTTTCAGTATAACCTCCTTTTAGTTTTGCTATTAAGTTTAATTGACTCATCCTAGTTGTTCATATCCTACCATTAATCTCACTTTCTTTTCCCTTTCTCTTAACACTTCTGTTCATTAGCAAAAAAATTCTCTTTTAGTGCCATTTAATATGTCAGAAACATTATGGTCATCTACAAAAATTTTTTTTTCCAAGAGATAAAAAACACATTGATAAAATGAATTCTTTCGTTTTCATGTAGGTGGATAGATTCACTGATTCCAAACAGCCTATAAGAGGACCATATCCAATGTTTATAGCAAGAAATGTTTTAATATACTCTCCACTGAGAGGAATTTTTTTTTTTGTAAAATTTGCAGACCTTTTTTTATGCTATCAGCTCAGAAAAAAATGACCAAGTAATCTGAAAAAGTAAAAGAGTTAATCAAACTGGTAAGCTAAAAAGATCTAAAAGATCTTTTCTATGTTTTTGTGATCTATGTGTTTTTTTTCAATGATACTAAAAACGCTTATCTGAATTACTATTCAGTTGTGAATTGTTCAGCAAATACTTATTAATTGGCTACTGTGCCAAGACTATACTAATTCTTGAAGAGTAAGAAGTTAAATGATGTGCTTAACTTCTTTTAACCATCAAAAGATTATTTGAAATAGAAGAATTGGCATTATTATGTTAATAATAGGTAAGACCAAAGATTGAACAGCTTGGCTTAGATCAAACTAAAACTCTATTCCTTTTTTAGAGTTTTTAAAAAATATGTTGTAAATTATAATTTTAAAATATCTGTTAAGACATTAATAAAATTTAAACCAGGAGAAAATTAATTTTATTTTTAGCTTGAATAATTTATAGTTTGAATTTATGTAACTTGGTTGCTTATTTCATAACAAACTCTTCAAGCAAGAAAACCCATTTTAGCTCTGATTGCTCCTCCTTACTTCCTTACTTGGATTCATTCCTTCATTCTGAAAATAATTTCATGCCAGTTATGTTTTAGGCACCATGGTTGCCTTTGCTCACACTTCTTCAAAATTAATGAAAAAATTAGTATAGACTTTCTGCAGCCCAGTTGCATATTCTTTTTACTAAACCTTTGCCTTGATTTTACACTTTGATCCATCTGACAGGTACACTTCATCCTAACTAAGCTGAAACTCCTGAGGTCTGTTGGATCAACTTTTATGAAGCTATAGTGTTCTGCCTTTTGTGGCATTGTTCTTCTTATGCATTAGGAAATCTTGTTTCTTTGACCCAATATATGGGTATTATTTCCTCTCCAATGTAAAATTATAGCTTACATCCCCCCCAAAGTATTTCGTACACAATCTAATGAACATATCAATGTACTGACTTAAAAGAGTTATTGTCTTGAAATTGTGTTCTAGATTTATATTTTTATGTAAAAATTCGCCCTGTAGATATTTCACAACTTTATACTGCTGAATAAACATTATTCAGGCTACCCTGCCTCACACTGCCTCTCCATTCCCCACCCTTCCTCTGCCCTTCACTATTGAAAAGTGTAGCAAGATTGAGGTATTGAAAAATGAAAGATAACTGTTACCACAATTCTTTTATTTTCTTTCACAGGTCAAGAATTTCTTTCTTTTTTATTTTTAGATATAGTATATTCATCCAATCTCGGAAGCTGGGTAGAGAAATAGAAAAGTATTAATATGGTAGAGACATGAAACTGGGAACTATAATGAGAGCAAATAACATTCTGGGATACTGAGATGTAGTAAGAGCAAATGGTGGCTAGCCGGGAAAGAGGAATGTCTATCACCTGCAATCGACTTTTACCTACACCTTCCCAGCTGTTTAACCTGATAAAGGAAGATTAGATAGATTCACTTTTAGTGCAAGAGATCATATCCTACTCAACACTTTGACCGTGCAAAGAGTTTGTCTACAAATATTGATAATAATATGGATAATGATAATGGTAAATTATGTTAATCATTTTTTTTTACATTTGAGAAGTTGAATATAGTACATTCACTTTCCTTTTATCACTCTGTTTTTAAAGTAATTCCTTTCTGTGATCAGGAGACAAAGTGAAAGGCAGAGTCTCAGTTAATGCCCTCAACTTAGAAGCTGCATTTTTAAAAAAGAGAGTATTTTGCAGCTAAAAATATAATTCTTGGTCTGAAGTATGCTAGCAGAGGTTTGGGCAGACAGCTGTTTCTACAAAACTCTCTACTGAAAGTTGTACAATCTTACTGAGACAAGTCAAACTTTGTTTCACTGGTCAACTTTGTTTCGCTTTGTCTCAACAGGTCAACTGGAATGGAGATTTTATAACACAGCCCTCTGTTCTTTACAAATGTTCTGTATCCTTTAGGTTTGGGTACTTTCACCTATTTGGAAGGTTTTTTAAACAAGTAGACATTAAGTCCCATGAATTTGGAGTCACACAAGGCCAGCTCTGCCACTTGACATGTGTGTGTCACTATATAAGCCATCTTCTGTAATAGTAAAATATCAGTAATGCTCACCACATTTTGTTTGGAGGGTTGAGGTAACCATATATATTAAAAATTTGTCATAATACATAACAAATAATAAGTGCTGACTAATAGGTGGTTTAATTTTATTCGTACTCATTATTTTAAGCAAGTGTGATTCCCTAGTCATGAACAGCTCTGTACAGAGCTAAAACTTATGGGGTTGTTTGTTTGTCAGTTGTCTACAATAAAGTATGGTTTCTTTATTGAACAATATCATTTGTTATACAAAATTTATCATAAAAATACCAAATAAATACTTGTACTAATGCTATGTGTCGAGATAAAGAAATCACTCCATTTTAATCTGTGACTTCATTTTATTATTTTCTTTGAGATATGGGAAGTTGAGAATGAAAGGACATTGTGGAATTGGATCAAGATAAATATAGTTCTGGATTCTGGAGCAGGAATTCTCAGAAGGTGGTAACTGGAAGATGGTTACCTATCCTCCGCCATCAATTCCTATATGTCAGTTCCTCTTGAACCAAATGGATGCCAATGCTCCCAGGGGTCTGTGCCAGTGAGGTACTGCATTCCATGGTGGCCCTGTCATGGACAACTGATGCAAAAACATGAACTCAGGCTGGATGAGTCCCTGGAAAGAAGAGTTCATATAATAAAGCCAAAGAAACTGAGTTATACACAGATCCCTTCTACTCTGTGTAGATGTGAATAAGTATACTGGGTCATTGACAGGTTTTCTTGAGATGTCTCAGTAAAGGATGAATGACTTGCTTGCTTTTATTCTACCAGTCTCCTCAAAGTAGAAGCCAAAGTCCTCACTATGATCTACATGAACTGGCTACTCTAAGTGCATCTCTCATTTTTCTCTCATGTCTTTTGCTTTCACTCTAGTCATCGGCATCTTTCTGATTCTTGATTATCAGAGTAATAATCTAACCTCAGGATCCTTGCAATTATTGTACTCTCCTTTTTTAAAAATACTATACATACACTTATTTTAAATTTTTATATGTATGAACACATTTATTTAATTTATTTTCTGCCTCTCCCAAGCAGTATTATCTCTATCAGTCCTAGAAAAGGAAAAAGTTAATAAAAATTTCATGCACAAAAAAGACAACTTTGGAATTTATGAATAAATCTAACAAAAAGTGGATAGGGCCTTTATAAAGAGACTTAAATTTTAACGAATGTTGTAAAATATATAGGAAATGTAACCAATGTTTTTGAGTAGGAAGAATTAAGATTCAAAAAAATCAATACATTCAAAATTAGTATATTAACTAAACACACTAAAATTTCTAATTTTTAAAACTGGCTAAAAATAAACACCCAAGACTATCCACAGAAAATGTTGGAAAGGTAATTTGATATATAGTTCTCAGTACCAGGGCTATTGAATATTTTCTTAAATAATGATTTAATATTAAAAAATACAAAAATTATAATACAATATTTTATAATACAATACCATAAAATATAAATACAATAAAAGTATAATCAAGAAAAGTTATCTATTGTTTCCACTTCTCCCTATATCTACCATTGAGTGTCCTTTCTTCTCTTATCAAATGAGAAGAATTTCTATTATTTTATTTCCCATTCATTTCTCAACTAGTTGCAATCAGGCTTGCTTTATTAATTCTCTATGGAAATAATTCTGGCATAGTTCACCAATGACCTCTGTATTTCCAAATTCAGTGGAAACAATTCAGTCTTTATTTACTGACCCTCCATGGCTCTCTGCTCCCTGACATCACACCCTCCTGGTTCTCATACTTTCGTAATTCTTTAACTTTTTCACAACTCATATTTTCTACATAACTCTTAAATGTTCATATTCTCTAGAATACATTACTTGGAAAATCCTTTTGGGAAATCTCATCTTTTTAAAAGTTTTCTATGATTGCCCACATATTCAAAATTAACAAAACTGCTAGTTCCTAGAGATCTGTCTTCAAATACAGACTCAAACCTAGTTGCCTGTTGATCATTGTCATCTCAGAATCACAATGGCATTCCAAATTTAACAGAGTCAAAACAAAACTGATTTTACCCCATGCATATGAAGACATTCCTTGTCTTCACTGGTAATAATACCACAATCCACTTTATTAGAAACTGGGAGTTGTCCTCAAATTTTCTCTTTCTCTAATTCACTTTTAATCAACTGCTATATATGTGCTATATATGTATACAGCTTGCCTCTCAAATATTTCTCAAACAATTTCTTTCTTTTTTCTTTCTTAATACCTCTAGGGTAGCCAAACTCTCTTCATTCAGCACCTGAAGACAGTAAAGGGAGTTGACAGACTACTCAGAAAAAGAGGTCCACAGTCAAGGACTAGTACTTGATTGGAAGGAAACATGGCCAAGTGAGAGATGTCCCCAGATCTCTTCACTAAAATAACAATAAGCTGAACAACTAAAACTCAACAAAAAGCATCCAACTGTACACTAGCATGTCTGAGCATGGGATCTACACACAAGAGCTATAGCAGGTCAGAACCCTGGGTGTCAGGTGGTAGACTTAGAGAAATAAAAAAGCTGCGTCTCACAGCTCCCAGAGCTCCCTGTAGGAGGAAGAGGGAGGTGAGAGGGTGTGGCAAGTTCCCTGAACAGTACTGCCTAGAAGAGTTTGTGAGTTCCATGCAGCCAGGTGCAGGGTCCAGACATCAGGGTAGAAGGCAGAGAAGCAGAAGGCAGAGCAGAAGAGTTGGTTTTTACCTTCTGAGGTTGTTAAACTGAGGTTGAACCACAGCCCCCATCCCCCCCCGCAGGGACCCCTTCCACCATAACCTCCAAGACCTATCACCATGGAGCCCCAGGGGAATCTGAGAAAACATTACCTAAACTGATGTTAACACTGAAAGCAACTGCAACTGAGAGTAGTGAGTGTGATTAAATATCTACAAGAAAATAAAGGTATTATATAAAGGAATTACTAAGAATTTATATAAAGCAGGGATCCAAGAGGCTTAGACACCACTAAATGGAAACCAAAAAGAAAGCACCTTCTTTGCAGCAGGCTTAAGAGAAGGCTTTATATAATAAATCTTCTTTATGAAAAAAAAGCAGAATACATTTACATTAATGTCCAGGAAGAGAAATAGGCCATTAAACTTTTTGAACAGCCAAGGTGACAAGGCATCTCAGAAAGAAAGAGAAAAATCTCCAGAAAATGAGCTTACGAATGTAGAAATATGCAACTTAAATGATAGAGAATTCAGGATGATACTTCTGAAAAAACTCAGTGAGATCTGAAACAAGTCATATAAACAATTTCAAGAATTGAAAAAAAAAAAAAAAAAAGGAAAACAACCAGATGAGCAGAGCAAGAAGCTCGACACCCTCAAACCCTTAAAAGAACCAAATAGACCTTCTAGAGATAAAAGAAAAAAGAAACACTGCAAGAGTTGAAAAATGAAATAGCAAGTTTGGATAATAGAGTCAACAAAATGGAAGAAAGGATCAGTGATACCAAAAAGAGAAATCTAGAAATAAATTAGAAGGAGGAAGGGAGAAATAAAAGAATTAAAAAGAAAGCAAGAAATACAAAAACTAGCTGATCCCATCAGGAAAGAAAACATAAGAATAATGGGCATTATCGAAGGCGAGGAAAAGGAGCAGAGACTAGAAAGCATATTCAGACAAATAGTTGATGAGAATTTCCCAAATCTAAGGAATGAGCTGGAGTTTGGAATTCAAGAAGTCAACAGAACACCCAATTCCCTCAACCTTAAAAAGGCCTTCACCAAGACACATTGTATTAAAATTATCAAAAATCAACAATAAAGACAGAATTCTCAAGGCAGCAATGGAAAAGAAGACCATAACTTATAAAGAAAAACCCATTGGATTATCCTTGGACTTCTCAGTGCAGATCTTAAAAGTCAGAAAGGAATGGAATCAAATATTTAAACTACTAAGTAAAAGGAACTACCAGCCTGAATAATGTATCCACCTAAGCTCTCCTATAGATATGAAAGGGAAATTAAGATCTTCCCAGACATTCAAAAATTAAGGGAATTCTCTACTATGATGCCTGCACTACAGGAAACACTAAAAGGGGTCAGCTCACTTAAAACAAAATGACAAAAAACAAACAAACAAACAAAAAACATAATTGGGAATAAGGTGACTATCAGACAAATAGAAACAGAGGATTGCAACCCTTTCTAAGAACAGCACATTTTAAGTTTAAATAATAAGAGAATTGCTATAGCAAGATAGTAATGAAAGTTCAGCACACATAGGGACAAATAGAAACAACAATGACTGAAAAAGGGAGGATTCAAAGATCCACATTTGCAAAGGGAAATGGACAAAAGATACGAACAGAAAAAAATGGATGTCAATGTATATATATGTACATATATATGTATATATATATACATATATACGTATATACGTATATACACATATACACATATACACATATACATATATACATATATACATATATACATATATACATATATACATATATACACATATACATATATATCATTTACATTACCATTCATAATGGTAACCACATACCAAAGACTCAGAAATGAAATATATAACATAAAATAAGAAGGACCAGAGGGAAAACACACAAAAGCCAACCAAAATAAAGAAAACAGAAACTCAAGACAAGGAAGCAATGGAAACACCAAGCTACCAGAAAGCAAAAGAAAAAATGGCTTTAAGAGGACCTCAAATTTCAATAATCACCTTAAATGTAAATAAACTGAACTCACCAATAAAAAGGTACAGAGTTGCAGAATGGATCAAAAAACAAAACCCATCCATGTGCTGCCTCTAGGAGGCAGATCTAGGTTCCAAAGACAAATATAGATTCAAAGTGAACGGATGGAAAATGATATTTCAAACAAATGGCATTCATAGAAAAGCAGGAGTAGAGGTACTAATATCAGGCAAAATAGACTTCAGGACAAAAGGTAAAGAAAAATACTGAGGGACGCTTCATAATGATAAAGAGAATCATGCACCAAAAGGACATAACACTTATTAATATCTACGCCCCAAAATATGTAAAGTAATTGCTAACAGAACTAAAGGGAAAAACAGACCAAAACACTATTGTTGTAGGTGACCAAAATATCCCACCGTCAGATATGGACAGATCACCCAAACATAAAATCAGTAAGGAAATAACATCCTTAAATGACACATTAGACCAACAGGGCATAATTGACATTTACAGAGCTTTCCATGTCAAAACAGTTGTTTATACATTTTTCTCTAGTGCACATGAAACATTCTCAAGGATCAACAACATACTGGGACACAGAGATAGTCCCAACAAATACAAGAGGGTTGAAATCATACCGACCATATTCTCTGATCATAATGCTTTGAGATCACCTGCAAAAAAAAAAAAAAAAAATCAGAAAGAACCACAAATATATGGAGATTAACCATGCTACTGAAGAATAACTGAGTCAAAAAATAACTGGGTCAGAGAGATCAAGAGATACAAAAAATCAAATGGTAATGGTAGTACAACATAGCAAAACATTTATGACATGACAAAAATGGTCATAAGAGGAAAGCTCATATCATTACAGGCCTATTTCTAAAAATAATAATAAGTCTGAATAAATAACCTAACACTTCATCTTAAAAAACTAGAAAAAGAACAAAATGAAGCCTAAAGTCATAGAAACAAAGAAATAATCAAAATTAGATCAGAAATAAATGAAATTGAAAATAAAACAAAACTATAAAAAGAATAAATGCAACAAAGAGCTGGTTCTTTGAAAATATTAATAAAATTGACAAACCCCTGGCTAAATTCACTAAAGAAAAAAGAGAAAGGACACAAATAAACAAAATCAGGGATGAAAGAGGAGAAATTATAACTGACATAGCAGAAATACCAAGGACCATACAAGAAACAATATATAACATCAATATATAACCTAGAAGAAATGAACCAGTACATAGAAAAATACAATCTTCCTTGACTGAATCAAGAACTGGAATATCTAAAAAGACCGGTCAGCAGTATGGAAATTGAAAAATCATCTAAAGCCTTCCAAAAAGTAAAAGTCTACCAAACTTTCAAAGAAGATTTAATAGTTATTCTCCTCAAACTCTTCCAAAAATTCAAAGAGGAGGCAATACTTCCTAACTCATTTTATGAGGCCAATATTACCCCGATATCAAAACCTAGTAAAGATAACACAAAAAAAGAAAACTACAGACTGATCTCTCTCAGGAACACATGCAAAATCTTAAATAAGATACTAGTGAACTGAATACAGCAACATATTAAAAAGATTACACACCACGATCAAGTGGGCTTCATCCTTGGGGCACAGGGCTGGTTCAATACACACAAATTGATTAATGTGATACCCCACATAAGCAAATTAAAAAATAAGAATCATGTGATCATATCAATAGATGCAGAAAAAGCCTTTAATGATCAAAACACTTAACAAAATCAGTACAGAAGGAAAGTGCCTTAGCATAATAAAGGCCATATATAACTAACCCTCAGCCAACATTATATTTAATGGTGAAAAACTAAAAACTTTCCCTCTAATCTCAGGAACAGGGTAAGGCTGTCCACTATCACAACTGTTATTCAATATAACACTGGAGGTCCTAGAGACTACAATCAGGAAAGAGCTGATATGAAAGGCATTCAAATAAAAAATGAAGAAATTAAATTGTCACTATTTGCAGATGACTTGATTCTCTATATAGAAAACCATAAAGACTCCACAAGAACACTACTAGAATCAGTAAGCAAATACAGTAAATTTTTTGGACACAAAATCAATGTTTAAAAAAATCCATAGTGTTCTTATATTCTAATAACAAAGAATATTGGGCTGAATAGAATAAGTCAGACAGACAAAGACAAATGCTATATAACTTTATTTATATGCAAGTCTAAGGAACAAAATAAACAAAACAGAAACAAACTCATAGATATAGAGAACATTGTGATGTATTTTTTACTTATTTATAATTTGTTTAGTTTGTGATATGTTCATTAAATTTATATTATGCTTCCCTCAAGAAATATGAACTTCAGTAGTTTTAGAAAAGTAAAATATTTTAAAAATTCATGTATGATACAAATAATCTGGAGTTTAAGAATAAATATAAAAAGAAAAGAATAAATATTCATGAAAAAGACCATGAAATTATACTAAATCTTGGAAAATGTAGGAAATGTCCTTGGATGAGATAACTTATGATAACAAAGTCAATTTATCCAAAATTAATGTATTAAATTAACATATACAAAAAATCACAAGATTAAAAAATTGTCTACAAACAAAGACTCATGGATAAGGACAATAGACTAGTGGTTACCAGAGAGAAGTGGGGAGCGGGAAGATAGTTAAAGCAAAAGGGGTCAAATATATGGTGACAGAAATTTAACTATGAGAGATGAACACACAATGTAAATATATATTTGCCTTATTGTTAAAATGTACAGCTAAAATTTACTGGATTTCGTTAACCAATGTCACCATAAAAAAAAAAATAAAAAAATAAGAAAAGATTGTCTAAAATAATGTCCAAAACAAAATAGGCAAGAAAAATGTTAGAAATACAATTTAAATGATAAAGTAATAAATCATTGAATATTTTCTACAACATTTCCTCACAAGAAATGATTTTTTCCAGTGCATATTAATTGACTTTAAATGTGCAACCTCTCTGCTAGTGGCTCTATGCTTTATGCTTATAAATATAAAACAATTGTTAAATTTTGATAATCTATTTTATACTTGTTTGTTCAACAGTTTGTTTTAGTGTATTTCTTTCCATCATAATTATACAATTTTGCATTTTAAATTTGGGGAATATATAACTACTAAAATTTGTCTATAGGCCCTAGAAATAAAAAGTAAAAATTATTATTTCCAATAAATGTATAGATTCCTCTTCATTTTTGTATATATTTTTCCAGATATAGCATATTAGTTGTGGGTTTAGTGTCTTCTGAATTAATGTTGCAAAGAATGAATCTTTGTCCATTTCTCATTAATCAGTCACATGTTTTATTCAACTTCCCTAGCCCACTGATTCTTGTTCCATTATAATGCGTCAGGGTTCTCTAGAGAAACGAGACCAATAGAATATATAGATGTCCTTATCTATCTATCTGTCTGTCTATCTATCATCTATCTATCTATCTATCTATCTATCTATCTATCTATCTATCATCTATCTATCTGTCATCTATCTATCTATCTATCTATCTATCTATCTATCTATCTATCATCTATCATCTATCTATCATCTATCATCATCTAGTAAGATTGGTTCATTTTAAGGAATTGGCTCAGGTAATTGTAGAAGCTGGCAAGTCCAAAACCTGCAGGTATTTGTCAGGCTGGGGGCCCAGGGAAGAGTTGATGCAGTAGCACAGGCACTGTGGCCAAAAACATATTGTTTGTTCCATTTTTCTGATTTTTGCTTAATTTTAATTGTATTAAGATGAACAGTTTTAAATGAATGCTAATATTTTAACTAATGTGATGATAATGGGAAGCCCAATGAATATAATTCATTGAATTTTATTATTTTAATTTTATAAACAAATGAAATAAACCATAAAATTATATTTTTTGGTTACTATGCAAAAAATGCATGCTAAAGACAATTAACACACTGAATGTATCTTTGCTAAATGTTTCTATGTTCAATTGGTGGGGTAATTTTCTCTCCTTTACCATAATAACTATCCAAAAAACAAGGGTGTTTCCATACATCTTTGAGGGAGCTCCAGCCAAATAAGGACTTTCTTGGCCATAGGAAAAAATATGAGAAATGTTATTGCATCTACCACAAAGTTAAACTGTGTATCAGTCCTTACCTGACAATATCTATTACATGGTATTTGTTTTCCATTTGAATGTTTAGTTATATTCTGCAATGCCTGGCCAAGTCTTAAAAACAATTTGGGTAAATCAGGAGGAGACTGAACTTTGTGTTCGCAAGAAAATAGTGAAAAGTATTTTAAGCTACAAAATATATGCATTTAAAATCAATGAACAACATTTTATAATGACATAAAGAAAATGGTTTATAATAATCTTACCATTAGATTCACAACAATGTGAATTTTTAGATTAAGTCTTTGTTATTTCTCATAACTTTGAATATATCAGAATAAAATAAGCAGCTTACTTTTAGAAACCAAAAGTGCTAAAATCATGCTTTTCTGATCAAGAAAACTTGTATAATCCATCTGTCTCTCTCTCAGATCTATTATACCTATCCACTATTGGGAGATGCTACTGTACTGTCAGTTCTATATATCTACAAAGATGTTCTGTGAGTGCTAGGTACACAGTTTTCCAATTGAAATATTTGCTTTAAGTATGTAGTGTCTCTCAAATAATTCCAAATAGAACCTCAGAAATACAGACACTCCCTGGGTTTTCCTGCATATCATCCTGACCTTCTGTTTTCTCTCTTCGGGAGAAACTGGTTACATGACCTGGGAACAGAAAAAATTGGACTGCTCTCCTTCCACTGGGAAAGGGTTCCTGAGCAATCATGTAAGTTTAAATATAGCTCAAAAGTAAGAAAATGGACTCTGGACCCAGACCACCTGGGTTTGAACTCAAGTTTTGCAACTTACTAATAGTAAGATGTGTTTGAGGAAACCACCAAATTTTTTTTTTCAGTTTCAGTTCTTTCTACTGTAAAAAGGGAGTAATAGTGTTACATGTCCTAGAGTTTTGTTGCAATATTAAATATGTCAATAAATATAAAATGTTGATGAAAGAATCTGGTATAGAGTAATATGTTAACTATTTTGTTTGAAAGCCTATATCACTGACTATTTATCTTGGATAGGAAAATCAAATGCCACATTAATGCTGATTACTAAATTCGTTACCTTGTGTATTTCATTTCATCTGACTTTATGTTTCTCTCTACTAAAAAGAGAAGGATTATTTTTGCCCTCTTCCTACAATGACTTAATATGGGCAAAGGCTCGGGTATACAGCAGCAAGCATCACATGAGCTTCATCAGGACCACAATTCCCCCATTCTTGCAATTTCCTAAAGAGATATGCTTCGACCATGGGGCTGGGTGCTGGCATAGTATACTGTCCCCTGCTACTTTCTCTTTTTAATGGGAAAGAGCATAGTGGTGATCTTGTTCAGAGGAACAGATATATGAAGCTGTGGTTCCAATTTCTTAATGATATGCTGGGGAAAAGCCAGCTCTCTCTTACTTGGATACAATAAAGGAAGTTTCCAGGCCACCCACAGAGAGAAGTCCATAGTCAAGAGCCAGCATTCCTGTTTCCTTTGTTTTTTTTTTTTTTTGTACATGAGTGAAAGACAAAATATAAGTAAATAATTATTTTTTTGCTTCTTTAAAAAAACTATTATTTTATTAAAGTATATAGTACATTAGTTAGACATTTCATAGTTTACAAAACAATTCCCCAATTGCTTTTTCTCTTCTGTGGCTCTCCACCTAGTCATTACATTTAACGTTAACAGTATTTCCTATGCCATGCTCCCCATCACCATCTAGCAACTACTAATTTGTACTTATTTAACCCTTTACCCCATTCTCCCAGCCCCCCAAACCTTCTCCCTTCTGGCCATCACTAGATTGTCCTTTATTTGTGAGTCTGTTTTTGTTTAGTTTTTTCTTTTTGTTCCTTAGATTTCTTATATAAGTGAAATCATATGGTATTTATGTTTCTTTTTTATTGAGGAATAATTGACATATAGCATTAGTTTCAGGTATATAGCATAATGATTATTTGACTATATTGTGAAATGATCACTATAATAAGTCTAGTTAACATCAGTCACCATACATAGTTATAAAAATTTTTTCTTTTGGTAAATTTTAAGATCTACTCTCTTAGCAACTTTTAAATATACAATGCACTATTATTTACTATAGTCACCATACTGTACATTACATCCCCAGGACTTATTTATTTTGTAACTGAAAGTTTGTACTTTTTAACCCCTTTCCACCATTTTGCTCCTTTCTACCTTCCCCCAACTACCTATCTGTTCTCTATATCTAGGAGCTCAGTTTTTTTTAATTTCACATATGAATGAGATCATGATATTTATCTTTGTCTTATTTCACATAGCATAATGCCCTCAAGTTCCATCCATGTTGCCATAAATGGAGAGATTTCATTATATTTTATGGTTAAATAATATACATATATCTATATCTATAATATATACATTTTCTTTATCCACTGATGAACATGCAGGTTGTTTCTATATCTTCACTATTGTAAATAATGTTACAATGAACACAAAATGCATATATCTTTTGTAGTCAATATTTTAAACTTTGTATTATGAAGAATTTCAAGCATATACAAAATTAAAATGACTATTCCATTGAATGCCCATTACTCATCAGCTAATTTCAGTAATGATCAACTCATGGTCATACATCCATACCTCTCATCTCTGCAATTTTGAAGCAAATGATATTTTTTTTCTCCATAACTATTTCCATTTATAAATTGAAAAGAGAAGAGCTCTTTTTAATATAGTCACAATATCATTGTCATACCTAGTAAAATTTTGATAATAATTCCTTAATATCAAATATTGAATCAATGTCAAAATTCCCCCAATTTTTGTACAAATGCTTTTTAGACAGTTAGTTTGTTCCAATTAAGGTTATCAATCATTAAAATAATGAAATCTTACCATTTTCAATGACATGAATGGATCTAGAGGTTATTATGCTGACTGAAATAAGTCAGACAGAGAAAAATAAATATCATATCCATTTTTAATCAGATTTATTTTCTTTATTGAGTTGCATAAGTTCTTTATATATTTTGGATATTAACCCCTTATTGAATATATGATTTGTAAATATTTTCTACTATTCAGGAAGTTGCATTATTATTTTGTTGATAGTTGCTTTCATATTCAGTCTTCTTAGTTTAATGAAGTGCTACTTGTTCATTTTTGTTTCTGTTCCTTTGTTTTTGGTATCAAATCCAAAAAATCTTCACCAAGACTGATGTTGAAGAATCTTCTAGGATTTTTATGATTTTAGATTTTGCATTCAAATCTTTAATCCATCTTGAGTTTATTTTTATGTATGATATAAGATAGTTGTCCAACTTTATTCTTTTGCATGTGGCTGCCTAGTTTTCCCAACAGTATTTATTGAAGAGACTGTTCTTTCCCATTATATATTATTGGCTCCTATGTTGCAAGTTAGTTGATTATATCATGCATGGGTTTATTTCTGATCTCTCTGTTCTGTTTCATTTATCTATAGGTCTATTTTTGTGCCAATACCATACTGTTTTAGTAAATGATTTTTTAAATTGTTAAAGTCAATGTGAACTAAATTAACTAAACTATGAATACTCCAAAGATATGGTGAAATATTACAGTAAAGAATATATATGCAGATATATAATGCACATGATATTATGCTAATCCAAAATTTATGTTTTATTTAAATATTTAAAAATCTTAAAATTATTTTTATGGAGAATCAAACTTGTAATAGGTACCTCACAATTGAGATGAGGTGTGCCATCAATCAACAAGAAAATTGAAAAAGAAATAGAAATAGAAAGATTACTTTAATTTTCATAATTATTTTTCTAAAATCAAAAGAAATATTGTAAAGCACTTTTCTTCATCATTAGCAAAATAGCTTTACCTCTCAGATAACAGTTTTCTCTTTTCTATGAAAATAGTACTCACTGACCCTGATTGTGCTGTTGTTGCTAAAATGTTCCCCACCCATGGTGATGCTTCTGGAGTTTTTCAAAGAAGGGTTGAATTCATTTAGGTTGAGCAAACTTCTTAGCAAACCACAGGACTTGAAACAAAAGTGGCTTCCTATTTTGTTTACCCTTCTTTAAATTGATCTTCAAAATACTAATTCTATGTGACAGGGAAAGAAAAGGATTGGAGAAAGAGAGAGACATAGAGGGAAGCAAAGGCAAGGGAGAGGGAGAGACTATATAACTCCATCAATAAACTTTGTCTTCCACATAGAAAGAACACATTGCTCTCTCATTATATTCCTATAGCTCTTTATTCAAATCTCTTTAATTGTACTTATCACACCATAGAGTTGTTACAGGTTTGAATGTGTTTCTAGGCTGCATAAATAATAAAATAGAGCCTTGTTCATCTTGTTTTTATCTTCAAACTGCTAAAGTTTAGTCAAAATTTTGATGAAATATTTGGTGAAATGAACTACCAAATTCATTTTTTTTTATATTTTGGCAATTATAGATTTCAGTCACAGTTATGCATTTTTCAAGTGAGTTATGTGAAACCTTCCCCAAGCTAAAGCTTAGTGAGTGCACAAAAAAGGATGTGTAAGTGCTTCATTACCTAAAAGCAATGTTTTCAATTATTTTCCGCCTCTGGGTTTTATTTTCCCAATGTGATTTAGCTAATGTTTTAGCTAAAGAGAAATTGAACCACTGATTAAGATAGCATAAGATAGAATGAATGATTAATTAGTGTAAATTTTCTTCAATAATATTTGATAAAAATCACTGCTAATTATTTAACCTACAACAAATGTACTTGTCAGGTAGTAGAATTATGAAGTTCTTTTTCCTTTATTTTTATTTGATTTTTCCCCCTGACATATGACAATTTTGTACCTACATATGAAATAAGAGCTTCTCTTGAAAGGCACTGTGCAATGGTAGACACATTCTTTGTAGAAGAAGAATACATTTTTAAATTAAGTAAAAGAAAAAATAAATATTTATTTCAGGAGTAATTATTAAAATTAATGTCCAAATGTATTAATTAAATCTCTGAGAATAATAATGAAAATTTAGAGGAAGTAGAAATAATATTATACCAATTCTTTCAAAGTATATAGCATGACAGAACGATTTCCAATTATCTTTCTTTAGGTCATAACAGTAGTAATGTTAGAGCCAATTTGCACAATCAAACAAGAACCAATTGGGAACATTTCTTCCCAACTCTGCATTCAGTGACATCACATTGGTAGATTAAAATCAGCTGTGTTGTAGTTATGTTCACTAAGGTAATAATTAATCACTATAAATCAAGTCCTTTTATTCTCTGGAAAGCCAATGATTTAATGTTTACCAGCATAACAATGAGTTAGGTTAATCCTGATTTCATAACTCAAGAAGGATATTATAAGATGTAAAAGTTACAGATTAAATTACTTATGAACATAGATATAAATATCTTCAAGAAAGTATAAAAATAACCCAGTGAAAACAATTAAAACATGAAATATGGAAATATGGTTGATGTTTTAGAAATGCAAAGTTAGTTAAATAGTCTAAAATCAGTCAATGGTGTTCACCAGTTTATTAGAATAAGGAGAAAAGCCATATAACCTTATTACCAAATGCATACAATTTCTTAAATTAAAATTGGTAAAAATTTCAGCAGTTTAGGAACAGAATTAACTTCCTCAATTTAATTAAGAATATCTATTAAAACCCAAAAACTAACAACTTGTATGGATGTAATATCAAAAAGTTTTTCCTTAAAGAAAATTGGAACAAAACAAAGGTGTCTACTACATATACTTTTATTCACCATTATAACGAAGTTCTTATTTAATTAAAAAAGGCAAGAAAAAAAATGAAATCCATAAATATTGTAAAGTGTAACAATTTTTATTAGGAAATAACAATTGTGTGCACAAAACATTCAAAAGACTCTACAAATAATTACTATAACTAATAAGTAAATTTAGCAAGATCAATATGCACAAAATTATTTGTATTTACATATCTTAGAAACAAAAATTATAAAATATATTTTAAAAGATAAATGTACAACAGCATCAAAACATCAAAAATCTAGAAAAAAAGTTAATGAAAAATATATTAGACCTCTGTTGTGTTAGTACAAAACTTAGATGACAGAAATTAAAGACTGACATAAAGGAGAGAAGCACCATGTTCCCAGATTGTATATTTCAATATTGGTAAAATGTCAGTTCTCCACAAATTGATCTGTGGATTCAATGACATTCAAAACAAAAATCCAAGAGTTTTTTTTGTTTGTTTGTTTTGTGGGAAGTAGGTGAAGGGGAATAGCCAGAGATTCCTAAGTATTTTAGCAGCGTTTGGCTTTTAGACTATTCACATGCTATTCATTAATAAATAAAAGTATTTTAAAAATTCTCTAAGTGCCCCTAAATTTCCTGCCATGTGACAAGCTAGATAGTACAGAAGAGAGCCTAAGATGAAAACTTAAGGAAGATTGACACTTAAGGGATGGGCACAGGAAAAATCTAATAGGGACTGAGAATGAGTAGGAAGAACTAGGTGATCAATCCAAGAAATTAGAAAGAGAAGTGTTCAGGAAGGAATTGTCAATACCATCAAATTCTTTAGAGAAGTCAAGTAAGAGGAGGTTTAAAAGGATCCTTTGAAGAAAATAAGGAAATGGTAGAAGTGCAAGAGAAATCACAGTGAGCTGGGTGGTAAATAGGAGGTGAGGAATTGGAGAAAGAAAGAGTCAAGCTTAGACATGAAAGAACAACAAAAATGTAAAAGTAAAGATAGATAAGTGATTGAAGGATATTTGAAGGAAAATAAGAGATTCCTGTGCATGTTTAAATACTGATAAGAAATATATTCTTGGGAGTGGTTCCCAAATTTGTCTGCTCATGAGCATTACTTGGAGAGCTTTAAAAAATCCCAGGGGGGCAGAGGATATATGGGTGATCTCTGTGCTGTGAACTTAAAACTGCTCTTGGAAGAAGTCTATTAAAAAATAATCATATGCACCTGTATGTTCATAAAATAAAATATAGTTGCTCAACAAAAGAAAAATTCAGTGTCTAGGTGATGAATGAAATGAGTTACTGGGGAAAGGAAAAAAAAAATTGCTAGTTTTTCAAAGCTCCCAGGTGATTCCAATGTGTAGATAAGTCTGAGAACAACTGCATTATTCTAGTGCTTCTCATACTTCAGTGACATTTAAAATTACATTTAAAATTTGTTAAAACAGATTGCTGGGCCCCATCCCCAGAGTTTCTGATTCAGAAGATCTAGGGTGGGGCCCATAAATTTACCTTTTTAAAAACCCCCAGATTTTGTTAGTGTTGCTGACTCAAAGACTGCAATTTGAGTCATACTCCGCTTTAGAAAGAGAGACTGAAGATAAAGGAAAAAAAAAAGATATAATTTTTGAGGATGGAGACCCTTGGAGCCCTGTGGATTCATTGCCTTTTTGATAGAAGAAAAGGAGGTTTCTCTTTGTACCCAGGAGGAGGAAAAAAAGTATAAATATGAATTCAAATAAGTTCGTTGATGGATTCACCAAAAGTTAAGAAAGGTCTGCTTTGACTGATAACTTCAAACATTTTAGACTAACACTGGTAGTGTAGAATTGTCACATATATCTAATACATACATCATAATGACTTAATCTACAACCATTACTTAAGTGGTTACAAAATTAAATTCCAGAGAACTACATTCAAGTTACATTGATATGTGTAACTAGGACATATTAGCATGTGCAGTTGTACCCATATTGATTCCAGCATTTCATATGAAAACCAATTAAGAAATGCATACTACTAGTTTTCCTAACATCTGCCTAATAGCAAAAATGATTCTTCTGCTTAGAAGTAGGAATTATCTTTGGACAGTCACGCAATAGATATTTGGGCTCTGGAATCCAGTCTAAACCAAATTAATTTAAAACAAAAACTTCTCCAGTCATCCAGTAGTTTAAATACTGATAATTGTCCAAAATAATTCTGCAAGCTTTGCATGTAAAACTAATCCAATTGTATAGCTAGCTGTACTGGGAATGATGATTTCTACAGATGGTTCTGGAAAAGTTCCTAGAACACTTTTATTGTTTGTTTCTCAGCTGGCCTAAAAGGTCCTTTATGCAGTTCAACACACAAGGTGACACCCAAACAAGTGAAGTTCCAGTTTGGGTGCCCCCATCTCCCTCCCCTAAATCCTGACCCAGTGGCTGCCAAAGCCAGAAGGAGCTTGGGCTGGAGTTTTTTGTCATGGAAAAAGCTGCAATGGTTAGCCCAGATGATGGGGAAAGGGGAAGTTCTTCAAGGGCAGAAAGGGTCAGTAAAGTTAACATCCTACAGGCAATAAATATCAAATTTCTTGGTAGTGATGGAGCAGTTCCCAATGGCAGTTTCTGTGAGCTGACATGTTACAATTTCATTTAATCAGTGATACATTCTGTAGATGTACCCCCAAATCCCTAAATATGATGTTTGAAAATGGGGCAATTAGGATGATTTAGGTGATTCTCTAAAAGGTTTAATAAGCCTTCATGATTTGCTCTACTTGGTTTCTTTAGCAGCTCTTGAAATTCTGGCTGAAATCTAAGTATTCCAGTGCTGATGTTCTCAAAATGTGGTCCCCATTAGTAATAGCAGTAGCTTCACCTAAGAATTTGTTAGAAATATAAATTATTAGACTCCATTCTAGACCTACTGAATCATATAATCTGGGGATAGAGTGTATCAACCTGTGTTTTAAAAATCCTCCAGGTGAATCCAGTGAATGTTAAAGTTTGAATACTACTATTTCAGTGAATGTCCCCACTTCCAAATATTATCACATTAGGGACTAGTGTTTAAGATGTGGATTTTGGCGGGACATAAACATTCAGTCTATAGCAAATACAAATAAAAAAATTGCCTTTAAATAATATGATAGATTGTGAAAAAAAAAATGTTCGCAGTATTTTACAGCACCTCCCATCAAGAAATGGAAGCTCTTTGAATATTCCTTGAATGCGGATTTAGCCATGTGACTTGAATTGTCCAATGGGACATTAATGAGCTTGATACATAAACAGAGGCTTGAAAAGTCCTTATACATGATGATGTGTTTTCTGGCTGCTTTTGGAACACAGTCATCACATAAAGAAGCTAGGTGAGCTACAAGTAAGTCCAGAGTCAGAAGTCTGTCTTGAAAAAAAAAAAAAAAGAATGCACGTGGCTTTTTAAAATGGAGTAGACTAAATCTGATATGTGAAAAGCCACACTATTTTTAAGGGAGTTATACCAGCATAGACTAAAAGAGACTGAGGCAATTTAAAATGAAAAGAGACTTCTGTCTTCAAATTTCTGTAGGTAGAAATAATGTTGCAAAAGCTACTTAACTAAAAACATGGTCACTTCATTTAGAAATGTAAAATGTCTGAGAAGGCATAGCCAAACCAAAAAGGTGCCTGCCACAGATAGCGACAAACTATAGAGCCACTGTTGAAGGCTAGAATAAGTCAAACTGGCAACGTGTGCCCATCTCAGTTCTGAAGTTGCCATTGACCAGTGACTGCTATGAGGATTCCATTTGTTCCTTGTGGTTATCTTGATCTTGGCTCACTATCAAATGTTGGGTGTGTCTTTTTATTTTTAAAAGTTCTGAATTAAGAGGAGCTGCATCCAAGTATTTTCACTTGCATTCACAAAAGATGAAGATCACATAATACTGGACTTGAGCCTGGTGCCATGAAAAAAGAGACTTTGGGAAGTCCTGAGAGGGTTAAGGCTATTTTGCATGTGGGAAAAATAAAATAATTGTGACCAGAGAGTAGACAATAGTAGATTGGGGTGGGAGTGGGGAAACAAAAAAGGCCATAATACTTTGTAGCAATTCTCATAAAGAAATTGAGTACTTTTCCACTTCTTGAATCCACTTCTTGCGTTGGCCAATGAGACGTTGATAAACATAATAGAAGCAGATAACTTGAAATGAGCTTGAATACTTGAGCTTGCTTTGTTGCTGCTTTTGCTACATAGTCATAATGTGTAAAAGCTTAGGCTAGCCTCTAGATGATGAAAGATATGTGGCCCCTATTGCTTCAAACAACAGCCAGACATACAGTAGGCCATCATCTGGGATGCAACAGTCCGTAGCAAGTCTGTTAACTGACTGCAGATGCATGAGTGAGGTCGGCCTTGATCAGGAGAACTATACAGCAGAATCCTTATCTAAATAAAATAATCATTTTAAGTTTCTAAACTTTGGCATGCTTTATTATGCAGAAAAAATTATACAAATAATTTTAGAGAAATAAAATTTTATTTAGATATTATCAGTGAAAGTTGTTTAATTTTGCTGATAGCTGGCAAAACTTTAATGACAATAATTTCTGGTATACTTTTTTAGCCTGATTCTTATGACAGGAGTTCAAAATACACATAGTCCTAGAACAAAAATGAAAAATAAGTATAATTAGGTTGACTTGATAGTGTAAACAGGTACAGACTTTATATATGATTGATTTTTGGTTTTATTTATAATACTTTGATTATGAATTATAGTAAAGCAAAGTTCTAAGGATCTGAGCTATAAGCTAAGAACTTCTAAGGGCATAAGAATAATTGTTTAGCTACTTAGTTCTAAAAGAACCCAAATAATAATTTTGAATATAAAGTCCATTAGAGAACAAAACCTAATTCTACCTCATTTTATTTCTCTCCTGTTTGTCATTCATATATATTCAATATAGAAAAGTATAGGAATAGAGAAAGGAAAAGTTTTATTTTAAATTCTGCCAGAATATACTGTTAATATTTTGGTTTAAATTCCTACCAGAAACACACAATTGGTATTGGTATTATAATATGCCTATTTGGTTTTTTTTTTTTTCACTGCATAATATATGTTGAGTATTTATGTCATTAAAGTTCACTTATTTGAAAACTTGAGTTTTAAACTTTCTTTTTTAGAGTTATCTCATTATTTCATACTTTAATTTTTAGATTGTTTTAACTTTTTTCTATTTATTATAGGAAATTTTGCTATATAGATTAGTCATTCCTATTTACTAGAATATACATAATTATTATCCGTACCTCTGTTAATTTTTTGGAAGAAACATACATGAAAGAATACAAACATTAAAATGTTCAATGAATATATTCAATTTGTCCTCCAAAAGCTATGTAGCTATGTAGCTATGGGTACCTGATTTCCTAAATTCTCATCAGCATTAAGAGTTCACCATTAGAAAAAAACTAATTATATCATAAATGAAAAGGGATATTTCAACCTGCTTATTATTCTGCTTCTCCAAATTTCTTAATACTACTTGTAAGGCCATGTATGACCATTCATGTATACTTCTCTTGCCATTTTTGTTTATTTCATAATATTTGGAGAATAAAGTCAATTGTTAATATTTATTTTGCCCTTAAGACTTAAATATAACTAAAGATAACATTTTTCTTTTAGAAATTTATGTGTATCTATAGTTTACAAATTAACAATGCATTACTTTTAAAATAAAATATATGAAAAGGTATTTATTAGGAAATTATTTAATTTCTGCCTATTTATTTATTTGTTTGTTTGTTTATCAGTAACAATGATTAACAAAATCCAGTAAGTTTCAGCTGTACTATTTAACATTAAGGAATATATATATTTTGCATTGTGTGTTCACCTCTCATAGTTACATTTCTTTCTGTCACCACATATGTGACCCCATTTACCCCATCTACCTCCCTTCACCCCTCTCTCTCCCTACCCTATGGTAACCACTAGTCTACTGTCCATTAACATGAGTCTCTGTTTCTTTGTCCTGTTTCTTTGTTGCTTTTAGGTTTATATCCCACATGTAAGTGATATTAGGTGATTTTCAACTGCTTCTGTAGAGATTATTTTGCTTAGCATGATTATCTCAAGGTCCATCCATGTTATCACAAATGGCAATATTTCATCTATTCTTATGGCTGAGTAATATTCCATTGTATATATGTACCTCAACTTCTTTAGGCAATCATCTACGTAGGGCACTTCAGTTGCTTCCATGTCCCGGCCACTGTAAATAATGCTCCAATGAACATCGGTGTGCAAATATCTTTTCAGATATGAGTTTCAAGTCTTTGCGGTAAATATCCAGTAGAAGGATTGCAGGATCATAGAGGAAATCAATTTTTAGTTTTTTTGAGGAGCTTTCATACTGTTTTCATAGTGGCTGTACCATTTTGAAGTCTCACCACCAGTGCATAAGGGATCTTTTTTCTCTACATCCTCTCCAACACTTGTTATTACTTGCCCTGTTGATTATAGCCATTCTAACAGGTGTGACATGATATCTCACTGTAGTTTTGATTGGCCTGCCCTAAAAAATGACAATGACAAGTATCTTTTCATATGTTTGTTTGCCTTTTGTATATCTTCTTGGAAGAAGTGTTTGTTCAGGTCCTCTGCCCATTTTTTGATTGGATTGTATTTGTTGTTGTTATTGCATTGTATGAGTTCTTTGTATATTTTGGATATTAGGCCCTTATCAAAGCCATTACTTGCAAATGTATTTTTCCATTCATGTGGTTGTCTCTTTACCTTGATGGTTTCTTTTGCTGTACAGAAGCTTTTTAGTTTGGTGTAGTCCCATTCATTTATTTTTGCTTTTACTTCTCTTGCATTTGAGGTCAAATTCATAAAATCTTCTTTAAGTCCAAGGTCCTTGAATTTAGTTCCTATGTTTTCTTCTCTGTAATTTACTGTTTCAGGACTTATATTCAGGACCTGAATCCATTTGATGTGTGGTGATTGACAACAGTCTAGTTTCATTCTTTTGCCTGTGGCTTTTCAGTTCTCCCAGCAACATTTATTGAAGAGGGTTTCCTTTCTTCACTGTATGTTTTTGGCTCTTTTTTGTTGAAAATTATTTGCCCATATAAATATGAGTTTACCTCTGGACTCTCAATTCTGTTTCACTCCATCATGTATCTGTTTTTCTGCCTATTCCATGCTTTTTTTATTATTGTCACTTTGTAGTATAATTTGAAGTTAGGCAGAGCTATGCCTCCAGCCTTGTTCCTTTTTCTCAGGATGGCTTTAGCAATTCGGGATCTTTTGTGCCTCCTGATTATTTTCTTGTTCTATTTCTTTAAAAACTGCTGATGAGATTTTGGTGGGGATTGCATTAAATCTGTATAATGCTTTAGGTAACAAGGTCATTTTAACTATGTTGATTCTTCCAATCCAAGAACATAGACTATCTCTTCATTTCTTTGTATCTTCTTTGATTTCTTTTAACAGGGTCTTATACATTTCACCTATAGGCCCTTCACATATTTCATTAGATTTATTCCTAGGTATTTTATGATATTTGTTGTACTTGAAAAAGGAATTTTTTTTACAATTCCTTTTCTGACACTTCATTATTAGACTGTAGGAACACTATGGATCTTTGAACATTGATTTTGTATCCAGAAACTTTACTGTATTTGCTTACTGATTCTAGCAGAGTTCTTGTGGAGTTTTTAGGGTTTCCTATATAGGGAATCATGTCATCAGCAAACAGTGACAGTTTGGTTTCCTTGTTTCCTATTTGGATGCCTTTTATATCTTTCTTTTGCCTGATTACACTCACTAGGACCTTCAATAATATACTGAATAACAGCAATGAAAGTGGACAGCCTTACCTTGTCTTGATCTCAAAAGAAAGGTTTTTATTTTTTCACCATTTGGAGTAAGGTTGGCTGAGGGTTTGTCATATATAGCCTTTATTCTGTTAGGGTACTTTCCTTCTGTACCAATTTCGTTAAGTGTCTTGATCATAAATCGATGCTGAATCCTGTCAAAGGATTTTTCTGCATCTATTAATTCTGATCATGTGATTCTTATTTTTTAACTTGTTTATGTGGTATATTTCATCAATCGATTTGTGCATGTTGAACCATCCCTGTGCCCCAAGGATGAAGCCCACTTGATCATGGTGTGTAATCTTTTTAACATACTGCTTTATTTGGTTTGCTAGTATCTTATTTAGGACTTTTGTATCTGTGTTCATGAGAGATATTTTCTCTTTTGTATTATCTTTACCAGGTTTTAGTATCAGGGTAATATTGGCTTCATAAAATGAGTTAGCAAATATTGCCTCCTTTCCAATTTTTTGGAAGAGTTTGAGGAGAATAAGTATTAAATCTTTCAATGATTGGTAGAATTCACTTGAAGCCATTCAGTCTTGGACTTTTACTTTTTGATAGGTTTTTGATGATTGTTTCAATTTCCATACTGCTAATCAGTCTACTTAGATTTTTCCATTCTTCTTGATTCAGTCTAGAAAGGTTGTATCTTTCCTAGTACTTGTCCATTTCTTCTAGGTTATTTGGTGTTGTATACTTTTTCATAGTATTCTTGTATATTCCTTTATATTTCTGCAGTGTCTGTCATAATTTCACCATCTTTCATCTCTGATTTTGTTTATTTGTGTCCTGTCTTTTTTTTCTTTTGTGTGTCTAGCCAGGGATTTGTTCTTTTTATTAACTTTCAAAGAACCAGCTCTTTGTTGCATTTACTTTTTCTTTTGTTTCTTTTTGTTTTCAATTTCATTTAAATCTGCTCTAATTTTGATAATCTATTTCCTTTAGCTGATTTTAGGCTTTATTTATTCTTTTCTAGTTTCTTTATGATGATGCATTAGGTTGTTTATTTGGGCTTTTTCTTATTTTTAGAGATAGCCCTGTAATGATATGAACTTTCCTCTTATGACCGTTTTTGCCATGCCTCAAAAGTTTTGATATATTGTACTATCATTATCTTTCATTCCTATGTATCTCTTGATCTCTCTTTTTATTTCTTTTCTGAACCAGTTATTCTTCAGCAGCATGTTGTTTAATCTCCATATATTTGTGGTTCTTCACACTTTCTTTCTGCAGTTGATATGCAGCTACAAAGCATTGTGATCAGAGAATATGATTGGTATGATTTCAATACTTACCTTTGTTGAACTATCTTTGTGTCCCAGTTATGTGGTTAATCCTTGAGAATATTCTATGTGCACTAGAGAAAAATGTATATGCTGTTTTTGGAATGAGAGGCTTTATAAATGTCAATTATGTCCAGCTGGTCTAATGTGTCACATAAGACTGTTATTTCCTAATATCATAGTGTTTTGAGCTATTTCTCCCTTTAGTTCCATTAGTAATTGCTTTATATATTTTGGGGTTCCCTGATTGGGAGCATAGATATAAATAAGTGTTATGTCTTCTTGGTGTATGATTCCCTTCATCATTATGAAGTGTCTCTCAGTATCTTTATTTACCTTTTTTCTTTTAAAGTCTATTTCACCTGATATTAGTTCAGCTACTTCCAGTTTTTTCTCAATTCCTTTTGCTTAAAATGTCATTTTCCACCTTTTCACATTGAGTCCATTTTTTTCTTTGGAACTGAGAGATGTTTTCCAGAGTCAGCAAATGTATGGGTTTTGTTTTTTGATACAATCCGCAACACTGCATTTTCATTGGTGAGTTTATTCCATTTACATTTAGGAAGATTATTGAAATATGTTTTTCCTATAACCATTTTATCTTTTGCTTTCTGTTAGCTCAGTGTTTCCAATGTTTCCTTATCCTGTGTGTGTTTTTTTAATTTTGGTTGTCTTTTGTGGATTTTCCCTCTAGTTATTCTTGTTTTATGTTATATACTTCAGTTCTTTATTTTTGGCATGTGGTTACTATTACAAATATGTGGAAGAGAGCTATAAATACATAGTAGTACATTTTCTTCTGCATGTGCCTCATTTCCATTCCACTTTGTCAATTTGGATCTTTGAATCCTCCCCTTTTCTGTCATTGTTTCAGTTTGTTCCTCTGTATGCTGAACAGTCATTACTATCTTGCTATAGCAATTCTTTTCTTATTATTTAAGCTTATAAATGCCTCTGTGCAAAGCTCACAGCTCCCTCATGCAGGGTTGTTCCAGGAATCTGCCATGCCTTCTCTCCTCCCTTTCCTCCTGCAGGGAATTCAAGCTGTGAGAGGCAGCTTGTTTTACCCAGTCTACTTCCTGACTTCTCATAGTTCTGACCTGTGGTATCTCTTATTTGCAGATTCCTTGCTCAGATGAGCTTGTGTGCAGGTCGGTGTTTTTTGCTGAGTTTTAGATGTTCAGCTTATTGATGTTTCAAGGGGAGTGACATGGGGATAGCTCTAATTTTGCCATGTTTCTGTCCTCCTTGAGCTTTTGTAAAGCAAAGATTTTCATTATTTTGTTGTTTGATTACTGGAAAATCATTGTGGTGTCATGCTTCCTTGATTTTTACATTCCTTGAAATTTTATATTGCTGTGTTTGCATTTGAAGATGCGCTACAAATCCTCTATTATTACTGACTGGCTAGTGGATAGTGAATATAGATACCTTCTGTAAGCCCTATTAGAGATTTGAGGCTTTCTCAGAAATTTTCTATAGATATGTCAGCTCCATGCTTTTTGTTCACTCTTGGGGGTAATTCTTAAGGTTGTATTTCTTCTTTTGATGCTGCAAGGCCAAACTAGTTGCAGAGAGACCACTATTTGCTTTCAATAGGGCACTGATGAATGCTCAAGTCTGTGATTATTTCCAATCCCATATAATCAGGCCTGCTTTCTGTGTGTGCTCACTAGTTATCTGCAATGGTTTATTCTTGCCACCTTTGGGATATGTACAGGGATCTTTACACGTGATGGAGATGTGTATATGCTAGGAACACTGAGTGTTGGGCGGGGTGCTAGTTGATAGGTTGGGGGACTCCACAGGTGAGGCATCCCCAGCAGTTTGTGGGCAGGTTACCTGCGATGTGATTAGTAAGATCCATGCTTCTTCAGTGCCCTCCCAGATCTTTAGCTGCAGTTCTCCCAGCTTCCCTCTCATTGTTCTACACACCTCAGTATTCTGAATGTGGTGAGAAAGAAGTAGGTATCTTTGGCAGTACTCTGTATCTCTGGAGAAACTGAGCACTGATTCACATTCTCTACTTTCCCTGTATAAAAAGTCATGGCCCAAGAAGGTCTCCCTTGGAGGAAGGGTGACATGGGTAAAGTGAAACCATTCCTCCTACCCTCTTTAGTGAGTCCAAGCTCTGATTTATTTGTTTGTTTGTTTGTTTGTTTAGCTTCAGCAGTGTGCTCGAGTATCTCTTCTAGATTTCTGAAAGGACACTTTCTTTCATTGGTGACTCAAAATCAGTCTTCTGATTTTTTATTATAGACAACTGATTTTGCCATTTTAATTATATCATTATCCCTTCATAGCAATTTTACATATTAAAAATAGAGCCTCAAAAAAAATTCATTGTCATTTAGATTTACAAATAGAGGAATAAATAGAAAATCCAGATGTCCTGAAAAAAAGAGGAATAGCAGGTATCATTAAGATGGAACATGGGATGGGGATAAGAAGTGTGGGTGAAAATCTGTCAGGATAGGAAAGAGAAGGCTTATATAGGGTCAGATATATATTACATATGTAGCTAATTATAAGTCAGAAATAAGATAGCGTTGGAGATTTGTTACTTATGAGCTATAATGTTTGTTTTCCTGTTCTTTGATAGAAATATGCCTGCTTCTTACTTTGGACACTGAACACCTGAATGAGAAATCTATCCTAAAGTCAGGAACCTAGCTTTTCCGAAAAGGCAGCAAGATTTTCACTTATATCAGAACAGCAGCAGTGTAATATCAACAAACTTACAGATTGTTTTTCCTAAAGACTACAGTTTTCTAATATGACTTATGAAATATCCACTAGGCAGGCCACAAATAGGACCACAAACACAAAGGACAGAGGTCAGTTATGGTGACCAAAAGTTGGAACACAGTCTCTGGAAACCCTAAGAGAAATAAGTACATAAGAGGTGAATTTGAAGAGGTTTGATCCTTTCCCTGGCCCACATCCATAGAGTCTGTCTTAGTTTTCTTATCTATAAACTATACTTTAAGGTTTCCTCTAGTTATAGAATTCTATAGTTGTGCATATACTCTCAAATATTGCTTTCCAAACACTAAAGGAAGTTATAGGTATACATGTTTCAGTATGTGAAAACTAGGCTAAATTAAAACTGTAAGGAGGGTTTGGAGAAACATGGCAGAGTGAAAGACGTCCCCAGATCTCTCCCTTTGAAACAATATGCTGAATGTCTAAACTCGACAAAAAACACCCAAACAACATACCAGCACATCTTGGCATGGGATCTGTGTATAAGAGCTACCACAGGTCAGAACTCCAGGTGTGGACGGTGGACTGGAAGAAACAAAGAAGCTGCCTATTGCAGCTGCCTGAGTTCCCTGTAGGAGGAGGGGGAGGGAAAAAGGTATGGCAAATACCCTGAACAGCCCTGCCTGGAAGAGCTGTAAGCTCCACGCTGCCAGCAGCAGGTCTAGTTATCAGGGCAGAAAGAAGAGAAAGAGGATGGCAGAGGAACAACAGTTGATTTTTATCAGACCAGGTTGCAAAATAAAGGCTGAGCCACAGCCTCAATTCCCAACCCAGAGAGCCCTTACCCCTATATCCTCCAAGACCAATCTCCCCAAAGCCCCAGAGAAATCTGAGCAAATGCTACTAATTGAGCAATTGTTACTAACACTGATAGGAACTGAGACTGAGGGTAGCAAGTATGATTAAACATTTATAAGAAAAAATACATAATTAAGACTTTATACAAAGCAGAGATCCAAGAGTCTTAGACGCCACTACTGGAAATCAAAAGAAAAACAGTTTTTTCCTATAGCCTAGAGACCTAGCCCAAGGGAAATAGTCCATTAAACACAATGAACAACCTAGGTGACAAGGCATCTCAGAAAGGAAAAGAAAAATCTCTAGAAAATAATCTTACATACATAGAAATATGCAACTTAAATGAGAGAGACTTCAGATGGTACTTCTGAAAAAAACTCAAAGAGATTCCAAACAATATCAATAATTTTAGAAATTTAAAAAACAACTAGATGAGCAGAATAAATTCGTTAGCAAGATGATTGAAAATCTCCAAAAGAACCAAATAGACCTTCTAAAGATAAAGAACACACTGAAGAGTTGAAAAATAAAATAGAAAGCTTGGGAAATACAGTCAACTTAATGGAGGAAAAGATCACTGATATCAAATACAGAAATCTAGAAATAAATCAGAAGGAAGAAGAGAGAAACTGAAGAATGAAAAAGAATGCAAGAGAAATACAAGAACTAGCTGATACTATCATCAGGACAGGAAACATAAGAATAATGTGAATTCTCAAAGGAGAGGAAAAGGAGCAGGGATTAGAAAGCATTTTCAGACAAATAGTTGACAAAAATGTCCCAAATCTAAGGAATGAGTTGGAACTTAGAATTCTAGAAGTCAGCAGAACACACAATTATCTCAACCCCAAAAGGCCTTCACCAAGACACATTATATTAAAATAATCAAAAATCAATGACAAAAAATTCTCAGGGAAGAGGGGAAAAGGAAGACGGTAACCTATAAAAGAAAACACATAAGATTATCACAGTA
Organism: Cynopterus sphinx; assembly: GCA_030015415.1. Classification (NCBI taxonomy): domain Eukaryota; kingdom Metazoa; phylum Chordata; class Mammalia; order Chiroptera; family Pteropodidae; genus Cynopterus; species Cynopterus sphinx. Next base: position 96,445,120 of record CM057381.1, read on the forward strand.
TTTCTCAGCACAAACCTTACAAAGCCAGAAAAAAGTGGAATCAAATATTCAAATGATTAAATGAAAGAAACTACCAGCCAAGAATAATGCATCCAGCTAAGCCCTCCTTTAGGAGAAATAAAAAGGAGAAATAAAAACCTTTTCAGACATTCAAAAATAAAAGGAATTTTCTACTATGAGGCCTGCACTACAGGAAATACTAAAAGGGCCTAGCTCACATAAAGCAAAATGACCAAAGGTGGCGGGGGGGACATAATTAGGTATAAGGTGACTAGCAGGCAAATAAAAGCTGATGAGTTCAACCCTTACTAGGAACAGGACATTATAGTCTCAAACAATAAAAAGAGATTTGCTATAACAAGATAGTAATGAAGGTTCAGCATACATAGGGACAAACTGAGACAATAACGACTGAAAAGGAAAGGATTCAAAGATCCAAATTCACAAAGGGGAATGGAGATAAGGCATGCGCAAAAGAAATTGGATGACTATCCTTTACATATTTGTGATGGTAACTACACTCCAAAGATTCAGAACTAAAGTGTATAACATAAAACAAGAAGAACAAGAGGGAAAACACACAAAGGCCAACCAAAATAAAGAAAATAGAAACACAAGGACAAGGAAGCAATGGAAACACTGCATACCAGAAAGAGAAAGATAAAATGATTATAAGAAAACCTAATATTTCAATAATAGCCTTAAATGTAAATGGACAGAACTTAGCAATAAAAAGGTACAGAATACAGATTGGATCAAAAAACAGAACCCAAGCATATGCTAGCTTCAAGAGATACATCTCAGTATGAAAAACAAATATATAGACTCAAAAGGAAAGAATAGAAAAGAATACTCCAAGGAAATGACATTTAGAAAAAAGTAGGAGTAGAGGTACTAATATTGATGAAATAGACTTCAAAATAAAAAAGGTAAACAAAGAAACTGAAGGACACTTCATAATAATAAAGAAGACATAATGCACCAAGAAGACATAACACTTATTAATATCTATGCTTCTAATTAGGAAGCCCCAAAATATGTAAAGCAATTACTAACAGAATTAAAGGGAGAAACAGAGCAAAACACTATCATAGTAGGGGAACTAAATATAAATACCCTTCTGTCAGATATAGACAGATCATCCAAACAGAAAATCAGTAAGGAAATAAGATCCTCAGATAATACATTAGACCAACTAAGCATAATTGACATTTACAGAGCTTTCCATGCCAAAACAGTTGCTTATACATTCTTTTCTAGTACATGGAACATTCTCAAGAATTGAACACATACTGTGACACAGAGATAACCTCAACAAATATAAGAGGGTTGAAATCATATCTGCCATTTTCTCAGGTCAAAATACTTTGAAACCAGAGATTATATGTAAAAAGAATAAAGAATCACAAATACATGGAGATAAAACAACATTCTACTGAAGAATGACTGGGTCAGAGAAGAAACAAAGAGAGAGATCAAGAAATACATAGAAACAAATGATAATGCTAGTACAACATATCAAACTTTTGGGACACAACAAAAGCGGTCATAAGAGGAAAGTTGATATCTATCATTACAGGCTTACCTCTAAAAATAAGGAGGAGTCCAATAAACGACCAAATGCTTCATCTTAAAAAACTAGAAAAGGAAGAAAAAATGAAGCCTAAAGTCAAAAGAAGGAAAGAAATAATCAAAATTAGACAGAAATAAATGAAATTGAAAACAAACAAAAAATAATAGAAAAATAAATGCAACAAAGAACTGGTTGCTTGAAAAGGTTAATAAAAACAATAAAGCCATGGCTAGACTCACTAAAGAAAAAAGAGAAAGTAATAAATAAAATCAAGGATGAAAGAGGGAAAATTATGACAGACACTGCAGAAATACAAAGAAAAATATAAGAAAACTATGAAAAAGTAACACCAAATGTAATTATCTAGAAGAAATGGACCAGTGCTTAGAAAAATACAGCCTTCCTAGACTATATCAAGAAGAACTGGAAAATCTAAATAGACCAATAAGCAGTATGGAAACCGAAACAATTGTTAAAAACCTACCAAAAAGTAAAAATCCAGGACCAGATGGCTTCACCAGTGAATTCTAACAAACACTCAAAGAAAATTGAATACCTATTATACTCAAACTCTCCTAAAAAATCAAAGAGGAAGCAATACTTCCCAACTTGTTTTATGAGGCCAATATTACCTTGATATCAAAACCTGGTAGAGATAACAGAAAAAAAAATTACAGGCCATTATCTCTCATGAACATAGATGTAAAAATTCTAAATAAGATACTAGTGAACTGAATACAGCAACATATTAAAAAGATTACACACCACGATCAAGCGGGCTTCATGCTTGGGCCACAGGGATGGTTCAACATACACAAATTGATAAATGTGATATACCACATAAACAAATTAAAAAATAAGAATCATGTGATCATATCAATAGATGCAGAAAAAGCCTTTGACAAGATACAGCACCAACTTATAATCAAAACACTTAACAAAATTGGTATAGAAGGAAACTACCTTAATATAAAAAAGGCCATATATGACAAACCCTCAGCCAATGTTATACTTAATGGTGAAAAACTAAAAACCTCTCTTCTAAAATGAGGAATAAAGCAAGACTGTCCACTATCATTACTGTTATCAATATAACTTTGGAGGTCCTAGTGAGTGCAATCAGGGAAGAGAATGATATAAAAGGCATCCAAATAGGAAAGAAAGAAGTCAAACTGTCACTATTTGCAGATGACGAGTCTCTATATAGATAATTCTAAAGACTCCACAAGAACACTACTAGAAAAAATAATCAAATACAGTAAAATTTCTGGATACAAAATCAATGTTCAAAAATCCATAGCATTCCTATACTCTAATGACAAAGTATCAAAAAAAGAAGTGAAAAAAATAATTTCTTTTTTAATTGAAACAAAAAGAAAATACATAGGAATAAATCTAATGAAATATATGAAGGACCTATATAATAAAAACTATAAGACCCTATTAAAAGAAATCAAAGAAGATACAAAGAAACTGAAAGATATTTCATGTTCTTGGATTGAAAGACTCAATATAGTTAAAATCACCTTATTACCTAAAGCATTATGCAGACTTAATGCAATCCCCATCAACTTCTCATTGGCAGTTTTTAAAGAAATAGAATTAGAAAATAATCAGATTTGTATGGAAGCACAAAAGACCCTGCATTGCCAAAGCTGTCCTGAAAAAAAGGAATGAGTCTAGAGGCATCATTCTGACTTCAAATTATACTACAAAGTGACAGTATGGCATGGTATTAGCAGAACAACAAATATACGGAGGAGTGGAGCAGAATTGATGATAGCTGACAAGTCAGTACATATTTATATGGGCAAATAATTTTTGACAAAAAAGCCAAAAACATCCAGTGGAGAAAGGAAATTACCTTTAAAAAATGGTGCTAGGAGAACTGAAAAGCCACATGCAAAAGACTGAAACTAGACTGCTGCGTATCACCACTCACCAAAATGAACTCAAAATGGATTAAGGACCTCAGTATAAGATCTGAAACAGTAAAATGCATAGAAGAAATTATAGTAACTAATCTCAAGGACCCTAGACTTAAAGAGGATTTTATGAATTTGACCTCAAAGACAAGAGAACCTAAAGCAAAAATAAGTAATGGGACTAGATCAAACTAAAAAGTTTCTGTACAGCAAAAGAAACCATCAACAAGGTAAAGAGACAACCATCTGAATGGGAGAATATATTTGCAAGTAATGCCCCCAATTAGGGCCTAATATCCAAAATATACAAAGAACTCATACGACTCAATAACAACAACAACAAAAACAAACAATCCAATCAAAAAATGGGCAGAGGACCTGAACAAACGTTTCTCCCAAAAAGACATACAAAAGGCAAACAAACATATAAAAAGATGCTCAACTTTGCTAGCTATTAGGGAAATGCAAATCAAAACCACAATGAGATTCCATCTCACACCTATTAGAATAGCTATAGTAAACAGGACAAGCAATAACAAGTTTTGGAGAGGATGTGAAGAAAAAGGATCCCTTATACACTGGTGATGAGACTGAAAATTGATACAGCCACTATGAAAACAGTGTGGAGGTTCCTCAAAAAATTAAAAAAATGATCTACCATATGATCCTGCAATCCCTCTACTGGATATTTACCCCAGAGTCTTGAAAATTCATATCTGAAAAGATATTCGCACACTGATGTCATAGCAGCATTATTTACAGTGACCAGGACATGGAAGCAGCTGAAGTGTCCTACGTAGATGATTGGCTAAAGAAGCTGAGGTACATGTGTACAATGGAATATTCTCAGCCATAAGAAGATATGAAATATTGCCATTTCTGACAATGTGGATGGACCTCAAGATAATCATGCTTAGAGAAATAAGTCAGACATAAAACATTGAAAATCACATATCACTTATACGTGGAATATAAACCAATATATGAATGGAACAATGAGACAGAGACTCATAGACACTGACTATACACTAGTGATTATCATTGAGTTGTCATGGGGGGAGGGGAGCTGACAGGGTAAAGGGGTTCAAATATGTGTTGAGAGAAAGAAATTTAACTATGGGAAGTGAACATACAGTGTAAATATACATATACATATACATATATACATATATATATATGTTTATTTATTTATTAAATATGTATGCTTTATTGTTAAAGGTACAGCTGAAACTTATTGGATTTCCTTAACTAATGTCACCATAAAAAAAGATAATGATTAAAATTTTAAAAATCTGTAAGTTCACAATTTAAGACCAAACTTTAAGAAAACTAATATTTGGAAAATTAAAATTGAAAAGCAAACTAGAGAATGTATTAGTTGTTCAGTAAATACACATACGTATATAATTATTATTTAAATCATATCAAAATCTGAACTTATATCATAAATACTTAGTAGTAGTATAATTGAGCAGTATTTCCTCAGTGTGGAGATCACTAGATTAGCTATATCCAATACCAAGAATGAATAATGTTATTTTAAAAAATTTGTCTCTCAGAGTATTATTTGAATCATCTGAAAGTCATAAAAAATGCTTATAGTGTAATATTATCTAGTTGAGCTGAGAATCAGTGGTGTATTAACAACAAACATAACAATAATAATGGTAAACATCTTTATTTAATCCTAACAAAACCCCTAAGAAGAGGCAATTATTAACTTCATTCTAGGAAGAAATTGAAGCTTAGAGAGGATTCATTAAGGTTTGTATCCAAAATCACATAGCTAAAAAATTCAAGAGCTGAAATCAAATCCTGGTCATATATATATATACATACATATATATACAAATAAAAATGCTAAAGATTTACCTATTTCTTCTTATGTACTCTGATATTACTAGGTTTTGTTATTTACCAATTACTCTTTATTCTCTAGAGGTACGTAAAAGCAATTTTTCAAGAGACTTCTATTAATAGAGTGGTTTGACTAGTAATTCCCTAAGTATCAGCTCTCGTGGAGGTGGACCTAGCACTATTTCTTCAACTGAAAATTATAGCAGTTCCATATTTCACATATGGAGTTTTGTGACCTGCACAATAAAAAAGGACAGTGCCAAAGCCAAGGAAGAAAAAAATATAGACCACTCTCTAGAGAAATTGTACTGTACAGATTGTTGCTCCTTTAAGTCTGAGACTTGAGTCTTAAGTGGATACTATTCACCTGACCGGAGAATAGTATCTGATCTTTTGGCAGAATTCCAGAAGATTTTGTTCCATAATTTGACAAGAGGAGTCCTAGATTATTTTATGTATTTGGACACTGTATACATTAACCAAGAGTTATAAGAATCAACTTTATCTCTTAAGGATGTGGCTGCTTTAATAATGGACATCTACATTTTCAGCAACATAAGAAAATATAAAATCAGTACCAGTTTAAACCTGTTTTTATTGCTTGAAACATCCAGTTTTGCATACTTCAAATCCTATTTCCCTCCTACATTCATAAAGAACATGATAAGTACTGGTTACAAATGCACCATGTATGGTAAAACTAGAGACTCAGTTATGTTTATGAGCACCTGAAGCCAGTTTTACAACAACTGGCAGAGCATTTTTAAATATTATCCTGCATTTTAACCTAGGCACAACTTTCAGTAAGAATAACTCATTTACAAAATATAAGCTCACTATTTTAAAAGTAATACCACTTTTAAAAAGAAAATCTATGTGAATATCACACACACACCCAAATCACATTTGGAACCAAAAGAAGTGTTATTTTATTTGTTGATTTTTTAAAACTGAGCTTTACCAGGGAGAAATGGGAAAAATGGGCATCGAAGAGGGCATCCAGGACGTTTTCTTGCCCTGAATGAGGAATGACCACATAGAGACCTGTTACATAAAGACAAGTTGATTGATTAGTGATTTTGAGAAAATAAAAATCCCATGATTATGAAATAATATATTTAAAAAACATTCCAACATTGGAAACGCATGTAAAAATGTTACACAAATGTCACAAATGTTAAACATCCTAGATACTTGAACTTACATAATTATTTAACGTCTTACCTTTTAACTACATGATAAATGATGCTAACAAATTATATATCTGTAATATACATATATATGTACACAGAGAGAAATAAATTTAGTATTTACATTTTCAAACTTCTTTTCCCAAGAAATATTACATTTTATTTGGTAAGACATTGGTACTCAAGTGTAGTGTCCAGATGAGCAACATCAGTATCACATTAGACAGTGTTAGAATGCAAATTTTCAGGTGTAGGTCCCAGTTCTGGCTGTGGTCCAGGCTTACAGCTAGGAATAGGACCTCGGATTTAGAATGTTATATTAGTGTGGTAGGACGCCTGCGCCTAACATATGTAAGCATGATTCAGCTTATTGTTTATTACACAAGTGTAGCAGAATGACACGCTGTTCTCTGACATATATAAAGCCCATGTGGTCCCTAATGGGATAGAGGCATTCTCCCCACAATAAAATTGGTGCTAGCCATTTCATTCTCATGTTGGCCCCTAGTGCATTCTTTCAACTGTCATGTCACCACTGACACCTTCTCAATCAGCTCGGCTTTGACATTATGCATCACCTGAGATTTATTGAGTCAGAAACTTTGAGAATGGGCCCAGCAATCTGTATTTTATTTAAATTCTCTGGGTAATTTTCAAACATACTGATGTTTGACAACAACCATTATGCCAAAAGATTCTTAGCTAATGGGTTAAGTATAGTGAGTATACTTATTCCAAAATAAACTAGAAATTATATTTTTAAGGCTTTTAAAATAGGCAAAACAATTGAATAATCTCCAAAAAAACTAAACTATGTAACTATGATAGACAATCTCGGATATCAAATTAAAAACAGAATTTCACTTTAAAAGGGAAAACTTGGTAACATAATAATAGGTAACCTCATTATAGCACTAACTATCAATGTGCCAGGCATGGTTCTAGGAACTTTCTACATAGTAACTTATTTAATCCTCACAACAATCTACTGGGATGTATTTAGAATATTTAGAGGTATAGCTACACATGAATAAATTGGTTCCTTCTATTACTACGTCCACTGGATAGATGGGGACACTGAGCCAAAAAAAAAAAAAATGGTTATATGACTTGCCCAAAGCCAGAGTTGGTAAAAGGAAACTGAGGTGCAGACTCAGGTGAAACTCAGGTGTCTGGGGTGGGTTACTAACACTAATTGAAAATTTACACAATTCCCACTTTTAATAATGAGGAATTGCTAATTCTTATCATAAATTGTTTCAAGTACTTAAATTTTATTCATGGGTAATTTATTTCTGAAAGAGGTGCATAGATGACAACACTATTGGTAGGTGGGTGCAAATGAATAGCTTTTTGACCTGAGTAGACCACCCTACCCTTGAGGATTTAGCCAGCAAACTAGTTTGCTTGTTTATCTGTTTTTAATTTGAGAGATATTAGGCTGGACTGCATTGCCAATTCCCCTGCTTTCCTTCACTTCTGGATGTCTTATACTTGCAGCCTGTGAATTTATCTAACTTGCCTATCCCTAGCAATGAGCACTGGGAAACAGGTTCAGTTCTCCAGTCAATATGAGTCCTAAAACAAAGCTCTCAAAAGCAAAAGCAAAAATAATGGGATATTTGTCTTTTATTCATCTCCTGGCATTAAGGTTACTTTGGGTGTGGGCTTTACTCACATTAGGGAACTTCATGTTATTTTCCCTAGAAGCCTGAGTGAGATCTGACATAGCAGTGAATAAGAAAACTAACAAGAATCAGCAGGAGCTTCTTGATGATTTAAGTCCCCATGGTATATATTTTATATTTTGAGTCACAAAATGAAAAGTGAGCTGGTGGACATGCTGATGCAAATCTTAAGCTTTGTTGTTTTATTTTTTTCAGTAATGGATAAATGGGCATTTATGAATATTTGTTTTCTTCTTTGTTTTCCTTTCCTTAGCTTTACTGATATATAATTAATAAATAACATTGTAAAAATTTAAGATGTACAATGCAATCATTTGCTATATGTATACATTGTGAAACAATTACCGCAATCCAATTAGTTAACACATCCATCACCTGACATAGTTACCATTCCCACCCCTGTGGTGAGAACATTTAAGACTACTCTCAGCAAATTTCAATTATACAATAAAGAATTTTAACAAAAGTCACCATGACACACATTTGAACCTTCAATCTTTCTTTTAAAGTATTTACTCCCTGTTCTCCATCAGCTAAATCCACAGGTGGCTGAAACTAGTAAATCTGAAGGACAGGGACAGCCATCTAATTAAAGGCTGCTGTGATTGCTTTTATTACAGTCACCAGTAAATAATTTCCCGCCTTTCCAAGACCTCGGTTTTTTCATTTGGTGGAACAGACTAAATAGTATGTTACTGTTTTGTGGAACAGGCTAGAACAATTATGTCCTGCATTATTTATTAACTACACAAAAAGCTGGAGATTCTTAGAAACTTGTGAGCAGGAACAGCAAGGTAATTTACGTATCTCAAATATTTTCTTTACTGTCTCTCCATAATTTGTGGAACAAATTTCTCCCAACACTTTCCTCCAATAGGACATCAATAAGTACATGGTGACACCTCTAAATACTAGTGACTTCAGTGCACACAGATTTTCCTTATAATGTTAACCTTGTTAAATAATGTGGTGGGTGCCCCATTGCCAGGGTCAGAAGGAGGGAAGTTCAATGCAGATTCAGCTGTGACTGAACCTTACCCTAGCTTGGCCAGACTCCTGGTACATTCTAAAACCTCTGCCCTGTGGTAGACCCAAGACACAAACATTCTTGGTTCTGCTTCCTTTCTCTTCTTGTTCTCTCTCTCTCTCTCTCTCTCTCTCTCTCTCTCTCTCTCTCTCTCTCTCTCTCTCTCTCTCTCTCTCTCTCTCTCTCTCTCTCTCTCTCTCTCTCTCTCTCTCTCTCTCTCTCTCTCTCTCTCTCTCTCTCTCTCTCTCTCTCTCTCTCTCTCTCTCTCGCGCGCGCGCGCTACATTCTCACGGTGAATAAACTTAATTAACTTAATATTTTAACTTGTAAGAAAAATAGATAATCTTCCCCACTTTTATACAGTAGTAATTCTCCCATTTGAATAAATACTATCCCTAAAACATTGCTTATTTAGATCCCACTTATATAGGACTGACTATAAGATAAAAATTATTCTATAAGTCATATAAAACAGTCATTCATTAGGTAAACAAATATACACCTCACCCTCAAAACTTCTAATTTTCATAACTTTTTCTATGACAAATCTTCGATATTCTATTTTTTAAAAATATGCGTTGTGTATCCTAAAATATTTTTTATAAAATTTAAAATGTTAGCATAGATGACCTATTTTAGTAATAAAATTGAATAAAGTTCTAAAGCTTTATTTTGACACTCACGTTCCTTTCTTATCATGAATTAATTGTTTTTAACAATATAAAGTCAAGAAAAAAAACCCTAAAATAATAGTTATAATTAATCCATTTTAATAGGACATTAAAAGACTTGCTGTGCATGTTCTTCCCTATTGCCTGTTCTATGGTCCACAGTTGAAAAGCTGGCATTTAAAGGGTTCAAATAAGAATGATATTCAAGAGGACATAGCAATTTGGAAGGGAATTACTGATATGAAGTTACTGAGAAAATTTTCACAGATATATCGATCAGTAAAATAAGAGAGAAAGCATAGAAATGAACCTGCATATCTATGAAAGTCGATGCTGGCAGAGATAAGCATTACAAATCAGGGAAAAGATGAACAATTTACTGATGTTGGAATGATTAGTTATTTATGTAAAATAGAGGTAGATATCTACTCACATTATATAAAAAATAAGTTCCGAGTAGATTAATGACCTAACTCTATAAAACAAACCTGCAAAACAAAAGCGAACACCTAAAAATACAAATCTTGAAAACTTGATAAATATGAATGTTTAAAATTTCTGAATAAAAAATACATCACAAATAAAGTAAAACAAAAGCCATAATATGGGAGAACATAATTGCAATGCATATAAAGCATAAAAAGATTTGATAACTTAAAATGAATTTCTATAAATCAATAAGAAATAAGATAAGCAAACTAATAGAAAAATGTTTTAAATATGTAAAAAGGTGATTAATATCAGGAAATATGATCATTCAACAAATAAAAATAAGAAGATGCTTGATCTCATTAGAAATCTCAGAAATTAAAATAACAATGATATTTTTATTAAAAATCAGTTGATAAAATCTGACAATATCAAGATGTGGTGGTATGTAAAACAATAACAATACTCATACACTACTGTTAAAACAGTAAATTGGTATAATCAATTTGGAGAGCAATGCTACAATATCTCATAATGAAGATATTCATACATTAGAACTTGCAATTTCAATAATAGGAATAGCCCCAGATAATCTCTTCCAAATGTATACAAGAAAACATGTATAACTATTGGTGAGATTGCAAAATGGTGTAGCCGCTATGGAAAATAACATGGAAGTTTCTCAAGAAATTAAAAATAGAACTACTTTTTGACCCAACAATTGCACTTCTGTGTATTTATTCACAGAAAAACTAAAACATTTATTCACAAAAATCTCTATACCCCTATGTTTATGGAAGTACTATTTACAATAATCAGGATATGGAAGCAACTTAAATGACGATCAACAGATGATTGGATAAAAAAGTTATAGTTCATATATACAATGGAATATGACTTAGCCATAAAAAATTTGAAATTCTACCATTTGCAACCACATGGATGGACCTAGAGGTTATTATGCCGAGTGATATAGAACAGACAAAGATAAATACCACATGATTTCACTTACATGCGGGATCTAAGGAACAAAAGAAACAAACCAAATGAAAACAGCCTCACAAATATAGAGGATGGGGGGTTAGGGGACTGGGAGTGAAAGGTTAAGGGATGAAGAAGTACAAATTAGTAGTTACAAAATAATTCCAGGGGTGTAGAGTACAGCATAGGTCATAGTCAATAGTATTGTAACGGCTGTGTATAGAGCCACATCGGTGCTAGAGTAATTTAGGGGATCACTTCATAAATTATACAAATGTCTATCCAATGTCCTGTATACCTGAAATAAATAAAAAATTAAAATAAAATAAAATTATGAAATAAACATAAAAGAATTAAGTTTTCTTGGTAAAAAAAAGAAAGGAAACATACACATAAATATTCACAACAAGATTGGTAATAAAGTTAGTGTATTAGTAAGGGTAATTCAGAGAAACAGAATGAGGGAGAGGGGTAGGAGTAGGAGTGGGGGGCGGAGATATTTTTAAAGAATTGGTTCACATGATGGCAGCAGCTGGCAAGTCCAAAATTTGCAAGGTATGCTGACAGATTGGAAACCCAGGGAAGAGATGCTGCTGCAGTCTGAGTCTGAAGGCAGTATGTTGGCAAAATATTCTCTTCTTTGAGGGAGGTCTCTCATTTTTATTAAATTCTTCAACTGATAGAATGAGGCACACCAATTTTATGGAGAGTAATCTGTTTTATTCAAAGTCTACGGATGTAAATGTTAATCTCATCTGAAAAATACCCTCAAAGAATCACGTTGAATAATGTTTGAACAAATATTTTGGTACTTTGGCTTAGCCAAGTTAACATAAAATTAACCATTACAGTTGGCAACAATAAAAATGTACATCAAATATTGAACAGATGAATACATTGTATTATATTGATAAAACAGAGTACTATCTAACCATAAAAATGTGTTATCAGAGTTCAAAAAAAAAACAATGTAAAAATGTTAAATAAAAATTATAATTGCAGAAAATGTATATGGTATAATGTCATTTATATCCTATTAAAACACATGAAAAGTAATATATTATTAATAGATATATACACACATATATGTGTGCATGTATGTATGTATATATATTTATATATATACACACACATTCATGCACACACACATACACACTGAAAGAGAGATACAAAGGGAAAAATGAAGAGACAAAATATTTCATTCATAAAAGAGTTGTGAACAGTATTACTCTGAATAAAAAAATTGACAAAAATAACATAACAGTTATATTTATATTTGTCTTAAATAGAAGCTTTTGGTGTTATTCATGCTCTAGATTTTTTCTCCTATTTCATGACTTACCACATTTTGAGGCCATGAAGCTATATGCCCATATGGTATTCTACCCACCTCTCACATGAAAATGGTCCCTAGTTTGGCATTTTGCATGTAGATATTCTCTCTCTTCCAAGGAGAGAATTCATCTCCATCTCTGTGTTTAGAATGAATTTTATTTTATTTAAGGCCACAATACAGAAATACAATTTCTACATTGGGTACAAAGGGAATATACCTCAACATAACAAAGGTCACAGCTAATATCATACTCAATGATGAAAAGCTGAAATATTTTCTCTAAGGTCAGGAACAACAACAAAAAAAGATTGCTGCATTTGCCACTTTTATTCAATATACACTGAAAATTAGCTAAAACAATTAAACAAAATACAGAAAAAAGTCATCTGAATCAAAAAAGGGAGTAAAACTGTATATGCAGATAACATGATATTATTTAAAAAATCTAAAGACTACATAAATTAAATTTTATAAATATTTAATGAGTTGGTAAAGTGGCAGCATAGAAAATCAATATACAAAAATCAGTTGCATTTCATAATTAAAATTGCAAAGGTTAAAAGTAAAGAGAGAATCTTAAAAGCAGCAATAGAAAAGCAGTTAGTTACCTACAAGTGAGCTCCCATAAGACTTTCATCTGATTTCTCAACAGAAACTTTGCAAAACAGAAGAATTTGCACAAAATATTCAAAGTGATAAAAGCAAGGATCTATAACCAAGATTGTCCTATCCAGCAAAGCTATCATTTAGAATCAAAGGAAAGATAGAGAGCTTTCCAGACAAGAAAAAGCTAAAGGAGTTTATCAACACCAAACTGAAATGTTGAAAGAACTTAAAAAAAATAAGAAAAAGGTCATAAATATGAACAGTAAAATGGCAATAAATACATATCTATCAAAAATTCATTTAAATGTAAATAGATTAAATGCTTCAAACAAAAGACATAGGGTGGCTGAAATGATAAGAAATGAAACCCTTACATATGCTGTCTATAGAAGACTCACTTCAGATCAAAAGACACATATAGACTATAAATAAAAAAATGAAAGTGTTTCATAAAAATGGAAATTAAAAATAGCTACAGTAGCTATACTTACACCAGACTTTAAAATAGACTTTAAAACAAAGGCTATAACAAGAAATAAAGGAAGACTCACTAATCTCATTTCTGGGTATTTAACCTAAGAAACCCAAACTCAAACGAAGGAACATGTGCATCCATATGTTCACTGTAGAATTATTTACAATAGCCAAGATATGGAGGTAACCTGAGCGTCCATCGCAGAGAACATCTATTATCCATCAATAGATAAATGGATAAAGAGGGGGTACACATATACAATGGAATATTACTCAGCCACAAAAAAGAATGAAATCTTGTCACCTGCAATAATATGAACGAACCTAGAGGGTATTGTGCTGAGTGGAATAAGTCAGATAGAGAAAGATAAATGCCGTATGATTTCACTTACATATGAAATCTAGAGAACAGGATGAATGTAGAAACAAAACAGAAATAAGCTTATAGATTCAGAGAACATTTTTATGGTTGTCAGGTTTGGGGGTATGGGTGTGGGTGAAGGAGAGAGATGATTAAAAGGTACAAATTAGTAATTATGAAATAGTCATGAAGATGTATAGTATGGGGAATATAGTTAGTAGTATTATAATGACTATGTATGGTGTCAGATGGCTACTGGATTTATCAGGATGATCAATTCATAAATTTATAAATGTCTAATCACTGTGTTGTACACCAGCAACTAATAAATATTTTATGTCAAATATAATTGAAAATTTTTTTTAAATTGAAAAATTTTAAAATATCAGTTGCATTTTTATACACTAATAATGAACTATCAGAAACAGCAGTTAAGAAAACAATTCCATTTATAATTGAAGAAAAAAATACCTAGGATTAAATTTAACCAAGGAGGTGAAAGATCTATATACCTAAAACTATAAGACATTGATGAAAGAAATTAAAGAAAACACAAAAATATAAAAAGATATTCTCATGGATTGGAAGAATTAATATTGTTCAAATGTCCATGCTACACACAAAAAATCTACAAACTTAGTACAATTCCTATCAAAATTCTGATGGCAGTTTCCAATGAAAGAAAAAAAATAATCCTAAAATTTATATGGAGCCACAAAAGATACCAATAGCCAAAGCAATATTGAGAAAGAAGAACCAAACTGAAAGCAGCACATTTCCTGATTTCAAACTATATTACAAAGCTATAATAATCAAAAGAGTATGATATTGGTATAAAAGCAGGTACATGCATTAATGGAACAGAATAGAGAGCCTAGAAATAAACCCACCCATATATTGTCAACTTATGACAAAGGAGCCAAGAGAATATACAATGGGGTAAGAACTGTCTCTTCAATAAATGGTGCTTGGAAAACTGAATTGCCACATGCAAAGAATGAAACTGGACCACTATACATAAATTAACTCAAGATGGATTAAAGACTTGAATGTAAAGCCTGAAATCATAAAACCTCTAGAGGAAAAGGGAGTAAGCTCCTTGACATAGGTATTGGGAATAATTTATTAGATTCGACACCAAAGAAAAAATTAAGTGCTACTTTAATGAACTGAAAGCTTCTGTATAGCAGAAGAAACCATCAGTAAAATGAAAATACAATGTATAGAATGAGAGAAAATACTTGCAAATCATATCTGATAAGTGCTTAATACCCAGAATATATTATTCAATAGGAAAAAGACAATCAATTCAAAAATGGGAAGAGGATATGTAAAATATTTTTTTTCCAAATAACACATAAAAATGGGCAATAGGTACATGAAAATGTACTCAGCATCAGTAATCTTCAAGGAAATGCACTTCAAAACCACAATGAGATATCACCTCATACTTATTAGGATGGCTATTTCCAAAAAGACAAGAAATAACAAGAGTTGTGGTAAAAATATGAAAAAAAGGGAACCGTGTGCACCATTGGTGGGAATGTAAATTGTTGAAGACTTTATGCAAAATGTTATGGACATTACTCAAAAAATAGAACTACCATATGATCTACCAATTTCAGTTCTGGATATTCATCCAAAAGAACAAAATCATTGTCTTGAAATGTATTTGCACTCTCATGTTTACTGCAACATTATTTACAATAGTCAATACAACCTAAGTATACAAGGAAGATAAATGAATAAGAAAATTTTCCATATACATATAATGGAATATTGTTCAGCCAAAAAAAAAAAAGAAGGCAATCCTACCGTTTGCAACATCATGAATAAAGTTTGAGGGCATTGCACTAAGTGAAATGAGACAGACAGTAAAAGATAAGTACTGTATAACCACACTTAAATGTAGAATCTAAACAAAAACTGAATTCATCAATATAGAAACAGATTGGTGATTGCTAAAGGTTGTGGCTGGGAGACTAAACAAATGGGTAAAGGTGGAGAGAAGATATAAACTTCAATTTATAAGATAAATAAGTCCTGGGGATGTATGTACAGGATCATGAGTATTGTTAACAATATTGTATCATGTATGTGAAAGATCCTGGAGAGTATATCTAAAAAATTGTCATCACAAGGGAAAAAAAATTGTAATTATATAAGGTGATGAATGTTGACTAAATTATTGTGGTAATCTTTTGCAATATATACATATATCAAATCATTTCATTGTACACTTGAAGCTAATACAATATTATTTATCAATTATCTATCAATAAAACTTGGAAAACATTACTTTACCATGTGCTATCCTAAAAGCATGTTGAGATCCCTGTGATGCTGTGTCATATTGCATCCTATCATTTGGTATTAGTTGCACTTTGTCTTATTACTAATGATGATCACTTTGATCACTTGATTATGGTGGTGGCCGCTAGGCTTTGCTGTAAGTTAGTCTTTCCCCTTTTAAAATAAAATTTCTGGAAAAGTAAATTGAGACTGTATGTACCTTTGTCCTCACCAAACTTAATTTTCACATTTATATCTGTAGAAACTTGTGGCGTGCTATTTTATTAAATAGATAATTGATCTCTTCCTATCAATATTTTGCTCTTCAAATTTCCTTAATTTTGCTGGTGGGAGCCTTTTCAATTTGGTTCTTTCATCCTTTGACATGCCATAATCTTTCCTTGAGTACTCCTTGGCTTTTCTGTAAATCATTTGAGGCTCATCTTGTACTTTTCCATGGTTCAACTTTAGGTATAACCATTTCTCAAAGAGCCCAGTTCAAGTGGAGAATGGTATTTACAACCCAGGATCTAAGACTTGATGGGCAGAATGATGACCAGGGATGTGATGCTTTTCTTTTGTTCTCCTTAGGATAAGAAAAGAAGGGCAAAGAAAGCCCTAGTTCCGAATGAGTCCATGACACCACATCTCTGTATGTCATATCATCCTGAAGGAAAGAATCTCAGAAGTGGTAAGGTCTCTACCACTTAGGAACAGGAAAGTGGAGGCAAGGCATCAAGTACATTTATTGAATTATCTTTTTGTTCCACATCCTTTGGTCCTTTTAAACACGTGTAATTAGAGTACTAAATTGATCAATCTCTATTGGTGAGGCAAGAAAAAAGAACTACACTGTGGGAATATCATGGAAATTAGGCCACAGAAACCGTTCTACTATGGCCTAACAATGTTTGCCACAGTAGTAATTGTTTTGTGAATAATAATTATAAATAGGTATTTTAATTATTTTTTCTGATATATGGTAAATTAGGACAGAGTATTGATTGCAAATAAGTTTTTCTATTTTTTTAAATTATTCTCTTAGCTCCATTGATTTCTGCTTGTGAAATTTCTGACACACACACACACACACACACACACACACACACACACACACATATATATATATATATTGAAGTTGATGTATCTATTTTCAAGAATCAATTTTTCCCTCTATACTTCATGTTTATCTGACTTTTGGAAGAATTTCTAAAATATTTTATTGTGCTTTTTGCACTTTCTGCAATCTACTGTTCCAGAGTTTCTATTATACTTTAAAATGTGGTTATCATATTTTTCCACTTTATTAAAATGTTGCCACATCAGTGTTTTTTCATCTTCTGCCTGATCGAGAAACAAATAGGCAACATTTCCTCAGATCTCACTGATATTGCTAATTAAGACATTTGTGTCAATTCATGATATTTTTCTTGTTTAAATTCTAATTTCATGTTTGACGATTTTTCTCTTTTTAAATAGTTAACGAGAAGGTATTTGTCTGATATTTGAACTTAAATGGGTTTTGCAGGTAATGACTAGATCTTCCCGACACAGTTAAAGAAGAGGGGACCTATTCACATCAGTTGCAGTTTTACTTTGCTTAACCAGACACCCAGAATCCAAAGCAAAGAAAGGGGAGGAGCAGGAGGAGGAGCAGGAGTGGGAAAATGAAAGCAAGATGTAGTTGTCACAGTGATAATTTTAATACTTCTAGCTTCATTTTGAGTAGTTTGTGGTACCTAATAGCTAGCCCGGAAAGCCCTTCCCTTCTATAATCTGCATAACTAATGCCACTAGGTTCCAGCTATGCAAGTATTTCATTTTACCTGGAATGCTGTCTGCACAAACTATAAACTGAACATGAGTGCCATGATTATTTCTCACCATTGGAATCTGACATCTAATGAATTATTTAGGCTAATGAATGGTGATCTAGACATCACTTTTCCTGAGCTCTCCTGCTATCTCAATATTCTCAACACTAGGAGCTAGTGGTTTGATTGAATTTTGTTGTCACCAACATTTACCATTAACAATGGTGGGCTATTTGTGGAGTTTTGCTGAAGATGAAAGGGGTCTCCCCCAGGTTCTTATTTCGTAAGCACAATTTTCCTTTGCATGAGGTAAATTGTGGATTGTTTCCCACTCTATCAATCTAATCTACCCCACAAAATAGATTACAAAAATTCCTTTAACTTTCTGACAGGTAGGAACTCTAGTTTCTAGTATCATATGTTTGACTAATAGTATTACAAGTTTTCCTCTTTTTTAAAGAACATTTAAAAAGGAATAGGAGGTAAATGTGCAGAGTTCTGAACACCAGCTGAATCAATTGTTTATTGTTCCTTTCAAAAAGGAACAATACAAAGAAGTATAGCAACAATTTTTATTTCAGTTATTTGATTATTGGTATAAATAATATAGACTATTATAGAAGTTTTTACTCTGTGAAGGAATATGTATGTCTATTAACACCTAAAGTGATCTCATAAATACTACGTTCAATGAATGATAGAATATAGGAGATAATCATTCCATATTAAAAATTACCTCAAAAATTATAACAATACTTCAGTTTTAGAGTGAATCTTTAAAAATGTGTTTTCTTTGGAACAGAATCATGTCTTTCTTTGTTCATTGAAAACAACTAAAATTGATAATTTACTTTCTTGTCTATATAAAAATCTTATTTACAGTAACAAATTATATTATAGGAGATAGGAATTCCTAAATATGCAAATTTTACTTTTCCCAGATAATATGCATATTAAGTACCAGTTGAACAAGATTATAAAGAAAACTGAGATTATGTTAATATTTAACATTTTTGAATATACAGTATTTGCAAAATAAGTTTAGTTGATATAAATGAAGTAAATTGAAACTAGATTTAATAAAGCATATTATTTTAATAGTCTGTTTTTTCTGTAAAAAGGGAAAATAAATCAAGTTGTAATTCAAAGTAGTTTTGCATAAGAAGTTTCATTTCTAAAGGTAAAACATCCTATGTTATTCCTCTGAAATATACAATGAACATTAAAGAAAATATATAAAACTTTTATAAATGATTATACAGAAAATAAACTATATAATTTGAAAGTGAAATTACATACCTGGACAACAGGCATCCCAGAGTAATTCACTCATAGTATATTATTTTCAAGGAAAAAAAACACCAAATTTTCCTTTTAGATAGTCCCAGTCAGTGTAGAAACTTCATATTTGGAGATTTTCATAAATGCATTACCACAATTTTGCTTTCACGAATGTATGTATTATTTGAGTACATGAATTGTTTTCAAAAAACATGAAATCCTAGATTAAAAACAAAAGTATTGAATGAGTTTTCAGTAGCAAAACAGAGATAATTCTCTGATAAAGAAATGATAAGAGTTCTGATGAAAACAGTAATATATCTGTTAAATAAGAAAATTTAACTGTAATCAGTAAATCTAGGAAAAATCTATAGCTATATAGGCTCTATATAGCTTTCCATTTTATTAGCAATTAAATCTTATAATTCTATTTATTTGTTGATATTTGCATAAATTTAATTAATCTTCTGGTAATTTCTCTATATTTTGCTTTTTCTAGTCTCCTAAGACTTTTCGTCTTTCAATATTTCTCACGCAATTTTTAAATCCCTCTGTAGTAAAATAACTTTTCCTATGACTACAGTTCAATGTAAAATTAAAATTTTTTCATAAGAATGGCAGCCATTTTAAGAGGTAGAATACCCTTACATTTTTTTGTGTGTTAGTTTCAACTATGTTCCAAATTTGTCCACTGTGTTTTCTAGCTTCTTTCATTTCATCAGTATCTTTACAGACTCCCATTTCTATGACTTCAGCTGAATTCTATGGAATTTATATCTCTCACATCTATCATTTTCATTTATCCCTTCAATAGAAATAATTCTATCTTTATTGCAAATTACTAGCAATTGCAATTTTACCTCTCAAATTCATTTTTCACATAGATGCCAGGATTTATCATTCTAAAATTTTGATTTGTAACTATTTTATTTATACCTAGTTTAAAATCAACATTTAACAAAGCAATTTTCAATAAATTACAATTCTCTACAAAAGTTGCCTTATCTTTAACGGTTCTTTAAAGGAAGCCCTCAGTCATTTCCTAATAAGTCCACCACCAATCCCAGTCCCATTTTCCAACTATCTAATTACCCCAGACTATTCTCCCTTTCTTGAATACACCATATCTTCACATTACTCTACCTTTAGTTGAACCGTTCCCACAAGATTAAGGTTAGATTTTACTTTTTATGTGAAATTAACACTTATTGAAAACAATTTTTACAAAGAACTTTGGTTATGTTATAAACTTATTACAGAAAATAGTAAGCATATTTCAAATTAGATAGAATAGTGTCATAGGTCCAAACAACCTACCCCTCACTCAGTATATTAACATGACTAATCTTGTTTTAACAAATACTCCAGCCCTTTCTACCCACTGCAATCACTCTCATTATTTAAAGCAAAACCCTGATATCACTCCCTTTGGTACTGAAATAGTACAGTGAGTGATCCTAAAAGATATGGAAGGTGTTTTGCTTTTATATAACCATGATATCATCATCATAGCTTAAAATCACCTTAATTTTTTAGTGGGGCTTAGGTAGTGATAAAAGTGAAAGGAATTAAGTAGTACAAATTATTAATTATAAAAATAATTATGGGGATGTAACATGTAGCATAGACAATATAGTCAATAATATTATAATAACTTTCTATAGTATCAGATGGACACTAATATTTATTGTAGGAACACTTCAAAAAGTATATAAATGTCTAATCAGTTTGTTGTACAGTTGAAACCAATATACAATTATATGTCAAATGTAATAGAAATATAAAATTTTAAAAGATGTGAAAGATAAATCAATTGAATAAAAGTTAAAAATCAAAAACAAAAAAATCTCACCATTATAATTCATTATCATCAAATAGCCAATATTCAAATTTACCTGAATGCCTTATAAAATTTTGTTAAATTAATCATTCAAACCAATATTTAAACATGGTCAACAAACTGTATTAGGTTTATGTCTCTTCCTTTTTCATTTTATTTTTATTTTTCATTTTTCTGTTAAAGTAACTAGATATTTTTTCTGTACATTCTGTCACTTTTTAATTTTCTCTATTTGCAACCCCAAATCTATGTTTAAGATATTCATGTTAATGATTCGAAACCCTGCTTACACATTGGAATCACCTGGGAAAGATCTAAACAGCTTGAAAGGTTGCTCCTATTTCCAGAGGTTTTAATTTCTATTTGGGTGTACTCTTGACACAGAGAATTTGAAAAACTAACCAGGTGTTTCTATAGTACATCAAAGCTAAGAAACACTGCTCTATCCAGTGTGTCTTAGACTTTGACTGCATACTGAGTCACCTGGGGAGTCATACAACTTCACTCTTAGCTTATTATTTAGTTGAACTGGGGTATGATTTGGTACTTAGGGTTTCTAAAACTTCCCTAAGTGATTTAATGAGTGATAAGTTCAGAATCACTGCTCTGTCCAATGTGTTTCCTCTCAAGTGGCAGTTCCATTTGAAGGCTTATTTGGATATATACACTTATTGCAGTTTACATTCCTGTATCAGAGGATATAATTTATAATGAATCAGGAGGACATCTCTGTTTCACTGAGCCTTATTCCTTATTCACTGAGCCTTATTCCATACTTGAAGTCTCCTAAGTACCTACTTCAATTTTTAAATAAAATCCTCAAAGACCAGGTCCTCTACTTGACACACAAAGTCCTTCAATTGCCATGTGAAAATGAGCAGAAGTTCTAGAGAAAATAGTCACTTGTGAATCAAGAGTATCAGAAGAAAATAGCATTTCAGAGCTAAGATTAAATGGGACCCCTTTAAATAAAACCTATACACTTAAAAAAGGCCATTTAAAAATGTACAACTAACTGAATCATTTCAGAATGATACTAGAGAAACCATGTATACCCAAGATGAACACGAATTGACTTACAATGAGGAAACACGCGGCAAGCATCACAGCTTTCATTTTCACATCAAGGTCTAACGGAAACTGTATTCCAAAGTGATCGGCATCTGTAAATGCCTCTCTTGCAAAACCAGCCCACTGTTTGGAAATCTTGCCCACCACATTTTCTTCATCAATAGATTTAACCTAAATTGGAAAAAAAAAATGACAGTCATAAAGAATTCTAGAAAACTAATAAGAAAACTACTTCAAAGTTAGAATAAAATTTAAAAAAATGCTATTAAAATTATGTGTAGTACATAACTATGAACATTCTATCACTCATTACATTTGTATAAATTCCTGTATCTCTTTAGAGATATATGCAAAAAAAAAAAAATGTTTCTTAGCTACAGAGAACACATATAAAAGTAGTTTTACTCAAATAGTTAACATTTCTATTTTACATTAAGGCAGACAATAAAAAATAAATTCAATTATTCCAAAACAAAATTTTGGTATGAAAACATACGAATATGAAATATTTCTTTGATGAAGTTTCTAGAAATCATCAGGAGGGTAGTTAACTAAATCCCCAATTGACATCTGCTTTAAGAGAAGCACAAAGAATTTACATAGGCTGAGTCTTTAAATGCAATGGGAGGGCCATTATCACCCAGTGTCAGTAGGAAAACAAACATGAAGTACTAAGAGCCTGGGAAAGAAGACTGGCAGTTTGAGTGAAAGAAAGTATCTAGTGAGTAACTTGATGGGATGCCACAGGTCAAGGTTTGGGCTAAGACTGGACAACATGAGGGTGGGGGACAGCAAATGAGGAAGGAAGGCATTTGAAAAAATGAGCTCCAAAATAAAATTTTCCTGATTTTAGAATTCTACGTAAGGAAAGTCATAAAAATTGAACATACCATAGCAGGACAAATGTTCCTCACCAGGTGGGCGTGTGGGGGTGAATGTAGCCACATCCCCATGGTGTGTGCATGTACAGCTGCATTAGCCCATGAAGAGATGTGTCCTTTTCAAATGTACACAAGGTAGCACATGTGCTAGCAATACTATATAAAGCCCTAGTTCAGATTAGGAGCAGCTAAATAAATATGGGGAAACTAAAAATAGTTTACCCATTTTATTGGGGGTGTGTGGTTCTTAACAAATACAAAATGAACTCTTAATATGAAAACTGTGATAGTTTTCATATTCAATATTCATTTACTGACCCTCTTGCTGTGGGCCCAGTATATGTCCCTGAGCATGGATAATTAGGTTTGGCCATATGACTTGTTTGACCAATGGAATGTTGATGTGAGGTGAACAAAGACCTAAAATATGGCTGAGTGTTTGGCATGCTGTTGGTATTCAGCAATCAGCTATGAGAATAGCATGATCCAATTAGTTGCTCTTGCCATAGCTCCAAAATGAGCATACTGAAAGCAGGCCTGTGGCCAATTTAAAGCCTAAATCAGAGCCATCTCGCTGAGCCTACATATACTCACTGTGACAGAGGTGACCGAAGGATCTATAGCATGAGAATAAATAACTGTTGTTGTAACCTACTGAGCTGTGGGATATAAACCTACCACTAGACTTAAAAGGTAATAGCATACCCTTTTCTGACTCCTACGGCAAGAAATCTAAACATTCAACAAAATTAATGTGAGAAATAGAATACATAACTTTTTATAGAAAAGTTCAGAAATGTGAACATAATCTTCAGCTGAAAGGACAACAGGACTAGATAATTTTTATCTATCCCCTAGATAATATTTTAAAAATGGAAAATTTATGCAATAAAATGATTTCAACTTCTGAAAGAAATAAAATGTTATATTATTATTAAATTCAAATTTTATTTATAATAATCAATAAAGGTATTCAAAAGGACCTATAGGCTCATCTCATTATAGATATGTGCAAAAAATCCAAATAGAAGAGTAGCACACAGAAACTAGATAAGTATCAAAAGAATATACTATAAGAAATTATAAAATGCTAGAGAATTATATAATTAAAAACATAGGAGTGTATCCATAGATGATAAAAAGGTATTGTATTTATTTGCTAATCAGCATTTATATAACCTCTAATATATGCATGCATGGTGTATAAATTCTTTACAAATATTAGGTAATTTTTCCCTCATATCTTTATAAGGTACGTACTACAATTACACAGAGTTTTCACAAGAAAAAACTGAAGCAAAGAGAGGTTAAGTAATCAGTCTAATATAAGACAGATAAGAAGTTGCTGGAATGGATTTCAAATCCACATTCTCTATTTCAGAGTCTTTACTCGTGAACATTATGGTGCTCAGACTTTTAGAAAGTTAGGGATCAATTCTTAATAAAAATTTAGGCTAGGGTTCAGCAAACAATGGCTAATGGGCTGTACTTAGTCTGTTTTATAAACAGTTTTATTAGGACACAGTTACACCCAGTATTTACATATTGCTTTGACTTCTTTATCTACAGTGGCTGAGTTGAGTAGTTGCAACATGAGTCTAAAATGTTTTCTGTCTTGTCTTTCACACACACACAAATAAAGTTAATTTTGCTGATACCAGCTCTAGGTAAATAGAAATAGAAAATACTATGAAAAATAGCAGGCAATATATTTCTAAATTATAAAATTTTTGCTATTTCAGTTAAAATCATAAACTTGGTAGATATTCCCATTGTTGGCATTATTATTCAGCTTTATTGTAGTAGTTGGCTGAAAAAGAAAATGAGCCATTGCTTAATAAATATTAGAAGTGCTAAAATGATTTCATTTGCTCTGTGGTTTTATACCTAGGAAACAAAGAAATATGACAAAAAGACTTCTAAATTTAATACTTGAATCTAGTCACATGGCTGCATAAAAGGGAATCAAAAATGAATAGCTTTTCTTAACAGTAACAATAAATCCCTAAAAATATAAATAATCTTTCTTAATAGTGATAATCCCTATAAATTAGCAATGAATTCATAAAAGTTAGAGGATGTATATGAAAAAAAAATTATGGTTTTCACAAGATTACAAAATTAGGTAGGAATGAATAAAAAGATATCATACATCTGAGATGAGAAAGTTCTAGCATCATAACTATTTTAATTTTAAAAATTTACAAGGTTGATGGGCATTTCCTGTTCTGAGGTGGCAGGGCCCAGTGCTGGGGGCAGGGTGTGAGGTGAATTTTCAATCTAGAAGCCTGTAAAGGTGAGAAAATGGTGGAGTGTGAGACGTCCCCAGATCTCTCCCTTTGAAACAACAATAAGCTGAAAATCTAAAACTAAACAAAAAACACTCAAAATGCATATCAGCAAGTCTGAGCATGGAATATACATAAAAGAGCTACCACAGGTTAAAGAGAGATACTTACATTAATGCCTAGGTATAGAAACAGTACAATAAACACCATAAAAAAACAAGGTGATGAGTCATCTCAGAAAGAAAAAAAAATATCCAGAAAATAAGCTTACAGACATAGAAATATGCAGCTTAAATAACAGAGTAATTAGGATGGTATTTCTGAAAAAAATTCAGTGAGTTCCAAAATGAATCATATCAATAATTTCAGGAATTGAAAAACCAACTAGAAGAGCAGAATGAGTTCTTTAGCAAGAAGACTGAAACCCTCAAAGCCAGCAGAATAGATTTTCTGGAGATAAAAAACACATTGAAAAGAGTTAAAAAAATAAAATAACAAGCTTGGGACATACAGTCGACTAAATGAAGGAAGGGATCAGTAATATCATAGACAGAAATGTAGAAATAAATCAGAAGAAGAGAGAAACCGAAAAATAAAAAAAAATTCAAGAGAAATTAAAAAACTAGTTGATACCATCAGGAGAGGAAACATAAGAATAATGGCCATTCTTGAAGGGGAGGAAAAAGAGCAGGGACTAGAAAGCATTTGCAGACAAATAGTTGATGAGAATTTCCCAAATCTAAGGAATAAGGTGTAACTTGGAATTTAGGAAGTAAACAGAACACCCAATTATCTCAACCCAAAAAGGCCTTCACCAAGACATATTGTATCAAAATTATCAAAAATCAATGACAAAAACAATTCTTATGGCAGCCAGGGAAAAGAAGATGGTAACCCATAAAGGAAAACCCTTTAGATTGTAATCAGACTTCTCAACATAAACCTTACAAACCAAAAGGGAGTGGAAATCAAATATTCAATTTATTAAGAGTAAAAAACTACCAGCCTAGAATAATGATTCAGCTAAGCTCTCCTTTAGATATGAAGGAGACATAAAAATTGAGGGAATTCTCTACTATAAGGTCGGCACTAGAGGAAATACTGAAAGGGGTCAGCTCACCTAAAACAAAATGACAAAAACAATACATAATTAAGGTGACTAACAGGCATATAGAAGCAGAGGAGTGCAATCCTTACTAAGAACAGGGCATTACAAGCTTAAAAATAAGAGATTTGTGATAGTAAGATAGCAATGAAAGTTCAGCACACAAAGGGATAAATTGAGACAACAATGAAAAGGGGAGGACTCTAAGATCCAAATTTGCAAAGGGGAATGGAAATAAGGCACAAAAAGAAGGAAATAAGTGACTGTAGATATATAAATATCCTTTATATATTTATAATGTTAATCACACACCAAAAACTCAAAACTGAAGTATATAACATAAAACTAGAAGGACCAGAGGGAAAACACAAAAAGCTAACCAAAATAAATAAAAAACAGAGAGACAAGATAAGGAAGCAATGGAAACACCAAATACCAGAAAGAGTAAGATAAAATTATTATAAGAAAACCTAATATTTCAATAATTACCCTAAATGTAAATGGACTGAACTTAGTAATAAAAAGGTACAGAATACATACTGGATCAAAAAAACCCAACCCAACCATGAACTAGCTCCAGGAGACACATCTCAGTTTCAAAAACAAATATAGACTCCAAGTGAAAGGGTAGAAAATGACACTCAAAACAAATGACATTCAGAGCAAAGTAGAAGTAGAGGTACTAATATTGATGAAATAGACTTCAAAATAAAAAAGGTCAATAAAGATACTGAGGGACACTTCATATTGATAAAGAAATCATGCAACAAGAAGACATAATGCTTATTAATATCTGTGCTTCCAATTTGGAAGCCTCAAAATATATAAAGCAATTACTAACAGAACTAAAGGGAGAAACAGACTAAAATACTATCATAGTAAGGGACCTAAATACCCCACTGTAGGATATGGACAGATCATCCAAACAGAAAGTCAATAAGAAAATAACATCCTTAAATGACGCATTAAACCAACTGGACATAATTGTCAGATACAGAGCCTTCCATCCCAAAACAACTGCTTATACATTCTTCTCTAGTGCATATGGAATATTCTCAAGGATTGACCAAATACTGGGACACAGAGATAGCTTCAACAAATATAAGAGGGTTGAAATCACACCAACCTTATTTTAATATAATGCTTTGAAACTAGAGATCAACTGTAAGAAAAGGTGGGAAGAATCACAAATACACAGAGATTAAGCAATATAATTCTGAAGAATAACTGGATCAGAGAAGAAATAAAACAGATCAAGATATATATTGAAACAAATGATAATGATAGTACAACATATCAGACTTTCAGGACACGGCAAAAGTGCTCATAAAAGTTCATATCACTACAGGATTACCTTCAAAAGAACAAGCCCAAATAAACATCCTAATGCTTCATCATAAAAAAACTGGAAATGGAAGAACAAATAAAGCCTAAAATGAGCAGAAGGAAAGACATAATTAAAAATAGAGCAGAAATACATGAAATTGAAAAGAAAAAGCAATAGAAAAAATAAATACAACAAAGACCTGGTTCTTTGAGAAAGTTAATAAAATTGATAAACCTGTGGCTAGACTCATGAAAGAAAAAATATAAAAGACACAAATAAGCAAAATCAGGAATGAAAGAGGAAAAATTATGACAGACACTGCAGAAATACAAAAATATCATAAAAAATACTGTGAAAAAGTATGTATCACCAAATTTAATAACCTAGAAGGAATGGACAAGTACTTACAAAAAGATAGATAGTATCAAGATAGTATCTAGATAGTATCTAGATAGTATCAAGAAGAGCAGGAAACTCTAAATAGACTGATGAGCATAATGGAAATTGAAACAATGATCAAAAATCTACCAAAAAATAAAAAGTCCAGGGTCAGATAGCTTCACCAGTGAAGTCTACCAAACATTCTTAAGATCTAATACTTATTCTCCTCAAACTCTTCCAAAAAAATCAAAGAGAAGGTAATACTTCCCAACTCATGTTATAAGGCTAATATTACCCTGATACCAAAATCTTGCAAAGATAATACACAAAAAAGAAAACTACAGACCAATATCTCTCATGAACACAGATGCAAAAATAAACCTAAATAATATACTAGTGAACTGAATACATCAACATATTAAAAAGATTATACATAATGATCAAGTGGGCTTATTCCAAATGCACAGGGATGGTTCAATATATGCAAATCAATTAATGTGATACACCACATAAACAAATTAAAAAATAAGAATCACATGAGTTTATCAATAGATGCAGAAAAAGCCTTCAACAAGATACAACATGCATTTATGATCAAAACACTTAACAAAATTGGTATAGAAGGAAAGTACCTGAACATAAGAAAGGCCGTATGTGACAAACCCTTAGCTAACATTATACTTAAGGGTGAAGAACAAGAAACCTGCACTCTAAGATCAGGAACAAGGCAAGACTATCCGCTATCGCCACTGTTACTCAATATAACAGAGGTCCTAGAAAATGCAATCAGGCAAGAGAAAGAAATAAAAGCCATCCAAATAGGAAATGAAGTTAAACTGTCACTATTTGTGAATGAAATGATTCTCTATATAGAAAACCTTAAAGATTCCACAAGAACACTACTAGAATAAATAAGCAAATACAGTAAAGTATCTTGATATAAAGTGAAAAAAGTAATTCCTTTTGCAATTGAAACAAAAAGAATAAAATTCCTAGGAATACATGTAATGAAACAAGTAAAGGGCCTATATAATGAAAACTACAAGACCCTATATTAAAAGAAATCAAAGAATACAAAGAAATGAAAAGATAGTCCATGTTCTTGGATTGGAAGAATCAACATAGTTAAAATGACCTTATTACCTAAAATGTTATACAGATTTAATGTAATCCATCAAAATCCCAACAGTATTTTTTAAAGAAATAGAACAAAACATCATCACATTTGTATAGAAGCACAAAGGTGTGGGGGAGAGGTAGATGGGTTAAAGGGGGTCAAATATGTGGTAACCGAAAGAAATCTACCTATGGGAGGTGAACACACAGTGTAAATATATGTATTCTTTACTTTTAAAATGTACAGCTAAAACATCAGACTTCATTAACCAATGTCACCATAAAAATAAAGAAATTTATAAAAATTAGAAATAGATGTAGTATAATTTTAATTGGATTCTAACTTTGGAAACATTGAATGAAATAAAATTAATGTTCACAGGAAAAGAAACATCTGATAATAGCAAGAAAATACAATGAAGGAGATTAAGTGACTACTTGGCTATGACTGGCTATAGGGCATATCATTAAATCATAGTTAAGTCATAAGGTAATGCTGTAGGAACAGATAGCTAGATCAATACACTAGAGGAGAGAATCTAAAAATTGATCCATTACTTATGGGAATTTAATGTATAATATTTTGTTTTAGCATGGAATTAATAGTGTGCTTAATAAACTGTAATGACACAGTTATACAGATATCTGAAAGAAAAAAAAGTGAGTCAATTTGTACAAATAGAATTCCAAGTAAGTTAGAAATTTAAATGTAAGAAGAGAAAAAAGTAGATAAAATGTAAGATTGGTGAAAACTTCATTATCAACGCAGGAGAACCTAAAGCTATTAGTATAGGTACATTTGACTACATGAGATTTAAATTTTCTATGTGATATTTCTATTTCTCACCAATAAAGTCCAGAAAAAAATAGCTGTGAAAAATATTTTTAAATCAAAAGACAGATGTAGAGTTGACATCTTCAGCACACAAATTACATAAAATGACAAGGAAAGATTAAACCACCTAATAGAAAAAAACAGGCAATGTACATGGATAGATAATTCGAAGAGAACAAATAAAAGTAGTCAGTAAACCTAACTGATGGTCAAAATCCCTAATGGTAAAGGAATTACATATTAGAGTACACATCGCTGATTTTAGATTTCCTTCTTTAGTTTGATGTTTGTAATTTATCTGAGCTGCATCTAGATGTCTTTTCTCTTTCTTACCCAGAACTCCCTGCACTTTCTGAATCTGAAGATGCACAGCATTGAGTTGGCAAGATTCTTAGTCATGTATCTACTTGAATATTATCTCAACACATCCTCTGTATTGTCCTTTTCTGTAGCTCCTCTTTAGCATATGCAAGAGTAGTTTACCCTAGCTTCCTGTCCCTTCAATTATTTTGTCCCTTCCAATCTGTATCTCCCTCATTTACTTTTCTCATATGGATCATTCAGCTAAGTAATTTTCTCCTCATTTGTATCTAACTTGCAGCCATCCTTTCCAGTGAGGTTTTCTCAATGACTGTTCTTCATTTCTGGAGGTTCTATTTGGTTTATTTTCATATCCTCCCATTCTTTAGTCTCATTCTTCCCATCATGTTTCTTGTTTTGTCTCTTTAATGTTTAGTGAGGCATTTCTTATAGGATCTATTGCAGATTGTAGTATTATAAGCAGCTTGTTCCTGGTGTAGTATTTCCTTGAGCTGTTGGTAATTTTTGAATCTGCTCACATGAAGGTAAGGCTTGTTCTGTAAGAATAAAGGGTGCCCTTGGTGATTGATACCCTAGTGGGCTTTTGCATTTGACTCTGCCATCTATATCCCCATGTGGGATAAATTTCTATGATTTTAGATTGCTAAACTATGGTATAAAACATTGTATGAATTCAGACACTAAATTCATCTAGCAGGCTGAATTGGAATATCAGTTTTATGTAGGCATATTGATTTTCCTACCAAGAGACCTGGAAGGAGACATATTTCCTTCTTGTCTCCATGGAATAGAAATTCTACCTATCATCCTTCTAGTCACCCTTAGAATAATCTTATCATGGCTTCAACTATCATCAGCATGCTACAAACCCCTCAAATTTTCCCTCTAGATACTTGAAATCCAATGCAATTCAAGAACACACTATTAGCTTTCCACAAATCAACTATTTCTCCTCCAAGATTTTTAACTTGGTCATTGGCACTGTATTCATTT
Organism: Cynopterus sphinx; assembly: GCA_030015415.1. NCBI lineage: Eukaryota > Metazoa > Chordata > Mammalia > Chiroptera > Pteropodidae > Cynopterus > Cynopterus sphinx. Next base: position 96,476,783 of record CM057381.1, read on the forward strand.
AGCATCTTAATCCTCAGACATCAGAATAATATACAAATTTTCTTTTATCCTCAACTGACATCAAATCTATAAGTAGTTCCACTTAGTACACTCATTAAATGTCTCTTAAATGATTTCTTCCTTTAGAATGATGCCTATCCCCGCTATGTTTCTACATCCAGTTGCCATGTCCACCGACACTCAAATGGAAATCATGTTCCATAACGGTCCCTCATACTGACAATTCCTGCCTTCAAATTTCTCATTATAGAGCCTGCAGAAAACATTTCAAGAGACTAGTTTCTCAATTCCCTCATAAATGTTACTTAGTAGAGCTATTCTAAATGCACAGGAGGGAAGTTAATTTATTACAAATAATATACGTTCTAAGGTACCCATTCAGAATGGTTCCTGGATGACTTCTAAATTCTTTAGCATTAAATGTAAGGGTTTTGTGATCCTGTCTAATATGCTTCCCCAGGATCTTCATTTATTTGCCATAAATAAAATATATGTTATCTAAACTTGTGCTAATATTCCCTAAAAGAACAATTTTCTTTGACTCCTCTGGATCTTTGATAGGAATGATAATCTCTACGCATAGAACTATTATCATAATAAACCTATAAAGTCTTGACACATACATAATATATATCCCTCTCCCCACAATCTATATCCCATCATAAGAGTGTTCACAAAGTCTCTATTAAATCACATGTGTTTTCTTGGAAATGCCTGTCTCACTCATTAGATTCCTAAGTCAATGAAGGGGAACTTTGTTTTTATATAATCGGCATCTAACAGAGGAACTGAATATCATGTGACTAATTACCAGACAGATACTATAAAAGTGAAGCTGCGTAGTGGAAAACCTTAGGAAGTCAAAGGTGATTGGCAGAGTTCCCACATATTATCACAAGGGGACAGCACTACTCAGGTTCAGACATTTTGCTTCTTTTATAGAAATGTTGGTCCAGTTTACCACATTTTCTGATTTTCCAATAGAATGAGAAAATCAAGATTAACTTCTAAAATCTCCAGAATTTTAATATCTGCAATTAAATAATGTGAGCAATCAGGCTAGGGCATCTGTTGGAAAACTGCTGTAATGAAATTTCTCCATATTGTAAGGACACAGTTACAGTGTGGTTTCTAACAATCAAATTTAACATAAAAATAAGAGAGAGACCATAGAGAAGCATTATTGGGTAATATGTCTTACACTATCTCCCTGAAAACTCTCTTTGAATAGTTGGCCTTTTTGTAGGAACTCAAAGATGTCAGACCCACTAAAGTATGCTGAGAACACTGGCAGCCTATGTTTCAGACTAAGGAGGGATCCACATGTTTGGAAGTCAGACTACACTGACAAAGGTTCTACTGAAAATGGATAATATACTGTACTTTTATACAAAAACTACCTCATGTACATGTTATATGATTTACTTATATTTATTTGACTAGAGTGCTCTACTTTTCTCTTTTTCAATTAGCATAATGAGGACTGATCCTCAGTGAGAGCAATAACCACCTTTTTGACCAAATATATTTGACCAAAATGAAATATATGAGCTCATTGTCTCTCTTTTGAGATAACAGGATGTACATATATATTTAATGTATTTGTCACATCCTTCTAATTTATGTTATTCTTATATTAAGAAGGCAAAACCTATAAAAATGATCACATTTCTTACCTCAAAATCAATATCTGTACAACAACGGCTCATAAGACATGGAGTAATAATTTTAAGTACATCCTCTCTCTTCTCATTTTGAAGAGTAAATGTTGGCACGTATGGGTGCCAAATCTGAGTAACATACCCTACAGGTACACCAGGAGGAGCGTGAATTTTTATCTATAAAAGCAAAAGAACATATATAAATTATAATATATGTCTAATAATAACTCTCATTTACTGAATATTTTGTAAATGTTAGAGACTGTTCTAAGCACCACTGATTTACAACTTGTCTTCCAGGTTGGTATTATCATCCCTATTTATAGAAGAAGTAACTGAGGAACACAGAGATTCATTAACCTGTATCAGATTTCACAGATAGAAAGTAGAAGAGGTGAGCCACAAATTTGGGCATGCTACACACATAGTCTCAATACATTTAAGCATTGCTCTACCGGCTTCCTACATTTTGAAATTTCTATACTAATGAAAAATGTGTAAATTATTAAGGATCTCTTTTCTCTAACTTCATTAAAAACAGTGGTTTGGACGTATGGACAGAACTCTGATCATTACCATTTTCGAACATGAGTGGCAGTGGTGCTACAATAAAAGAAATGGGGCCAGGAAATTCGGCTATGTTACTTAGCTGGGTGACCCAGACAGTACTTCAGTATGACCACATGTAAGGGTAGACTACCAGTGTTGCTGTTTAAGATCAATAGATAATGCTTTTTAATGTATTCTTTACCTTTAGGTCATATTTCATCAAACTCTCAGACTTTGTTGAGATATCCTAATGGATGGATACTACCATACCTAACCAAAATGACATGGAAAACAAGATAATTAAGTATGAATAATTTCAGTTATCTTTTTAAAGCAAGTGCAATATTACACTCCAAATATCTATGTGCTTATGTCTCTGGATCATGGCCTCCCATCTGCCTATGTGGAATGAATGACCAGGCAGGGCCGGTCTCAGGCTGATAGGGATATAGGCAAAGGTCAACTTTCCTATAAAATCTCTGTATCCTGAGATTCATGTTCTCTATCAGTGGGCTGAAAAGTAATATGAAACACACAGCTGGCCATTATGGAACTAAATGTACTCACAGTTAGTATATATCTACCACAGAGGACTCAAATATATTAATTTTTTTTTTTTTGAATGGAGAACCAAGAAACACAGGAGTTGAGATTTCTCAGAGCAGCTCTCTTTTTGGTTTGTTCCGTAATGCGTTGGCCAAATTGTGAGATTAATACATATCTTTTTCCCTCATTCTTTTGTATACTTGCTTCGGGAATTGTATTCTAGGATATTGTCTATGATCACTTCAATTAAGGGACTTGACCAAGTGCCTTCTTGTCGTAGGCCTTCCTGAAGGTCAAGAAGTATAGTCTTTGAGCAGATGCACAGTCCTACCAGACAAAATTCGCAGGGATATGGTGATAACTTCTCATTCATTGTTTTTCACCTGCCATCCTTCCTCCTATTTACTCTTGAGCATAAACCAATAGCTTGTGAACCAATTTTCCTCAAACTTCATTTTATTATATAGATTCAGCAAAAGGGTGAAAATTCTTTTTGAATTATTTTATAACTACCCAGGTAATTAATTGTTCACTGACCTCCTGAAGGCAGCAGGGGCAACAACAGCTGGCACACCTCAGAGGTCTCTCCAGAGTCATGACTTCTTGTCCCATATTATCAAGGATCCTCATGGTAAAAGGTCTGGAAGTTCCACAGCAATTTCGGGTACAACAATCAGTATCTTCTGCTGCAAAGTAAATCCTCTGTCCAAACCTGTTCTTAATTTCATATTTGTTATTTGTTTCAAAGCTTGTTAAGGCTAAAAGCATAAAAGAGAATTATTGTGTTATAAGAATATTGAATCTACCCGAAGAGACTATAATATCCCATTCTATCATTTTTAGATACACTAAGCAACACAAGGAGAAAAAATAATTCTGAAAGAGAAACAATGGCAAGGAAGAGAGGAGGAGAGGGTAATAAGGTATAGAGAAATTAAGAGTTCCTTTGTGAGTTATGGAAAAGAAAACTCATATCTTCCTAATTCCATAGACCCATGTCAGAAAGGGAGACATTCCTGCTGAGGAATGATCAATGAATGCTACAGACGGTCACAGTCATGCTAGGTGTATGCACAACAGTTTCTCCATGTGCTTGGTATAGTTTTCATATACTCAGTGAGGATTGGGAGAGAGGATGATAACTATGTTTATGCTCTATGAAATTGTATTTTAAAATTGGCCAGAGATTTTGTTTTATACCACATTCATGGCTTATCTTTGTGCACTGTGCGAGGGAAGGCAATTAACGTGTTGACTCTCAATGCACACATGTAAAAAGGGAGAGAGTGAAAATGGAAGGTGAATTAGAACGTCATATGGGACATGTGGCACCCTTTTTTAGAGCAGCCATAGTTGTTCAGAAGTGAGTAATGAGTATTTGACAAAGCATAAACGTGCTTGGTAACCAAGGCTGCAACACACAGATTATGTAGACCCCTAGCATCCTAACTCTACCTTAGAGAGTCTAATGTCTTTATTGAGGAAACAGAAATATGCTAAATATTGACATCTGCCTGCTATCTTACCACAGGCCTTTCCATATGAAATCAACCATTTGAAACCTCTCCTGGCTTAGAGACAGCGAGGGAAATTCATGGTTCCACTTATCTATAGTATTCATTGACTTGGGTCATAGGATGTCTCAAGCCACCCAACTATCAAGTGACTAAAAAACTGTACAGAGACAAAAAATACTCTGTGAATGGACTTTTGTTCAGATAGAGATGTCCTTCACAAGTTCTATCACCATGACATCTCTTAGGTGTCTTTGTTATGACTCACACAGGCCATGGACAATGCTTCAATTAGAACCACCTTTGGCCTCAACATTGGCCAGTTAAATTTTTCATGAGAAAAAATTTAAATGGATTCATGAGATAGGATCTATTATCTAAGTCTCACATTAAGTAACTAAATCTCAAAAATTTTATGCTTCTTATCTGTAAATTGAGATAAATGGGTCTACATATTTATTTCTTTATAGTTAGTTACTAAAAACTGAAAACAAATAAAACATTAATTCTATAGCTTTAACTTTATTGTCTATTAAGTTTTTAATTGGGAAACAACTTTCATAGTCTCTGATTTTAAAAATAAACTGAATAATATTCATCTCTTTATACTACTTGTACTGTATAATGAAGAGAGTCTTTTAGGGTATATTATAACATGTAAATTTAATCCTCTAAGTATAAAACATCAAAAAAAATTTAGAATGAAAATTATCCAACATCAAAGTGCTCATTTTCAGAAAAATCTTAGTTTAAACAAACAAAAATGAGAACATTATCAATATCTAAAAATGTGCATTATAAGTAATCTAAAAATAATAGATAATTGTACATTCCAACCAAATCTATTACCAAACAGTGTAATTCATATTATAAATTCTACTAGTAGAAATAAATTTACAGAGAGGTGAAGAAAGATTTAATTAATATAGTTTAAAAACTAGCAGAGTTTTCATTGATCTCTGTATCTAGAAGACAGATACTGGTTTATGAATCTAGCCAGGTTCTCTTTCTTCTGGAAAGAGTTCTGAAACATCCAGTGGCTTCCAAAATTTTTCTTACATATGAGGAGCATTAGACTTAAGGGGACATATGTTGGAGTCAGGCCCAAATCACAGTTAATCTAAGAAGTCAGTCTCTAGGCCTGCTGGTTGGCATTCTCTAGCATCCAAGGTGATAATCCTCAACCCATGGAGTAAAGGATTCACTGGGTTCATCTAAACTCCCAAGAAAAACTATTGGCAAAATTGCAATTTTTCTAAACATACCCATCCATATTCAAAAAAATGTATTCACTTTGGAACTATACTAAGGTATCTGTACTACTGCATGTGGCTCTCCACCAATCTCAAGTTTATCACAAATTGGGGAGAAAACAACTGAAGCGATAGTCAGGTAAAGTGATAAATCACTGAAATGATCTCTAGAGAAAAGGGGGAGTAGAGTAAGTTTTGACTGGTTTTCTTCTAGTTAGGATCTACATCATGAGGAAAGATGCCCAGAGTAATAGTATTTTACCACTTGCTTCCGAATTTCAAGAAACAAGCTGCTGATAATTATCATCATTTCATTATCATGATAAAAGACATTTGTAATAACTAGACTTAATCATTCCACATCAGTGAAAGTAGTATATTTGTGGTTGTTGATATGCCTTTTTCTGAAAAAATGTCTTCCCTTTCCAGAAATATAACCAATTTAAAGGATACATACCTTCCACAAGCTCAAATTGTTGATGAATCAGTATCTGATCTATCTGTTATAGTGAAAAAATTAAGCTGTAAGTTTTATATCATGTTTATTAAGCCAACCAAAATAACATTACAGTTCTTATATATTAAAGATGCATATGATCAATTATCAATATATATCAGAGTATCAATATTCAATGATAGTTTATATTACTCTAGGCCACTAAAATTAATATAGTTGTTGTAACCAAAAATATCTACTGAATATGCTCACTAGGATTAAAGAGCACAGGATACAGAACCAAGATTCCTACTTCCTTAGTGTTTTAACCGTGAGCAAATTATGTAACTTCTCAATAACATCAGCTTCTCCTCTATGAAGTAATGATAAGAGTAGCACCTGTATATCATAGAGTTTCTAAAAGGATTAAAGGGGTTAGTATTTGTATTATACTTAGGAACAAAGCCTCGAAGATGGTACTTCATAAGTGTATGTTAGAGGCTACTATCACAGATTATATTCAAGGTCATAAAAAACACAATTTTCTAAGACATTTGTATCTTACTTTAAAGTAAACCCAACTTAGAAAAACAGAGTAATTACTTAATAAACAAAATTATTTTACCATTTCAGTCTTTTGTGAATTCATCATTTGTTAATCACATTAAGTAAAAGGGAAGCAGGGTGTTATTATTTTTTTTTTTTAGAATTGTTTTCTGTATTTAACTTACCTGACTTAAATATTCCAACCCTGGTGGACAGTCTGATGGAGGTGGTGGTGCTGGCATCCATGGTACTCCTACAGGTACACCTGCCTGAAGATATTTGGGCTGGTGTTGAACAGGAAAGCCCACTGGGCCACCATCTGCCTGGGTTCCAGGATAGGCACCCAGGAGCCTAGGGTAGCCTGTCTGTGTCCCAGGAAAGGCAGCTGGGGAGCCAAAGTAGACAGTATGTCCTGGAGGTTCTGAAATATGAACAAGTGAAATAATTTGTAACTGCATTGAAAACAAAATCATTGACTCTTTTAGGATTACTCCAGTTATCTGCAAACTGAAATTTCAGTCCAGAATTCCTGTCTTTATGAATCTTAAAGTTTGTTTTTATTTTTCAGAAAAAAAAAATTTCAATGAAATATCTGTGGGTTCATGCACAGTTCCATTTGAAGGGTTTAGAACTGAATAGAGTTGGCCCAAGTCTTCCTCTTATCATTCAAAAATCACCTGAAAATATGCTTAAAACCTAAGAATAGAAAAGAAAATCAATAATGATCTAGAGTCATTTATATAAACATTATGAAACGTCTTCCTGGAAAAGAGAGAAGACATTGAATAGAAGGCACAAAATAAAAAATTTCAGCCAGAATTTTTAGAACCAAGATCTCTATTTAAAACAAACAAACAAAAAAGAAAAACAAAAAAACAAACAGCTAAGTTTTGAATTCCAACAAATGATATCTCCTGTATGTATAGGTGAGGATGGTTTTGCCCCCTGAAGGCACATTTGGCAAGATCTGGAGATGTTTTTGGCTGTCACAACTAGAGATAAGGATGATACTGACATCTGGTGGATAGAGGCCAGGAGTGCTAGAAAATATCCTAAAATGTCCTGAGAACATCCTAAAGAAAAGGACTTATTCATCTCCAGATATTACAGCGCTGCTTTTGAGAAACCCTAATATAGAGGTAAAGGCATGTCATTTCTTCCAGTACTGTTCAGGTAATTTCCTGGGTTCACAACTTCCCTGAAATTTCAATCCATGGTGTATTCCAATCCTAAAAGCCTCTCTACATGAAAAAAATAAAAAATAAAAAAATAAAATAAAGAGAAGAAAACAAGACAAAACAAAATAATCCATTGCGATATTTAGGTGACAAGTCTAAATTTCAAATTTTAGGACCTTCAGCTCTCTGGAAAAATAGTTTGAGAATCAAGAAGGGTAAGAAGTTCTAACGGGCAAAATTGACTCAAGTGTTTAATAAGCACAGTAGAGGACAAATATATACAAGTGTATACTCTATAGCCCACATGAATTTTTACTACAGTGAAGCTTAATAAGCTTACATGTGTAGTGCACAGAGTAGTACTTCCATAGAAATGCAATATAATTTCAAAGGACTGTGTTCCACAATATTTTAACATTGCAGGCCATGTAGAATTTAAGACTCAGAATAGGCAATTTATACTTCAAAATGGAACACTAATGAAAAATACATACACCAATAAAGTAAGACTTTGAAGAGAAACTAAAGCATATACTAATTTTTTTTTTAAATAGTATAGATTTGGACAGTTACTGTCAAGATGACTGAATAGGAAAATGAGTGTTAGTCTCCTCTGAGGATCACATCAAAATTACAACTAACCTACAGAACAATATCAGTGAAAATCACCTGTAGTCTTAAAATAAGTCCTATAATTAAGGACATATAAAAGCGACTTCGAAACTGGTAGAAAAGTTGGAGTTGTAAAATAATCTGGCCCCACACCAACATGTGATGGTTAAGAAACAAGCGAGATACCTCAGCTGAGGGGGTCTCCCCATAGGTACATGGAGAACCTGGTTCACATTGGACTCTCCAGCCTGAAGCATCAGTGCTGGGAAAAGAAGTCTCCACAACTTCTATCTAAAAACCAGCAGAGTTTGTGATTGAGTGAGACAAAGAGCTGTGACAGTCCCAAGCATTCCTCTTAATAAGCCTGCATGGACTTATTTACTCTGACTTTCAGCTGTAGTGCATTAGCTTAGAACTCACTAGGGACATAAAGGGAGAAAGTTAATTGTCTGGCTCCAAGGAAGGGCTAAAATAGCAGCTTTCTACCAGATTCTCTGGTAAATCCATTGTTCCTTCGTAGATTCCTTCCCATTCCTGGCATACAGACACAGGTAACTGCCATATTCGAGTTACCATCAACTTGGCTAATACTGGTCATCCAGACCTGGTGATTCCTTGAGACCCTCACCCACCAAACCTTTAGGCCCATCCAAGCCACTTCCAATGGCTCTTCTATTAAAATTGGCCTCTCTTGGCTCATTATGAGAACTTTTCTAAAATCTCTCAAAAGTTCGCAAGCCCAATCAAGCAGCATCTACTCTGACATGTTCCATACCCCTTGCTGAGCAGCCCCAAGCCTGGCACTAGTGGCAGCTGGCCTTAGTTTACATATTAGCCTCTTCTAGGTACCTCCAAGCCCAGCACAGGTAGAATACATCTGCAGATCACTTGTGGCCCCTCCTAGGAAGCCCCAAAGCCAGCATGTTTTGTGACCACTTCAGACTGAGCCTAAGCATCACCCTCCTGCCTCCACAAATGACTTATCTAAAGAGGAGAACTGGGCAGGCACCAGAGCCCTGCTAGGGCAAATCCTGTTTTATAGGGTCAGCCCCTGAACAATAGCTCCTCAACTGTAGTCACGACCAATCCTAAAAATCAATTATCCTGAATGTGAATCCCTCCCATTAATATGCAAAACAGTAACCAAGTCTCAATTACAACAGGAGGGCACACACAACCCACACAAGAGACACACACCTGGAGCACCCAGATCAGATGACCAGGGAGTTTGTGTTACTGGGCCCTTAGGACACCTATTATATAAGGCTACTTTATTAAGACATGGCAGCTATATCTCATACACGAAATAAACACAGAAAGGTAGCCAAATTGGAGAAACAAAGACACACATCCCAAACGGAAGAATAGAACAAAGCTGCAGAAAAAGAACTAGGCAAAATGGAGACAAGTAATCTACCAGATGCAGAGTTTAAGGTTCTGGTTGTAAGGATGCTTAATGTTCTCAATGAGAACTTCAACAAAGAGATATGAAACATAAAAATGAAGAAAAAATCATAAAAAAGAATCAGTCACAAATAAAAAATATAATAACTGGAATAAAGAATATTAGAGGAAAGCAACAGTAGATTAGACGATGCAAAGGATTGAATCCACTACTTTTAAGGTAAGGTAGCAGAAAACACCCAATCAGAACAGGAAAAAAAAATCCAAATATTGAGGATAGTTTAAGGGGCCTCTGAGCCAACATTAAGCATACCAACATTCACTACATAAGAGTAACAGAAAAAAAGAGGGAGAATAAGAAATTGAAAACACATTTGAAGAAATAATAATGGAAAAGATCTCTAGACTTACAAGCCCAGGAAGCACAAGAGTCTCAAATAAAATGAACCCAAAGAGGCCCACACCAGAACACATCATAATTAACATGCCAAAGTTTAAAGATAAAGAGGGAATCTTAAAAGCAGCAAGAGAAAAGCAGTTAGTTACCTACAAGGGAGCTCCAATAAGACTGTCAGCTGATTTCTCAACAGAAACTTTGCAAGCCAAAAGAGATTTACAGGAAATATTTAAAGTGATGAAAAGCAAGGACTTACAACTAATATTACTTTATCCAGCAAAGCTAACGTTTAGAATTAAAGAACAGATAAAGCGTTTCCCAGATAAGAAAAAAACAAAGGAATGCATTACCACTAAACCAATATTTCAATAAATGTTAAAGGGATTTTTTTTAAATAGATAAGAAAAAATATTAAAAATATAAATAGTAAAAGGACAATAACTACATATATGGCCACGATTAGTTTAAATGTAAATGGCTCAAATGCTCCAATCAAAAGACATAATGTGGCTAAACTGATTAAAAAAGAAAACACTTACATACCCTCCCTACAAGATACTCACTTCAGATTTAAAAGATATGCATAGACTGAAAGTAAAGGGATAGAAAATGTATTTCATAAAAATAAAAATGGAAAAAAGTTGAGGTAGCAATAGTAATACCAGACAAAACAGACATTAAAATAGGCTATAGAAGAGATGAAGAAGGACTCAATAATCCTCCTTCTAGATATTTATTCAAGTAACCCAAAACACTACTTTGAAGGGACACGTGCATTTATATGTTCATTGAAACATTATTTATAATGGCTGAGATGTGAAAGTAACCTAGTGTCCGTCAATGAATGAATGAAAAAAGAAGAGGTGGTACATATATACAATAAAATGTTGTTCAGCTGAAAAAAAAATTTAAAAGAATGAAATCTTGCTATCTGCAACAACATGGATGCAAATGGAATAAGTCAGATAGAGAAAGACAAATGTCACACAATTTCTCTTATAGGTGGAATCTAGAAAGCAAGACAAACAAACTACAGAAAGAAGCCTATAAAGATGAAGAGCATTTTAATGGTTGCTGGATTGGGGGCAGGAGGATGAGTGAAGGTGGGAGGTGATTAAAAAGTACAAATTGGCAGTTATAAAATAGTCATGAGAATGTGGAATATAACATGGAGAATACAGTCAGTAGCTTTATAATAATTATGTACAGTGTCAAATGGGTACTAGATTTATCAGGGTGATCACTTAATAAGTTAGATAAATGTCTAATCACTGTGCTGTATATTAGCTATAACTGAAAAAAATTTCAAATTAAAAAATTACCATAGCTTTTATAATTCATTCCTTTTATAACAAATATTTACGGATGATCTATAATATAATTGACTTCCAGATTCAGAGAATACAGCTATCAGCAAGGCAACCTGCTCTCACGCAGCTTACAAGCAATTTTTGTGAGAAAGAAAATACATTTTTAACCCTTTTCCCATTGGCCCTGACATAACTCTTAAATTACAGTCTTAACTTTACCCCTGAAGTTTGCCATGAAATAAATTGCTTTTATTATTATTTTCATATCATTCTAGTATATTGATATTCTTTGAATACAAATGACATCATTCTATTCATAGCATTCTGTTTTTAATAGTTTGATTGCTAAAAATGTCAAATCCTAGAAAATGTAGAATTTCTACACAGATTGTGCTTTTTTTCTGTAAATGGGAAAAGAGTTAAAAAATGATTTTGGATTGAACTGATGGAAGAATATGTGGGGGAAAGAAAAATTATCAAGTAGTTGCTTTTAAATAGATAAAATTTAAATTGAGAACTAAAAGATGAGAAGGGAAATGCTTTGTGTGGAAATATGGTGAGAAATGTTCCAAGAGGAAGAGAAACCTAGTGCAAAAGTCCTTGACTTTAGGAATGAATTCTGCATGATTGAGAAAGAGAAGAAGATCATGAGAGAAAGAATAGAAACATCTGTCAGTAAAGAAATAGGAGTGGTTCATCTAGGGAGACCCTCAATAATGAGTTTGGATTTTACTCCAAGTGTGGTTAACAGGCATCAGAGTGAGATGCATGGTCTAATTTATATCTTTAAAAGTTTTTAGGAGTGCGGAGCACTAGGATTTAAAATGAGATATGCAAATGAAAATCCTTGACCTCATTGTCTAATGAAAGAGAGAACTTTATACTCACCCCTACTGTAAGGAGATATAACACCAGTGTGACTGATTTATTAGTATTGGAAATAAGTCATTTGAAGAAAGAGACCAGAGATGTATGACTGTATATTTGCCAAAGAAAGGGGTTTGGATGAGGAGAATGAAAGGGAATGACTTGGGACACCTTCCCTGAGGACCAACGATAAAAGGAGTTGAGCAGGTCAGCAATACAGAAAGAATAGTTCAGAGAGAAGCCCTAAGATACTAACAAACATACGGCCTTTAAGTCAGAGAAGAAGGCCTGTCTATCTGAATAGAGAGCCAGATATAAGAGGCAGTTAAAGGGGAGCCCCTAGGACCTGGTGGCCAAATTAAACATTTGGCCTCAAGCTTAAAAGCAATGGGAAGCCAATAGTGGCTGAATACTCTCTGAAATATGAAGAGACTTGTATTTTTAAGCTCACTGACTACAGTGCAAAGACTAGACTATAGACAACTGGGGATGTGAAGATGTGAGTCAATGAATAACAGTATCAGCATTACTGTAATCTTAAACTCTTGGAAAAAAATGGATGGTTGATTGTCCCTCAAATCAATAGGTTAGGCATATAGAATCACCTGAAATTTGATAATATTTTCAGTTTATATAAAGTTCAATTGATTTAACATATTAATAAATCAGCAAATATGTCATTTATTATTTGCAGAGTTTTGTGCTAGATGTTTTACATAAATTTTTATTTAATCTCTTAACCAAACTGAATTTAAAAATATTTCATTTTATAGATAAGAGGCTTGGAGGTACTAAATAGTTGTGTGGTGAGTAGCCCTTCTACTTGTAAATTTGGGTGCACCATAAACTATCCATTTAGTAAAGTTCTGGTCATTTTTATAACTGCATTTGTATAAATGAAAAACGCTAACATTTATGAATTGGTTCAAAAAAAAATGTACTCCTTAGTATGTAGTGATATGATTCAAACACTTTTCTTTCAAATGCAAGAAATGACTCAGCCTGTCTAAAAAAGGAAAGCTTTCACAAAGCTTTTACAAAACAAAAATCATAATTATCCCCAGGTAGATAGGTTATAATGCTTGCAGCTTCATTTTAAGCAGTCGTCTCTTTTTTTGTGTGACTTGCTGAATACCATTAACTTCATGTGCTTTTTCCACAACCTAAAAACATTCAAGGATAAATTTTCTAAATGTGATCACATACACAAGTTTCTGAAAATATGGATAATTAAAATATTTATTTAATATGTGTATTTTGGGATTTAAGTTATATGCAGCTTTATATTTCAATTGGCTAAATGTAAACTCACTATGATTTTTATTAAATCTATACTGTTACTATCCTGTGTAAAAATTAAGTCAATGATATTTATAATAATGTATAGGCAAACAATAAAAATCAAGAATTAGGCTGCTAAGTTCTTTATTGTATTTTCAACAAAATGTACTATTGCAATAAATAGACAGAAACACACCCGTTGGGAAATATCAATAATTGATTATTTTTGGTTTTTATGTTTTAAACAAATATTTTACCTTGGAATGTTGCTGGATGATTTTGAGGAGGACACTCAGCTGGTAAATTTGTTTCTGGGTGAGAAGCATTCATTTGCACATCTGTAACTCAAGAAGAGGTAAACATTTATCTGCTTCAATAAAATGTATGTTAGGAAGAAAAATATAATGTCTATAGATAAGTTTCATTTGTATGGTCTTGTGCTATATTGAAAAAAGTGAATTCTTCACTTAACAAAAGCTATGCCAGTTATCAGAGTTATTTTGTAGTAGAACCCTGTTTCAAACAAATTTCCTTTTAGATATCATAAGAGGGTTGAGTTACTTGGGTTGATTGAATTTCTAATTCTCAAATATGCCTGATGAGTGTTCACTTCCATACTTTGATTTTGTCAGTATTAGAAAAAATATCGTTCTGAAACAACTATAGACTGTGAAGAAAAAGATAAATAAAACTAAGTAGATGTGAGTATGTAATAGGATTATAGATGATTTTAAAGATACCTATAATCATCGCTATAGGAATTTTTTAAATGTTTAAAATTATGTATTTATTTCTGTATTTAAATAGATTTTATGCTTACTCTAGAACTATTCTAATATGATTGAACCATAGGAAATTCTGATATTTGATTTTGACCTATACAAATCATGACTAACTTAACTACAATAAACTAACACATTAAACACTGTTATCTGCTAATCATCATGCCTAGAATAATCTTTATATACATACAAATGGTTCAACTCTAGATCTTCATATTTGTGTTTCTCTAGTCATTTATTTAGCAGCCAGAAAATAAATATTTACTGAGGGTCTCCCATGTCACTTATGAGTTAGGCTCTGGGGCTACACTGGCTCTGCCTTTATGGAACTTCTAATCTAGTGGACACTACACTTATATCATGTCCTCCTCTACTTTCTTATGACTTACTAATTGTAGACCCAAAAAATGTTTTTTGAATTATGAGGACATAACATTAATATAGAAGAAAAACTTGGTCAAACTTTCCATGTGATACTTTTCCTGTATGCTTCTCTTTCATGAACCTTCAAAGATCACTCAATACATGTGGTTTTGACAGGAAGACTGAACTGTGGGTCCCCTTTCTTCTCCATTCAATTAGCTTCATACTAATGTCAGCAGAATAGAGTACCTGGAGGCTTCAAATTCAAGATACAGAGAGTCTTCTACTTTCATGTTGGCTTTCCTCTGAACAGACACTGCAAGATACCCTGAATTATCACAGATCTCTGAAGTAACACAAGCTATTCCATCCCAACCATTCCTTCTGTTTCTCCACTTTAGTTGAATGGCCTAGTTCCTAGATCTCTAGTTCTCAAGGCTCTGCCACAACCTCTGCCCCCAACTTGTGTTGGTGATCACATGATCACACTCAACAGATCTCAAGAGAACACACTTTAAGCCTGACTTAAAGACCTACCCTTGAGGAGTGATGTCAGGAATATGGCGTAGTGATAGACATTCCTAGATCTCTCCCTTTAAAACAACACACTAAGCTAAATATCTAAAACTCAACGACAGCAACAAAAACATTCAAACTGCATATCAGCATATCAGAGCATGGGATCTGCACATAAGAGCTACTACAGGTCAGAACCCTGGGTGTCGGGCAGTGGACTGGGGGAAACAAAGAAGCTGCCTCTCACAGCCAGAGCTCCCTGTATGAGGATGAGGGAGTTAAGAAGGTGCAGTGAATTTCCTGAAGAGCCCTGCTTAGGAAAGCTGGGAGCCTAACACAGCTGGTGGGAATGCCCAGTCATTTGGGCAGAAAGCAGAGAATGAAAATGGCAGCGATATGGGAATGGCAGAGAAACAATAGTTGATTTTTACCAGTCGTGGTTGCAAAGCCAAAGCTGAGGCACACTTCACATCCCCCAACCCAAAGTGCCGCTCCCCCATACCATCTAAAACTGAACACTGTGGAGCCCCAGGGGAAGTTGAGCAAATGCTACCAAAATTGTCACTAACACTGACAGGGACTGAGACTGAAAGTAGCGAGTGTGATTAAACATCTTTTTTTTTTTTTTAAGTCATTATTAAGGCTTTATATAAGCAGGTATCCAAGAAGCTTAGATGCCACCTACTGAAAACCTAAATAAAAATGTCTCCTTTACAATAGGCTAGAGAGACCTTTATACAATAAATCTTTCTGGAAAATAAAGAAAAAAGCAGAATGTACTTCCATTAATGCCAAGGCAGAGAATTAGTCTATTAAATACCATGAACAACCAAAGTGACAAGGCATCTCAAGAAGGAAAAGAAAAATCTCCAGAAAATAAGCTTACAGACATAAAAGTATGTGACTTAAATGACAGAGACTTCAGATGGTACTTCTGAAAAAACTTGGAGAGATCCCAAACAATTTGTATCAACAATTTTAGGAATTGAAAAAAAAAAACTAGATAAGCAGAATCAGTTATTTAGCAAGGAGATTGAAACCTTCAAAAAAAGCTGACTAAACTTTCTGGAGATAAAGAACATACTGCAAGAATTGAAAAATGAAATAGCAAGCTTGGGAAATAGAGTCAATCAAATGGAAGAAGGAATCAGTGATATCATAGACAGAAATGTAGAGTTAAATAATAAGGAAGAAGAAGGAAATTGAAGAATGGAAAAAAAAATGAAAGAGAAATACAAGAAGTAGCTGATACCATCAGAGAGGAAACATAAAAATAATGGCCATTGTCAAAGGGGAGGAAAAAGAGCAGGGACTAGAAAACATTTGCAGACAAATAGTTGATGAGAATTTCCCAAATCTAAGAAATAAGCTATAGCTTGGAATTTAAGAAGTCAACAGAACACTCAATTATCTCAACTCAAAAAAGGCCTTCACCAAGACACATTGTATCAAAGTTATCAAAAATTAATGACAAAAAAACAGAATATTAGGGCAGCCAGTGAAAAGAAGATGGTAACCTATAAAGGAACACCCTTTAGATTGTAATTAGACTTCTCAACACAAATCTTACAAGCCAAAAAGTAATCAAATATTCAAACTATTAAATGAAATTAACTACCAGCTGACAATAATGTATCTAGCTCTCTTTTAGATATGAAAGAGAAATAAAGACCTTTCTAGACATATAAAAATTGAGGGAATTATCTACTATGAGGCCTGCCTTACAGGAAATACTAAAAGAGGTCAGCTCCCTCATAACAAAATAACAAGAACAACAACAACAACAAATACATAATTAGGAGTAAGGTGACTAAAGGCTGATAGAAGCAGAGGAGTACAACTCTTACTATAACCTAAAACAATAAAAAGAGATCTGCTATAGCAAGAGAGTAATAATGGTTCAGCATACATAGGGATAAATAGAAACAAAGGGGAATGGAGATAAGGCACATGAAGAAATAAAGGTTTGTGTATACACACACACACACACATCAAAGATTCATAACTGAAGTATATAAAATAAAACAAGAAGAATCAGAGGGAAATAAAACCCAAATAAAATTTTAAAAAGAAATAAAACAGACACACGAGGACAAGAAAGCAATAGAAAAACTGAGCTACCAGAAAGCAAAAGATAAAATGGCTATAAGAATAACTCATATTTCAATAATCACCTTAAATATAAATAAATAAAAATAAAAAGGCAGAGAGTTGCAGAATGGATAAGAAAAAAACAAAACTAACCATATGCTAGCTACAGGAGACACATCTTAGTTTCAAAGACAAATGTAGACTCAAACTGAAAGGGTAGAAAATGATATTCCAAGCAAATGGCATTCAAAGAAAAGCAGGAGTCATGGTACTAATATCAGATGAAATCAAATTCAAAATAAAAAAGGCAAAGAGAGATACCAAGGAGTAATTCATAATGACAAAGGAAATCATGCAACAAAAAGACATAGCACTGTTTAATATCTATGCTCCCAATCAGGGAGCCCCGAAATATATAAGGCAATTAATAAAAGAACTAGAGGGAGAAACAGACCAAAATGCTATTCAAGTGGGGACCTAAGTATCCCACTGTCAGATATGGAAAGATCGTCTAAACAGAAAATCAATGAAAAAATAACATCTTTATATGACACAAAACATTTGAGACAAGGCAAAAATGGTCATAAGAGGAAAGTTCATATCATTACAGGCCTATCTCCAAAAACAAAAATGAGCCTAAATAACCTAACACTTCATCTTTAAAAAACTAGAAAAAGAAGAACAAATAAAGCCTAGCAGCAGAAGGAAAGAAATAATCAAAATCATCAAATATAAATGAAATTGAAAACAAACAAATAAAAACAATAGAAAAAAATAAATGCAACAAAGACGTTCTTTGAGAAGGTTAATAAAAATGACAAACCCATGGCTAAACTCTCTAGGGAAAAAAGAGAAAAGACACAAGTAAACAAAATCTGGAAAGAAAGAGGGCAAATTAAGACACACTGCAGAAATACAAAGGATCATACAAGAATACTATGAAAAAGTATATAACACCAAATTTAGTAACCTAGAAAAAATAAACCAGTACTTAGAAAAATACAACCTTCCTAGAATGAATCAAGAAGATCTGGAAAATCTAAATAGACTGATCAGCAGAATGAAAATTGAAACAATGATCTAAAACTAATCAAAAAGTAAAAGGCTGGGATCCAATGACTTCACTAGTGAATTCTACCAAACATTCAATGAAGATTTAATACCTATTCTCAAACTCTTCCAACAAACCAAAGAGAAGGCAATACTTCTCATCTCATTTTATGAGGCCAATATTACCCTGATACCAAAATCTGGTAAAGATAACAGAATAAAAGAAAACTACAGACCAATATCTCTCATGAACACAGATGCAAAAATCTTAAATAAGATACCAGTGAACCAAATATAGCAACATATTAAGAAGATTATACACCATGATCAAGTGGGCTTCATTCCAAAGATACAGGGATGGTTGAACATATGCAAATCGATTAATGTGATACACCACACAAATTAAATATAAGAATCATGAGATCATATCAATAGATGCAGAAAAAGCCTTAAACAAGGTACAGAATGCATTTATGATCAAAACACTTAAAATCAGTATAGAAATAAAGTATCTTAATAGAATAAAATCCATATTTGACAAACCCTCAGCCAACATTATACTTAATAGTGAAAAATTAAAAACCTACCCTCTCTGATCAAGAATAGGGGAAGGCTGTCCACTATCACCACTGTCATTCAATATAACATTGGAGGTCCTAGTGAGTACAATCAGGGAAGAGAATGATATAAAAGGCATCCAAATAGGAAATGAAAAAGTCAAACTGTCGTTATTTGTGGATGACATGATTCTCGTTGCGGAAAATTCTACAGACTCCACAAGAACACAACTAGAAACTACAAGAAAATATAGTTAACTTTCTTGATGTAAAATCAATATTCAAAAATACATAGTGTTCCCATAGTCTAATAATGAAGTGTCAGAAAAAGATGCGAAAAAAATAATTCTCTTTGCAATTGAAACAGAAAGAATAAAATACCTAGGCATAAATCTAACAAAACATGTGAAGGACCTAGATAATAAAAGCTATAAGACTCTATTAAAAGAAATCGAAGAAGATACAAAGAAATGGAAAGATGGTCCATGTTCTTGGATTGAAAAAATCAATATAGTTAAAATGACCTTATTACCTAAAGCATTATACAGATTTAATGCAATTCCCATCAAAATCCTGTCAGCAGTATTTAAAGAAATAGAACAAAAAGTCATCAGATTTGTATGGAAACACAAAAGAACTCGAATAGCAAAAGCTATCATGAGAAAAAAAGTAGGAGGCTGGAGGCAGCACTCTGCCTTACTTCAAATTATACTACAAAGTGACAATAATCAAAATGTCATGCTATCGGCAGAAAAGCACATACAGACCAGTTGAACAAAACTGAGAGCCCAGAAGTAAACCCATATTTATATGGGCAAATTATTTTTACAAAAGAGCCAAAAGCATACAGTGGAGAAAGGAAAGCTTCTTCAATAAATGCTATTGGGAAAATTGAAAAGCCACTTGCAAAAGAATGAAACTAGACTGTTGTCTATCACCACACATCAAAATGAACTCAAAATGGATTAAAGACCTGAATATAAGACCTGAAACAGTAAAATAAATAGAAGAAAACATTGGCACTCAACTCAAGGATGTTGGACTTAAAGAGGATTTTATGAATTTGACCTCAAAGGCAAGGGAAGTAAAAGCAAAAATACATGAATAGGAATACCTCTGACTAAAAAGCTTCTGCTTAGCAAAAAAAAAAAAAAAAAAAAAACCAAAAAACCAAAAACAAAAAAACATCAACAGGTAAAGAGACAACCATCTGAATGGGAAAATATATTTACAAGCACAGCCTTGATAAGGGCCTAATATCCAATGTATACAAAGAAGTCATACTACTCAACAACAACAGCAAAACAAATGATCCAATCAAAAAATGAGCAGAGGACCTGAAGTGACACTTCTCCCTAGAGGACATACAAATGGTCAACAAATATATGAAAAGATGCTCATCATCGCTAGCTTTTAGGAAAATGCAAATCAAAACCAAAATGAGATACCTGCTTACACCTGTCAGAATAGTTATAATCAATAGGACAAGCAATAACAAGTGTTGAAGAGGATGTGGAGAAAATTGACCCCTCATACACTCACGTTGGATTGCAAATTGGTACAGACATGAAAAACAATATAGAGGTTCCTCAGAAATCTAAGAATTGATCTCTCATATGATCCAGCAATCTCTCTACTGGGTATTTACCCAAAAGTGTTGGAAACTCATATCCAAAAAGATATTTGCACACTGATGTTCATAGCAGCATTATTCACAGTGGCCAGGACATGGAAGCAACCAAAGTGTCCTATGATAGATGATTGGCTAAAGAAGCTGTGTTACATATACAATGGAATATTACTCAGCCATAAGAAGAGATGAAATACTGTCATTTGTGACTACATGGATGGACCTTGAGATAATCATGCTAAGTGTAATAAGCCAGACAGGAAAAGTTGAAAATCACATGATATCACTTATATGTGGGATATAAACCTAAAAGCGACAAATGAACGGGACAAACAGATAGGACAATCAATGAACAAGACAAATAAACTCATAGACATGGACAATAGACTAGTGGTTACCAGCAGGTGGAGGCAGGGGAGGAGGTAGATGGGGTATAGGGCTCAAATCTGTGGTGACAGAAAGAAATCTAACAATGGGAGTTAAGTACACAGTGTATATGCCTTACGATATATATGCCTTACTGTTACATGTATAGCTGAAACCTTTGGATTTCCTTAACCAATGTGACCATAGAATAAATAAATAATTTTTTTTTAAAAAGAGAGATACTTACCCTTAAATGATATGTCACATTTTGTCATTTCTGAGCAGATACCATTGTTTCAACAATAGTAAAAATACACACATGCCATAACATGACAGATTCAAGAAATCAGGAGCTCATAACCTCTGGGGGTTTGGTTCTAGAGCAATAATTCTGGTTTTATGAATTTTGAGAAAAATTCACACAAAGAGAAAATATATGAATGGGCTATTGTTTGAGAAGATCAAGGAACGTATAAATTATGGATGGATTTCTGCATTTGTAATATACAAGTTAAAATAACTAAAAAAATAATAAGATTATCACATTTTCTTAAAAATATTTTATTGTTACTTCTTTATGTATTTTCATAGATACATACATTTTATTCCTATGTTTGCACACATATACAAACACACACAAATATGTGTATGAAGTTGAAGAGTTAAAAAGTGATTATGACCACAGCCAAATGAAACATTAAGTGGTTTGAAGCATCCTAAAGTTTGTAGCAAACAAAATAGCTTAATATTACATAAATTTATATTTAAAAACTGAGTTTTATAAATAAAATTAAGTCAATAAAGTAATAATTAAGAGAAGATAATGAACTTCATTAGGGAAAAGTGATTGCTGGTCCTGAGAGTATCTTAAAAATCTAGGGAGACTGAGGAAATTAAACATCATTTTCTATATATTGACAAAGATAAAAGGGAGAATAACATTTCATAAAAACAGATTTTTTATAGTACTTTTCTTTTTAAAGACTTAATTTTTTAAGAGCAGTTAGGTTTAAAACAAAATTGAGAGAGAAGTACAGATTTCCCATTTCCTCCTTGTTCATACATATGCATCGCCTCCCGCATCATTAACATCACCTAAGAGAATGGTACAATTTTTCCAAGGATGTACCTATATTGACATATAATTAACCAAAGTCTCTAGTTTACTTTAGAAATCACTCTTGGTGTTGTACACTTTATGGGTATTGACAAAAGTATAATGACTTGTAGCCATTATTATAATATTATACAAAGTATTTTAACTGGCCTAAAAAATCTTCTGTGGTCTGCCAATTCATCCTTTCTGCCACACCTGCCCTTGGTAAGACCGATCTTTTTATTGTCTTCATAGTTTTATCTTTCCAAGAATGGCATATATTTGGAATAATACAGTATATAATCTTTTCAAATTGGCTTCTTTCACTTAGTAATATGCATTTAAGTTTCCTCCAAGTCTTTTCATGGCTCGATAGCTCATTTCTTGTTTATCACTGAACAATATTCTATTGTCTAAATGTATCACAGTATATTTATCCATTCACCTACTGAAGAACATCTTGTTTGCTTCTAAGTTTGAATAATTATGAATAAAGCCATTACAAACCTCCAGGAGCAGGTTTTGTATGGATTTGTTTTCAATTCCTTTGGGTAAATATTAAGAAGTGTGATAGCTTGATTGCAGGGTAAGAACATGTTTTGTTCTTCTTCCAAAAGAGGAAGAAGTCTTCCAAGTGTCCTCCAAAGTGGCTGTTCTATTCTGCATTATCACCATCAGTGTATTCAAGAGTTTCTGTTGTTCCACATTCTCACTAGCATTCGGCTTTGTTAGTGTTCTGGATTTTGGCCATTCTACTAAGTGTATAGTGATATCTCGTTGTTTTTATTTGTAGTTGCCTGGTGACATGGGATGTGGAGCATCTTTTCATATTTATTTCCCATGTGTATAACTTCTTTGGTGAGGTGTCCTTTAAGTTCTTTGATGGCCTATTTTAATAGGGATTTTTTGTTTTCTTGTTGAGTTTAAGAGTTCTTTATAAATTTTGGTGTGTCTTTTGCAAATATTTCCTTTAAGACTGTGGCATATTTTCTGATTCTTTTGATATTATCTTTCACAGAGCCAAAGTTTTTAATTTTAATGAAGTACAACTTATCAATTATTTTCTTCATAGATTCCATTTAAAAAGGCATCACCATACCTACAATCATATAGATTTTCTCCTATGTCATCTATAGGTGTTTTATAACATTTTACACTTTGGTCTGTAATGCATTTTGGCTTAATCTTTGTGAAGTGTATAAAGTCAGTGTCTAGACTTATTTTTTGTATGTGGATATCCAGTAATAGCACTGTTTATTGAAAAGACTATGTTTGCTCCATTGTATTGTCTTTGTTCCTTTGACTATATTTCTGACCTCTAATTATGGGCTC
Source organism: Cynopterus sphinx (assembly GCA_030015415.1). Taxonomy (NCBI): domain Eukaryota; kingdom Metazoa; phylum Chordata; class Mammalia; order Chiroptera; family Pteropodidae; genus Cynopterus; species Cynopterus sphinx. The sequence goes on from CM057381.1 coordinate 96,500,120, forward strand.
TTTATTCTGTTCCACTGATATATTTGTCTGTTGTTTTTACCATGGGAGAAGGCCCTGATCCCTGTTCTGTGCGTTAGTACATGTGTTTAGCTAGAACACCTACTTTCAGGGGTTATAGTTGCTATAACACTATGACAATTCAATAGAAATTTTATGTTGCTGATTTCTACAGGAAACAAATAATAAAACATTGCATTCAGTACTTCTGCATTCCAGAGCCTTTATCCCATCCTAGTTTTTCCCACTACTTTTTCTATCTTTCCACGTTAACCAACTCCTACATTCCTGTTAATTAAAATTAACACAGATGACAAACACTGTTACCTGCTTGATTTATCTGGCATCTACACCCTAATATGAATCAGTCCTGCCCCTTCTTAGGACCTCTCCAGTCTTGGTTGACCTTTACTCACTCTTCCTACCATGTCACCTTAAGTGGTAAGTAAAAACCAATTAATCATTCCATATTATTAACTAAATTCTTTTGTTCCTAAGAAACCACTTCCAAGTACTAGAACAAAATGGGAGAGGCAAAAAATTAACAAAATTAAATATAATATTACAAGTACTCAAAGTCCTACAAATATAATGATGCTATCTATAATAAAGAGTTATGGGGACACTAGGTTAGATGGTGGTGGTGGTGGTGGTGGTGTGTGTGTGGGGGGAAGGTTGTCAAAAAAGACAGATCTGAGAGCTGAAGGAAGTTTGAAATCAACCAGGCTATACAGGTGTGGGAGTGGGGTTGGGTGGGATGAGACACTATGGATGGAAGTAACTGTCCATAGGTAGAAGTTCTGAGGCTGGAGGGAACTTTCTCTTTCAAGGGACTATTAGGTCTGTGGGTTATAAAGCAAAAAAGGGAAAGATCATTAGCCATGAGGATGGAGAGGTGCACAGGAGACAGTGCTTACAAGTTTAATGTCTCTCCAGCTACATTCTCAGCTCTCAAAGGCCAGAGGAGGGCCTGTGTTGTCCAGAACAAGGCACTTTATTGGTGCTTGTTGATTCAACAATATATACGCAGTATCACTTCATTTCTCTCAGGCAGAAAAACAAAAGGCTCCTGTACAGAAGTGAAGGCTGCTTAATCTCTAGTTATTTCATATGCCACTTTTCTATCCAACTGCAGAAATCCAATCATTTCAAAAATCCCTTCCTTGTGTCTGGTCAGTGTCCAAAGTCCTACAAGTGTCATACTCATCAGAGTGGTATTAAGAAAAACTTCTGCTGTTAACAAAAGTTCAAGGGAGAAAGAGAGGACCCCAAATCACCCGACACTTCACACTAAGCAAGCGACAGTGTAGAGTACTAACCACGTACCTAACATCGCTAAACTAGGAGAAACTAGGCTTCCTCTCTGTTCCTGGAACTGGGCAGTGACCATGCCAGGACTTCTGGGAATAAGTGTATAAATAAAACCACATGAGAACCAGAGAGGAAGCCCGGAGAAGTGGGGACTTTGTCAAATACAATACTCCAAATCTTGTAATTCTGTAACAGGTACACAGTTTAAGAGATGAGGTAAGGAAGGAACGTATATGAAAACCTGGCATGGAGTCCCCCATATGTTAAACAGCAGAGACAGGATTAAGGACAGGCGGGCAGACTCCTGAGATAACGGTCTTTGTCTCTGCGCTACAAACCGCCTCTACTTTCCCAATTCTTCCTGTGCTCCAGCGGGCCCAGCACAGTTTTGGGCTTCGGCCATCTTCTTAATTAATATTTATTGTTACATGACAGCCAGCAGGTCTCTTACTCGGCCCTCTAACACGCCCAGTATGCCGGCGGACACTTCTGAGTCCAGGCTCCTTCCCGGAGTCGAGGCTGCTGTCCGCGCTGGGAAGAGATGTTCACAGGTAAGCCACGCCTGGGAGGCGGTTGTGATCAGCCAAGAAACACCCTGTCATTGGCAGGGGTCCTGGTGGCCTGGGGTACCGACCTGCCAGCTGAGGCCCCTCGCTGAGTCGCTGCTCCACTTCTGGGTTTTCTCCCACGGGTGATGGGGGTCCAACTGCACCCGCGACGCAAACACAACGTCCCGCCCTCGCGCCCCTCCCCCACCGCCTCCCCAGCTCCTGGGTCCCGGCCCTTCCAAGGCTGCTAGGACCTAAGGGGGACCAGATCGCAGATCCCGGCGCCGGGCCTGTGCTCTCTTTCCTCAGGGCTCCGCGTGGCTGCACGGAGGCAGGAGAGCGACAGGTCAGAAGGCTCGCCAAGGGCGGCGCGGGGTGTCTCCCTCGCCCGCGGTCCTGCTCTCTGCGGAGACTCCAAAACCGTTGGTTGTGCGGTTAAGGGACGGGGACGTCAACACCAGGTGGAACTTGAAAGTCACTAAGGCGCGTGTGGTCGCCTCTGGGGTTGGTTGGTGGTCCCTAGCTCTGGGGAACTTCATCATTGCTGTGGCTTGCAAAGCGGGAAAGCAGTAGTTGTTCTGAGTACAAACTAGGAGAGGTTGAGCTTGTTTTTCTTCAAGGTCTCTCTTGCCTCTTGCTCCTGCTCTCTCCTTTCTTCCTCTCTCCTATCCTGTCCTCTTTTCTTCTTCCCTTCCGTCCATCAAATGAAGTTTTAACTTAGAGACAAAGCGACCAAGTGTGTAGAATATTTACTCTTCTATACCTGTTAAATTGAATTGTTCATTGATTTTTTTAAAGTTTTATTTACAAAATTAACACAGAATTTCCAAACAATGAAGCCTAAAAAGGAGAACAAATGTGAATCATTCTCTTCCCTCCCCATCAGTCTCCCCTGTTAACCACATTAATAGATATTTGAAGATTTGACTAAGAGAGGTAGAAAGACAAGAGAATTAGTAAGAGGGTTGAAAGAGAGGAGAATAGAGAAAGAAACGTAGAGAAAATAAAACAGAGGGAAGAAAACCAAGCCATTTTGGTTTGAATTGCTTCTTATCACTATCATCTGTGTGACCTTGTGAAAGTTACCTGATGATCTTTGTGCATTGTATTTAATCCGTAAAGTGAGAGTGGAAATAGTATCTGCATCATTGGATTTTTATGAAGTTATAGGAAGATAAAATATGTAAAGGTTTTATAATGATGTATGCCACAGTGTAAGCATTCAGTAAATGTTATTATACTGTAAAAAGTTTAGAAGTAATAGAAGTAAAATCAATGAATCACTGAAACAGTAATAATAAAAGCTTATTTTGTAGTCACCAGAAAGACAGTTTGCAAACTGGGAGCACTATACCAGAGCATGGAATGAGGTTCAGGAGTATGTTGTTAATAAGCAGCTTATATAGGGAGACATCTGTGACTGTTTATTCTTTATATCGATTGATTATAATATTAGAATTTTCAGTGATTACCTCATATCAGCCTTTGGAAATAGTTCAAGTTTTGCTTATGATTTCCAGAGGCATAAACAAAAAATGATCCAGGTCAAGTTAGTCTTTCAAAATAAACTAAATTAAGTTAGATTTGTATGACTAAACTGGTTTTGTCTACTCTGGGAATTTTCAAGGCTGGTCTCCATTTGTTTTTATTTATTGTTTGTTTTTTATTTTAATTTTAACCACACAAGTATGTATATAATTCTACATAATATTTTTATGTAAATATGATCATTTCATACAAACGGTTTTCTGATGATGCGTCTTAGAAATCTCGACGCCTTTAATACAGAACTGTATTATTGATCTAATAATCTAGATATGTTTGTTTTTAGTTTTTCACTATTATAAATTATGCTGTAGTCATCATTCTTTCACATATTTTTCTATACAAACTACAGAAAAAAACAGTGTTGTATTCTTTAAATAAAGTATGAAAGTGCTTGTTTTCTACATCTGTCCAATTTTATCATGTCCATTCTAAATGTTTGCTATGTTGATTGGAGAGGATTATCTTATTCTTGTTTTGTTTGTAATTAATAATTATTAATAGTTTGAGTACTTTTAAATGTGATTACTGATCATTTACCATTTTTTTCTGTGACTTGTCTGATATTTAATGCCCATTTTTCTGTGGGATTTGCATTTTTTTCCACCTTGCTGATTTGTTAGTGTACTTTCTCATATTGTGGAGTTGAATCCCTGATGTGTTAAGTAAGGTACAATTCTTTTGCCCAGTGGGTCTCTAGATTTTAACTTAAAGTGGTTTTCAGGATACATAAATTTTAATTTTTATCACTTTTTACTGTGTTTTTCACTTTTGACTTTTGGGCTTTGCACCTCATTTTAAAAATCCTACTGTAACATTCATTATGATTTCTTTCTTGACACGTGTTTATCTCCTAATTACCTAGGGATAGAAATTTCTAGTTACATTTTTATTATTTATAATTCTACTGTGGTCCAAGAACATGTTTCAATAATTTGAAATATTTTGAGACTGGCCCTATGGCCCTTCGGTGTACAGCCAATTTTCGTACGTATTTTACACTTACTTGAAAAATAGGTATAGTTTTAAACTGGATACGGTGCTTTTTAAAAAGTGGCTCAATTTGTTAATAGTGCAGTTATTTTTTCTTGTTCTGTCACATATTCAGAGGACTATTAAAATCTCAACTGTAATTATGAATTTATTTCTTTTTACTTTGATTTTTTCCCCACATGTTTTGAGGTTATGTGATTAGGCTAAAGGTAAAAGTTGTACCTTGCTGGTGAATTGATCCTTTATTTTTATCCAAGTGTTTTTCTTTCTTTCTAGTAATGCTTTCCCTAATAATGTTTGTTTTGTCTGAAATTAATGCTTAATTTATATACACATATATGCTCATATATATGTATACACACATATATAGATATAGATATAGGTATAGGTATAGGTATAGGTATAGATATGCTCCCTTATCCAGCAACATATCAATAGGAGCAAGTTTTTTTGTGCTCATCTGTTCTGCATGGTAGACTATTTCTGATTCATTTTATGAGGTGATCATTTTTTATGAGCATAGATTTTAGTGGGAATCTTCTAGTTTTTTCTTCTTGATGAATGCTAAAATTTATCTTTGATCTTAACATCAGGTTTCTTCAACTTATGCTGCTATGACAAACTGGGTAGCTTAAACAACACATTTTTTTTCTTACAGTTCTGGAGGCTGGGAAGGTCAAGATCTAGGTGTCAGCAGATCTGGTTCCTGGTAAGGGCCCTCTTCCTGGCTTGCAGACTGCATGCAGCCTTTTCACTGTGTCCAGGCATGGCAGAGAAAACTAGCTCTTATCTCTCTTTTCTTACAGAGATTTTAATGTAATCATAATATTCCACTTTCATGACCACATCTAAATCTAAAAATCTTTCAAATACCCATCTCCAGATGCCATCACATTGGGGCTTAGGGCTTTGACATAAGAAATCTGGGGACACAAACATTCAATTCATAACATTATGAGGTAGTCACAGTAAATGCCCTAGGGCTCCAGTGCTTATTGAAGCTTCTGCCTGGTGTTTTGCTTCCTGACAACTGATATTCTGCTGCAGAAGGGGTAGGAAAACTGTATAGATCCAGTAGTTTCCAAAATAAAAGGTTATTTTTCAACCTCTGTTTCTCTAATGAATATTGTGTTTTTGAATCCTGATACTTTTGTTTGTTTGTTTTTACAGAAGAAATCTTCCATGCTTTGCTTAGTGTAAAGCAAAAATTGCCACATTTTCTCCATGAGGGTAGTAAATGAGGGTGGGTGAATAGCTTTATGATTTTAAGTTTTATTGCATTATTTATTTTAATTTCTAATTTTTGACTTTATCCTCCTCTGTATTTGACATCATCAGGTCCTCATCTTTCTGGGGGATCTGTGAAGGTAAATTGGATCTCCTTATTCTTATATACCTTCTTACGCACTTTAAGTTGTGATTTCCTCTGTTTCCTAAGTCATTTACCACATATACTATTGCTTTCCATTTGCTTAAATCTGCTGAAGTCTAACTACCTACTATGCATTTCTGTGTTTTTATTGTCCTTGGGTTTACTATAGCTCTTTGGTTTTTGGGGGGTTTTTATTGTTGTTGTTGTTGTCTGTTTGAATTATTTTCACTTTAATTTTATTATGGTCTATGGAGAAAAGTATCATCTTTAATTTTTTTTGAAAAGTTTAGGTATGATATAAACTGGGGGTCTGCAACTCCCGGGCCATGGACCAGTATGGGTCTGTGGCCAGACCTCACAGCAAGGAGGTGAATGGCGGTAGAGCGAGCGAAACTCCATCTGTATTTGCAGCTGTTCCCCAGTGCTAGCATCACCATCTCAGCTCCACCTCAGATCATCATACATTAGTCTCATAGGAGCATGGGTCCCTGACGTCAAAAAGGTTGGGGGCTGCTAGAAACTATTGGTTGCCTACACAAAACTCAGTATCTACTTTTAAATGATAAACTAGTGAGGTTCAAATTTTAGTGTATATCTGAATCACCTAGAAAGCTTGTGAAACTCAAGTTTCAGGGCCCCATTTCCAGGGTTTCTGATTTAGTAGGTCTAGATTAAGGCCTGAAAATTTGTTCCCATGTGATACTGCTGATGTTCCATGAGCTTCATTTTGAGAACTACTTGGTAATGAATCACTTTTGTTCAGGGCTTGTGAATAATGTGTTCATGGAAGGAGAGTCCTAACCAAAACTAATTTTCATTAGTAGACAATCATAGAGATACCAGTCCCTTTTACCTATGATCAGTGTATATGTGGGCATATTACCCAGATTTGGCCAAGGGAAAATCTTTTTGAGAACTTCTAGGAGATTCCTGCCTATTTTTGTATTTATATATGTATGTAATTTTTGATTTCCAGAGTAAGGGATAAGAGGGTTGCATATGGGAGGTTTTTACAAGTCAGGCCTGGAATTGACAGACATCACATTCTGTTTGTCAGAACTAAGTTTTATGGTAACACTTAACTGTAAAGGAAGCTGAATGATGCTGTCTTGTATCTGTCCAGAAAGAACTGAAAATGAATCTGCTATTAATTAAACAAGTAATTTTTATACCATTTCTAGGGATTTTCACTAAAGATTAAAAAAAAAAAAACTTGTCCCTCTTTAGCAACCACGTATTACAAGATATATGATAACTATTTATAATATCCTCAGTCTTGGTGTTTTTACAAAAATATCTTCAGGAATTTGTAATAAGAGCCACTATAAAAGAGCCAAATATCATTTTCAATGCCATGTGTCTCAGGTTCAACTGAGAAAGAGAAAAATGGATATTTTTAAGCAAAGATGCATAGAATCAGTCCTAATAGGATTTTCCAAGCATGTATTGCAACAGAAAAATATAGAACACATGGGGAGAGTATTAATTCAGAAAGTAGAGACTTGTAATGGCTTTTCTATGGGTATACTTCAAGAGTGCAAGTACTTATGTATGGCAGCAGTACAGGAGGAAATAAGAAAGGAAGTTGAAATACTTCTCATCTTGAGACCAAGACAATGAATTGTTCACTATCATTTGTATTCATTCTTCCTTGGTATAGAATTGTTGCTGAAAACTGGATATCTAGGACTATAATCTATTGCATTTAGGATGAGGCCATGTGGCTGAATTTTATTCAACAGATGAGAGATGAAACAAATATGTTATCCTAAAGCCAAGGATTTTGACAAGTAAATGAGCTTTCACCATGCTGTTTCCCTCCCTTGATGAAGAAGATGATGATACTTCAGATATGGCAGAGATACCAAACAGAAGGATCTTGTAGCCCTGGAACCATGTGGATAATAGCTGCCTACAAACCAGAAACCCCACCCCGATAGTCATTTAATGGAGAATTAAAATTCTATTGCAAAAAGCTTTTCAAATTTTTTTACATTAGCTATCATTATACAAAGTAACAATCTTGGATAAGTTGGGCAGAAGCCACTCTTAAAAAACCATACAGTATGCTGAAGAAATTGGATTATATATTGAAGGATGGATTGAAGAATGATATAATTTTCAGTGTACGAAAAACACTATTAAACTCTCTTTAGAAAGACCAAATTAGTTACAGTGTAAAGTGTAAGGTAAACGCGTGACACGCCGAGAGAAGTTTTAAAAGCAAGCATTTTTTTGGGAGAGGGCTCCGGGGTGAGGTTCTCTGGTCCAGAGCAAGAGGAGCAAAAGAGGTCGCACCCTGGGGTGGGAGGGTGTGGCTTTTATGGGTTATGTGGGGGTAGAGGTATAGGGTGGGGAAACGTTAATCATTAATTGAATGCTAATTGAGCCCCAGATTAGGGTTGTGATGCTTAGGGCTTTAGGGTGGGCCCCATTCAGGTCTGGATTCCCAGTATCAAGCTGGGGAGTCTCCAGGCAGGTATCTCGCTGGCCCTTCCCCCACTGACCTAACATAAAGAATGATTTGTAGGCTAAAAGTTGGGAGATCATTTAGTGACAATTCTAGACACAATATAATGTAATCCTGTAAAAGATAGTGAGATATTGTTTAGTAAAACTAAAAAGAAGAGGAGTAGTTTCAGGGACTAAAATAGAATAGATGGTGCTCAGAAAGTGAATAGATTTTAGAGAAGGGAAGAGAAGAGGATGGTTTTAAGTTTCCCAGCTGAAAAGTTGAATGGATGACAGTGCACATATATAGAAAAGGATGACAGATGAGATGTGAGGTAAAGTCCAGTTAAATTATTGAAACTGAGATGCCTGTAGGACATCAAGTGGGGATAAATGACAAGAATTTAGATTCTTCATCTTTAGTCTAAAGAAAACTAAAAGAGATGCTCAAAAGGGGTAATAAAATAGCAGTGTGATAGTTCTGAAACTGAAATGGAAGATAAATTTTATTGTAAGTGATCAAATGTGTTACAAGCTGGAGGAAGTAAAAGAAGTTGTGGCTGTAGTGACCAATTCCTATTCAGGTCATAGAATCATGTACTTTTGTTTGCACCTAATGACAAGGAAAAAGTGCTCACACACACCTCCTGGTTAAACACAATGCCTAATTTATCATGCCCTCCAGTACCCCAGTTTCAGAAAGGAAGAGAGGTCACTAGTCAGAAGATATATCCCACAATCTCATACACAATCTGAAGCTATAAGGATAAAAAGAAAGTAGGATATCAATCTATAGAATTCTATCTACCCCAGCATCTGTTCTGATTGCTTGGTTCCCAGTTATACTTTTGATTATCATTCTGAATATAATCTATTGTTGATAGCAGTGAGATGCATCAGAGCCTTTGATATCAGCCCTCTTCTACTCACTATTTCTGGTTAGAGAAGCACCAGTTATTCCCTTGGCATGACTGGATATGTGGGTCCAACCCTTGCATTTACAGTTGTTTTGTCATATGGGCCAGTCCTGATTCCCTTGCAGCAGTCTACTAGGAGTTCTGCAAGGCTAATTCCTCTTTGGAAGGTCAGCCTTTCATGAATAATTTGAGTTCAACTTTACCATTGTTGTTCCTATAAAAATGTTTAAGGTTTGAGATTTGGAAAAGTGCTTTTTTTTTTTTCAGGACTTAAGATGATAATAGACACAAATCTGCTGTAGCTCCAAATGACAGCAAAGGCTCTCAGTATGGAGTGCTACGGAAAGACCTATTTCGAATTGAGTTTGTGAAAATTCAGAATTCTCTTTGGAGAAGAGTCGATGTCTTAAATAAGCATAGAATTGACTCAGTGAATTGGGATATAAAGAGACCTTGAGATAAGAGAATTATCTCCTAATATAATTAGAGTTGATTTATTCTTTGCTAAATAATATTTTGATGATTCTCTCACAAATTGTCTATAACTTCATAAAAAAATGGACTATTTTATTTTAAAAAGTCCTCATGAACTGTGAAACAGAATAGATTTGGGAGACATGCTTAAGTTATTCCATAACCTGTATCCACACTACCTTGTTGGAAAATTAAAAAACAAAACAAAACAAAAAACTACCATCTAGGTTACCTTTCCTTTGGACCACAAGTCTTGTGTATCAGTGAGTTCAATGCTAATAGAAAATGTACTTTTCTTTTTGATGGCCAAGATAAACTTGTATTCCTCTCCTAATAGGGTGTTCAAAATCACCTTTTTTATTTCTACTCTATTTATGCACCTGTCACCTTTCATACCCTATTTTCTCTAATTTTCTTCTCTCAATATTTTGTTTAAAATTCTAAGAGAACCTGAGGATGTCAAAACATGGTGGAGAGTTGTCTCCAGATCACTTCACTTGAAACAACAATATGCTGAACATCTAAAACACAACAAAAAAACACCCCAAATATCCAGTCTGCACAGCAGCTCATCTGAGCATGGGATCTGTGCATAAGAGCTACCATAGGTCAGAAACCCAGGAGTCAAGCAGTAGACTGGGAGAAAGAAAGAAGCTGCCTCTCACAGTGTGGGCTTCCTACAGGAGGAGGGGGAAGGGAGAAGGTATGGTAGGTTCCCTGAAAAACCTTGCCTGAGAGAGCTGTGAGCTCCACACAGTGACAGTGCCCAGGGATCAGGGCAGAAAGCAGAAAAATGGGGATGGCAGAGAAGCAATGTTGATTATTAGCAGTATTGTTTGCAAAATGCAAGACTGAGCCGCAGCCACAATCCCCCAACACAGAAGGCTTTTCCCCCATATCCTCCAAGACAGAACACTGTGGAGCCCGGGGGAATCTGAACTAATGCTACCAAAACTGTTGCTAACACTAACAGGGATTCAGTATGAGGGTGGCAAGCATGTTTGAATGTCTAAAAGAAAAACAGATATTATTAAGACTTTATATAAAGCAGAGATCCAAGATGCTTAGATGCCACCTCCTGGAAATCCAAAGAAAAACACCTTCTTTACAAAAGGTTAGAGAGACCTTTATATAATAAATCATCTTTCTGGAAAAATAGAAGAATACACTTCCATTAATGCCCAGGCAGAGAAATAGTTTATTAAACACCATGAACAACCAAGGTGACATGGCATCTCAGGAAGAGATGGAAAAATCTCCAGAAAATAAGCTTAAAGACACAGAATTGACCTAGTTAACAGAGAATTCAGGATAGTACTTCTGAAAAAACTCAGTGACTTTTGAAATAAAAATATCAACAATTTTAGGAATTGAAAAAAACAACTAGATGAGCAGAATGTGTTCTATAGCAAGAAGATTGAAACCCTCAAAAAGAACAATAGATTGTCTAGAGATAAAGAACACATTGCAAGAGTTGAAAAATAAATAGAAAGTTTGGAAAATAGAGTCAAACAAATGGAAGAAAAGATCAGTAATACCATAGACAGAAATGCAGAAATAAATCAGAAGGAAGAAGAGAGAAACCGAAGAATGAAAAATAATGAAAGAGAAATACAAGAACTAGCTGATACCATCAGGAGAGGAAACATAAGAATAATGGCAATTCTTGAAGAGGAGGAAAAGGAGCAGGGCTTAGAAAGCATATTCAGACAAATAGTTGATGAGAATGTCCCAAATCTAAGGAATGAGTTGGAACTTGGAATTCAAGAAGTCAACAGAATACTTAATATTCTCAAAAAAGGTCTTAGCCAAAACACATTTGATTAAAATTATCAAAAATCAATGACAAAGACAGAATTTTCAGGGCAGCCAGGGAAAAGAAGATGGTAACATATATAGGTAAACCCATTAGATTATCATCAGATTTCTAAGCCAAACCTTATAAGCCAGAAAGGAGTGCTATCAAATATTTCAACATTAAGTGAAAGAAAATACCAGCCAAGAATAATGTATCCAACTAAGCTCTCCTTTAGATATAAAGGAGAAATAAAGACCTTTCCAGACATACAAAAATTGAGGAAATTCTCCACTATGAGGCCTGCACCATAGAAAATACTAAAAGGGGTCAGCACCTAAACAAAAAAAAAAACAAAAAAATACATAACTATAAGTAAGACGAATAGTAGGCAGATAGAAGCAAAGGAGTGCAACCCTTACTAAGAACAGGACATTATAAGCTTAAACAATAAGAAATTTGCTATTGCAAGATAATAACGAAAGTTCAGCATATATAAGGACAAATTGAGACAACAAGGATACAAGTAAACAAAATTAGGGATGAAAGAGGACAAATTAAGACACACACACCACAGAAATACAAAGGATCATACAAAACTATGATGAAAAAGTATGTAACACCAAATTTAATAACCTAGAAGAAATGGATGAGTACATACAAAAATGCAATCTTCATAGAATGAATCAAGAACTGGAAAATCAAAATAGACCAATAAGCATTATGAAAATTGAAGCAATCATTGGAAACCTACCAAAAAGTAAATGTCCGGGATCAGATGGCCTCACCAGAGAATTCTACCAAACATTCAAAGAAATTTTAGTATTTATTTTTCTTAAACTCGTCCAAAAAAATCAAAGAGAAGGCAATACTTCCTAACTCATTTTATGAGGCCAATATTAACCTGATACCTAAACCTGGTAAAGATGACACCAAAAAAGAAAACTTAGACAAATATCTGTCAATGAACACTAATATAAAAGTCCTAAATGAGATATTAGTGAACCAAATACAGAACCATATTAAAAAGATTATACACCATCATCAAGTGGGCTTCATCCCAGGGGCACAAGGATGGTTCAACATATACAAATTGATTAATATGATACACCACATAAACAAATTAAAAAATAAGATCATATGATGACATCAATAGATGCAGAAAAAGCCTTAAACAAGATACAGCATCCATTTATGATTAAAACACTTAACAAAATCTGTATAGAAGAAAAGTACCTTAACATAATAAAGGTCATATATGACAAACCCTCAGCCAACATGATACTTAATGGTGAAAAACAAAAAACCTTTCTTCCCTCTAATCTCAGGAACAGGGCAAGGCTGTACACTACTGCAACTGTTATTCAATATAACGCTGAAGGTCCTAGAGAGTGCAATTAGACAAGAGAAAGATATAAAAGGCATCCAAATAGGAAATGAAGAAATCACACTGTCACTGCTGATGCCATGATTCTCTACATAGAAAACCCTAAAGACTCCACAAGAACACTACTAGAATCGATAAACAAATACTGTAAAGTTTCTGTATATGAAATCATGTTAAAAAATCCGTAGTGTTTCTATACTCTAATAAATGTCAGAAAAAGAAATGGAAAAATAATTCCTTTTGCAATTGCAACAAAAAGAATAAAACACCTGGGAATACACTTAACGAAACAAGTGAAGGACCTAAGTAATGAAAACTATAAGACCCTATTAAAAGAAATCAAAAAAGATACAAAGAAATGGAAAAATAGTCCGTGTTCTTGGATTGGGAGAATCAACATAGTTAAAATGACCTTATTACCTAAAGCATTATACAGATTTAATTCAATCCCCATCAAAATTCCATGGTCATTTAAAAAAATAAATAAATAAAACAAAAAATCAACAGATTTGTATGAAAGCACAAAAGACCCTGAATTGCCAAAACCATTCTGAGAAAAAAGAATGATGCCAGAGGCATCACTCTGGCCAATTTCAAATTATACTATAAAGCCACAATGATCAAAATGCATTTTATTGGCAGATAAACAGACACACAGACCAGTGGAACAGAACTGAGAGTACAGAAATAAACCCATGTTTATAGGCAAATAATTTCGACAAAAAAAGCCAAAAACATACAGTGAAGAAAAAAAAAACTATTTAGTAAATGGTGCTGGGAAAACTGAAAAACCACCTGTAAAAAGAAATGAAAGTAGATATCTATCACTGTAGAGAGCTGGTTGTAAACTGACAAGGTCCTTGCGATCTGTGAGGCCAACCAAGGGTTGCCTTACCTCCACAAATCCTCCTAAGAATGGCAAGCAGGAACTGATTGGAGAGCAATGCAGGTGTAGAAATGCAAATGATTTTAGCAGGCTGTGTAGGTGGGGGTTACCCTATGAAAATGTAAACGATTATAGTAGGTTGTGGAAGTTGGGTGGGGTAATCTCATTTTAGCCAGCAAATGTATGCTCTTGTATAGAAGCAACTTGTAAAAATAAAATTGCTCTGTATTCTATCGTCAGTGAATATTGGGCCTCCCGATCCCAGCTTTCTGCCTTCATTTTCTCAATCTCCCACCGTTCCCACTCAGGATTATTTTTCAGGGCCACGCTGGATGTGGCAGGATTTACCATTTGCTTTACCCCAGCAGAAGGCTCCCAGACAGGGACCTGCGTAGGTGAAAACTCAAAACAGGTAAGGTGAGGAGACTCCCTTGAGTGGTTGTACATGTAGGATAGAAAGAGAGTTAAGAGGCTAATCTGTAAGTCTGTAAAATGTGCACCAGAAAAAGTAAGAAAATTAGACTAGTACAGTTGGGAGTAAAACATGGGACAGCTATGGTTTAAAGAGCGGGAGCAAGAGGCCCATAGGGGTTACCTGCCCGCATCCGAGGAGGTGAGGCAGTGCTCTTTGTTCTAGATTATAGGCTGGGGGAAGGTCACTGTCCTCCAATGGAGATTGGAGGACTAAGGGACTGGGCTCTCTTGGAGATTCAGTTGCTTCATGTTTTTGGGTACCCACAACTAAAACTCATGCCCCCAGAGAAAGAGCACACCAGTGGAGCCAAGGAGGGGGGTTCTGAACAAGGTTTAAAAATTGATCAATGTAGGGAAACTGATTGGGATGTCCAAGGTCTCCTGTGACTATCTTCCAAACGTTTCTCATCAAATCCTTGTCAAAGGAGCCCTCTGGAAGCCAGTTTATACCAAAAGATGGCCACTCAACTTCACACAATGTCCTTAATCTGCCTGGAGAAAACTTTATGCCATAATCAGCTCCCTCTACAAACCCTTTTTGATATATTGCAGGAGACACCTCAAGGGTGTCTTCTATAAACTTGGGTTTTGCCCATCACTTGTGTAGAAAACACAAGACACTCAGACAAGAACAAAACAGACACTGAGACAAGAACAATTACTGGGGTGTAGGTGGACCCAGAAAAGTCCGCCACCTACAACTTAGACAGGACCAGAGACAATAAACAGAACCCGCAACAGGGCACAAGTGGTGGCATCCTTCGGCCTGGCTATGGTCCGGGAGATATGATTGCGTCCAGCCTCTCCACAGACCCCCAATGACCCATCAACAGAACCAGGAAAATACCTTTTATCCAGACACTGAGACCTCAGAGATTTTAGATTCCCTTCGGGACCAGGAGCAAAGAGTGTGCCCTAAAGGTTGCATCCTTGACAATTGCATTGACCCTGTCACAGCATTCAAAGGCCCTGGAACGTGTCAGGTTGGCCACCCCTTTGAATCTGTAACAAGGACAGCAACTGCTTGAGAGGCCGATCAGGTCTTAGATCTCGGGGCCACTTTCTGAGATCCCTCTGGGGCCTCCAAAGACACCAGGCCCCAGCCCCTGAAAGACACACAGACCACCAGAAACCAGTAAGTTATAGAAAACACACTCTTTATTCAGCCAGCTGGGGGTGCCAGGGGAATGCAGACCCAAATTAAGTAGCCCCGAAATGTAGAGGTACAGGGTTTTTAAGCCCTAAACACCATTCTTCATTCTGTCTGAACACAAAAGTTTATTTTTCTTCAATTTATTGTCAACTCATAGGTTGGTTGAGCAAGTGGGGGCTACAGAAGCAGAAAGTTTATTGTTAGAATGTTATGTTCCTGTCAGTGATAGTCTAGGTTCCCATGGGCGATAGCCAAGCAGTAATTTTCCAGCCAGCACTGATTATTTTCCAGGGCCGCACTGGAAGCAGCAGGATTTACCATTTACTGGGTGCAGCTTATCACTACATATCAAAATGAACTCAAAATGAATTAAGGACCTGAATATAAGACCTGAAAAATAAAATACATAGAAGAAAACATAGCAGTGAAACTCAAAAACCTTGGACTTAAAGAGAATTTTATGAATTTGACCTCAAAGGCAAGGGGAGTTAAAGTAAAAATAAATTAATGGTACTACATAAAACTAAAAAGCTTCTGTTCAGCAAAAGAAATCGTCAACAAGGTAAAGAGATAACCATCAAAATGAAGAATATATACAAGCAAAGCCTCTGGTAAGGGTCTAATATCCAAAATTATGAAGAATTCATACAACTCAACAACAACAAAAATAAACAAACAAACCAATCAAAAAATTTGGCCAGAGGACCTGGAAGACATATGTATGTCCAACAAACATATGAAAGGATGCTCCACATTGCTTCCTATTAGGGAAATGCAAATCAAAATCACAATGAAATACCATCTCATACTTATTAGAATAGCTGTCATCAATGTTAGGTCAGCGGGGGAAGGGCCAGCCAGATGCCTGCCTGAAGACTCCCCAGCTTGATACCCAGAATCCAGACCTTCTGAATATGGCCCACCCTAAAGTCTTAGGTGCCACCACCCTAATCCAGATGCTCAATTAACATTTGATTAATGTTTTCCACCCTATACCCCTACCCCTACATAACCCCATAAAAACTTCACCCTCCCGCCCCAGGGCACGACTTCTCTGGCCCCTCTCTTCTTGGGACCAGAGAACCTCGCCCTGGAGCCCTCTCCCAATAAATGCTTGCTTTTAAAACTTCTCTTGACATGTCCCATGTTTACCTTACAATCAACAGGACAGATAATAACACATATTTAAGAGGATGTGGAGAAAAAAGGAACCCTCATACACTGCTGGTGGGACTGCAAATCGGTACAACCACTATGGAAAACACAGTGGAGGGTCCTCATGTGTTAGCTGGAGAATTACTGTTTAAAAATTAATTACTTGCTAGAAATTACTGTTTGGCTATCGCCGTAGGAACATAGGCTACTAACTATGGAAACATAACATTTTAACAAGCTTTCTGCTTCTGTACCCTGGCTTGCACACCTGACCAGTGGGTTGACAGGTAATGAATAGAAGAAAAATAGACCTTTTTTGTTCAGACAGAATGAAGAATGGGATTTGGGACTTATAAACCCTGTCCTTCTACATTTTGGAGTTGCTTAATTTGGGGTCTGTGTACCCCTGGCAGACCCAGCTGGCTGAATAAAGAGTGTGATTCCTATAACTCATTGAGAGTTCTGGTGGTCTGTGTGTCTTTCGGGGGCTGGCAGCCACAACACTCAAAACTCTAAAAATTAATCTACCATACGATCCAACAAACCCTCTACTGAGTATTTACTCCAAAAATTTGAAAACTAATATCCGAAAAGATGTTTGCATACCAATGTTCACAGCAGCATTATTCTTGGTGTTCTGGACATGGAAGCAACTGAAACGTCCTATGATAAATGATTGGCTAAGGAAGCTGTGGTACATATGTATATGGAATATTCCTCAGCCATAAGAAGAGATGAAATACTGTCATTTGCGATTTGGATAGACCTTGAGATAATCATGCTAAGCAAAATAAGCCAGACAGAAAAAGTTGAAAACCACGTTATATCACTTACATGTGGGATATAAGCCTAAAAGTAACAAAGAAAAAAGACAAACTTGCAGAGACTCATGGACATGGACAATAGACTTGTTACCAAATTGTGGGTGAAGGAAGGAGGAGGGAGTTAGAAAAGATGAAAGGGGTATGTCAAATATGTGGTATCAGAAAGATATCTATCTATGGGAACAGAACACACAATGCAATATACATATGCCTTTCTATTATATTTTACACCTGAAACTCACTGGAGTTCATTAACCAATGTCATTATAAAAAAAGAAAATGAAAAAATAATTAGAATAAAATTCTAAGAAAATATCTAATTCTATGTGTAAGGTAAATGCGTGTCATGCCAAGAGAAGTTTTAAAAGCAAGCCTTTATTGGGAGAGGGCTCCGGGGAATGGTTCTCTGGTCCCTAGAAGAGAGGGGCCAGAGGAGTTGTGCCGTGGGGTAGGAGGGAAAAGCTTTTATGAGGTTATGTGGGGGTAGGAGTATAGATCGGGAATGTTAATCAATGCTAATTGAGCATCCGGTTTAGGGTGGTGATGCCTAGGGCTTTAAGGTGGGCCATATTCAGAGGGGGTTTTCAGCAAAGAGAGCTGTAACAGTGCAGAAGTGGAAAGGTCTTATTAGGGCTGTGATGGGTAGTTTCAAAGCTGTTCCTAGGTGGTTTGCACATTTAGATTGACATGGCCGTTATATAACTCCCTGCCTACTGCTCATGCAGTTACTTAGAATTCAGTCTATTATAACTTTCCGGGCATACCCATGATATTATAATGAGACTGGGGTTATGGGCAGGTTAAGGTAGTACTTTTTGAGTATTTGTGGCTGGTTAAGCCAGCAGCTTTCAGGGCCTTTGTACCCTAGGATTTGGGTTAATTTATAATGCTAATAGGTGGTGCTACGAGGAGGTCCTTAAGGAAGGTCTTTAAGGGATGTTCCTTTGCCCCCATTGATTGTCTGTCTAACTCTGTAATACTTGTACTGCATAAACCTGTTCAAATGCCTTGATCTATATTAGGTCACTTAATCTTCATACAGAATTTATGAGGTGGACTGTTATCACACACATTTGGCAAGTGAGGAAATTAAGGTACAGGGAGGGACACTTCATAAGAAGAGAAAGGGTTAGGTGCAGGAATGTTGCCCTAAGAGAGTCAGGCTGCCAGGGCATGGCAGGTGGGGATGGAGGCAGAAGCTGGCCAGGTCTCTGAGGCAAACTCTGAGCATTCTCCAGGGGCACTTTAGTAGGAGTAATTGTGTACTGGAAACTGTTTTTAAATTTTTTCTTTAAATAATGTCAGGAATTCCCTATTGAGTTCCATCTAATTACCCTACAATTACAGTAGCACTTTTTGAGCCCAAACTCCATTTAACCTCAATGTCTGGACTGAAAAGAGTAGCTAGGAGCCCAGACTTGATTTTCTGACCATTTTAACTACCTCTGTCTGGAGCATCTCTTCTTTCCCAGCAGTTACTCCACTTTAGTTCTCCCTCTTCCCCAGCCACCTATAGGCTCACTGACTTAATACTTGAGCCAGACGACCATCCAGAACTTTCTTCTTAAGATTGAAAACACAGCTCCATCTCTCTGTCTCTGCATCTGCATCTTCTCCCTACACTTATTTCTTAAGGACATCCAAGGACACAATACTTGCTGTCATAACCCACCCTGAATTTCCTGGTTCTGGGGCTCTAGGTGCACTCCTCAACTTTCCCTGTCCTGGGCCTCAGGCACTTCCAGGCAGGATGAGAAACTTCTCACCCTTTATATTTTCTCTCAGGCCAAGGAATTTTGAGATGTTGGGGAGGAAGGTTAGGAAATGTACAGAAGGCACTTCCTTTCCAAGGATGAGTAGGTTCCATGCTCTGTGCGGTTTTGCCCCCAGCCAAGCTACATAGGACAAGTGGCTCCAAAAGAAGTGGCCTCATTTTACTTTCCTGAACTTTACCACTTCAGATGTTTCTACCTGGGATCATTAGGTTTGACTACTTGTTGAGTCTCTTTTGACTTCCTCCCCATTATCCACTGACTGCCCTCACATAAATACCCTGAATATAGCTCTCTCATTCCCAGACAGTTCTGGGCTCTCTGTGAATGTCTACTGATGATGACCTGATTAAAGAGATAAATTGGCCAAGTCCCCAGCCTCTGACTTCAGGATTACATTGTAGAATTGGTGTGTGGCCTCAGGAAATTGACAATGCTTGCTTGAACATCAGAGAACACTCTGTCCCCAATTCCCCACCCCCAGGCTAACAACCTCTAAGTAAAAAGAACAGGAAATTATAAATGACAATGCTGCAAGAGACAGATTCCCTCTGAGGGTTTCAGTAAACCCTCTGACTAACTAGGCCACATTCTGAATACAAGTTATCACTAGAAAAATTTGAAGCCTGGGATATACCTAGGGTAACCATAACAAGAAACTGCAAAGTAAGCCCAATTCCTGACTAGACAAACACCAAATACTTGGAAAAAGTCATATCACAAGAAAAGGCCAACTCATCAAGCATTAAAACAAAATCTACTCAATACATGCTATCCTAAATGACATGTCAAGATCCCTGTGATGCTGTATCATATTGCAACTTATCAGCTGGTACTCAGTTACATTTCATCCCACTACTGACAATGATCACTCAATCACTTGATTATGGTGGGGGCTGCTAAGGTCTGCTGAAAGTTACTCTTTCCCTCTTTAAAATAAAAAAAACATTGTGGGAAAGTAAATTGAGACTATATGTATCTTTGTCTTCATCAAGCTTTTAATTTATGCATTTACTTCTAAGTATATCTGTATGAATGTATGGTGTCCTATTTTATTCAATAGGTAATTGATCTCTTCCTATCAATATTTTGCTCCTCTAATTTCCTAAATTTTGTTGATGGGGGTCCTTTCAATTTGGTTCCTTCATCTTTTGACATTCTACAATCCTTCCTTGAGCAATTCCTTGGCTTTTCTGTAAGTCATTTAAGGCTCATCTTGTACTTGTCCATGACTCAACTCTGGGTATATGTATTTCTCAAAGAGCCCAGTTCAAGTGGAGAATGGTATTTACAACCCAGGATCTAGGACTTGATGTGCAGAATGATGACCAGGGATGTGATGCTTTTCTTTTGTTCTCCTTAGGGTAAGAAAAGACAGGCAAAAGAAACTGCTGTTCTAATGAATCCATGACACCACATCTCTATATGTCACGTCACCCTGAAGGAAAGAATCTCAGAAGTGGTAAGGTCTCTACCACTTAGGAATAGGAAAATGGAGGCAAAGCATCAAGTACATTTATTGAATTTTTTTGTTCCACATCCTTTGTGGAGTACTGAATTGATCAATCTCTATTGGTGAGGTAAGAAAAATGAACTAGACTGGAATATCGTGGAAGTTAGGCCACAGAAACCAAACTATTAAGGCTTTAACAATGTCTTCCTTTGTGCATGTAATAACTACTTTGTAAAAATCACAAGTAAGTATTTTAATGAATTTTTCTGATATAAGATAAATTCATTTACCTAGAGAGTTTAGTCTGTTCCTTTTGCAAATAAGTTTTCTTACCTTTATTATTCTCTTGGCTCCATCTGATTTCCACTTCTGGCATTTTTGCTGTGCATAAATTGATGTATCTGTTCTTCTGGAATCACCTTTCTTTTTATACTTTGTGTTTATCTGACTACTGGGAAAATTTCTAAAATCTCTTTTACTTTATTTTGTTATCTGTTTTATGTAATTTACTGTTCCAGTGTCTCCATTATACTTTAAAATATGGTCATCATCTTTTTCAACTTTCTTAAAATTTTACCTCATCAGAATGTTTCTTTTTCTCTGCTGCCTGTTCCAGAAATAAATAGGCAACATTTCTTTAAATCTCACTGAGATTACAAATAAAGACTTGTTGTAATTCCTTATATTTAAATTTCTAATTTTTCATGTAAGATAATTTTTCTTTTTATAAATGTTGTTTTTTAAGTATTTGAATTAAAAATTAGGTAGTGTATGAGTTTCTGCACAAATCTTCCCTGCATAGCTGAAGGAGAAAGAAACTGTTCAAATTAGTTGTAGTTTTACTTTGCTTAACCAGAGATCTTGAAATCTATGCAAAGGAGAGAGAAAAGGGTACCGGAAGAGAAGGAGGGGTAGGGGAAGAGGGAGAATGAAAGAAAGCTAGATGTAGTTGGCATAGAGATAATATCAGTACATCTGGAAAGTCCTCCCTTTCTCTGATTGGCATAACTAATTCTGCCAAGATCCAGCTATGCAAGAATCTCACTTTACCTGGCATTCTGTCTGTTCCAATTATAAGCTGAATGTGAGTGCCATGGTTACTTCTCATCATTGGGATCTAGGATCTAGTGAATCATTTGACTAATGAAAACTTCCCTAGACTTACTTTTTCCTGTAGCTCCCCTGGCATCCATATGTTCTCAACAATAGGGACTAGTGGTGTTGATGGAATTGGCTGCAGATAAAAGAAAGTTTGTCCCCTAAGCCCTTAAGTCTTACACACATTTTTCCTTTGCATGAGTTAAATTATGGGTTGGACATCTCCTCTCATTCAACCCCAAAATTCAAATTTCCCTACAAAACGGAGTATAAAGTTTCCTTTAAGTTTTTGACAGTAGAAATTCTAGTTTATAGCACTGGTATAGATGCTCTTTGAAAGGGAAGAGGGGTAAGTAAATGTTTAAAGTTCAGAACACCATATGAATTAATTGTTCACAGTTTAAAACAAAAATATACAAGGATATATATAATTTTTTAATTTCAGTTATTTGATTGTTGGTATTAACAATCTACTAGCTCATTACTGCAGTTTATACTCTGATGGAATATATATATTCTATTTAAATAATACCTGAATTATCTCATAACCACCCTGTTCTGTGAATAATATAATACAGACACTAAGCATAAGATGTGTGCATAATTATTTGAAAAATTATAACAATACTCTAGTTTTAGAGTGAGCCTTTAAATGTGTCCTTCTTTGGTACAGAATCATGTTTTTTTTCCACTGAAATCCATCAAAAATTGATCTTGCCATTATGAAAATCTTATTTATAATAGCAGAATAGCTTATAGAAGTTAAATACAATTTTCTGAATAAAAAATATTTTACTTTTGTTGATAATATAAATATTATATTAATTTTTTAACTTTTTTGAATGTACAGTTTTCAAAAAACATTAGTTACCTATGAAATAAGCAAAATAGATTTATTAAAATAATGTATACTATCATATTAAAATCATTTAAATCAATTTTGCTATAAAAGTTGAAAATATAAGATGGCAGTTCAAAGCGATTTATCAAAAAAAGTTTCATGTTTAAATGTAAAAATTCCTATGTCCTGTCTCTGTAATACATAATGAAAAATGAAATGTATAAAATGAAAGAAAATGTAGAAAAACATAAGTCAGTATATAGAAAAGAAACTGTAATTTTAAAAGTGAAATCATATACTTGGACCTTCAGGCATCACAGTGTAATTCATTCATGCTATAATCCATTTCGATAAAGAAAAAGAAAACCCACTGAGTTTTACTTTTACATAGCAATGATGAATATAAACTTCACATTCTCTGAGGAGACTTTTATTAATTTACTGCCACACTCCTGCTCTCTGATCATTGCCTCCAGTTGTTTCAAAAAACATGAAGTCCTAAATAAAAACAAAATACAGACATGAGTTTTCAGCAACAGATATTAATTTTCAGATGCATTAATGCTAAGAGATATGATGAAACACAATATCATATCTGCTAAACAAAAAAATTTGACTAATGAGCAGATCTGCAAAAGTCGATATGCTTCAACATCCATTTTAATATCAATTAAATCCTGTAATTGTATTTACTTACTAATACCTGCATGAATTAAATTGGTTCTCTGGTAATTTCTCTAAAGTTCACTTTTTTACATGTCCCTCAGAATGTTCCTCCTTCAATCTTTCTTCCTCAAATTTTTATTACTTCTTTTTTAGTAATATAACTTTTCTTATGACGGGAATTACATGTACAACTTCTAGATGTTTCAGGAGAATGATAGCCTTTTTAGAGTTAGAATGCCTCTTAGAATTTTTTGGCCCAGTTTTATGATTTCTCTTCCAAACATGTCCACTGTGTTCCCCAGCTGTTTCACTCCAACATTGTCTAACTAGACCCTCTCCTCCATGACTTACATCAAATCCTATGCATTTTATCTCACACATCTATCATTTTCCTTTATCCCTTCAACAAAAATAATGTAATCATTATTTATAATTACTTGCAATTGCATTCCTGTAATTTTACCTCTCTTAAATTTATTTCTCACACAAGATATCTTTCCTAACTTTGGATTTATAACTCTTTTATTTAGACCTAGTTTAAAACTAACCAGTTTACTGAACAACTTTCAGTATCTTCCCAATAAGAAGTTGCCCAATCCTAAAATTCCTTTAAGAAATCTGATCTACTCCAGTCTTTTTCCTAATAACCCCCCTGCCAATCCCATGTCCCATTTATTGAAACATCCCAGACTGTCCTCTCTTCCCTATATGCACTATATCTTTGGTTATGGTGAGTAAACCTGTGGTTAAACACTTTTCTAAGGTTAAGGTTAAATTTTACTTTTATATGAGATAAAAACTTATTAAAAACACGACTTTTAAATAGAATTGTGGTTATATTTAAAAATATATATAAAAATATTGAGCCTACCCCAAATGAGATAGAATAGCATAATAAATTCCAAATAGCCACTCACTCAGATTTAATAATTATTAATATGGCCAATCTTGGTTCATTAATTGCTTCATCCCCTAGATTCTCCTGCCCTCACATCCTTTATTTAAAAGCAAATATGTTATCAAATCATTTTATATTAAAATATTTTAGTATGTGACCCTAAAAAATATGGATTCTTGTTTTGTTTTTGCATACCATATCATCATCATCATATCTTAAAAAAATAAGTCATAAATCATCAAATAGCCAATCAATGTTTAAATTTTTATAAATAGCTGTAAATGTTTTTTTTTGTTGTTGTTAATCCTTTATTGCAAGTCACAATTTTATAGAAGCATATGTGGACTTAGGTGAAAAAATTGTAAATGACTTTTCATATTAGTATGTTCTATTCAGTAAAGTCTACCAACTGTATTAAGTCGATGACTTTTAAAACTCTTTCTCATTTTGATTTTACCTTAATTTCATTTATTTGTTGAAGATTCTGGGTCCTTTTTGTTGCATATACTCATCTTTTAGTTTTTTTCTTTTCTGATTGCTCCCCAAATGAATGTTTAAGATACTCATCTTAGTGGTTCTAAACAGTTTGAAAGCTTGGTCCCATTTACAAAAGTTTTAATTTCTTTGGGTGTAATCTTGATACAGATAATTTGAGAAATTAGTCAGGTGTTTCAACCATGCATCTAAGGCTGAAAACCTTGCTCTGTCCTAGGAGTCCTTGACGTTGAGTGCACTCTGACTGAATCACCAAGGAGCCATACGACTTCTGATGCTCTGCTTGTGATTTAGTTCAGCTGGGGTATGATTTAGTACTTGGCATTTCTGAAAGCTCCCTAAGTGATTTAATGAGTGATAAGTTCAGAATCAATGCTCTATCCAGTGTGTTTTTTTTTCTCAAGTGGCAGTTCCATCTGAAGGCTTATTTACTGCAGTTTACAATCCTGTATCAGAGGATATAATTTATAATGAATCAGGAGGACATCTCTGTTTCACTGAGCCTTATTCCATGTAAGGCCATATTTGAAGTCTTCTAAGTACCTACTTCAATTTTTAAATAAAATACTCAAAGACCAGGCCCTCTACTTGACACACAAAGTCCTTCTATTGCCATGTGAAAATGAGCAGAAGTTCTAGAGAAAATAGTCACTTGTGAATCAAGAGTATCAGAAGAAAATAGCATTTTAGAGCTAAGATTAAATGGGACCCCTTTAAATAAAACCTATACACTTAAAAAAGGCCATTTAAAAATGTACAACTAACTGAATCATTTCAGAATGATACTATAGAAACCATGTATACCCAAGATGAACACGAATTGACTTACAATGAGGAAACACGCGGCAAGCATCACAGCTTTCATTTTCACATCAAGGTCTAACGGAAACTGTATCCCAAAGTGATCGGCATCTGTAAATGCCTCTCTCACAAAACCAGTCCACTGCTTGGAAATCTTGCCAACCACATTTTCTTCATCAATAGATTTAATCTAAATTGAAAAAAAATGACAGTCATAAAGAATTCTAGAAAACTAATAAGAAAACTACTTCAAAGTTAGAATAAAATTTAAAAAAACGCTATTAAAATTATGTGTAGTACATAACTATGAACATTATATTACTCATTAGATTCATAGAAATTTATATATCTATTTATAGATAAATGCCAAAAAATTTTTCTTTGCTACAGAGAACTTATATAAAAGTAGTTTTGCTGAGATATTTAACATTTTCTATTTTACATTAAAGACAGACAATAAAAATTAATTTAATTATTCCAAAACAAAATTTTAGTATGTAAAGATACGAATATGAAATATTTCTTTGATGAAGTTTCTAGAAATCATCAGGAGGGTAGTTAACTAAATCCCCAAGTGACATCTGCTTTAAGAGAAGCACAAAGAATTTACATAGGCTGAGTCTTTAAATGCAATGGGAGGACCATTATCACCCAGTGTCAATAGGAAAACATGAAGTACTAAGAGCCTGGGAAAGAAGACTGGCAGTTTGAGTGAAGGAAAGTATCTAGTGAGTAACTTGATGGGATGCCACAGGTCAAGGTTTGGGCTAAGACTGAACAACATGAGGGTGGGGGGACAACAAATGAGGAAGGAAGGCATTTGAAAAAATGAGCTCCAAAATAAAATTTTCCTGATTTTAGAATTCTACGTAAGGAAAGTCATAAAAATTGAACATACCATAGCAGGACAAATGTACCTCACCAAGTGGGAGTGTGGGGGTGAATGTAGCCAAATCCCCATGGTGTGTGCATGTACAGCTGCATCAGCCCAGGAAGAGACGTGTCCTTTTCAAATGTACACAAGGTAGCACATGTGCTAGCAATACTCTTTAAAGCCCTAGCTCAGGTTGGGAACAGCTAAATAAATGTGGGGAAACTAAAAACAGTTTACCCATTTTATTGGGGTGTGTGTGGTTCTTAACAAATTCACAATAAATTCTTAATATGAAAACTGTGATAGTTTGGATGACTGTTCATCAATATTCATTTACTGACCTTTCTTGCTGTGGGCCCAGTATATGTCCCTGAGCATGGTTAGTTAGGTTTGGCCATATGACTTGTTTGACCAATGGAATGTTGATGTGAGGTGAACAAAGACCTAAAACATGGCTGAGTGTTTGATGTGCTCTTGGTGTCCAGTAATCAGCTATGAGAATAGTATGATCCAGTTAGTTGCTCTTGCTATAGCTCCAAAATGAGCATACTGAGAGCAGGCCTGTGGCGATCTTATAGCCTAAATCAGAGCCATCTCGCTGAGCCTAGGTATACCCACTGTGAGAGAGGTGACTGAAGGATCCATAGCATGAGAATAAATACCTGTCATTGTAACCTACTGTGCTGTAGGGATATATATTTATATATATTATATAACATTATTGTGGGAAACTAGAATACAAATTCTCCCTTCTGATACTTTAATGTTTTATCTGCTAAAAGCAGTCATCTAAGCATTTGTAGCTAGTAATAAAACCTTGCATTTTATTTTTTAATTTAGTTTTTTCTTTTTTGAAATATACAAAATTTATGTTATGAAAGTTTACTTATCAGCTCCCATAAACCTACCACTAGACTTTAAAGATAATATCATCCCACTTTTCTGACTCCTACAGCAAGAAATCTAAACATTCAACAAAATTAATGTGAGAAATAGAATACATAACTTTTTATAGAAAAGTTCAGAAATGTGAACATATCTTCAGCTGAAAAGTCAACAGGACTAGATAATTTTTATCTATCACCTAGATAATATTTTAAAAGTGGAAAATTTATGCAATAAAATGATTTCAACTTCTGGAAGAAATAAACTGTTATATTATTATTGAATTTAAATTTTATTTAAAATAATCAATAAAGATATTCAAAAGGATCTATAGGCTCATCTCATTATAGATATGTGCAAAAAGTCCAAATAGAAGATTAGCACACAGAAACTAGATAAGTATCAAAAGAATATACTATAAAAAATTGTAAAATGCTAGAGAATTATATAATTAAAAACATAGGCGTGTATCCATAGATGTTAAAAAGGTGTTGTATTTATTTGCTAATCAGCATTTATATAACCTAATATATGCATGCATGGCATACAAATTCTTTACAAATATTAGGTAATTTTTCCCTCATATCTTTATAAGGTATGTACTACAATCACACAGTTTTCACAAGAAAAAACTGAAGCAAAGAGAGGTCTAGTAATCAGTCTAATATCAGACAGATAAGTTGTCAGGATGGATTTCAAATCCACGTTCTCTGTTTCAGAGTCTTTATTTGTGACCACTATGGTACTCAGACTTTTAGAAAGTTAGGGACCAATTCTTAAAAATCTAGGCTAGGGTTCAGCAAACAATGGCTAATGGGCTAAATTTAGTTAGCTTTTATAAACATTTTATTAGGACACAGTTACACCCAGTATTTATGTATTGTTTTGACTTCTTTATCTACAGTGGCTGTGTTGAGTAGTTGCAATATTAAGTCTAAAATGTTTTCTGTCTTGTCTTTCATACACACAAAAAGTTAATTTTGCCAATACCAGCTCTAGGAAAAATAGGAATAGAAAATACTATGAAAAATAGCAAGCAATATATTTCTAAATTATGAAACTTGCTATTTCAGTTAAAATCATAAACTTGGTAGATATTCCCATAACTGGCATTATTATTCAGCTTTGCTGTAGAAGTTGGCTGGAAAAGAAAATGAGCTAATTGGTTAACAAATATTAGAAGAGCTAAAATGATTTTGGTTGTTCTGTGATTTTATAGCTAGGAAACAAAGAAATATGGCAAAAAGACTTCTAAATTTAATACTTGAATCCAGTCACATGGTTGCATAAAAAGGAATCAAAAATGAACAGCTTTTCTTAACAGTAACAATAAATACCTAAAAATATAAATAATCTTCCTTAATAGTATGCCTATAAATTAGCAATAAATTAATAAAAATTAGAGGATGTATATAAAATATATATATATCCTTCTCAAGATTACAAAATTAGGTAGGAATGGATAAAAAGATCACATTTCTGAGATGAGACAGGTCTAGCATCATAACTATGCTAATTAAAAAATTACAAACAAATTTAATATAATGTGAATTGGATTCTAACATCAGAAAAATTGAGTGACATGAACTTAATGTGTATAAGAAGAAAACAGCTAATAATTACAAGAAATACAATGAAGAAGATTAAGTGACTGCTTAGCTCTGACCTGATGTAGGGCATATCATTAAATCATCATAGGTAAATCATAAGGCACTGCTGTAGGAACAAATAGATCAATGCACTACAGAAGAATCTAAAAACAGATCCCATTATTTATGGGAATTTAATGTATGGTATTTTATTTTAGCAAGGAATTATTAGTGTACTTAATAAACTGGGATGACACAGTTACATAGATATTTGAATTTAAAAAAGTGTGATTCAATTTGTACAAATAGAGTTCCAATTTAAGTTAGAAATTTAATGTAAAAGAGAAAAAAATAGATAAAATGTAAGATTGGAGGGAACTTCATTATAAAACAGGAGAACACAAAGCTATTAAAATAGATATATTTGACTACATAAAGTCAAATTTTCTATGTGATATCTCTATATCTCATAAACAAAGTCCAGAAAAAAATAGCTATGGAAAATATTTTCAAATCAAAAGACAGATGCAGAATTGACATCGTCAACACACAATTTAAATACATAAATTGACAAGGGAAGAGTCAATCATCCAACAGATAAAACAGGCAATGAACATGAATAGACAATTTAAAAAGAATAAACACAAGTAGCCAAAAACCTAAAATGATGCTCTAAATCCCTAATGGTAAGGGAATTAGATATTAGAGGTAACTCCCCCCTCCAAATTTCTAATTTTAAATTTCCTTTTTAGTTTGATGTTTGTAATTTAACTGAGCTGTATCTAAGTGTTGTTTCTTTTTCTCGCCCAGAACTCCCTGCACTTTCTGAATCTGAGGATGCATAGCATCAAGTTGGCAAGATTCTTAGTTATTTATCTACTTGAATATTATTGCTACACATACTCTGTCTTGTCTTTGTTCTGTATCCCCTCTTTGGCATACACAGAAGTTGTTTATTATAGCTTTCCATCCCATCAATTATTTTGTCCTTTCCAATTTGTATCTCCCTCATTTACTTTTCTCATATGGATCATTCAGCTAAGTAATTTTCTCCTCATTTGTATCTAACTTGCAGCCATCCTTTCCAATGAGGTTTTCTCAAAGACTGTTCTTCATTTCTGGAGGTTCTGCTTGGTTTGTTTTCAAATCCTCCCATCCTTTAGCCTCATTCTTCCCATTATGTATCTCTTTTTTGTCTCTTTAATGTTTATTTAGGTATTTCTTGTAGGATCGATTGCAGATTGTAGTATTATATGGAGCTTGTTCCTGGTGCAGCAGTTCCTTGAGCTATTAGTAATTTTTTAATCTGCTCACATGAAGATAGGGTTTGTTCTGTAGGAATAGAGGGTACCCTTAGTGATCGATGTCCTAGTGGGCTTTTCCATTTGACTCTGCCATGTGTATCACCACTTAGGATAAATTTCCATGTTATAAGATTCCTAAACCATAGTATCAAACAGAGGTATGAATTCAGACTCTGAGCTTCAACCCCTCAAACTTCACTCTACAAATCTGAAATCCAATACAACTCAAGTACAAACTATTAGCTTTCCACAAATCAACTATTTCTCCTCCAAGATTTTTAACTTTGTCATTGGCACTGTATTCATTTAGCATCTTAATCCTCAGACATCAGAATAATATACAAATTTTTTTTATCCTCAACTGACATCAAATCTATAAGTAGTTCCACTTAGTACACTCATTAAATGTCTCTCAAATGATTTCTTCCTTTAGAATGATGCCTATCCCCACTGTGTTTCTACATCCAGTTGCCATGTCCACCGACACTCAAATGGAAATCATGTTCCATAACGGTCCCTCATATTGACAATTCCTGCCTTCAAATTTCTCATTATAGAGCCTGCAGAAAACATTTCAAGAGACTAGTTTCTCAATTCCCTCATAAATGTTACTTAGTAGAGCTATTCTAAATGCACAGGAGGGAAGTTAACTTATTACAAATAATATATGTTCTAAGGTACCCATTCAGAATGGTTGCTGGATGACTTCTAAATTCTTTAGCATTAAATGTAAGGGTTTTGTGATCCTGTCTAATATGCTTCCCCAGTATCTTCATTTATTTGCCATAAATAAAATATATGTTATTTAAACTTGTGCTAATATTCCCTAAAAGAACAATTTTTTTTGACTCCTCTGGATCTTTGATAGGAATGATAATCTCTACGCATAGAACTATTATTATAAATAAACCTATAAAGTCTTTACACACACATAATATATATCCCTCTCCCCACAATCCATATCCCATTATAAGAGTGTTCACAAAGTCTCTATTAAATCACACGTGTTTTCTTGGAAATGCCTGTCTCACTCATTAGATTCCTAAGTCAATGAAGGGGAACTTTGTTTTTATATAATCGGCATCTAACAGAGGAACTGAATATCATGTGACTAATTACCAGACAGATACTATAAAAGTGAAGATATAGTGGAAAACCTTAGGAAGTCAAAGGTGATTGGCAGCGTTCCCACATATTATCACAAGGGGACAGCACTACTTAGGTTCAGACATTTTGCTTCTTTTATAGAAATGTTGGTCCAGTTTACCACATTTTCTGATTTTCCAATAGAATGAGAAAATCAAGATTAACTTCTAAAATCTCCAGAATTTTAATATCTGCAATTAAATAATGTGAGCTATCAGGCTAGGGCATCTGTTGGAAAACTGCTGTAATGAAATTTCTCCATATTGTAAGGACACAGTTACAGTGTGGTTTCTAACATAAAAATAAGAGAGAGACCATAGAGAAGCATTATTGGGTAATATGTCTTACACTATCTTCCTGAAAACTCTCTTTGAATAGTTGGCCTTTTTGTAGGAACTCAAAGATGTCAGACCCACTAAAGTGTGCTGAGAACACTGTCAGCCTGTTTCAGACTAAGGAGGGATCCACATGTTTGGAAGTCAGACTACACTGACAAAGGTTCTACAGAAAATGGATAATATACTGTACTTCTATACAAAAACTACCACATGTACATGTTAGATGATTTACTTATATTTATTTGACTAGAGGGCTCTACTTTTCTTTTTTTCATTTATAGTAATGAACACTGATGTGCAATGACAGAAATGATCACCTTTTTTGACCAAAATGAAACATATGAGCATATTGTTTCCCTCTTGAGATATCAGGATATACATGTATTATTCTTACATTAGGAAAGCAAAGTCTATAAAGGTTATCACATCCCTTACCTCAAAATCAATATCTGCACAACAACTGCATACAAGACATGGACCAACAATTTTAAGTACATCCTCTCTCTTCTCATTTTGAACAGTAAACTTTGGCAGACATGGGTGCCAATTCTGAGTAACATACCCTACAGGTACACCAGGAGGAGCATGGATTTCTATCTAAAAGGCAAAAGAACACATATAAGTTGTAATGACAATAAAGTCTAATAATAACTCTCATTTACTGAATACTTTGTAAATCTCAGAGACTGTTCTAAGCACCACTTCAACATCATCCCTATATATAGATGAAGTAACTGAAGAACAGGGAGATTCATTAACCTGTATCAGATTTCACAGATAGAAAGTAGAAGAGTTGAGCCACAAATTTGGGCATGCTACACACATAGTCTCAATACATTTAAGCACTGCTCTACTGGCTTCGTACATTTTGAAATTTCTATACTAATGAAAAATGTGTAAATTATTAAGGATCTCTTTTCTCTAACTCCATTAAAAACAGTGGTTTGGACGTATGGACAGAACTCTGATCATTACCATTTTCGAACATGAGTGGCAGTGGTGCTACAATGAAAAGAAATGGGGCCAGGAAATTCGGCTATGTTACTTAGCTGGGTGACCCAGACAGTACTTCAGTATGACCACATGTAAAGGGAGACTACCAGTGTTGCTGCTTAAGATCAATAGATAATGCTTTTTAATGTATTCTTTACCTTTAGGTCATATTTCATCAAACTCTCAGACTTTGTTGAGATATCCTAATGGATGGATACTACCATACCTAACCAAAATGACATGGAAAACAAGATAATTAAGTATGAATAATTTCAGTTATCTTTTTAAAGCAAGTGCAATATTACACTCCAAATATCTATGTGCTTATGTCTCTGGATCATGGCCTCCCATCTGCCTATGTGGAATGAATGACCAGGCAGGGCCGGTCATTCTCAGGCTGATAGGGATATAGGCAAAGGTCAACTTTCCTGTAAAATTTCTGTATCCTGAGATTCATGTTCTTTATCAGTGGGCTGAAAAGTAATATGAAACACACAGCTGGCCATTATGGAACTAAAGGTACTCACAGTTAGTATATATCTACCACTGGGGACTCAAATATATTAATTTTTTTTTGAATGGAGAACCAAGAAACACAGGAGTTGAGATTTCTCAGAGCAGCTCTCTTTTAGGTTTGTTCCATAATGCGTTGGCCAAATTGTGAGATTAATACATATCTTTTTCCCTCATTCTTTTGTATACTTGCTTCAGGAATTGTATTCCAGGATATTGTCTATGATCACTTCAATTAAGGGACTTGACCAAGTGCCTTATTGTCGTAGGCCTTCCTGAAGGTCAAGTAGTCTGGTCTTGGAGCAGATGCACAGTCCTACCAGACAAAATTCTCAGGGATGTGGTGATAACTTCTCATTGTTTTTCACCTGCCATCCTTCCTCCTATTTACTCTTGAGCATAAACCAATAGCTAGTGAACCAATTTTCCTTAAATCCCATTTTATTATATAGCTTCAGCAAAAGGGTGAAAATTCTTGTCGAACTGTTTTACATTTATCCAGAAATTTGTTCACTGACCTCCTGAAGGCAGCAGGGGCAACAACAGCTGGCACACCTCAGAGGTCTCTCCAGAGTCATGACTTCTCGTCCCATATTATCAAGGATCCTCATGGTAAAAGGTCTGGAAGCTCCACAGCAATTTCGGGTACAACAATCATTATCCTCTGCTGCAAAGTAAATCCTCTGTCCTAGGCTGTTCTTGATTTCATATTTATTATTTGTTTCAAAGCCCGTTATGACTAAAAGCATAAAAGAAAATCATTGTATTAAATGAATACTGAATCTATCCTATGAGATGATAATACACAGTTGTACCATTTTTAGAAGATACTTTAAGCAACACAAGGAGAAAAAAGAAATAATTCTGAAAGAGAAACAATGGCAAGGAAGAGAGGAGGAGAGGGTAATAAGGTATAGAGAAATTAAGAGTTCCTTTGTGAGTTATGGAAAAGAAAACTCATATCTTCCTAATTCCATAGACCCATGTCAGAAAGGGAGACATTCCTGCTGAGGAATGATCAATGAATGCTACAGATGGTCACAGTCATGCTAGGTGTATGCATAACAGTTTCTCCATGTGCTTGGTATAGTTTTCATATACTCAGTGAGGATGGGGAGAGAGGATGATAACTATGTTTATGCTCTATGAAATTGTATTTAAAAATTGGCCAGAGATTTTGTTTTATACCACATTCATGGCTTATCTTTGTGCACTGTGCGAGGGAAGGCAATTAACGTCTTGACTCTCAATGCACACATGTTAAAAGGGAGAGAGTGAAAATGGAAGGTGAATTAGAATGTCATATGGGACATGTGGCACCCTTGTTTAGAGCAGCCATAGTTGTTCAGAAGTGAGTAATGAGTATTCGACAAAGCATAAAGGTTCTTGGTCAGCAAGGCTACAACTCATAGGTTCTGTAGACCCCTAGCATCCTAAGTGTACTCTACCTTAGAGGGTCTAATGTCTTCATCATTAGAAACAGAGATATGCTAAATACTGACACCCACTGCGATGTTACCAAAGGTCTGTCCATATGAATCAACTGTTTGAAACTGCTCCTGGCTTAAAGTCAGAGGGGGCAATTTGTTGTCCCACTTGTCCATCGCCTTCATTGACTTGGATCATATGATGTCACAAGCCACCCAAATATCAAGTGAAAAAAAGAAATATATAGAGACAAAAGCTGCTCTCTAATATGTGTGTGGATATACTTTTATTCAGACAGAAATGTCCTTTGCAAGTTCTATCACCACGACCTTCCTTAAGCGTCTTTGCTCTGACTCACACAGGCCCTGGACTCTGCCTCCATTAGAACCACCCTTGACCTCAACATCTGCCAGTCAAATATTTTGTGAGATTAAAATTAAATGGATCCATGAGATAAGATGCATCACTTAAGTGTTGCATTAAGGAGCTAAATCTTAAAAATTTTCAGCCTGCTTATCTGTAAATTGAGATAAATGGGCTTTTGCATTACTGTTTCCTTATAGTTACTTAAATAATGAAAAATAACCCATGAATTCTATGGCTATGTCTTTATTGTTGAGTAAGCATTTAATTGGAAAGGTGTCCATCATAGTCTCAGATTCTAAAAATTAACTAATATATATCACTTTATACTACTCAATGTTAAAATATAGACTTTAAATTTTAGACATAAAAATTAAGGACATACCTTTTAAAAAACTGAAGAATTGATAAGTACTAAATTTGGAACTTAGTATTTCATGATTAATGCATATATATTTTAAATATATAAATATAAGTGTAAAAACTATGAATAAAGTACTATATCATATATAGGGTCTTTTTGGAGGGGAGTTTGTAATCTGAAATTAATTATTCTAGAAGAAAACATTTTAAAAAATTCAGAATACAAATTATCCAACATCAAAGAACCCATTTCCAGGTAAATCTTAGTTTAAACAAAAATGAGAATGTTATCAATATCTAACAATGTACATTATAAGTAATCTAAAATAATAGATAATTGTACATCCTAGCCAAATCTATTACCAACTAGTAAAATTTTATAACTTCTACTATTAGAAATAAATTTGCAGAGAGGTGAAGAAAGTTTTAATTAATATAGTTTAAAAACTAGCAGAGTTTTCATTGATCTCTATATCTAGAAGACAGATACTGGTTTATGAATCTAACCAGGTTCTCTTTCTTCTGGAAAGAGTTCTGAAACATCCAGTGGCTTCCAAGGGGACATATGTTGTAGTCAGGCCCAAATCACAGTTAATCTAAGAAGTCAGTCTCTAGGCCTGCTGGTTAGCATCCTCTAGCATCCAAGGTGATAATCCTCAACCCATGGAGTAAAGGATTCACTGGGTTCATCTAAACTCCCAAGAAAAACTATTGGCAAAATTGCAATTTTTCTAAACATACCCATCCATATTCAAAAAAATGTATTCACTTTGGAACTATACTAAGGTATCTGTACTACTGCATGTGGCTCTCCGCCAATCTCAAGTTTATCACAAATTGGGGAGAAAACAACTGAAGCGATAGTCAGGTAAAGTGATAAATCACTGAAATGATCTCTAGAGAGAAGGGGGAGTAGAGTAAGTTTTGACTGGTTTTCTTCTAGTTAGGATCTACATCATGAGGAAAGATGCCCAGAGTAATAGTATTTTACCACTTGCTTCCGAATTTTAAGAAACAAGCTGCTGATAATTATCATCATTTCATTACCATGATAAGAGACATTTGTAATAACTAGACTTAATCATTCCACATCAGTGAAAGTAGTATATTTATGGTTGTTGATATGCCTTTTTCTAAAAAAATGTCTTCCCTTCCCAGAAATATAACCAATTTAAAGAATACATACCTTCCAGAAGCTCAACTTGTTGATGAATCAGTATCTGATCTATCTGTTATAGTGAAAAAATTAAGCTGTAAATTTTATATTATGTTTATTAAGCCAACCAAAATAACATTACAGTTCTTATATATTAAAGATGCATATGATCAATTATCAATATATATCAAAGAGTATCAATATTCAATGATAGTTTATATTACTTCTAGGTGCAACTAAAGTTAATATAGTTGTAACCAAAATTATCTACTGAATATACTCACTACATGGGCAAATTCAGATCATATAAAATTGACTTACATTAGAATCCTATATAAATTAGAAAAAAATGTTTCTTCTAGAAAAGACATAAAAAATATTAAGACCTTTTTATTCATTTAAAATGTGCTTTTAACAAATCTAAGTATTTCCTTTTTAAGTGTACTTGGTATCATTTATAATAGGTGATAACTTTCCCATTTAATTAATGTAAGACATTAATTTAAAAAAAAGTCTAGGGTATTTCTTGGAGCATTTATGAACTGCTTTAATTTCTCATGGTAAATGCTTCCCAAGAAAATTATGGGAAATTAAAATAATGCAGAGAATGAATGAGAAAGCTAATTCATTTAAAACCATTGAAAATCATAGGAATAGTGGTTTATAGACCAAACACGTAGAATTTCATATTCCTACTTTACCTACCAGATTTCTAACACCAAATATGAAACCTCAAATTGCTGAGATAAACTGTCATGTACTACATAAAAATTAAGGATTTCTTTATTGGTAGAATTAATAACATTGGGAGGGGTTTTCAAAGAACCAAAGCATCATAAAAATGTAATTTTATTAATGATAATAAAAAGTGAATTATAGTATATACAAAATATTAACTCCTTTTTGGGCACCACTTACTGAAACTCAAAAGTAAATTCAGTTGAATGTTTTTTCTAACTTTTAGAAAATTACTCAGTGTTATAGGAATAAAGAGCACAAGATACAGAACCAAGATTCCTACTTCCTTAGTGTTTTAACATTGAGCGAATTATGTAACTTCTCTATAACATCAGCTTTCTCCTCTATGAAGTAATGATAAGAGTAGCACCTGTATATCATAGAGTTTCTAAAAGGATTAAAGGGGTTAGTATTTGTATTATACTTAGGAACAAAGCCTCGAAGATGGTACTTCATAAGTGTATGTTAGAGGCTACTATCACAGATTATATTCAAGGTCATAGAAAACACAATTTTCTAAGACATTTGTATCTTACTTTATAGTAAACCCAACTTAGAAAAACAGAGTAATTACTTAGCAAACAAAATTGTTTTACTATTTCAGTCTTTTGTGAATTTGTCATTTGTTAATCACATTAAGTAAAATGGAAGCAGGGTGTTATTTTTTTTTTCAGGATTGTTTTTTGTATTTAACTTACCTGACTTAAATATTCCAACCCTGGTGGACAGTCTGATGGAGGTGGTGGTGCTGGCATCCATGGTACTCCTCCAGGTCCACCTGGGTGATGGTACATGGGCTGGTGTTGAACAGGAAAGCCCACTGGGCCAGCACCTGCATAGCTAGGTGGTGGGACTAAATAGCCAGTCTGAGGGCCAAGATAGCCCACCTGTGTTTGAGGATAGGCACCCAGGGGCCCAGGGTAGCCTGTCTGTGTCCCAGGAAAGGCAGCTTGGGGGCCTAGGTATCCAGTATGTTCTGGAGGTCCTGAAATATGAACAAGTAAAATCATTTGAAACTACATTGAAAAATGGAATCACTGGCTCTTTTAGGATTACCTTAGTTATCTACAAAGTGAAGTTACAGTTCAGAATTCCTGCTTCTATGAACCTTAAAGTTTGTTTTTATTTTTCAGAAAAAATTTTTCAATGAAATATCTGTGGGTTCATGTACAGTTCCATTTGAAGGATTTAGAACTGAATAGAGTTGGCCCAAGCCTTACTCTTATCATTCGAAAATCACCTGAAAATATGCTTGAAACCTAAGACTGAAAAAGAAAATCAACAATGATCTAGAGTTATTTATATAAACGTTATGAAACGTCTTCCTGGAAAAGAAAGAAGACATTGAATAGAAGGCCCAAAATAAAAATTTCAGCCAGAATTTTTAAAACCAAGATCTCTATTTAAAAACAAACAAACAAACAACAACAACAAAAAAAAACAGCTAAGTTTTGAATTCCAACAAATGATATCTCCTGTATGTATGTATAGGTGAGGATGGTTTTGCCCCCTGAAGGCATATTAGGCAAGATCTGGAGATGTTTTTGGCTGTCACAGCTAGAGAGAAGGATGATACTGACATCTGGTGGATAGAGGCCAGGAGTGCTAGTAAATATCCTAAAGAAAAGGACTTACTTATCTCAAGATATTACAGCGCTGCTTTTGAGAAACCCTGATATAGAGGTAAAGGCATGTCATTTCTTCCAGTACTGTTCAGGTAATTTCCTGCGTTCACAACTTCTCTGAAGTTTTAATCACAGTGTATTCTAATCCTAACAACCTCTACATGAAAAGGAAAAAACAGAAGAAAACAAGGCAAAACAAAACAGTCTATTATGATATTTAGGGGACAAATCTAAATTTCAAATTTTAGGACTTTCAGTTTTCTGTAAAAACAGTTTGAGAACCAAGGAAGGTAGGAAGTTGTAATGGGCAAAATTGTCTTAAGTATTTAATAAGCACAGTAGAGGACAAAAATATATAGGTTTATACTCTATTGTTCATATGAATTTTTACTACAGTGAAGCTTCATAAGCTTACATGTGTAGTGCACAGAGTAGCATTTCCTTTGAAATGCAATATAATTTCAAAGAACTGTGTTCCACAATATTTTAACACTGAAGGCCTTGCAAAATTCAATACTTAGAATTGGCAATTTATAAATACCTTTAAATGGAACACTGATGAAAAATACATGCACCATTAAAAGTAAGACTTTGAATAGAGACTAAAGCATTTGCTAATTTCTTTTAAATACTTTAGCTTTTGACAGTTAAGATGACTGAGTAGGTAAATGAGTGCTGGCCCCCTCTCAGGATCACATCAAAATTATAACTAACCTACAGAACAACCATCAAGGAGAATTACATGAAATCTAGCTGATCAGAATTCCTATAATTAAGGATATACAGAAGAGGCTACCTTGAGATTGGTAGGAGAGGTGGAGATGTGAAACGCGTTGGTCCCAACCCATGTGAAAGTTGAGAATGGGGAGAATTATCTTGGCTGCAGAGGTTCCCCCGGGAGATGTGAAGGGTGCCAGCAGCATAAAGGACTCCTCATGCCGGAACACAAGGACTAGGAAAAAGGGTATCCAGAACTTATGGCTCTGAAAACCCATGGCTGACTGAGACAGAGGGCTGTAACAGTCCCAGGTGTTTTCATTAAAGAGCCAGCCCATGGACTGACTGACTAAGCTCCAACACTGAGAAAGTAGCTTGAAAGGCACCAGGGACACACAGGAAGGAATTAAATTGTCTGGCTTGCGGATCTGGAGAAGCAGAAATGCTGGCAGAAGATATCATTCCTTTGTTGAGCCCTCCCCATTTTTAGGTTGCAAACACAGGTGGCCACCATATCTTAGTCTCCATCAACTGGGCTAACACTGACTGTCTCACCTCTGTGATTACCTGAGAACCCATCCCATAGAACTGTGTCCCACCCAAACTGCTTCCAGTGGTTTTTCCATAAAAATGAACTGTCTTGACTCATTATGTAGACTTTCCTAAAATCTCTCAAAGGTTCACAAACCCCAAATAAGAAGGATCTGTCCTGGTGTGTCCCATATCTCTTGCTAAGTAACTCAAAGCCTGGCATTACTGGCAGCCAGCCTCACTTCACAGATAAGCCTGTCTCAGGACCTTCAAGCTTAGCACAGATGTATGACATCTGTAGATTACTTTCTAGCACCACCAGACTGAACCTGAACCTGAGTATCACCTAGCCATTTTCACAAATGACTCAATGAAAGAGCAGACTTGGCAGGCATCAGAGTCCTGCTAGTGCAAATCCTGCTCCGTAGGGTCAGCCCAGCACAGCAGCTCCTCCACTATAGTCATGGCCAGTCCAAACAATAAAATAGCCTGGGGGTCAATTCTTTCCATTGATGTGCAACGGCAACCAAAGCTCAACTTCAACAGGAGGGCACACACAACTCACACAAGAGGCAGATCAGGGAGACTATGTCACTAGGCACAATAGTACACGTATTACATAAAGCCACTCTACTAAGACCAGGAGACATAGCACCTATACCTCATATATAGAAACAAACACAGGGAGGCAGCCAAAATGCAGAGACAAAGAAACGTGTTTTAATGAAATAACAGAACAAAGCTCTGGAAAAGATTACTTGGGGACAAGAAATCTACCAGACACAGAGTTTAAGATGCTGGTTATAAGGATACCCAATGATCTTAGTGAAAACTTCAGCAGATAGTACACATAAAAATGGAGATAGAAAACATAAACAAGAACTAACCACAAATGAAGAATGTAATAACTATAATAAAGTATACATTGGAGGGAATCAAGGATAAATTTGATAAAGCAGAGAATCAAATCAGCAATATAGAAGGTAAGGAAGTAGGAAACATCAAATTAGAACAGCAAAAAATAAACAAACAAATAAAAATGTAAGGATAGTTTAAGTGGCATTTAAAGAGAAGGTAAGAAAGAGAGACTCCATGACTTGGTGGCCAAATTAAACATACTGGCCTCTAGCTTAAAAGCAACAGGAAGTCAATAGAGTCTGAATACTCTCTGTAATATGAAGAGATTTGTATTTTAAACTCACTAGCTATAGTGCAAAGACTAGACTATAGGCGACCCATTGGGTATTTTATTTAATATGTGTATTTGGGGATTTAAGTTATATGCAGCTTTATATTTCATTAGCTAAATGTAAATTCACTATGATTTTTATTAACTCTATGCCATTACTATCCTGTATAGGTATTACTTTGATGATACTTTTGATAATATATAGTCAACAACACAAATCAAGAACTAGCTTCCAGGTTCATCATTGCACTTTCAACAAAATATACTATTGCAATAGAGAGACAGAAACATACCCTTTGGGAAATATCAGTAATTGATTAATTTTGGTTTTTATTTTTTAAACAAATATTTTACCTTGAAATGCTGCTGGAAGATTTTGAGGAGGATACCCAGCTGGTAAATTTGTTCCTGGGTGAGGAGCATTCATTTTCACATCTGTAACTCAAGAAGAGGTAAACATATATCTGCTTCAATAAAATACATGTTAGGAAAAATATATAATGTCTATAGATAAGTTTCATTTGTATGGTCTTGTGCTATATTGAAAGAAAGTGAATTCTTCACTTAACAAAAGCTATGCTGTTATCAGAGTTATTTTGCAGTAGAATCCTGTTTCAAACAAATTCCCTTTTAGACAACATAAGGCTGTTGAGTTAATGGGGTTGATTAAATTTCTAATTTTCAAATATGCCTGATGAGTGTTCATTTCCATACTTTGATTTTATTGGTATTAGAAAAAATATTGTTCTAAAACCACTATTGACTGTGAAGAAAAAGATAAATAAAACTAGGTAGATGTGAGTATGTAATAAAAGGATTATAGATGATTTTAAAGATACCTATAATCATTGCTATAGTGATTTTTTAAATGTTCAAAATAAGGTATCCATTACTGTATTTAAATATCCTTTTTATACTTGTTCTGGAACTAGGAAATTCCAATATATGACTGATTTTGACCTATACAAATCATGACTGACTTAACTACAATAAACTAACACATTAAACACTGTTATCTGCTAATCAATGTGCCTAAAATAATCTTAATATATGTACAAATGGTTCAACTCTCCAGTTCTTCATATTTGTGTTTCTTTCGTCATTCATTCAGCAGCCAGACAATAAATATTTACTGAGAGTCTCCTGTGTCACCCATGAGTTAGGCTCTGGGGCTACACTGGCTCTTCCTTCATGGAACTTCTGGTCCAGTGGACACTACACTTATCCCATGTTCTCTTCTCTTTCCTTTTGACTTACTAACTGTAAATTCGAGAATTTCTTTTTGAATTATGGAGACATAGCATTAATATAGAAGAAAAAGTTGGTCAAACTTTCCATGTGATACTTTCCCTGTATGCTTCTCTTTCATGAACCTTCAAAGATCACTCAACACATATGGTTTTGGCAGAAAGGCTGGACTGTGGGGCCCCCTTTCTCCTCCATTCAATTGGCTTCATAATAACGTCAGCAGAGTAGCATCCCTGAAGACTATCCAAAATCAGGGTACAGAGAATTCTCTACTTCCATGATGGCTTTTCTCTGAACAGACACTGTAAGATGCCCTGAATTATCATGGATCTCTGAAATACTACAAGCCATTTCATCCTAACTATTCTTTCTGTTTCTCAGCTTCAGCTGAGTGGCCTAGTTCCTAGTTCTCTAGTTCTCAAGGCTCTGCCACAGCCTCCACCCCCAACCTGTGTTGAAGATGACAAGATCATATTCAACAGATCTCAAGACAACACATTTCAAGTTTGACTTAAAGACCTACCCTTAGATGATATGTGTCATATTTCAGCACTGCTAAATAGATATCATTTTGGAACAATAGTAAACACAGCTATGTCTACAACCTGACAGATTTAAGAAATTAGGAGCTCATATCTGGGGTTTTGGTACCAGAGCAATAATCAATGTGTCAGAAATTTTCAGTGGAAATTCATACAAAGAGAAAATATGTGAATTGGCAAATGGTCAGGTAGACCAAAGAGCATATAATTTATGGATGCATTTGTGAAATGCAATTGAAAATAATTTATAAAATCATAGGACTGTCACATTGTGATAAAGCTATTTTATTTATATATATATACATTCCATTTTAATTTATGCATACATATACCCACAATTTATATAATATATAAAATGGAAGAGTTAAAAGGTGACAATGACTGTGGCCAAACAATGATTCTCAAGTAATTTGAAGTATCATAAAGCTTATAGCAAGAATAGTTTAATATTATATAAACTTACATTTAAAGGGCTTTGAGT
Organism: Cynopterus sphinx; assembly: GCA_030015415.1. Lineage (NCBI taxonomy): Eukaryota > Metazoa > Chordata > Mammalia > Chiroptera > Pteropodidae > Cynopterus > Cynopterus sphinx. Next base: position 96,543,449 of record CM057381.1, read on the forward strand.
TTTGTAAAAAAATATATATATATTAAGAAAGCAAACATTAAGAAAAGATCACGAAACTTCCTCAAGGAAAGCCAGGTTTCTGTTTCTAATAAATGATATTATATATAGTAAGGCTGTAGTGAGAAATAAATATTTTTGGCTACCTAAGGATTATAAATCCTTTCAGAAAACACAATTTCATTTTTTATATTTTCCTCCATATGTATTGTTTTTCTCCAGAACCTCAGAGTTTTAAACAGAGAAAGTATTTTATTATATGCTTTGTCATACCCAATTTATTTAGAATTTTCTTGAATAAAAAAAAAAAAAGCCAGAACACAATGATCAGTACTTAGTAAAAATTATTCAGATGTGCAAGTTATGAAATATATATCAGGGGTGTATTTGAGTATTTTATTACAATAAAATGATGTATTAAATTTATTATGTTAATATGATTTGAGTATTCTGTGTATATGAAATGCACATAGAAAAGGGAAAACTGATCTGGATGGATATAGCATAAATTATACAACATATTTTCTAGTAAGCCTAAAATTTCTTAGGTTTATCAAAGGCTTTATTTTTAAAGAAAAATTAGTGATAGTGAATATTTGTATATATTTTCTCTATAGTCAAACAGTGAACTAGAATTTGGATTCTGGAGCATAAACAACACAAAGCAAATTATGTCCTTTCAGAGACTGAATAAAACATATGACAAATAACATTAACAACAGATTTAACATTATACTAGAAAAGTAAATATTTAATTTACTTAATTTAACTTACTTTGTTTGTCCATGACTAAAGAGTTCTGAAAAAGAAGACCTGATATTAATACCTTGTCTACAATTTTATTGGTCAAATGTGACTGTTATAATAAAATAATTTGAAACCATACATATACATAAGATATTCCCTTATTTTATAGTTTACCAAAATCTGGTCATTTTAAATAAACCTTTTTGTCCTGATCCATTCCCCATTGCTGTTTCTAATTAGGACTTCAGAAGTTGTGAGTCAGCCCATGTGGTAGACAGCTTGAGGCTGGGCCCCAAGCATGGTTCAGCATAAGAAAGAAAAAGGTTTGCTATAAAGTCACATTACTGCAAACATTTCTGGATATTTCATGTCCTATGGACATGTTCTGCCCAGCTTGAAGAGCCAATCTGAAAAGGCTTGACCATTTGCTGTATGCTTTAAGATGCTTTTAGCCAGAGAACCCACCCTCAGGGGTTGTCATAGTTGTAGTACCATGATAATCCAACCAAAACTTTGTGTATGGTTACTTCTACAGAAAACAAACAAAACAAAACAACACTTTACTCAGTACTTCAGCCCTCCAGTGCCTTGATCCCATTCTACTCTTTTCTACTACTATCCAGTCACTACTTTCCCTATCTCTCCACTTTACATCCCACTCCCCCCTGTATGCCTGTTAATTACAATTTACACATGAGACAAGACCTCTGTTACTTAACTGTTTTCTCTTGCACTCTCACACTAACATAAATCAGCCCTGCACTGCACAGGCCCTCTCCAGTCTTGGCTGCCATTTAATTAAAACCTCCTACTGTGTTGTCTTAAATGGTAAATAAAAGTTAACTGATCCATGATCAAAGACTCTGTTAAAAGTAATACCTATTACTTTAAAATATGCTAAGAGTACCTTAATAGATCTATAAAGTTAAAAGACTAAAGTTCTGGAGTACAAATAGGTAGTATCCCTTAATTAACAAGTTGGACTGGACATCTCTAAAGTTGTTATCTATCGCCTGTTGCTCATAGGACACCACTCTTTAACATGATTAGTTAAAAAAATATTATAGGGCCTTTAACCAATTTAACAGCAATTTTAAGTGACTACAGTTTCTATCATTTTCCCCTCATCTACAATGTCAGAAAGGCATTCATTTTAAAAATAAATCCTGAATAATACTTACAGGAGGAAGTCTCCCCACCATGTGTGTGTGTGTGTGTGTGTGTGTGTGACTTTAAAGTTATTAAAATAAAACTTTTTTACTTAAAACAATTAAATAGTTTTAATTAGAAGATATTTTTTTTCTGACAGTTGTTTGAATCTGAGAAGTCTGGTGTCAATCAGAAAGAAAGGATGTGTCAGAAAGAGAAAATTCTTGCTGTATATCATGTTAGGAACAGCTGGAGGCTCTTAAGCAATGGAGTTTCATAAGTTCCCAAGTCCTCTGCAAATAAGTACCAACTATGAATACAGGAATATTTACCTTTCATGGGGTCAGAGATCTTGTCCTCCTTGCACAGAAATCCAAGAAAGAGAAAATTAACATACCCCAAAACAGAGCTCATTTGTTCATATTTGCTCTTTTCTCTCCTAGTTGGTTACATGATTTTGAGTCTTAAAATATAGGTTTGTGAGGATGAGTATTTGCTAGGAAAATTACTGCAGAACAAAATCTAAGTCCTCACTCTCTTGTAGGTTTTAGAATTTTTGTTTTTACATAATACCTCAAGCATGAAAAACAGTGTGTCATAAGCTCTGGTGCAAAATATTAAGTGACAGTTGTACCTGTATGTGTGCCAGGTAGACCAAAGTACTCGTAGATTGAAGATTTCCACCATGTTCATCCTTGTCCATTCTCATTTGCTGTTTTAAGAATCTTTTGATTTTCTCATAATTAATGGGTCTAAGACATAATTTCACTTGGTTTTGCAAATGACTGAGCTGAGGCTTGGGTGAATTAATTAGTTAATTAATTAACATGATAACTTTTAAATAATGCCTCCCACTACTCATATAAGAAACAAATCCCAAAAAGACTTCAAGAAAAAGAAAATCTTATTTATCCTATACTAAAAGAAAGAAAATCTCTAATAAAGTCATATAATATATTGTACCACTGGAATCTAAATTACTTCAGGACAAATATAAAACTGTAAATTATAATCCAATTACTACACACTTTTTCCTTCTCTGTTAAGTGAGAGGTTCTGAGGAGATTAAGTCATCAAATACTGTCTTCATGTAAGTAGATCTCTGTTAAAATTATTCAGTCAGATATCATAAGGCCTATTGCTGCTCTGAAAAATTAATTATAAACTTCTACCACTAGGGATATCTGTTATGGTTCCACAGTTCATATTACCATGAAACCCTTTAACTGTCTCTTGGGGTCCTGAAATTTCTATCTCATTGCTTTCAAAAAGTATTGTAAAATCTGGATTCCAAGGGGGAAGCATCACTCATTTTGGAAAATCCAGAAACTACCTGTCTACAAACTAGGCAAACTAAATTTGTTTATTTATTCAAATTTACTTAATTGCCTAAGAATACAGCAGTTAACTTTTCTCATCAAATGGGGATATATGTTCTAAATTACTTTAGCAAAATGTTACTGCTTTAAAATCATCACAGAATTCTATATCTCTAACGTCCTATGAATAAATGAGAATGAGACCGTAGGCTAGGAAGAGGGGAGAAACTGGGCACAGGAAGTAGAGAACCCAACACTTGCTGAGGTAAGTCACAAATAAAATAATTTCTATGCTGTTCAGCTTACGTTTATAGGTAAATTTTGTACATTTAAAAAGCTTTAACATCTAAGAACAAAAACATTTGTTGAACTGTGGTTTTGGTAAAAGATGAGCAGAACAAAAACAGATGAGTTTACACATATAAGTGGGCCAATGTGTTGTCAGACATTTGAGTACATCAGTCCACCATATGTGCAAGGTATAAGAAATGGGGTCGCTGAGGCCAATTTTTAAATGCAAAGTATCTGGTACCAGGGATAACCTTTTTCTTCCTTTAAAAACCCACTACTATGTTTTATGTTCAAGAAAAAAAAATATTCAGAACCACTTTGGGATAGCATTTTATAATAAACCTTGAAGAAAAAGTAGATATTACATAAACTGGGACCAACTGAGAGTTAAGTGTTCTACAATGATAATAGTAAACCAAAAAGACAAAAGAAACAAAAGTTAAACTTTATGTTAGTTATCCTAGCTTGGATGCTTTATTCATCCTAAAAAGCCTTTCTCAGAGCTCTCTCACAAATTTAAGTTGTTTCCTAGCCCCCTTATAAATAAGGAAACTATGCCCAGAGAGTGAATGGTTACTTAATGCTATACAGCTCACTAACTAGCTGAATTAAAATGATTTGTGATTCATGTCATTTGTATTCATGTCTTTGATTCTTTGAAAAAAATCTCTCAAATTGTCAAGTTTCAGTAAAATTTGTTAAAAGACTATCTTTATGGTATCTCTCTTATGAATTTCAAACCTACTCATGTCCTTTTTGTTTTTACAAGGACAGACAAAACTATATGTAAGCACTTACTAAATTCAAAATTTAGAAAATGAAAAAAGCACGATTAATGCTGATGAACTACAGTACTTCAGCTTTTTCAAGTTAGTACAATTTAAGAAAGTGCAATAGTGCCTGTGTATACAACATACCTAAATGCACATGTATAAATATGTATATAAATATTCACCTAGTATACAGCTTGTTTTTTTTTTCAAGAGTAGCGATTGAAGGCATAGAGCATGTAAGCCACTATAACAATCACTAGAACAAAATGACAGATAATATTATTAAAAATACTCTAAGTGCTATAAATGAATATAATGGTATTATAGTAGTCATTGGGGCACTTGTTTTAGGGGAGTTGTCAAGAAAGATAGTTCTGAGAGCTGAAGGAAGCCGCAAATCAACTAGGCCATTGAGGTGTTGAGGAGGTGAGATATTATGGACAGAGGGAATTGCAAAGGTAGAAGTTTTGAGGCTGGAGAGAGCTTGTCTCATTCAAGGGAGCATAAGGTCTGTGCTACAGACCAAAGACAGAAAAAGATCATTAGACATGAGGATGGAGACATGTACAGGAGACAGTTCACACATGTTTAATGTCTCTCCAGCTGCACTCTAAGCTCTCAAAGGCCAGAGCAAGACCTGTCTTGTCCAGAACAAGGCACTTTATTGGTGCTTGTTGATTCAACAATGTATGCACAGTATCATTTCATTTCTCTCAGGCAGAAAAACAAAAGGCTCCTGTACAGAAGTGAAGGCTGCTTAATCTCTAGTTATTTCATATGCCACTTTGCTATCCAACTGATGAAATCCAATCATTTCAAAAATCCCTTCCTTGTGTCTGGTCAATGTCCAAAGTCCTACAAGTGTCATACTCATCAGAGTGGTATTAAGAGAAACTTCTGCTGTTACAAAAGTTCAAGGGAGAAAGAGAGGACCCCAAATCACCCGACACTTCACACTAAGCAAGCGACACGTGTAGAGTACTAACCACGTACCTAACATCGCTAAACTAGGAGAAACTAGGCTTCCTCTCTGTTCCTGGAATGGGCAGTGACCATGCCAGGACTTCTGGGAATAAGTGTATAAATAAAACCACATGAGAACCAGAGAGGAAGCCCGGAGAAGTGGGGACTTTGTCAAATACAATACTCCAAATCTTGTAATTCTGTAACAGGTACACAGTTTAAGAGATGAGGTAAGGAAGGAACGTATATGAAAACCTGGCATGGAGTCCCCCATATGTTAAACAGCAGAGACAGGATTGAAGACAGGCGGGCGGACTCCTGAGATAACGGTCTTTGTCTCTGCGCTACAAACCGCCTCTACTTTCCCAATTCTTCCTGTGCTCCAGCGGGCCCAGCACAGTTTTGGGCTTCGGCCATCTTCTTAATTAATATTTACTGTTACATGACAGCCAGCAGGTCTCTTACTCGGCCCTCTAACACGCCCAGTATGCCGGCGGACACTTCTGAGTCCAGGCTCCTTCCCCGAGTCGAGGCTGCTGTCCGCGCTGGGAAGAGATGTGCACAGGTAAGCCACGCCTGGGGGGCGGTTGTGATCATCCAAGAAACACCCTGTCATTGGCAGGGGTCCTGGTGGCCTGGGGTACCGCCCCGCTAGCTGGGGCCCCTACCTAGTTCCCTTGCTCCACTTCCTGGACGGCAACTGAGGCCGCTGTGAACCCGCCCCCCCCCGTCCCCGCATCCCCGCCAGCTGCCCCGCCACCTCAGCGCAAGCACATCCCACCAGCCCTCGCGCCCCTCCGCACAAGTCGCCCCGGAGCCCCGCGCCAGGCCTGGGCGTCCCCGCGTCCCCGCGTCCCCGCGTCCCCGCCGCTGTGGACGCCGAGCGCCGTCTGCCCACCTGTGGCTGCTGCTGCTGCTCGGGCGCCGCGCGGGGCGAGACGGGGGCCGGTACCCCGGGCGCCGGCGGTTACTCGCCTCCCAGGGGCCGCTCGGCGGCCCGGCGCAGCTCCTTAGGCAACAACCTTCTCTGAAATCACCAGGAAGGGGCCTCCTAGTGACCTTAGCGCGGAAATTGTGGCTCTCGGTTTCGTTTCCTGGATCCTGTGGACACAGGAGGCCTCGCCTACCCGGTCCTCGCGCGGGCGCGGCCCGCGAGGGTGAGGAGGGTGGGGAGAGGAGGGTGGGGACCGCTCCTGCGACGGCTCTCTGAGGGCGGCGCGAAGGTGGCTCCCTCGCCCCCTTTCCTGCTCTCCGCAGAGAATGCAGCAACGGTGGCTGTGCGGCTAAGGGCAGCCAGTAACTGGGACGTCGACACTAGGGGTAACTTGGAAAGGCTTTATCGGGGGACCACCTGCTCCAGGGTGGGGTTGAAGGCTCCACGCTTCTGAGAACTCCCTTCACTCTGACCTGGACCTCTTGTCCCATAGATTTCGGTTGGCTTTGAAGGCTTGGGAGCTGTGGGCGGTCCACAGGGTCAATGTGGAGTGATTAAGCTTGTTTTTCTTTAGGGTGCCTTCTCACTTTCTCCCTCTAGCTCTTTGTGTCTCTCCCTGTCTGTCTCTCCCTCCCTGTCTGTCTCTCCCTCTCTTTCCACGAGACGATGTTAAGTACTTGTAAGAGTCAAACGAACCAGATGTTTTAGAATGTTTAGTCTTTCAGGCCCTCCAGGACTGGTAACCAAGCACAATAAACAACAATTTGTTGGACTGAATGGAAGGATTCATTAATTTTTTTTCTTTAACATTTTTCATTTACAAAAGCAACACAATGAAGCCAAATGTTGAGAAAAGAAGCGACACATACCCAACCGCCCAACACACCCTTTTCTCCTCTTGACACTGTTAACAGACATTTAAAAACTTACTATGAGAAGAGACAGGTGGCAGGAAAGAAGGGAGTTAGAAGGGAGGTGGATAGCAAAATTGAGAAAATAATATTGGAAAACGAGGGAGGAAACCAAACCACTTCGGCTTCAATCCCTTCTTTGTGATTTTGTGCAAATCACAATCTATGTCCCTTTTATTAATCTGTGAGGGTAGTAACAGTGTCTACCTCATAAAATTTTTATGAGAATTAAGAAAATTAAAATATACGTCAGGGTTAGAGCGATGCTTGCCACAGAAAGCGCATAGTATTTTTTTACATAAACAAGATTGTTTTATGTAAATCATTCACTAATGTGTTTCCACTTTATGATATACCTTGGAAATCTCCTTGCCTTTAACACAGAACTGTACCAATGATCTAGTCACCAAGATGTACTTTACTTCCAATTTCACAATTACAAATTAAGCTGTAATCATCATCCTTGTACATATCTTTCTATATACACTACAGAAACTTATTATTTTGTTCTCCTACCAATAAAGTATGAGAATGCTTGTTTTACCACATCTCTCCACTTCCTGAATATCATTTCTAAATATTTGCTATTCTGATTGGCAAGCATTACATTATTATTGTTTTATTAATTCTGATTGTTAGTAATATTGAGTAATTTTTCATATTATTGCTGAATATTTTACCATTTTTTGTCTATGATATGTCAAATATTTATAATATAGAGTTTTCTGATGGGTTGAGACATGATTCATTGTGCTCTTTATATGTTATGAATTGAATCTCTCCTCTGTTAAATAGGACCCAGTGGGCCTCTGGATTGTATCTTATTTAAAGTTGTTTTAACAATACAGAAATTTAATTTTTAATCATCTTTATTTGCGTTTTTCACTTTTGACTTCTGGGCTTTGCATCTTATTTTAGAAGGCTTCTCTTCTCGAAAACATCCAATATGAGCTATTCTTTGACACTTATTAATTCTTTATATCAGAACACAATGTTTTTTTTTCAATTACAGTTGACATACAATATTATATTAGTTTCAGGGGTATAACATAGTGATTAGACATCTATATAATTTATAAACGGACCCAGTAAGTCTAGTTGCCATCTGACAATATACATATTTATTACAATATTATTGACAATATATCCTATGCCATACTTTACATCCCTGTGATCATTTTTATTACTGGAAATTTGTCATGGTGCATGACCTTTTTAATGTATTGCTGAATTTAGTTTGCTAATATTTTGCTCAGCATGTTTGCATTCATGGTTATCAGTGATATTGGCCTATAATTTTCTCTTTCTACAGTGTTTTTATCTGGTTTTGTTCTCGTGGTAATACTGGTCTCATGTAATAAATTTGGAAGCCCTCCCTCTTTAATTTTTTTAATTAGTTCAGGAAGAATAGGTATTAATTCTTTGAATATTTGGTAAAATTTCAGTTGCAAAATTACCTGGTCCAGAGCTTTTGTTTGCTGGGAGTTCTTTCATTACTTACTTGATTTTATTAGCAGTTATTGTTCTGTTAAGATTTTCTATTTCTTCCTAATTCAGCCCTAGAAGATTGTATATATCTAGGAATTTATCCATTTCTTCCAGGTTGTATGTGTGTGGTGTTAGTTTTCAATTCTCTTTTATTTCTGATTTTGTTTATTTGTGTCCTCTCGTTCTTTTTTTTTTTTTTTTAATGAGTCTGGCTTAAAGTTTATCTATTTTAATAATCTATTCAAAGAACCAGTTCTTAGTTTTATTGATCTCTTGTATTATTTTTTCAGACTCCATTTTGTTTATTTCTGCTCTGACCTTTATAATGTCTTTCTACTCACGTTGGGACTTGTCTGTTTTTTGTTTTTGCTTTTCCATTTCTTTTTGTTGTGAGGGTAAGTTGCTTGCTTGAGATTTTTTTCTTGTTTCTTCAAGTAGGCCTGTATTTCTATAAATAGCTCTCATAGAATGGCTTTAGCAGTGTCCCACAGTTTTGGGGTCAATCTGTTTTTATTTTCAGTTTTTTCAAAGCATCTTTTGATTTTTTTCCTTGATCTCATTGTTAACCCATTTGTTGCTTAGTAGCAATGTTATTTAGCCTCCATGTGTTTCCATGTTTTTTACTTTTCTTCTTGTAATTGATTTCTAGTTCATATCATTATGACAGGAGAAGATGCTTGGTATGATTTCAATCTTTTAAAATGTTTTGACACTTGTTTTGTGGCCTAACACATGATATGTCCTTGAAATAGTTCCACATATACTTAAAAAGAATGTATATTCTGTTATTTTTAGGTGAAATGTTGTAAAATATCCATTAAATTCATTTGGTATAATCTGTCATTTAAGGCCACTGTTCCTTGTTGATTTTCTGTCTGGGTGATCGATTCCTTGATGTCAGTGGGGTGTTAAAGTCCCCTACTATAACTGTATTACTATCTACCTACTTTTTTTATGGCCATCAATATTTCCTTTATATATTTGCACATGTACATGTTTATATGTTAATCCTATTATTGATTTAATCTCTTTATGATTATGAAATGAGCTTCTTTGTCTCTCTTTACAGCCCTTTTAAAGTCTATTTTGTCTGATATAAGTATTGCTACTCCAGTTGTTTTTTGTTTGTTTGCTTTTACTTGCATGAAATATCCTTTTCCATCCCTTTACTTTTGGTCTGTGTGTGTCTTTTGATAAGAAGTGGGTTTTTTGTAGACAGCATATATTTTGGTCCTGTTTTCTTATCTGTTCAGCTACCTACCCTATGTCTTTTGATTGGAGCATTTAATCTATTTACATTTAAAGTGATTATTGATAGATAGGTAGTCATTGCCATTTTATTAATGGCTTTCTGATTGTTTTTTGTAGTTCTTCTCTGTTCCTTTCATATTCTCTTGCTCCCTTGTATGCTGATGACTTTCTATAGTGTTGTGTTTATGTTCCTTTCTCTTTATTTCTTATATAAATCCCATAAACTTTTCATTTGTGGTTACCATGTGCTTCCTATATATGAAGATATTTTTATATCAGTCTATTTTAAGTTGATGGTTTCTTAAGTTCACGCACATTCTAAAATCACTACAATTTTTATTCTCCCCATTTGTTTTTGTCATAATTTTTCACTTATTTTGTGTGTATCCTTTCACTGTTTGTGTGTATCCTTAATTATTGTTGCATTACACGTTCCTCCTAATTTTGTCTTTTAACCTTAGTACTAGCTATTTTTTTTTTAAGGAGAATTTTTATTGCTTTTATGTACAGAAAACTCAAAAAGTGTACACTCAGCCCAGTTTGGTGGCCAGTTCTTTAACCTTTGCCTTTTCTGCTGTGCTAATGAGAGCTACCAGTTTTGGGGCCAAGATATTGCCTCCCAGTGACTGCTGATTTCATCATGTCAGTCATTGTGACTGGTTCAGATAGCTTCCACCAGTTTAGCCAGTGCTCTTGTCTTCTGAGTTAATCTGAGTGAAAGTGATGGTGGTGAGGGTCTTCCTATGGACCAGATGCCCCAGCCTGGCCTTCCCCTTGATAATGCAGAAGGAACCTCCCCCCCCCCACCTCCACCACCACCATCTTACAGCACAGGGCAGGCAGGAAGACAATCAGCTCAATGGGATCCACATCATGTGTAATCACTACTAGCTGAGCCTTCTTGTTCTCCACCAAAGTAGTGACAGAATAAACTTCTGCTCAAAGGACAGGTGGTCTCTTGGTGGGATCATCACTTTTGCGAGCACCTTTTTTCTCGGCCTGAGACAACAAACTGCTTCTACTCTTGCTATGTCTCTGGTCTGTACTTGTGGGCCAGCTTAAGCAATTGGGTAGCTGTTTATTGGTCCAAGACCTAGGTGGACTAATTAATCACAGGAGGCACTTTCAAGAGCTTATAGAGAATAGCCCTTTGCCATTGCAGCAGAATATGGTGGGGCCATTTGACAAAGCAGATGAGGTCCCTTCTGGGATGAATGTCCCATCCAGTGACAAAATTCTTGGGTCCTTTCTCAAGTAGGGGATTTACCACCTTCTTGGTCACTTCCTTCTTCATGAAAACAAGTGCCGGAGCCACCTTCCCCTTAGCCTTCTTTCCCTTTGGCATCTTGGGACAGAGGGTACTAGCTTTATAATTAATTGATCCACTGCTTTTTCTAAGTATTTGACTTCGTCAGTGAAATTTTTTTCATTCCCGTATTTTCTTATTCACATTTTCTATCTTTTCTACTTAAAAAAGTGTCTTTAATGTTTCTTGTAATACTGGTTTAGTGGTGATAGACTCCTTTAGCTTTTTCTTGTCTGGGAAACTGTCTGCTTTCCTATTCTGAATGATAATCTTGCTGGATAATTTTAGTTGTAGGGCCTTACTTTTTGTCATTTTAAATATTTTGTTTTGATGACTTCTGGTTTGCAGTTTTGGCCGATGGTCTTATGGGAGCTCCCTTGTAGGTAACAGCTTTTTCTTCTACTTTAAGATTCTCTCCTTGTTTTTAACCTTTGACTTTTTAATTATGATGTGTCTTGGGGTAGGCCTCTTTGGGTTCATGCAGTTTGGGATTCATTGTGTTTCCTGGACTTATATGTCTATTTCCTCTGTCAGGTTAGGGAATTTTTTGGTTATTTTTTCTTGAAATAGGTTTTCAATTCCTTGCTCTCTCTCTACTCCTTCTGGTACCCATATGATGAGAATGTTGGTATGTTTTATGTTATCCTGGAAGTCCTTAAACTATCCTCAATTTTTAAAATTTCTTTTTCTTTTGCTGTTCTGATTGTATATTTTCTGCTACCCTGTCTTCTAGATCACTGATTCAATTTTCTGTTTTATGTAATCCTCTGTTGATTCCATCTAATGTATTCTTTATTTCAGTTATTGTATTCTTCATTTGTGATTGGTTGTTTTTTATGATTTCTCTCTCTTTGTTGAAGTTCTCACTAAGTTCATTCATTCTTCCCCTAAGATCATTGAGCATCCTTATAAGAAGTGTTTCGAACTATCTGGTTATCACTTGTCTCTATTTCATATAGTTCTTTTTTTAGGAGTGTTGTCCTTGTTTTTAATAAATTAATTAATTAATATTTGAGACATTTTTCTTTGTCTTCTTATTCAGGCTGACTCCCTGTGTTTGTTTCTATGTATTAGGTAGATCTACTCCATCTCCTAGTTTTGTCAGAGTGGCCTTATGTAGTAGGTGTACTATAAGGCTCAATGATGCAGTCTCTGTGATCACCTGAGGCAAGTGTTCCAGGGGTGTTCCTTGTGTGTATCATGTATGTCCACCTGTTGTAGTTGAAACTTGATTGACATTGGTGCAGCAGTGGGTGAGATTGACCCTCAGGCTAACTGACTATGAAAGCTGTCTGTGACTATGTTGGACAAGCTTGTTGTGTTGGGGTTGATCCCATGGAACAGTAAGCTCCTTAGCAGGGCTCTGGTGATATGTGAGTTTGTTCTTTGGTTATGTTGTTTGTAGAGATGTTTGGGTGGTGCTGTGATGTGATCTGAAGCTGGCCACCAGGTTTGTTGGTTCTAGAGCCTCTTAAGAGGGTCTCCAGTGCAGGCCAAGATCAGCTGTCATATATATCCAGCTTAGGGCCACCTGGTGGAAGGTACAAAGTGAAATGCAGTTGATTGCTGTTTGTGCTGGGTTTGGAGTTGTTTGGGAGAGGCTATGCTGTTAATTGAGTCTGGTTACCACTAGCTCTGAGTTTGGGATGCTTTACTGGGGACCACAATGTGAGCTGAGGCCAGCCAACAATGTCGCTAGTCTGTGGCCACATAGTTGAAGCTACATTCCAAGCCAGTACTGGCTACAGCTTATGCCAGCTTGTGCCAACTTATGGGAGTTACATTGCAAGGTAAGATTAGTTGTTCATTTGGCAAGGCTTGAGCTTGCTTAGCAAGTGGTACAGTGCACACCAAGACCATCCCCTGATTGCCTCGGATTCTGACCTTTGAGAGATTTTAGGAAAATCTGCAGCTTTAGCTGAGGTGGGCTGCTTTTGTGGAAAAGCTGCTGAAAGTGGCTAGGGCTGGGTGTGTAAATTGGGTGTGGTAGGGTCTCAGGGATTCACCAGGGGAGGGTGAACAGTATTAGCCAGGTTAATGGAAAGCAAAGTTTTGGTGCTCCCTGCTCTGCCTGGCAGATGAGTGGGGAGAGACCTCAACAAAAGAATAACAGTGTCTGCCCGTGCTTTTGTCTTTGGAGAGAGCTTCTTTGACTCCTGCCCTTCCAACTCTCACCCTGAAGCTAGTCAATTTAGTTCCTCCCTGCATATCTCTGATGTTTTTTAGCTTGCGGCCCCGCACTGGAGCTTCAAGTGAGTTTGTGAGTGAATGAGTCTGTGCTTGTGCTCTTTAAAGGGACACCTTGCTCTCCAGCAGCTCTTCATTGAACTTGGATGCAATCTCTGCTGTTTTTCACAGCCAGATATTATGGGACTCCTCTTCCTGGCACTGGTATCTTAGGCCGGCGAACCTGGTGCAAGGCTGGGATGCCTCACTCCTCAGGGAGAACCTCCACAGCTGAGATTTCCCTCTTGATTCTTAATCATCATCATGCTGTGGGTATGGGACCTGCCCATTGTGTCTCTGCCCCTCCCATCAGTCTCATAGTGGCTTCTTCTTTATATCCTTAGTTATAGGACTTCTTTTCATAGTCTTAAGGTGGTTCTCAATAATAGTTGTTCTATAATTTATTTGTAATTTTGATGTGGTTAGTGGAGGAGGTGAGCACAGCATTTACCTACTCCACCATTTTGACCAAAACATCTGACACCTGTTTATTCTAAATTGTCAAGAGGTTGGGATTTTTAAGTCATATTTTTATTATTTATAATTGTATTGTAGTCTAAGAACATGCCTTGAATGGTTTCAATCATTTGAAATTTTTTGAAGGCTTGCATTTTGGCCCTTCAAGACACAGTCAATATTTGTATATATTTTATAATTAGTTGAAAAATAGGTGTCCTCTTCAGTTGTGGGTATAGTATTGTATTTTATGTATTAAGTCAATTTGTTAATCTTGCCGTTCTTTAGCTCATTTTTTGTTTTTTTGTTCTATTACTCAGAAGAATATTAAAATCTTCCACTATAATTATAGATTTATCTATTTCTTATTGTTTTAGCTTTTTTTTTAATGGTGACATTGCTTAATGAATTCAATTCAGTTTCACATGTACAGTTAAACAGTAAGGCATATATCTATATATCTATATCTATATCTAATCTATATAGATATATATTGCATTGTGTGTTCACCAACCAGTTAGATTTTTCTATTGCCACATATTTGACCCCTTTCACCCCATCTACTTCCCCACTCTCCCTTACCCCCACCCTCTGGTAACCATGGGTCTATTGTCCATATCCATGAGACTCTGTTTCTTGCTTTTAGGTTTATATCCCACATATAAGTGATAACATGTGGTTTCAACTTTTTCAGTCTGGCTTATTTCACTTTGTTTTAACTTTTTAAAATTATATTTTGTGGTTATATGATTAGGCAAAACTAAGAGTAGTTATTTTATCCCAGTGGATTGAACCTTTATTATTATGAAGGTTCTTCTTTATTTCTAGTAATACTTTTTCTTTAAAGTCATTTAAAGATATATATACACATATGTATATACATATATGTACATAAATTCACACACACACATACACAAAATCTTTTCCATATCCAAAGTCAAGAGTGGGGAATTTCCTCTGTGTTCTTTCCTCCTATATAATGTGGTTTACTTCTCTTTCATATAACATAGTTTCTGGACTCACATAGTTCCAGATGTGTTTTTATGTGAAGGTTGGCTTGTGCTTATGAGCTCTCAAAGGGTATAATTTTTTTATTCTTCATCTGATTACATACTTGAAAGCAAACTTCTTTATTACTGTTCTTTTCTACATGGTGGGTTTTATTTCCTTTTACTTTCATACTATGGTTACAGCTCTCATGATTCTGGCTTTTAAAGCTATTTAAGGTTATTTTTATTCAAAAGTATTATATCACTAAGGATCTTAAGTATATTTCTTCTAAAATATTCTTTATTGCTCTAATTTTTTTGTCTAGGCCAAATGCTGAAGCCAGGAGCTCAAAGAGTCCCATAACCCCAAGTTGGGATTGATATAATAGGCTTCATGGCAGGCAGTAAGCAAAGGTCCTGACATCTGGGTGCTTCAGGTTCATGTGAAGTAGGGCAAAGTTTTCTATTATGAGAAAAGAAGCTTAGTAGGTTATATAAATTTAGATGCAAATAAAAACAACTATATGTGTGTCCCAGATTTTATCTTTCGTTTCATGCTGGGACCTTTGACCAATCTCACTGTCTTTAGCAAGGCTTCTAATTGAAGATTATCTTGTTCCATAAATGTAGCCATCAATATCTTTTTTTAGTAATGGCAAGAATGGCATGACAATTGATATAAATATCAAACTGGTAATTGTATCAATTATAAACAATCATTTGTCATAAGACCAGCAGGAGTTATGGCCTCCAGTATTACTGCATTCCTGTACTTTGTCTTGTCAATTATTAGTACCTGAGTTATAGTGTATAAAAAGTATAGTAACTAGAGTCTATAGTGGAGAATAATCTATGCAGAATTGCTTGGTCATCTGTTCTGCTCTTACCCAATCTTTCCATAAGTAAATTACATTATAACAAATTCTATTATATTCTACAGAGTTGTCTGCTTCATTTGTTAGTCTTGAGATACCTTCTTGTTATGGTGGCCATTATATGTTTGCCCTACAATCAGACAATTGGAAACCTGAAAATAAAACAGGCATGAGAAAGAGCAACATGTCAGGGTAAAGCCCACTGTCTCTAGGGGAAATTCTTAGCTGGCCATCTATTTCTACGTGGGGAGATTTGACCAGGTATTTTAAGCATGGGAGGCCAGCATGTGAGCATAGGGATCTTCCAAATGATAGGACAATTTACGGCCATAGTTGTAGGCTGATCCCTCTTAGGGATAGTTTGGCTGGCCACTTACATCAAGCTAGAGGCAGAAGCAAGGGTTAGAAAGATAGAAAAATAACTGAAACTAGAAAAATATATTAAAATGACCAGAACTCTGCTAGCATAGGGAATGGCTGATAGAGGTGTGTGTTGGGGAAAGTCCTTTAAACAGGTCTTGCTTTTATAGAAACCATGAAGCCTCTGTTTGCACCTGTTTGTAATGATCATGTGCGTCTATATATGTGTTGTATTTGTGTGGTATTTTCTACCTTGAGATGGCATTGCTAATTTCAACAGCTATATTGAATTGGCTTAAAAACAAACAAGTGCTTATATAAATTGCTATTCAAAAATTCCAGGAAATAAACTAACCTAAATGATTTTCAAGTTCACACGATGTAATGCTAATTTTTAGCAAATAAAATCTAGTTTAAGTTTGTTGAGTTAATTAAAACTGACATGTCTGTCGAGTTATCAAAGGCTAAAGAATTACAATTAAGAATAAAAAATAATATATATTTATAATAACAGAAGGAATAGATTATGGAGATGTATTTTTGAGGGAAACAAAAGTAATTTTGTCTTAAAATGAGGCTGGTTGTTTCAAGGAAAGAGAAAATACAGGACAACATCTGAAGGTAAAAAGGAAAGTTGTACACGGTTGTAGAAAAGGAATCTTGAAAAAGACAATTCTGCATGGTTCAGCCGAATAAGATTAGAATGAATTTAATTAAGTACACAAATTTTAAAATCAAAAGTAAACTGATGCAAAATTAGAGGCTTTTTCTTGACCTGGAAATGGCTTTGGGATGTTGCAGAGGGCCCCTGGACTACCTAAGAAAGATTTATTTTCATATACAAGAGAAATATTAAACTTATTAGGCCTTGGAGTGTTGAAAGTACATAAGAAGTATTGTCAAATAAGAAGTAACATTGAGCCTCTTCTTTATGTTGTATTTCCTTATAAGGATTCCAGAAATTGTGTGAAATTTCTGGAGATCTGAGATGTGCTGGCATAAGATGTCATCAAAATTCAATCACACCCTAAAATGACTGAACCCGAGTATCAGATTTTGGCATATGTGGATAAAATCTATTCTGTTTTAACAAAACTTACCCCACATTGCCAGACTTTTGTCATCCTGATGTCCTTGTAAACATGATGATAGTCTGATCCTGAATCAGAGAAATTATGATGGGTAAACAATGGCTGTAAATTAAAGGAATAGTCAGGGCTGTGTGAAACCCAAGATAGCTGCTTGGCTTTTCCAGGCTCCCTGGTAAGCCTCATTTTTCGTTTTTTTGCATTCCTTTATGTCCCATAGTACATTTAAGCTGGACTTCATTGAAGTGACACTTAGTATGAGTTATCAATATCCTTGATGGTATAAGTATATTTTTAGGATATGTTGAAGCCTTTTCCTGCCACAAGGCTGATGCCTTCACAATGACAAAGAAACTGTTAGGAAATATGTTTCTCACTTTAGATTTACTTTTCAAGTGCTCACTCAAGGCTATTTACATAGCCCCACCATATGCCAAGGGATGGTGGCTCAGGACCTGTCACTGTTTTCTTTCCTGACCTCAGGGAAATGAACTTATTATATTGATGACATAATGTTAATCTGTGAAGATTTGCCTCTGCTACAGAGAACATTGCACTTACAACAGAGAAAATGGGCAGTAAATCTGCAGAGAATTCAAGGTGCAGGTACCACAATAGTTTTGGAGAGTCATATGATTGGATAAGAATGCTGTTTCTAAGGCTTTTATTGGCAAAATAAATGTAAAAGAGGTACAGGGTTTTGTGGGAATTTGTGAGTATCGATAATCTTTTATACCCCACTTAGCACAATGTCTTCACCCATTATATTGGCTAGTTAAGCAGGGATGGAGGTGGAGCTGGGGAGCCTAAAAACAGGACGCTGTTGAGAAAGTAAAATTACTCATCAAATGTATTAAAGGTTTTGGAATCTTCCAGGTGAGATTGCCATTTGGATCAGATGCTTCAGTAACCCCATAAGGCATGGGCTGGGCATTCTGGCAAAAACAGCAAAAAAAAGTGAATGCTTCTTGGCTTTTGGTCCCAACTATAAAAGGGGGCAGAGATCAGATATGCCTCAATAGAATAGCCAGTGATAGTAAGACTTCCCTCCAATCAAGGTGTAAATCGAAGAATTATTTATAAGACCCACTTCAGCTGTTATACAAGTCTGCAGAAATGGCATGCATATTTGCAACAGTTCAGGACTAATTCCACAAGTTATTTGGGCAATGAGTTACATGCCTTTCTGGAGCCAATGTATTATGAGACCATTTTGGCTCCTCCTATTGAGCTTCCACAAGAGATGCCCTCATTAATGAAAGAAGGAACAGTCTCCATCTGTAAACAAGCATGATATTTTAAAGGCACAGCTATGTACTCTTTTACAGTTCTCCACTTTGCACAGGTGTGCAAAGGTCATTGCAAGGTGGTTAGGAAAATAAATTGGGCTGATACCAGCATGGGGTGGCTCCCTACCAGTGCTTGGGAACTACTACACAGAGTGTTCCTCTAACTATGTCTGTTAAAAAGCTATGGCCTGATGCCTTAATGTTAGAGTCGATAAAGGGTCAATGTCAACTACTGTTCAGAGCTCCTGGAGACATTAAACCGGAGGGGCTCCAGGAAACACTGAATGGGGGTTAGACTGGCAATTTCCCCCAAGTTGGATAGGACACATTTTGCCAGAAAATGAGGTGTGTCTGGCCAACTAAAGCGGTCCCCATTGATCATAATGGAATCTGGACCTAAATGTTTTGAGTATAACAGTCAAATGCCAATACTAAAGGTCACTATAGTTGGCTGCTTAGCATGGTCTCTTGCCACCTGCTCAAATTGCAAATCATCCTCCGCCTCAGGAAACATGGTAGGTATACACTGCCTGCTCATAATCCACAGGCTGCATATATTTTAACTAATAAGGATGAAACTACCATTGTTGCCATGATTGCAAGGGAGGACCTCCCTTACTAAATTCCTACTAAAAATTTGTCTTATCACTTTAGTTTGCTCTTTCTGGAAACCATTACTGGAATGTTGGGAAATATCTTCCTCTCTTGGACTGCCACTTATGCAGAAATACACAACTGATCCAACTGCTGATTCTGTGGATTGCTGCACATGCCCAGTGTGGAAGGAATGCCTTGAACAGTGCTCCCCTTCAATATCTCTGACAGGGAACAGGATGGAACAGAGTACCTGTGAGAACCTGGGAAGTTTGACTCCCAGGACCAAAGCTAAAGGTTCCTTCCTTAATTTCGAACTTATGTCTCTGATTGAATTAGGCATCACACTAACTCTTTTATGATACTCACTGCTTTTCACTTTTGGAATAGGTTAAGATAGGTATGTGCTGAACATGGCAGACTGGTTGTGTTTGCTCCAATTTGTATAGAGCAAACTAACCACACTAAATATAGGCACAGACACATGGGGTGGCTCCCATTCACTACTTATCAAATGATACATAAGATTTTAGACATTGATTAGACAAGAAGAGAGAACAAATCTTTATAGGCATGTGCCTCTCTAGCCACTAAAGAGGTATTTAGGTGTGGCACAAATTTATGGCTCTATCTTCCCTCTACATGAGCTAGCAACTGTACATTGGGCTTCCTAACCTTACCAAGCAAAATTTATGAGAATTGATCAGGACCCTCCCCCTCCCCAACTTACCTGCTTTTAAGTCCTAGGGGACTTGCAGTCTGTCTTAGTAAGAATGGCTGTTTACATTTTCTTACTTCAGTGTGCTGCTATTAGTGCCAAGCTAGAAATTCAAGACTTGGCTAAGTTCATAGCAACTGCCTTAAATTATTGTAGACTGGATATTTTCTTGCTGAATCAAGAAACGGCTGAAATGAGAAAAGTCGTTTTGCAAAATAGAATGGCTTTCATATTCTCACTTTAGCACAAGGTGAGACCTGTTCTCATTAAACAAGAATGTTATACTGACATTCCTACTTATGAATCTAACATTACTAACCACTTAGCCTATATGAAAAAAATGCTATAGATAAGGTTGATTAGATTTCCTTTGCTGACTCTAATCGTCAGCTTCCTTCTCTCCTTGGGAAATAGGGTTCAGCTATTTGGGGATTCTCTTATCACTAGTACATTTACTTTTCTCTTGCTGCTGCTTGTATTGCTATTGTGGTAAAAGCACACAGGCCATTTCCTGATATCAGGCCCCAAGGATTCTGCAGAAGATGGGTGAACAAGATTGTGTAGGCCACAGAGATACTGAGGTAGAAAGCAAATGTGACCAAAATCAACTCCATATCTGTATTTCAGATTTCATTTCATCTTTTGTTTCTTGCTGTGACATTTGACCAACCTCAATGTCCTTAGCAAGTATACCAAAGCCTTTAAGTTGATGATTATCTGTGTTCCATTAAACATAGCCATAAATATCTTTGTTAGTAATGGCCAGAATGGCATGACAACCATAATAAAAATCAAACTGGTGATATAGTGTCAATTATAAACACTTACCTATCATCATAAGACTACCAGGAGGTATGGCCCCCTGCACTACTGCATTCCTTGTCCCATTGTCTAGTCAATCATTTGTACCCAAGTTATACTATATAAAAAGTATAGTAACAAGAGTCTGTAGTAGATGATAATCTGCACAGAATTGTTGGATCCTCTATGTGGCTCCAATCCAATCTTCCCCTAATATATTATGCTGCAGTGAATTCTGTTATATTTTACGAAGTTGTATGCTGCTTTTGTTTGTCTTAAGATATCTTCTTGTTATAGTAGACATCACACCTTTGCTACATAATTAGACGGCAGAGCATTTTAATTTTCCAAATAGACTAGCAACACAAAGTCTTTAGGTATCAACATTGAGCCATATTAGTTGAGGTAATGCTGGTAACATTAGCAGCACCCAAACTTCAGTAATATAATAAAAGCTTTTTCCATTTTTTTAGTGACATAATCAAATGGAAGTGTTAACCTTTGGTGAAGTGGGACTCTGCCTTATAGAATTATTCCATGTCCTGGGCTAATAAAAAGAATTGACACCTTTAATATATGGTTTCTAAGGTTTTCTGGGCTTTGACATTGAGTATGCAGACAGAGAAAGGGAGAATTTGGTTATATATGGAGGTTTTTATGGGTTAGGTCTGAAGTTGACACATTACCTCTGTCCATATTTCCTTGGTCAGAGCTCAGTTATATGGTCACACTTACCTGAAAGGAAAGCTGACAGATGTTGTCTGATGTCTCCCCAGAAAGATAAGAAAATGAGTTAGTTATTAAGCAAGCTATTTTTATATAATTTTCTAGAGAGTTTTGCTAATAATTAAAATGAACAAAAAGCTATTCTTTAACATACTACTATTGCCAGATGTAAAATGACAGCTATTTTTAAATAATTAATCCTGTTACTTTACCAAAAATATTTTCAGAAATTTATAATAAAGATCACTTTAAATGAGTCAGATTTTATTTTAAATACTTATATTTTTCAATGCTCATAATTTTAAAAGTAATAATGCATAAAACTGAGTTTATCCAGATTTTCCAACCACCTATTACAACAGAAAAATATATAAAACATATGAAAGATTTTAAGCCAGAAACACAAGTTCTATAATGGCTTTCAACACAAAAGCATTTCTCAGCTAAATTTCAAAAGAAGAATAGAAGATGACCATTAGCAAAAGGCAGCAACATATGCCAAGAAAGACCATGGTGTATATCCAGAATACAAGTGGTATACATGTGTGTATGCAGTGTCAGTGGGAGTAAGATACGGAATTGAAAGAACTCCTGATGTTAACGCAGAAACGATGAACTGTTCACCCAAATTGTATTTCTTCTTTCTTGGATAGAATTATTGATGAGAAGTGGCTGTATAAAATGTTGCTATCTGAATGAATTTCAGCCAGTAAAATGTGAGAAAAAGGAAAAAAATATATATTACTTCCAGGCTTAAATTTTTAAGATGTAGATGAGACTCCAATATGCTGTTTTCCTTCCATTGGCCTGATATAGGGGACAATAACATCCTGTTGGATGGTGAGCTTCAAAACAGAAAGATCCGGTGGCCTTAAAACCATGTGGATAAAAGCTACTCACAGACTAGAAACTCCCACCTTGATAGACATGCAAGGTAGAAATAAAATTGTATTGAGAAAAGCCATTGAATTTTGTTACAATAACCACCATTATCCAAATTAATCAATTCTGGAAAGGTTGGGTAGAAGCCACTTGCAAAAGGTCATACACTATGTGAAAAGATTGGGTTATATAGAGGGGTAGATGTAAGTAATATAATTTTAAATGTGAAAAGGACACTATAAAGTTCTTGTTTCAGAAAAACTAAATTAGTGACAGTGTAAAGAATGATTTTTAATATAGAAGAAATTAGGAGATCATTTTAGTGATAGTTCCAGACACAAAATATTGCAATCCTGAAAAAAATAGTGATATAGTGTTTAGTGAAATTAGAAAGGAGGGGATGTATTCCAGGAGTAAAAATTTAAAAGAAAAAAAAGAGAGAGAGAGAATATAGGTGGTACTGGGTGACTGAATAGATTTTAGGGAGAGGAAAATAATAGAATTATTTTAAGAATGTTTGCATTGTGAGCAATTGAATTGATGGAAGTACATGCATATAGATAGGAATTACAGAATGAAATTAGGAATAATGTCCAGTTAAATTGAGTTTGAAATTCTTGTGGGACATCAAAATGAAAAAAACTGGTAGGCAGTTAAAATATTACTACCTGCCTGTTGAGAGAACCAGACATATGTAGAGTAATTGAAGTGATTGAAACAGGTGGACCTATGTTATTGAAACTTTGCAGTATGAGGAATAGATCAAATATGGAAAGGAGGGACAATAGGTAAAATCTCAATTATTTAACTACACTCTATTGTGTCTGTCCTTAAAGAACATGGGATTATTTATCCTTTATTCTTTTTCTCTTTAGAGAAACTGAAAGGGAGGACAAACAGGGATGTGTAACACAAAAGTGTGATGTTTCTGAAATTAAATTGAAAGAGACTTTAATGATGAAGTAATCACAGTGTCACAAGGTGTAGGAAGTAAGAAAGTAGCTATAAAGGCTAAGTCCTGCATTTAGGTCAAAAGATCATGTCCTTTTGTTTGTACTTAATGACAAGAAAAGAATACTCACACATACCTTCTGGTTAAACAGTGAACACAATGCCTAATTTATTGTGCCTTCCACTTCTCCAGTTTTAGAAGGAAAGGGAGGTCACTAAACAAAAAACATATTCTACAATTTTATTATGCCATGATCTAAAGCCAAGTAGATAGCTGTTATCACAGTGGAAAGTAGGATCTTATTCTGTCATTTCAGGTCTGTCTCTCTGTGTACTCTTCTCATTGTTTTTCAGGCAGGAAAGAGAATAAGAGTGAAAGTTAGAGGGAAAGATACACCTGTGTTTCAGTGAGCAGAGTGGGAGCGGCCATGCTACTGCTTCTGGTTGCCCTGGGAGGAGGCATGAGGCTAAATCTTTTCATTAGGTTTACCAGTTGTAACTATGGTTTTTCAGACACCATTTGATGGGTTTATCTGTTTTAATTTTTCACTTTGCGCAAGTCAAACAATTTTCATTTATTCAAAATCAGACCAACTAAATAAAATAGTTAAATTTGGGGCCTAAAACTATCTACTTATTTAAGCCATCAAATAACCATTGATAGAGATTATTATTATTATTAGGTTTAAAAGAAAAAGCCAGGAAATCTAAGCTTAGGAGAGATTTTTTTTTATACATTTATTCTAGTTTTCAGTTAAACTTCTAATTAACAATTAAAAGGCCATTACCAATCTTAGCAAGGTCAATTTTATTGGCATGATGGGAGCAGAAACCATATTACAGTGGTTTACAGAATAAAAGGGAAGACAAGTATAAATAATGAGTTTAGGATTAAAAAAAAAAAGTAATGACAATTACTGTTAACCAAATAACTTAAATGTTGTTATAAGCAAATATCAAAGATGACTAACCATGAGGATGTAAAGAAAAACCCAAAAGGGAATCATGTTCATTGGACAAAACCTGTGTTAATTGAAAACAAACTTTCTTGGATGTAGCACAAGCAAAAACAAGAGACACTTTAATGAAATTCTAAGAACATGTTTCTTAGAATTTGACACCATGTTAACTGAAGAACTTAATATTCAGATTATAAGGGCTCATGCTTGTGAAGTAGACATATTTGGTTACTGTGTCAGAGGCTGAGCTTGAGTGTGATACTCCTTTATAAATGTCAAATTTAAATAAAACAAAATAAACATTACAAATAAAAACCCATTGAAGGTCAATAATGCCTTCAACTCAATGTCACTATAATAAGTATATCATATGTCAATCTGAGTTCAATATAAATAATATATTAAATAGGGTCAGTATGGAAAATCTCAGTTATTTAACTACACTATATCATGTCTGTCCTTATCGCCTGCAATCAAGTCACCAGTGGAATCAACAAACAGTAACATATGGAAATTAAAAACAAACAATAACATGGTAACCACTTATCATGGTTTTGTTAGATGTCAGCTCTACTTTTACCATTTTACCATTTTAAATTCAACATTTTATCTACATTTAAAAAAAAAAGAACACTTTAATCTTTATTTTTTCCAGTGACAGTATGATGTTAGTTATGTCTTTTGAGGTACAAAGAAGAAATTGGTTAGTAATAATGTTCAGTGCAGGTGGGCAAATTCAGGTGGTGAGTTGAATTCATTTGCAAAGTAATACCCGAACAGTAATTGCATTTATTTACTTGGTCATTATTCAATTCTAAAGAGATAATAGTGAAGAAAACATTTCTATATGTTTTGAAAATTTAAATATAATGATATTTCGAGGAATATAATTTGTATGTATTAGCCTGGTAAACAAATTCTAAAACATTCCTTTACTGCTACTGAATTTCTAACTCATTTTTTCAGTTTATAGGATAATGAAAATTCAAACATTAAGAAGTTAGGTTTAATCTGTAGGTTGAGATGGAAAATTCAAACAATTCAGGGCAGATGCTAATAGATTTTTTTAGGCTCATAATTGAAAGATTTTCTTAAGTGTAATTAAATATCTATCACATATCTTTCTTTAAGAAAATTTTTGAGTTTAAGTTTCCAGGTGAATTTCATGGTCAAATGCTTGACCATTTTAGTTATCTTTACATATTTTGCTAAGATGCTTTCCAAAAGAATTGTACTGAATTTGCTCCCAGCTGAACATTTATTTATATGCCTACTTATAAAATGAAATATATAAAAAACAAAATGTTTTTTTAATTAAAACTAATATGCATAGTGTTTAATAAGCTTTAAGGTAGATGGCCAAAATATAATTTTAATAGAAAAGTTTTGATAAATGTAGTCCTATATCTATGTAATTTCAAAAATAAATTCAATTAAAACTCTTCCTTACAAACATAAAACATGCCAAATGTTAATATAAGGCAATGATAAAAGTATAAATATTTTGACTAGAAAAGTCAAAAATGATTCTATATAGTCATAATTTACATAAAAAATATTACTTAAAATAAGCTAAAGAAAAATTAAGGTAGCAATTTCCCAATGGTTTATATTCTTGTTTTTAAACTGTCTTCAAAACTCATGTAGTGATAGGATAAAAAACAAAAACATTAAGAGATGACTCATGCTCAGTATTCAGAAAATGCTAGGGGACCTATTTGACAATGATATGAAATAGAAAAATAGAAATAGAAAAATAGCAAAGTGTCAAATTCAAAAGTGCTAAAGAGAGAGATATATTTTAAACCTAGGGTTTTCTTGACATTTTTTATATTTACATTTTCTTAGAATTTTTATGTTCAAAGAGATGTTAGGTACTTTGAGCCAATTTATTTTTGCAGATGAGAAAACCAAGCAGTTAAAAGGTTAATTTGACAAAGTGAAACATGGAACTAGTGACATATGTATAAATAGAAAACATATTCTACGGATTGATGTTCAGTGTTTTTTTAAATCAAATTGCAAAGTTATATAGACATTTTAAAGAAATATCTCAGTAAAATATACAAAAATTACTGGTAACCCTACCATAGACCACTACAACATAATGTATTTGTTTCATCTTCTTTTATGTGCAAGTATATTTGTATTTTTATTAAAATTAGACTCAGTTGATATAATTTAGTATCCTACTTTTATTTAAAATACAATTATGTCTTTCAAAATCTATTCAAAGATTGCATATTTCATGTAATTATTATATCATAATTTATTATATATAATGCTGTGAACAGTGTTGCACACTGAACATGTGAGTCTCTAGAAAGTTTGAGTGGGTTAGAGTCCTGGAAATTATTAGGTGTCAGTGCTATTTGTCATTGATACTAAATACTTGTACAAAATTAGACTGGTCTACATAGAGAATAAATATTTGGGCATTTAGTTTTGCATTATTTGATTGTAGATTGAAAGTAGAAAAGAAATATGCAGAAACAACTCTCTGTATTTCAGCAGTTAGTTTGGTGGTAACACCAGTTTTCAGGTTAAATATTACAAGACATAACCAGGGCTGATAGCAATGACTTGCCTATATGCTGGGCATTCATATTAGATGTTTTCTGCTGCTATATAAAATTACCACGAATTTAGCAAATTAAAATAACACAGCTTTGGCACCTCACAATTCTATAGATCAGAAGCGTGGTTGCCTTACCTGTGTTCTCCAACCTGGGAACATGGCTGATTCAAGGTCTTGGTCACCTGGGGCTCTTATCTGGAAGTTCTGGAAAGAATCCACTTCAAAACTCATTCAAGTTTTGGCATAATCCATTTCATTTTGGTTGTAAACTGATGTCCTGGTTTCCTTATTGGCTGTCATCTGGGGGCCTGCCCTTAGCTCCACACTGATCCCTATATCTCAGAAGCAGCAATTATATGTTAATTCTCACACTTGCAGTCTGTCTGACTTCCATCTCTGAAGCATCTTTCTTACCGCCTTTTCTGTCCTCCTGACTTCTCCTTTTCAGGCCTCATGTGATTACATTGGGCCCACCTGGATAATCCAGGAGCCTATCACCGTCTTGAGGTCAGCTGAGGAAATCTAGATAACTTTCACAGCAGTACCTAGACTAGTATTTGATTAACTAACTGGGGATAGAAAATTGGGGGAAAATCTTTAGAATTCTATCCACTCCAACATCCTTTCTCATTGTTTGGTTCCCATGACACACCAGATATACTTTTGATTATCATTCTGAATTTAATCTAATGCTGAAAACAGTGCAATGTGTCAGAACCTTGGTTGTCAGCCCTATTTTTCTACTCATTATTCCTGATGGAGAAAGCACTAGTTATTCCTCTGGCAAGACTGGGTATTCAGGTCCAAATTTAGTAGTTGCTGCTGTTTTATCATGTGGGCTGGTCCTGATTCCCTTCAGCACTCTCCCAGGAGTTGCACAAGGCTAGTTCCCTGTCTGAAAAGCCAGTCTCTCAGATTAACTAACTTAAACTTTACCATCTGTTGTGCCTATAAAATATAAGCTTTGAAATTTGGGGAAAAGTTTCTGTTTATTTGCTACTTATCCTTGGAATCATAAATAAGA
This sequence comes from Cynopterus sphinx, assembly GCA_030015415.1. Taxonomy (NCBI): domain Eukaryota; kingdom Metazoa; phylum Chordata; class Mammalia; order Chiroptera; family Pteropodidae; genus Cynopterus; species Cynopterus sphinx. The sequence goes on from CM057381.1 coordinate 96,571,094, forward strand.
AAAAATACAAGACTGCTTTTGCTCCAAATGACATCAATAGGTCTTAGTACTGTGTGCTATGGAGAGACCTATTTTAGATTAATGTTTTTGAAAATTTAGAACCCATTCTCTTAGAGAAGTTTTGAGTCCTGGAATAATCACAGAAATGGCTCAGTGAATTTGAGACATAGAGGGATCTCTCAAAATAAGAGCATAAGCTTCATTTATAATTAGAGCTGGGTCATTCTTTGCCAATAATACTTCTATGATGCTCTTACAAATAGTCTATACTCATTAAATGTGAAACAGAAAATGTTGACTCAGGTGAAATGCTTTAGTTATATTTTCTTTTCAACCCTTACTTTATTTCTTTTTCAGTTTAATTCTCTCCTACTTATAAACCCTCTACCCTCAGATATCTTTGCCTACCTATTTTCTTTCTCAGTATTTTTGTTTTTTAAAATTTCTGAGATATTTTCTCAATTTACCTTTTATATCCTAATTTAATATAAAAGTTTTGTTGTTCCATTTTCAACTACTGCCCCCATCCCCAATGCCCTCTCTTACAGTTTCCTATTCTTGTTTTGTAGATTGTTTTTGATGTCTTGGAGGACATTAATTATGGGTTTGGGGGATTTTGTTTGTTTGTTTTTTGTTTATGTTGGATTTTTTTTTTTTTTTTTGCTATTTTTTCAGCAATATCTCTGTGGTTTTTTGTTGTTGTTTTTTGGCAAATTTAGCTTTTCTTTTTGTTTGTTTTTGTCTCTCTTGTCTGAGGCCTTTCTTAAGTATCTGATTATTGTTAGTCCATTTATATATATATCAGAGGCAGTAAAATAGCAGATTTCAGTGGCAAGCCTTACTGATTAATTTTTCTCACTGAAAAATGGTGAATCAGTAGAAAGCAGCATTTTTTTATTTTAGTACCTCCAAAACCTAGAGGATGTTTCTTTTCTTTATTCACTTTCTCCAGAAAACAATTTTCTAATCATCTACGCCAAAGTTGTTGTGAAAGTATTTTAACTTAATTGCATCTCAGATGAGAGTAATTAGAAGGCTCAATTTATTTGTAATGTGTGTATGTGTATGAGAGAGAGAGAGAAAGAGAGAAACAGAGAGGAAAACAGAGAGACAGAGAGAAAGATGCTGAAAGAAGGAATAAAGTATGGGAATGAAAGAGAAAGTTGAATTTGAAAGTTCTATTAGAATAGGTACACAAATTTACCTTGTACATTATAAAAAGAAGTAGCCATTGCAACAAGGGTTGGACTTGTGGTATGAGCCTTTCAGCCATTTAACAGGTCCAGGGTTATTTAAAAAAAGAAATAGCCATAGAATCTCTTCCAACATCTGGCTGGTACAGCAGGATTTTTAGAAAGCTGTCACTCCAACAAACCTATTCACTTTGTACTGCATATTCCTACAAATTCTTTCTTCTGAGTGTAAGGAAAACATATACTTCTCTTTCCCCTTTAAAAGGATTACCTCAGACTACAATTTATGACACAGTTAACTGAAGAGTGAGTGAGATAATGACTTAAATTTGTAAATTTCTGAAAGGGCAAAATTAAACTAAGACTGTTAAGTAGTTTAGGCAGGCATGAGCAACAGGAGCAAAGACCCAGTTTTGTAACCATAGAAACCTCCCTTGAAGAACTTCCTTAAGGACTTCCCAGAAACACCACCCCTTTAGAGTTATAAATTAATTCAAATCCTAGAGCACAAAGGCCATAAAAGCTGCTGGCTTAACCAGCCACAAATGTGTGCGCAAAAAATACTATCCTACCTACTCATAATCTCAGCCTTATTATACCATCATTATAATATCATGCCTTTGCCTGGAATTTCATAAATCTAATTATAAAAGATTTCTGAGTAAGCACATGCACAGTAGGCGAAATGTTATATAGCAGCCAACTGTCAGTCAAGGGGACTTCACATATGAATCATCCAGGACTTCTTATCATGGCCCAAATATAAACAGACATTTCCACTTCTTCATGGTTATAGCTCTCTTGGCTGAAAACCTGCTCCTCCCTTGGAGTGTATTCTGCCTTTTATCTTTTATCTTCACCTCCCAAAATTCACAGGGCTGCAGCATTCCTTAGCATGGCCTATCTTCTTCTAAAATGTACTTTTAATACATTTTAATAAATCTCACTGATTGACCTGTATTTCTTTCTGCATTGACCCCCTCCATGTCTCTGGGTCAATGCTGGATTTCACATCACTCTAGCAATAACACTACTAATATTTTAACTACTGTTTCTACTACTATTATTATTGACTATTACTATTAACAACTTGCTTTGGTAAGAGCAAAGGAGGTATCTGCATATATTGAAATAAAAAATGTCATCATTTTTTTATACTTTAAATCTTATCAGGTCTATGTGACATGATTGTTGGGTTGCTGGAATAATTTTTGAGGATTAGTTAATTAAAATATAGCCATCTCGTTGACCTTTGTAAGCTTACTAGCAGAATAATACAGAGTAAAATGTTTTAATGGAAGTCAGTAATTTAAAAAATTTCTAAAGCACCTTTTAAGGGAATTTGCCTGAAAAATCTTGATAATGCAACATAACCTAAGATGCTAATATATATCTTTAACTACATTATATTAAGTCTGGGAAGAACATTTTTTAATCAGCAAGTCTGGAATCTATTCCCTCTACTGTCCTATCACTCAGAAAAGAAAGTGACCTGGTTAAATTTCCTTGGTAAATATACTAAGGGCAGATCTGATAATCAAATTAATGGTATTTGCTAGAAGTAGAGAATTTATCAATGAAATGATTTCCGTAGAGTGCAGTTGGCTTTTCTAGGATTTCTCCAGGAAACAAATCTAGAATCTGGTTTTCTAAGGCAGAGCCCCTTAGAAAATGTCAGATGAGCTGTGTAACTAACTGGGAATAAAATGGAGATGTTTTATGACCAGAATAACTCCATTCTGTTAAGTAATGTAGCTGCATAAATTATTAAGCAATCGGTCATATTAATTTGGGCCAGGATATCCTGTTAAGGCAAGAAAGGCCTCAAGGAGTTGTATCAATGTTGCTAGACTTTATTCTGCTTTACCTCTGCATGCTGTCTGGACTACTTGTATCCTGACAATTTTTAGTAAAGCTTGATACCTGAGTAAGATCTCTTATTCAAGAGTCTGATTTCACATTTGAATTCCTTATGATATCACACTAATTATAATTATTAACTATATTTTTATAGTTTAAATGAACATAATCTGTCATTTACCTACCTACTCATATTTGAACTTTTACCACTAAAAAGAAACAGTTGAGTAAGTTAATTTAGGTTGAATTGTATTTTGAGAGACATCTGAGATTCTAGGTAAATCTTCACTTTATGGAATTTAGAACAGCCCTGTTGTCTGCCCATTTCTCCTCCCACTGGCTGACCTCTCTGTTTTAGGAATGCTAAGCAAGGAAGCCCACTAAGGATGAAAAGTAACATTTAGGGAATGAGGAAAGCTTTCCTTAAGAGGACTTAGTTCACCTGACTAGATTATTGAACAAAATAGTGGCTTAGAATTAATCTAGACAATGAGGGTCTTTAGAAAGGAAAGTTCAAGAAGTAGTTACTGTGGGAAATATCAAGGCAGCCTCAGGCAAGATTGATTTCTGTTCGAATTCAAAGGGTTTACAACTAACTAGATTACTTGGGGGCTTATCTACATTTGGCTTTGTGGCAGTTGTTGATAATAAATTGGAGAAAAGTGTTCCTAAAAGTGATGTGACTCATTTTACTGAGGATAATGAAGATAGAAAAGATAAGAAATGTAATTGTAGGTGGGCTCTAATGATTTTTTCCCTCCTTTTATTACTCACCTGTCAGAAGAAGATGGTCACATTACCAGTTTGTTTTTCTTGTCCTCTAGAACTGTCATCAGATAGTGAATACATATCATTTAGACAACCCATTTGATAGTGAAGCAATTACTTATTATCTGTTGAAGTAGAAACAAAATTAGGCAATTAAATGTCTTTTTCTTTTTAACTATTTTACTGAGGTATGATTGACATACAAAAAGCTGTACATACATAACGTACACAACTAAGTTTGAACATAAGCGTTAGATAGCTAGTCAGGCATGAGTGAGAGGAGAACAAAGGAATAGAGGCCCAGCCTTGAGACCACCCAAAGAATACCCTATTGGTAGTTAGAAAAATCCCTCCTAAATTCCCAGAGATAAAGGACAGGAGAGTCATAATCTATAGATGGTTTAATCTGGCCACAGATGCCTGCTCAGAACGTACTACCTACCCTATCCTGCCACAACCTAAGCCTCTTTATACCATCATTATATGTTGGAAGTTCATAAATCTAATTATAACAAACTATATTCTGGGTAAACACATGTGACCTAGGCAAAGAGTTATATAGCAGCCAAGTGTCAATCAAAATGACCTCATATGCCAATCACCTAGGAATGCCTTTGTAACCCCCATCAGAGACCAAATATAAGACAGACCTTCTCACTTCTGAGTGGTTACAGCTTTCTTCACTGAAATCTCTTTCCTTCTTGGAGCATGCTCTGACTTTATAAAATATACTTTGAATAAATCTTTTCTAAATCTCAATGACCTGTGATTCTTTCCTGTGTCCATGAGGAAGAACTGAGGAATAATGCTAATTATATGTTGCGTTATTATCATCCCATGCCACTGGGGTGACACCTAAATTTGAATCGCCCCCTAACGGTAATATAAGTATACATGTGTGAAACTAAGCACCATAATCAATGCCATAAACATATCCATCACCTCCAAATGATTCCTCCTGTCCACTCTATCATTATTATTATTTTCTGATAAGAACACTTAATGTAAGATCTACTCTCTTAGCAATTTTAAGTATACAATACAGTATTGTTAACCATAGGCACTATACTGTAGATCTCTAGGACTTATGCACCTCACAAAACTGAAATGTGTACCCTTTGACTAGTACCTCCTCATTTCCCCATCTCCCTGAAGAAGTACCTGATACAAGAACCCCATATTATGGGCCTCAACAGAGTTTCTGGTCTCACCTCTTCTTAACCTATAGCTTGTTACCACACATAAACATCATTTCTTTAATATAGTTTTTGACTCTGATTCAAGCTGGTTTTGCCCAGATAACGGCATTGTGACTCACTTGCTCCTCCCACCCCCAGCATTATCCTCTGTTTGCCTGCTCCTTTAACCATTAACCATTAGGACATAAAATTAACTGAGCCTCAGGTCTATAGTCATGAGGGCAATAGGTTTCAGGTGGACTTTAGACTAAAGATAAAACCTTGGCTTTAGATGTATTTCAGCCATACTGTCCACTGGTTTTCCCAGTCTTTAATCAGACTGTAGATTATTCCTAATCTGACTCAAATTTAGAATGTCCCCTGACTCAGAAAATTGCCCTGAAAATTTTGACTATGTCCAAATCCTGACGATAATTTTTGTCACTTAGCATTCTTTACAGATTACTCCCATCTTTGTTCCTGGGTTGCTGACACCATAAGAAAAACCACTTAGTCAGAAGGAAGCCCAGAAGGCTCTGTGAAGCTGAACAACCTTTGCCCTCAGTATAGTCCCTGGAATAATGCCTAGATTTTCCTTTAAATGTACTAAGCCAAACTGAGAATGTTAAGACAGCTTTGAAAGTGATAACATGCTGCCTTCTTGGACCATCAGTGCTCTGACAATAAATGCTTATTCTAAATAGCCCAACTCCTGTGTTGGTTTACAGAACTCTAGCTATTCGGTTTCATCTGTGGTCCCTAGTAACCATCATTCCACTCTCTGCTTCTGTGAGTTTGACTATATTTCTCATATTAGTATATCACATAGAATTTATCTACCTGTGTCTGAATTGTTTCGCTTACCATAACGTCCTCTAGGTCAGCAGTCCCCAAACATTTTGCGCCAGGGACCGGTGTTCCTTCGAAAATCGAATGTCTGATTTGAGGAGGAGCTGAAGCAGTGATGCTAGTGCTGGAGAGAGACTATAAATACAGATGCAGCTTCACTGGCTTGCCTTCTGCTCACCTCCTGCTATGCAGCTGGTTCCTAACAGGCCATGAACCGGTTGGTACCGGTCTGTGACCCAGAGGTTGGGGACCCCGGCAATAAAAAAACTCTCTATTTATTTGTCTTTTATTTTATGACCCTAAGCAAACTTTTATAGTTTTGTTTTGTTTTGTTTTGTTTTTGATATTCAGCTCTTGCTCATTTATATTTGTATCCATTTTGGGGCATTTTACATTATTTGAGGTTAATTTTAAATGGGATCTTTTTTCCACTGACCTTTCAAATTTTTTATTGCTGGTTTATAGGAAAGTAGTTAATACTTGTTGGTATTGAGTTCCTTATTGTTTTTCAGTTGATTGTTTACTATTTAAAAAAAATAAAATAATATACTCTTTGAATTTTGATATCGTTTCTCTAATATTCATAAGTTTATTGTTTTTTCATGCTTTATTCATTGGTTAAAATTTTTAAAAACATGGTTGAATAGTATCAGTAATTGAAGATGTATCTATATTTTATTCTTAACTTTAGAAACATGCACAACAAGACTTTTCTTTTTTCCATAAAATTCTTTGCACTTAGTCCATAAGAGAAAATGTTTTCCTCTTCTAATAAATACTTTCTCCATCTGTATAACTACTTTTATTAAAAATATTTTAACAAAGAATAAAGCATACCAAATTATGTTACCACCAAAGCTATTTTTGAAAAAATGTTCAGTTTTCTCTCTATAATAAGAATTTATCCCTATTTTCAGTAAATATCACATGGCAAATAAGACTCATGGTTTCTGGTCAAAAAATACAGAAATCCAGGATATTAATTTTAACCAAAAATTGATTTATATTTTGCTTTAAATAGTTTCTGTGGGAAATTGGGAAACTGATAGTGGAAGATAATAAAATGACTTCCCTCATCCTTGTTATATGAGGGGAAGAACGATTAGCTCTCACAGACACCTCTAATTCTGAATTGAATTAAAATTTGAAGTCTTCATATGCTTTCGTAGCATAGTTGTATCTAAATTCTTAGAGTTGTGGCTTCTCTTACATTTTGCTTTCACTGTTTTTATTCACATTTTACTTTTAACTGAATTATTCCCAAAGGCACAGACACTATCAGTTGAGTTTATGAATGAAAAATAAAGAAATACTGTAAAAACTTTCATTTTCTGCAACTTTGATGCTTTAATGTCCTCTCTAAAAAATCTTCCTCACCCTTTCATCTGTTTCATGAATTCCTAATTTTTTCCTTCCTACCTTTCTCCTGCAAATCCACACATTTCCTGAATTTTGGAGGATTTTTCAGTGTTTGGGCTTTTTTATTTTTACTCCATGCCAGACTCTAGCCTTCCACAAGGCACTGAAAACTACCTACTATCCTTTAATACATTTATTTTATGCTTCAGCTATCCAGAGTGGGTTTTGTTTTTCGCAATTAAGAATTCTGCTATATTACTTAATATATAGCAATGTTGTTTATAATTGATTAGTTTGAGAGAGTAGAATTTAGGAAAACTGTGGGAATTAACAATTTTACTGTAACTGAGGCCATGACATAGATTATTTCCTTTATGAAGAATTATTTGAACTTACTTTTTAGTGCTTTATAGAATCCTGGTGTCATTTAATGTCCTTCATTTTAATAGAAGTATTTTTATATGAAAATTTGTATATTCTCTGTGTAGTTCTTACTAAGCCAAATACATACACACAAAAAATTAAGCTGTAAGCTGAAACATTTTTATAATATAATTACTTGTTAGAATTTTATATTTATTTCAGAAGCAGTAATGTTAAGTAGTTAATTAAACATGAGCGACAGGGAAACAAAAGAGTGCAGGCCCAGCTCACAAACTGCACCTGTTTTGTAGTTTTAAAAATCATTCTGCATCCTGAGAGACAGAGGATGGTAGGGCCATAACCTATAGCTTGCATAGACCAGTCAGGAAACACTGGAACAGTAAGGACTACTCTGACCCTTTCTTCACCTCAGCCTCATTAAACCATCATTATAATATTATGCCTATGCCCAGAAATTCATGAATCTAATAATAACAGACTGATTCTGAGTAATCTCATGTGCAATAGGTGATCTCACAGGCAGATCATCTTTGAAACCACCAATCACAGCCCAAATATAAACAGACCTCTCCACTTCTGTGCTGTTACAGCCCTCTTGACTGAAAACCCGCTCCTCCCTTGGAGTGTGCTCTGCCTTTTATCTTTTATCGTTTTGCCTCCCAAATTCCACAGGGCTGCAGCCTTCTTTAGCGTGACTAGTCTTCTTTTAAAATGTACTTTCAATAAATTCTGCTTTTCCTAAATCTCTGTGAGCTGCATTTTTTCTCTGCATCAGCGAAAAAAACGGAAACTGCCTAGTGTTACCAGGGCAACAATGGAGTTCCAGTCGCCCTGAGCAGTAATAGTACATTAAAATCTAAGAAATGAACTAGCAGTTTCTCAATTATTTATGTGAGTTATTTGTCTGGATTATATATTTATAATTTTTTCTTTTATAGTACTCTGGAATAATACCATAAAAATTAAACCTTTTTCTTTCTCTTAATGTATAAATATGGCCCCTAATTCTTATGACCAAGTGCCTGAGTGGTACATTTATTAAACAATGTAAGCAAAACATTCAGCAAGTGATTGTACACTTTGTTTATGCCTTTGCTTACTTTTCTTTTTGATTAATAGCTTTATTGCTGTTATTTACCTACATCTGAGAATTAAAAAATTAATATTTAAAATTTACTAATTATGTTACTTATTAATACTTCCAATAAATATTTCCTAGAAAAGGGGCTAAAATTCTTAGTACATCTAGAAAATTCAGATTTACTTTAGATTATGATACTAAATCACAGGGATCCCAGGAATGTAGTACAATAATACAATGTTATTTTCCAAGAATTCTTACTTTTATTTGTTTTTTCATAGCCTGCTATTCTTTTTTAGTGCATGTATTAATTTTTTGAATTCCTCAAGAGTTTTATTTTTAGAATGCTCTTCTGTTTCCTAGTGTGTGTGTGTGTGTGTGTGTGTGTGTGTGTGTGTGTGTGTGTGTGTGTGTTTCTAATGTTTTTTGGTCAGCAATTTTTTCTTTGTCTTGGTTTTCTGTTTCTCTATATATTGAGTGGTCCTTAATTTATTCATATTTAAGAGTAGAAAGAAGACTGGGGAATCTTGCCAATTTCTCTGCTCTGATATGCCTGTTTCTTTGTTACCTCTTTTCCACCTGTAAGACTAAGACTGTGAGCTCAAGTATGAACAATGCTTGTCTCCAAGGTAAACAGACAGGGAACTCGATCTTCAAATGCTAAAATGAGTTGATTGATCTGGACACCCTTAGCTTCAGCCAGAGGATAGATCTCGGTGACCTAGATGGGGTACTTTACTCTGTATTGCACTGGAAACCATTCCAATAACATTAGAAATCTTATGCTCAGGCAGTTCATTTCTCTAAGAGTGCTATTTTGGGATGGCTGGGAGTATAATGCTGGGCTGCTAACCTCAATGTACATAGAGGAAAAGAAGGAGTTAGAAGTGAAACCAGAGTGGAACACTAGACTAGCACAGTATTTTAGTAGACAGACTTTCATTTAGCTGTTTTTAAACATTCTTTCTACTCCCATCTTGCATGACACTGCTGTGTTTGAGACAGATACCCTCATGGGATCAGGGAGTGTCTCTATTGTAGATTTCACGTTATACCTGGCTACCTTTTGCTAGTTCTGTTTTATCTTTATTATCTTCATTTGCATAATTTTATGAGAGACTTAGGAGAAAGAGGAGATGATTTCTTATTTTTAGTTGCTTTTAACTGGGAAACACATTTTGAGGCACTCATTTTAAAAAGTCAACTTGTTGATCATATGGTAAATGAATAGTAGTAGGAAAGAGAGGCTAGTGCCAGGGACATAAGTAATCAGGTTCAGAAATAGGATAGCGACAATAGAAAGGGAGATGAAGAAAGAGAAGTAAGAAGTAAAAGGAAGGTAAAATTTATAGCATTTGGAGACTATTTTGTCATCAGTAGTTGTACATGTACAGGAAGAAATAATTGCTTCCTTTCATATGACAAATAGACATAATTTTAATATAAAAACAAAATATTAAACTCCAGGCTACATGTCTCTTCAGAATTACTTTTTAGCTGTATAATTAGGTTTCAAGTAATTAAAATTTAATATACTGACTTTAATTAACAAATTATATTTTTTGAAATCTAATATGAATCCATGATATCTAAATTTACATGTAAACAGTTTAGAGCAATTTATTAAAACGTTAGAAGCCATAATTCTACATCTAATTCTTCATTTTATCTCATCTTTTTCGATCACTCCATAAAATAATAACTAAAACTCAACCTTTTAACTCATATCAATAAAATTTTTTTCCAAATCTACTTTTTTAAAAAAATTATTTTTCATTAGGTTTGACATTCAATATTATTTTTTTATTAGTTTCAGGTGTACAACATAGTGGCTAGCCATTTATATACTTTATAAAGTGATCCCCTCGATTAGTCTTAGTACCCACCTGACACTATACATAGTTATTCCAATATTATTGATTATATTCCCTGTGCTATACTTAATCAAATGTTTATGCTTTTGGTTCTGGAAGAATGATTCTTGTCTTATTCAAATAAGAAATTTACCCACAAGTTTTTGGTATATTATTTTTGTTGTATTGTTCTATGGGCTTTGCTTAGTTAATTCCCATAAATTTTTCTGCATCATACTAAAATACTTCCTGCTTAATTAAGAACACTAGATGCCACCCTCTTTTAGATCCTCATGGTTGCTGATATCTGCTGTTAATTCTAAGTTATTTTTGTTACATTGAAAAAAAAAACCTACACTCAATTTTCTCTTCTTCCTTTTCTTCATCATGCCTAAATGCACTAAACTAGGACCCTTAACAAAGTCCATTTAATACTACCTTCTCTGAGGCCAAACAATATCAAAGACTTAGATCCCAAGAAAATAACTAAATCATGTCTTTCTTTTTTAACTCACTGTAATACTGAGCATGGTTAATTACCACTCACCTCATGGAAACCTCTCCTCTCAATTTCTATAGAATCATGTTCTATTGTTTTTCTTGCTGGTCTCCAGGCAGTTTTACTCTGTCCTTTGTGGACTTTTCTTCCCCTTTGCAGTTTTAAGGGATGGAGTCCCAAGGCTTCCTTCAACTTTGACCCTTCTCTTTTCACGCAATATATTTTCAGTGAGTTAAGTCATGAGCTCACAATTTTAATTACCATATTTAAACTTTTGAGCTAGAGGTTTAAATTTCTCTCCTGATAGGTATTGCCAGCTTTCTTCACTTTGATGTTCTATAAGCACCTCAAAACCAATCCAGTAAGAGATGAACTTCCTCTCTCAATTTCTCTTCTGAATGAATTCTTTATGTAGGGAGAAAATTAAGTAGTAAAAAGATTATCATGTATATTAGTGATTAATTAGAGACTAAGTGATTTCAGCATGCAAATTTTGTCCTATTTAGTATTTTGACAGAAGGACATTTATTCTTCTCTACCTTGAGTACTCATGTCCATTGATATCATTTCAAATCAGACTGCTACCGAATTATATGAGGGGGAATATTAACAGGCTGGGAATTAAATATGTTGGGTAGTATTATAGATTCTAGGAAACCTGGTACATGTTTATAAGTTCAACATTATATCAAATCAATGGAATAATAAATAAATAGATTTTCATTACAGATGAACTCATTTAGAATACAATTGAAAAGAGTAGTCACAAAGGAAACAAGAGAGTAATTATTTTCCTTAATTTTATTCTTAATATTTTTTAATATGAATTCAGGAAATCTTACAAATTTTCCCTGGAGGAAAATCTGAATAATTGTTTTTAAAGATAGTTGCATTCAACCATTACACATGTGTGTGTACGTGAGGGGAGTTGTGTATGTTTGTGTGAGTGTATGTAATGAGTTTATCATTCAGACATTTCAGAAATATATAAATAGTAATTAATTCCTGCATTATGCCTGCCCCAACTATGAAATAATCACTATTAAATGTGGTATTTGTTTTTCCAGATTTTTAAATTTAAGAATATCTTATAGAGCATATATGTAATTACTACTTTTTTTTACAAAAAAAAATGAGTCATAGTTCTGCATACTTCTGCAAAGTAACTTTCTTTTCTTCTATGTCTGTGTTATAGACATTTTTCATCATCCTTCCCCATCTCTTGCCCCTTTTCTCCTTTCTTCCCCTATCTAAACAGCTATCTCTAATTTTTGAAAAATTTAGTTTTTTTTTGTATGAAGAATTATTTATTAACTAATCCTCCATCCTAACATTTAGGATGTCTCCATTCATTGTATTGTGAATATTAAAACTATTTTGCAACTAGAACCCTGGGACATATATCTTTGAAAGCTTTTGCATTTATTTAACTTATCTATAGAGTAATTTCCAAGAAAACAAAGTTGCTTGTTCAACTAATATGTACATTTAAAATTATTTACACTTGATGCCAAATTTTCTTTCTGATTAATATCAATTTATTCTTCTACCAAGAGTCTATAAAAAGCACTGCTTTCTTGAGCCTTTGATAACAACGGATGATTCAAACTTGAATCTTTTCTACACTTGATCTTAGCCAAAAGGTCAAGAAATGATTGAATCTTTTCTAATCTAATTCATTTCTTTAATAGGCAATTTGAACATAATTTTATTTTTACTAGCCGTTAATATTTCCTTTTAAATAAATTTATGTTCATTGGTATACTTATTTTTCTTTTAAATTATTTGTCTTATACATTGGTCAAGCTCTTTCCCCATTAAGAATACGCACTATGTCTTCTTTTGTGTTGCAACTTTTTTCCTTTTGTCTTAGTTTATGTTATATTTGCATAAGAGAAAATTTTAATTGTCTAGAATTTTATGGTTTATATTCATATCTAAATTTCTGTTTGTGTGTGACCCTAAATCTTATTTTAATTTCTCTAAATGCTTATATCAGATACTAATATTTTTAGCTTCATATTACAGTTAACCTGAATACTATTGGCTTAAGTACTTAACACATTAATGATCTCCTTTAAGAATTTTGGAGCCAGGTAGTCCAGGACAGGTACAACAGTTCTATTATGTCATCAAAGATCCATAATCCTTCTATTATTTGAGTTGCCATTCTTAGAGTATTGATTTGTTGACTCATTAAGATTGTTGCTATATTTCCAGGCATCAAATCATGTACCACGGAGGAAGAAGTGGGTAGAAAAGTAGAGCCAGCCACATCTGACCTTTTTAACAGGAAAGTAAATGTTTTACTGAAAGCCCTAATAGGCTGCTATTTATGTTCCATTGACAAGAAGCTGAATTACACGGCAACTCCTAGATATAAAGAAGCAGAGAAAACAATTAGTTTTAAATAAAGCTAGATCTTTAGAATAGACCTATCACGGCTGTCATGCTTTTAAACGTCCTTAAAAACATTTTATATGGCATTTATGATTGCATACCTGTGCTTTTGCTATAACAAATAGAAAATTTTAAATTTTGTACTCCCTCTCTTTTTATTTTTACACATACTGCACATGTAATAATTTTTGATTTTACAAAAAGTCATTATAGTTCTGCATACTTCTTCTATAAAGTAACTTGATTTTCCTTTACCTACAATTGTTTAGTAGACATGGCCACCAGTTTTCTTCAGGGACCAACCCTTCCACATCATTATTCCCTAGGAAAAGCTACCTTTTTTACAACACAGGTTTTGTTTTTTGTTTTGTTTTGTTTTGTTTTTGTTGTTATTGTTTTTCTAAGCCACTCTTTTTACTCTGTTTTCTACTCTATTATGCACATTCATTTTTTATTTCTTTTGTATTATTGCCTAAGTTTACCAATTTAAAATGCTAATTGCTTGCTTTTACTTATTCACTTACAATTAAAGGACATACAAGGTTTTTCTTACTCTCAGTAACTTTCTAGGTCTTGTGGGTTGCCAGAAATGTAACACAGCCATTGCTACTTCAGACTGAGGCACCTAGAGAAAAAAGGGGGCACTTTTAAAACACAAGCAGTACTCTACTCCGCCTTTCCGCCTTTCTGTAAAACTATTAAAGGCAAATGAATTACTTCTTTGCTTACATTCTAACTGCCATTAGACATTCAAACACTTAAATATCAACACTAAGCTTATGCAAAACTAGAGTTTTGTTTTGTTTTTTCTCTCTGCTGAATAAGACAATGTTTTTCTAAACTTTAGACTGCTACTGATGCTATGAAAAAATTTTCCCAGTAGAAAACAAAAATTCTATACTTCATTAAAATAATCTGTATTTTAAATCAGCTGCTGGGTACATTTGTCTCGAATTAAATTGATATGCTATGAGTCTCCCCAGTTCCTCCAAACAATGAACCAGAAGCAATGATTTGTTCCTATAACCGCAAAGTGGATAAGTCTATAAACTAAATTTTCCAAACTTTCAGGGTCTCTCTCAGTGTCTTTTTGTCCTTCTCAGGGCTTTTACTCTGTCTCTCTCATTGTCTCCATCTCTCTATTGTCTCTGTTCCTCTGAGTCTCTCTTAGACTCACTCGAACCTTTGAATTCTTTCTTATACTTCACCAAGAACCTCTTTCTCTCAGTATAGGATTTGAGGTTTGAGTTCCCCCTATGCTGAGAATTTGCTCTGTCTTACATCACTATTACCTTACGACCACTCTGCTCCCTCCCTAATTAGTCTCACCAACTACCATTTCAATCACCTCTTCTACACCAAATATCCACACTACAGACCTTATCAGACCAGGCATTAGAAGCTAGGCTCACAAGAAAGAAAGGACAGAAGCTAGGATTGTTCAAATACTAGCCTTTGAAGGCCAATCACAGCCCAGGGCCATGGGTGCCCAGGTCCATTGGTATCTAGCTCCCAATGGCAAGAACTCATTGAAGTACACCATTTGCAACCACCTGCCCACTGGGCAAAAATTATGTCCCAACAAAGACAAGCCTCCCAAATCTGCTTGTTTCAAGCATCAGCAGTTGGGTCATTGGCTGCCCTCTGCCCCAAGGGTCAAAAGACCCTTGGGTCAGAGCCAGCCAGTCTGTCAAATGGTTCCACAGGATAGAGGAGAACCCCTACAGTTGGCCCCATTACAAGGAATCTCTGTTTGGTCTGGAGCCAAGTGTTAATCTGGATGTGACAGGTGGGACAATTACTTTCCTTTTGGATACTGGGGTCACTTTCTCTGTCCTTCCTTCTTTGGACCCTTCTCCTCTCGAATTTCCACCATTTGGTCATCACCAGTAAGCCAATTTCTTTTACTCCATCTTTATATTACCTATTGGATAAATATCCATTTACCCATACATGCAATAGTTCCTAACCCATTTATTCTACTGGGGAACATACCTCCAGAGACCAACTCATTTACTACTTTAGACTTAAAGTCTGCATTCTTTTTTATCCCTTTTAGTCCATAGTAACAATTTCTATTTGCTTTTGGATAGGACTCCCCTAATGAAGTCCACTAGCAATTGACTTGGACAGTACTTCCTCAGGAATTCCAGGACAGTTCCCACCTTTTTGGTCAAGCATTAGCTCATGATTTATAAGATTTAAAACTTGAGGGGGGATCCATTTTCCAGATTATAAAAATAACAAAGTAAACACTAATAGAAAATGTAATTCCATGAATCTGTTGGTATAACCAAGCAGAGCTAATAATGTGGTGTTGCTGCTATCTGCAGCCTGACTTATTTGTACATGTTACTTACATGTATATGACTGGGTTTTGAACAACTTAGTTATCTAAAAAAGTAGAACTTTTTATCTATTAGTCTATGTATTTTCTACTTCTAGCTTTGAACATATTTAAAAATGTAATATATTTTAAAATACTCAAAATACTTGTGAATATGATACAAGTATCAAAATGCATACTGTGGCTATATTCATTATTTGATTATGCCAAAATTAATTTTGAAAAGCAATTAAATGGTAGATTAAAATAGCCTTTTTGATTTATTGATACCAGAAAATATATTCTAAATTTTTTTGTTTGATAACGTTATTAAAAATACACAATAAAATTTAACATTTTTCTCACAGAGATTTTTTTCAGATTTACCCATTTCCTGTTTAATCTGTGATAGTAACCACAGAGGTATCCACGAAAATGATGCCAAAGCTATACTTTTAATGGATGAAAATTTTAAGTTGTTTTTATGTGCTTTTTCAAAAAGAGAGAGTATTGATGAGAATATTACTTATTTAAGCTTTACAAGAATGAGAACTTTTAAAATTTTCATTCTATATATTTTAGAAGTTCTCTTTTTGCCATTTCTTGTCCACTCATATTCTTATTGTAGAAGGTAGACAAAAAGCTAACAGCTCTCTAAAACTTGACAAGTTACTTTAACCTTCCTAAGCACTGATTTTCTCATCGGTGCTTTTGAGCTTATAATAAGAATTTTGTTGTGTTGCATTGAAATTAGATGATAATTGTATGTGAGAAGTCTAGCACAATGTCTAAAACATGCTCATTAATATTAGCTTTTATATATTCATAAAATTAAATCATTTCATCATGGTACCAAATTACCAGATTTTTATATTTAAAATTCTCATATTTTTATTGCAATTGACCTTTAAAAACCAGATATTTATAATTAAATAAAAACTTTTTGTAAAATGTTTTTTAATTATTTTAATAATACTTTTTTTTGGCAGATAGTCATAAAATACTGGTTCAGTGAGCAAAACCTAATATAGTTTTCTCTTTTTTGCTAACAAAATTTTAATTAATTACTTTTTTCTTATAAAAATAAACCATAGATTCCTTAAATTATTTAATTCAAATTACTTAAATCTGTGATGCCTAAATTTAACACCTGGACAGTTAGAAGAAATACAAAATGTCACTAAGCTTAATGCTCCCTTGTTTTTATGGCAAAAAAAGTGTTCTAGTATAAGAAATAGACAAAATAATTTGCATTTAGAGAATTTTTATTAGGAAGGCTTTTTTTTTTCTATGATAATCCACAGATTCCAAAACAAAATGTTATAAGAATGAAAAAGACTCGAAGTTTATATAAAGGAAAAATTGCTGAACTTAAGAACTCAAATATTGTAAATTTATTTCCTTCTAATTTTAGCAATTAAAGAAACCGTGACAGAATTGTATAAGTAAGAAGAGTAATTTGTGAAGTATTAACATTTTATGTTATTCACTAGGTTTATTCTCATTTTGATAACAATGACAAATCTAAAATAAATGTATATAAACCTCTACTTAAGGCTGAGATGAATCCAGATTTTAGTGAACTGCTATATATGCTGTCAGGGTTATACTTTTATTCTTTGGATCACTTTTCAAAACCTCTCTTTTGGAGGGAAGTATGGGTGATTTATCTAGTGGGTTTTAGTTATTTTCCTCTAGGCTATTATGCATAGAGAAAGATATTCAGGATTTGTTTGTTTGTTTGTTTTCCCAGTACCTGTTGGTTCACTCAGACTCAGTTACTGAGTTCAATCTAGTCTCTAAATAAATTTCAGGGTACAAAGACTAAGTATGTACATCTAGAAAAAGAAGGTATTCTTTGAATCATGCTAGTTGGAGGACACCTGAGGTATAGCTGAGTGGAAAAGGTGTCCACATTTGAAGAAGAGAATCTGAATTTATTACCTAAATCCTGAACTCCTGGGGCCTCTTCATTCTTGGTGATAACTACAATGTATCTGACTTCCATATCTTTGTACTGTGGTCTTAGCTCGAATGTTCTCCCAGCTGTAGATTTCCCGGCTTTGATCCAACCTGGCCTGAGAACACACACTCATCTCATCCACTCTAGCTCTCTCATTAATCTTATCTTTAATCAGTCAGCTCTCAGAAAATATGTGAAGTAAGGATAAAGAATGCTAAAGGAAACTGAACAAGAAAATGGAGGAGAAACTTTTCCTTTTCATCTTGCATAAAGCCCTTAACCCAGAAACCAGAAGTAAATGAATATTTGTGGACTATTTGGGGAACTTAATTACCATGTATAATATCATTTCTAGATGATAGATTACTAATTCCAAACATCTAACTTAGTAACAGATGCTTGGAACACATTCCTTTTACTAAGTGCTGGATTGCCTGGAGTTTCTCTAAACATCTCTCTATGCAGATGAAATTTTGGGTGGTATTTGTGTAATTCTAAAGTAGAACCTAGATGGCTACATGGTCCTTTGCTTAAAACAAATCTGTTTCCTCATTCTGAATAGAGAAGAATTCCTTATTCATTAAAAAAAAAATTTTTTTTTTCTCTCTTGTGGACTTTGGGAATATGTGGCTAACTAGACAATACTCTGAAGGACTCTGAAAACATTAAAGTGGAAGGCATTAATTAAATGAATTGACTGTGCTCCCTGACTTATGCATTTGTCCTGTGCATTAAGTTACATTTGTTTGTTTGTTTGTTTTTAAGTCCTGGAGTTGTCCATTTTCAGAGCCTTAGATCTACCTTCCCTTTTTTTCTGAATTTTCATTGAGAACAGATAAAGTTCTTGCCCTGTACCACTGCTTTTATTAACTTAGAAGTCTATTTATATGCTTATTTAAATCTCTATTATGGTTATGTATTTAAAGTATGTTTTGATTTGTGAATATTAGTTTCCTTATAGATTGTAAGTGCACCTTTTGCCATTAGAACAAGTTGATTTTATCTATTTCCTTTTCATCGTTAAACATTATTGAACCAACTTTTAACTTCTCCAATAT
Source organism: Cynopterus sphinx (assembly GCA_030015415.1). NCBI lineage: Eukaryota > Metazoa > Chordata > Mammalia > Chiroptera > Pteropodidae > Cynopterus > Cynopterus sphinx. The sequence goes on from CM057381.1 coordinate 96,589,865, forward strand.
GTAGTAAAAATGTCTCAATACAATAAGAAAATTAATAAAGTAGAAAAAGATTACTTATAAAAGTATATTTTAGAAACCCGTTCTTTTGATGTGTAACCATATTTGGTACCAATAAAACTTCAAAGTGTTCTCTAAACTTTGTATTTTCATCAGCGATGCTGAAAACCTTAGTTTTTCATTTCTCATACAAAGATGATTTCAAAAGAATAAAAAGAAAGAATGGTAATCTCTCAAAGTAACTTGTGCTAGAGCCAGTAATCTTGTTTTTAGCTATCATGCATTTACAACCAGATAATTGCTTTATTACATTATGGTTTAATAAATATAATAATGAACATTTTATTATAAAAGAACAAATACCCAAACCATTCAGAAATAAAATCCAAGCTCAAGGGATTTCTAGAAGAAAATGAAAAAGAATTAGCGTCAAATATTGACATCTTCAAGGGAAAAAGATCATTAAACTTGCCATTTACTTACTGAAATATATTCTGCATAATTTACAGTTTTTATCATCTTCCTTGTTATAAACCAGCCAGTGAATGTTCAAAGAACATAAAATCCTACAAATAAATAAACTGAATATGAGTGAATTTACATAAGGGCAACAAATTAAGATCAAGAGTCTCACATGTAAACTTTGATTATATAAAACAATTATGTTTCCCAGTTGTGTTCCAGCAAGTGATTTATCAGTAGGAGAAAAATAAAAAAAAGTTTTGTTTCATGACACCTGCATGCCTAATTTTCAGAGCACAAACAACTTGGAAACCTTTTATGAATCAGCATGATATCGTCAGTCACAATTTTGGGTTATCAAGCTTTTGCAGAATTAGACTGAAGGGCATTCTGTGTTAGTGCATGAAGTTACGATAGGCACTGACCTTTGAACAAGAATTAGTATATCACCATGGACTACATGGAAAGTAACTACACAGTCATTTGAGGAAGTACTGAAAACTCTACCAGAGGGAACTCGGGAGACAAAGTTAGAGCTGTGGGTTGTGGAGAGTTAGCCTTGAACCACAGGAGATGTAGGATGTATTTATAAATTTTGCTGTTTCAATACGGTTATGAAATGCAGACAGAATTTAAAAATTAAAAATATAATTCTTCCTATCCATTTATATTTAGAAGTCAGTAATTTATGTTAGTAATACATGTGAGAAGTTGTTTTAAAAGCTATGTTGACAAAAAGAAAAGCACAAATATTTTATGATATTACGGTAAAAAGAAAAAAAAACACAAAGTGGATGGGAGCCATTAGATATTCTCAGTGAGTATATTTCTTCCTTAGACACGAGTTAAAAAATTATCTTTTAGAATAATTGGGGTATTATCTAGATCAGTGCTTTTTAAATTTATAGTGTGTAAGAAATTGTTGATAGTACATTTTTGCCATCAGCCTGTTACATGAAATAAGTGGGTAGGACAGATTAAAAATAATCTTTTTAATATAAGTATTAAGCATAGGGCTTAATTACAGAGGCCAAATTAAAGTTTTGAAAAAGTGTATGTGTGTGTGTGTGTGTGTGTGCGCACGTCGTGTGTGTGTGTGTGTGTGTGTGTGTGTGTGTGTACACGCATGCATGTGTGTATTTGGAGGGATTGGTGTTGAAGCGGAAAATGATCAAAATGTAAAAGGTGAGCAGGAAGTGGCAAATTAAAAGCCCTTTTGAGTAGAGGAGAATTGGGAATGAAAGAAATATTAGGTAACAGGCAAGATTGATGGGAGTTGGTTATATTTGTAGATGAAAATGACAATTGAGGGTAAGTGACTCTATAGTAAGGACAAAAAGCTAGTACTCTACACATATAAATTCTATCTTTTTCCTAATGATAGGGAACCAATGAGCTAAAGTAACTCTTCTTAAGTTCCTGAAGATATCATCTCTCTATATATAATTATTTATTCTATATTAAACTCTAAGTATCCATCAGTGATGTAACCAGGGAATTATTTTTAGTTAATGTATTTCTCAAAAGTCTTTAGAATTGACCGAGTAAATAGGGCCATTTTGTCCCCCCATAGCAGCACACATTAATATAACCATAAGATTTAGGATTCTAAAACTCTGAAGAACAACAAAATATGAGACATAGAATGTTGGTTAATTTTTAAATTCCGTAAGTCTTTGTGGATGCATTGAACTGCTGGACAATAAGGGAGATATTAGCAGGGACATCCAGAAGAGGTGATAGCCAAGCATTTGGCATAGGCATTACTTGACTTCTGCTCTCCTGTCACCAATTTCATACCAAAAAAAAATTTTTTTTAATTAAGTTATAAGTTGGGGAAAAAGAACAAAGATATAATATCTTTGTAATAATGGAAACTAGTACATATTAACACATTCCTGTTATCTCATGTATCTATGTACGTATTGGAAGGGCAAGAAAACTGCACTTTTCACATTTCGAATATCACCTAGCTCGTTGTTAAGTTATGAAACTGTCCTGAACTTTGCCCAGGATAAATAATTAAGATATTTATGTTTATATATTTTTCAGTAAAAGAGTAAATAAGCCACTGATCTAAATTGATGTTGAAAGGAAAGGGTAACTCAGGTTTTGAGGAAATGATGAAAAGGATGTGACAGGGCATCAGTCCTTGAGGGCCACTAGAGAAGGGCTGTCTGATAGAAATGCAAGCTTCTGCATTCTGACTTTTGAAGAATGTTGGTCCTATACTAACTGCCTATGCATACAACTTTTTCTTTTAGGTAAACACTGTGTATTTACAATGAACAATTGAAAAAGATAGAAATAAATTACTTATACTCTTTAAAACCATACTTACAAGGAGAAAACAAGCACCAATCATCGCTGCTTTGACTGTCACATCTAGGTCTGCAGGAACGTGAATCCCGAAGTTGTCAGCATTGGTGAAGACGTCATTTACAAACCCTGACCAGTATTTTGAAATCTTCCCAATTGTCAGCTTTTCATTAATGGTCTTCACCTTAAAAAAAAAAAATTAGAGGTAATAACTTTGAAGGTAAAAGAGAGAATTTTAGATTTCTTCACATGTTTACTTTTTGAGAAATGTGAATTATTTTATTCATTATCTCTAAATTTATTCATTCCTTTTTATAAAAGATTGGTTTGTAGACTTAACTTTCCAGTTCACTCTTCAGGAATTTTGCATTTCTGACAGTTTTTTAATCCATCATATTTTCTTTCTTTCTTTCTTTCTCTTTCTTTCTTTCTTTCTTTCTTTCTTTCTTTCTTTCTTTCTTTCTTTCTCTCTCTCTCTCTCTCTCTCTCTCTCTCTCTCTCTCTCTCTCTCTCTCTCTCTCTCTCTCTCTCTCTCTCTCCTTTCTTTCTTTCTTTCTTTCTTTCTTTCTTTCTTTCTTTCTTTCTTTCTTTCTTTCTTTCTTTCTCTCTCTCTCTCTCTCTCTCTCTCTCTCTCTCTCTCTCTCTCCATTTTTTTTATGCAGATAGAGAATATATTAGTAGTAAATAATTTAGGACAGGCTACCACAAGATGGCAGCAGGTACATAGTCTCAATTATGTGGTCTAACTATGAAGGTCATTTCTTTACCTGAGGTCTTGATTTATAACCTGAATTATTTACAGAAAGCAAGAAAGCAAGGAAGGATGATGGAAGGGAGGAAGGAAGGAAAGAAAAAGAAAATAGGTTTGAGATTTTAGAAGTAATTAGCTTCACTTCTGGGTACAATTTTTTTAACTTTTAAATTTTATCACTACGATTTATAATTACAAACACACTTAAATATCAACTATTGCTTAACCTCATTTTTATATTATACACAGACATTTAACTAGATCACTCCTTTACAACCAATCCTAAATCCTGTTTTTGAATTTAAAGAGCCTTAATATACCACACAGAAAATTCAGACTAATTTGACATTAATAATCTATAGTCCTTCTCAGCTAGGAATCTACAATAAAACTTTATCAACTATTCATTTGCTTGCCCTATTACTGATTCAAAGGCTAAAAGTAATTCAATATAAACTTTCACTTTTAGAATTTCAGTAGAAGATAGAAAATAGAGAAAGTTACTTATGATCTCCTTATACAATGAATACTAAACTCTTATAACTAAGTTCTCCTTGTTCATAGGGCATATTTTTATAGTTCACTCTTAGGAAAGCCATGCCAAATCCTTTTAGATTAAGGTGGAGTTAGGACAGCTCATTTTGCAAACTGTGTTCTATGTGAATAAATTCTCTGGAGTTCCACAAACTGAGTGTCCTGGTGGGATATATGATGAATGAATGAATAAAAAATAAATATACAGTTTAAATCAGACCATTCCTCTGCCTAAGATGTATTTCCAGAATAAGCTGTTAAGATAGTTCATACTGATACAGATTGAATTTGCAATTATGTATTGTTTTTAATATTCAATTTACAAAAATATGTTTATGTGAGAGTAGATTGTTTTATAAAACAAAGTTAGCAAGACTATAGCATTTAAATTAGTGATATTTTAATGAAATGTGCTTCTGAGACGAGATCTGAACTGGAATACTTTACCACGGCTACTGGAAAAAAATGTAATTTATGTGATTCTAAACTATAAATATTTGTTTTATACCATGGGTGCTATATTTCTACATAAATAAAGTTTTTGTTGTATATTTTTAAAAAAATATTGGACTTCATCTGAAATTACAAGTTATTATTGACATGTACAACATAAGCTTATTACATTATTTCACATATATACACTTTTCTAAATTTATTTCAGAGATATTTCATGATTGGAACATTTTAAAATTTAATTCTGTTGCAAAAAAGCAGGTCCTAAGTGAAAATTTTTTTCATTTTGTCAATCATACCTCAAAATCCACATCACCGAAACAGCCACATGTTGTACAAGGACCAACAATTTTCAAAATATCTTCTTTGTTTGCATTTTGAATTGTGAATTTAGGCAGAAAGGGGTCCCACTTCTGTACAACATAACCAACTATGGTACCAGGAGGGGCTTGGATTTCTAACTGCAAGAAGAGATAATAAAAATATTTTAAGATTATTATATTTTAATTTTATTATAATATTAATTTACTTCTAAACAATATACTTTTATGAAGTTATTTTCATATTTTACAAATCACTTTAGATATCTGCTTCTAAGGATGCAAAGCTGTGAATTTTTTTCATATTTTATAGAAACTAAGAAACTCACTGTATATATAGATGTTTGGCACTATGCACTAAAAGTCCATGCCTTTTATCTTACTTCCCTAAATAGGACCTATCCCAGAACTGTCTTCTGACCTTGGGACAATGCCTTCTTTTCCATTTTTGTTCTGACTACAACAGTTGGTCAAGCATGGGAAGCTGTTTCCCATGAAAGACATAATATCTACTCCCTCTCAGTTGCTACAACACATTTTTATCCTCATTTACCAATTGTTAAGGGCTAATAAATATTTTTCTCTTCAGATTGCCAACTTCTAGTTTCTCTGTGTTCAATTAAAAACAAGTGATTCTGCAGTTACATACTAATTTGATTACTGTTTTACATCTTCCAAAGTGTTAAAAACTAGTAATTGTATTTTCAGGCTTTATTTTAGTATTTTACCCATCACCCTTCATTCCCATTTTTTTATTTTCCTTTATATTATATATTTTGATATACTTATGTAGCCAAATCAAATTATTTGTGAAGTAAGCTGGAGGTTGGTGCGAATAATGAAAATTGGTTGCTTTTAAATCAAACCAACTTTCCATCATCAGATCTCATTTTGTCTTTTCTTATGTATTAAGTTCATAGTCTTATGTGTATGTCTATAGTGTTCCTGGGTAGACATAGGTGGTTTCAATAAGATTGCTTAGTATTACATAAAATTGTTCAGGGATCACTTTTAAAGTCATTGGTTTATTTTGACCAAATTTTAAAAATTAATGATGGATAGCAAGAAACATCTTATATTTAATTTATGTGACACTGGGCTACTATAAAATAAAACATCAATTATCAGAAATTTATAAATGGGCATATATTCTGTAATTATACTGACTATACTGTTTTGGGGCATACTATTACATCTTAAATATCCTCAACGGGAGGATAAAATTCTTAGGCTCATGTATGAGTACTTTAGCTATCTTATCGCTTAGCCAGGAGATTACCTATGAATAGTTGGAGAATTAGCTTCAATATATGTTGCTCAACACTTCCTTAATATTTTCCCGTCAATATTTATTTCCTATAGTGTAAGCAGAGTACTTATACATAGGTCCTCAATAGAGAAACTTGGGCTAAAATAAAGACACCTGGATCAAGTACCATTTATGATATTTCCTAGATGTGTGATATTGGTAAGTCACCTCCACTTTAAACCTCAGTTTCTTGGACTGCAAAATATGGACAGTAAATCCTCTTCTTTCTAGTTTATAGAGATGTCATGATATCAAGACCTTAGAGTAAATATATGTTCTATATCAATTTAACTACATTATATCAATAAAAGTTATTATAGGTACATTAAATAGTAACAAAAATCTAACAATTGATTCTCTCTAGAACAATAAAATAATTGATTCCCTCTAGAACAATAACATTGTCTTCTGCAAATCTTGAAGTTTGTCATAAATGTTTGTATGAGATGTGACATTCTGTGCCTAAATAATAATACCTATCTAAGAGAGAACACCTTACAAGTATCACTTAGTACTTTCTGAACTTTGCTACAGTTAGAGAAGACAAAGGGATAAGGGATAGACTTGCTTAATGGTGGAACTCATAGATATGGCAATTACACAGCTAGTGTCTCATTTATGTGATGCATGAGTTGTTTTCAATAATTAATATCACAGAAGCCACTATATTTTTTGGTTGAAAAGAAAAAAAATCTTTTTTTTTTTTTTTTTTTTTTTGCCAAATCATCAAGCTGTTCTGATTCTAAAGAAATAATGCTGTATTAATTCAATTGAAAGTTGAATTGCCATATAGCTCCATATGAATGCTATTTATTAAAGAAATAACTGCTCATCTTTTCAAATGTGGGGGAGTGGGAGGCACTCCAGAGCCAATGACTGACCTCTTGTAGGTAGCAAGGGCACCAGCAGCTGTTACACCTCAATGGCCTGTTTACTGTAATCACTTCTCGACCTGAGTTATCCATGATCCGCAGAGTGCAAGATCTCATTGTGGAACAGAAAGTGCGATTGAAGCAGATGCTTTCCTCCACTGCAAAGTAAATTCTTTGTCCCAAGCTGTTTTTAATTTCATATTTATTGGAGGTTTCAGTGCCAAGTATCACTGATAGAACAAAAAAATTCATTATAATAGTTCTAATGGTTAGTATCAAACCTTTAAATTAGTAAAAGGTATGCTGTTATTAAAAGAAAACAAGCATAATGATTGATTAATTATTAAGTATATGGTGTCTTCACACAAATCTACTTTTGTGCTCTGAAATCTAAGGATTTAGCCATGAAAATCAAAGCAAACTCTAAGAACAAAGCTGTGTGATTAATGTTTTGATTCTATTATTGACTCTGAAATATGCAGTACTACTTTTTAACTAAGAAGACAATGCTGTAAAATAGAATCAAATACTGAAATAATAATTCTGTTATTGTTATGGAATTTATTGAGACAACTCACATGATAGTGATAATTTTGTCTAGAATCTCTGTCTGATAATATATCTATAGCTGCATCCTATTCTGATATCTATTTCAATTTTGACATATTTTTGAAATTACATATGATATTAAGAACAAAAACTAATTAAGAAAGTTGAATTCGTTAGTCATATTTGTAAATTTGTGTATTGTTAAATAATTTGCCTAACTGATGGATCACTGATGAAATGATAAAACTGTGAAAATGTTTTGATGGATTTTGTTATTTAGTCTCAACCTTGATTTCCATTTCCAAAATTATTAAGAAAATTTGAATTATTACCAACCATGGAAGTGATCACATATCTTTCATTATATTAAGATTGAAAATAATATTAGATTCCTAATGTCAATGTCACCAGAAACTTGGAGAGTTTTATGCTTTTAGGTTTATCTATGTCAGACTAATAATTTTATTTTCAACATTTACTTTAAAAACTAGAACTAGTGCACTTTTTTAGCCTAAATATATTCTAAAAATTTAACTTTATTATTATAACATATTTAGATGTAAAGAAATTTCTGAAACCCAAAGTATTTTCAACAGTTTTAATTAGTACAGAATATAGTATACTTACTTCCAAGAAGCTCCACTTGCTGGTGTATAATTATCAGGTCTAACTGTTAAGGGATGACAAAAGAAATAAAAAGTATTACATCACAACACTCTGAAAACTTTTGGAGCTATTATCAACCTATTTACTGGACTATATGAAATTAGATGATTTTCATGTTCTTTATTAACAGTTGAAAACAGATTACATATTATAATGAAAAAGAAAAATGTTTTTTATTCAAGTGAAAAAAATTTCATGGCAGAATTACACAGAATAAAAATTAAAACTGTGGTTAACTCTATTTTCTTTCTGTGGTAGTGTGAAAACAATTCTGAGAAGGTTTTTAAACTATTTCAAAATAAAAATGACTAAGAGTTTTTAAAAGTTCTCATTTCCATTTTTTTAAAGAAATGAAACAAAATAATTTTATTCATATATATAAAATTTATTCTAACATATTTTAAACATTTTTTAATTGTATACTAATAAATATAGTAATTTCTCAACTCCGTGGATATTTTATTTCTGTAAATTAACTTCATTTATAATTATATATGGCAAATTATATTACGTTATTCATTTAGTAGCATTACTTTTATTTTGCTTAAATTAGTATTTTATTAACATCAGAAGGATTTCTGGGTTTTCTTTGTTTTTTTTCTTTTTTTTTTTTTTGAGAGCAAAAGAAGGTGCAAATGAGAAAATTTTCTAGAATAAATTTTTCCAGGTGTAACAAAGACATTTTATTACTGTGCAGAAAGCTTCAGCATGATAGGGTGAAAGTAAAGTCAAGCAGAGTTGGGAGGAGGGACCAGGCATTCAGATCATTATTGTTTTGTTTCATGTCTTTAAAAAATGGGGTGGAGGACTTCTAAAATCTCATAAATTTGATATTCAGTACTTGAAGTTTCACTACAGTAAAATTATGAACACTGAATATAAAGTTGGTCATTGTTTTTCTAATGTTTCATTTTCAATTTTGCTCTTTTTTTTAACTTTTAAATTTTCAATTACAGTTGACATAATATTATATTAGTTTCAGGTGTACAACATAGTGATTAGACATCCATATAACTTACCCTGATACTATTCTATTTCACCTTTAAATTTGCTTGGTTTTGGTCTCTCTTCGTATTAATAAATTTACTTGAAACAGTTAAACTGAAGTAGTCAATATGGTATTGATTGAACATCAAAACCCGAAAATTTGAAGTTACATTATTTTCTTCATTCTCCTTGTATAACCTGAGGTAGAGGTAAAACTAATATTATTTCCTCTATTCAAATCTCATTACTGATAAAGAACTACACATGCCTTTTTTTTAAACTCACAAATATTTTTTCAAAAATAATTTATGATTTAAGATATTCGAAAACCTGTTTTAACAATTATGGCAAAATTTTAAAAAATTAGAATCAGTCTTTGTAAGTGTACTGTTGTTAACTTTGTTCTCTTTTGAGAAAAATGGTGGGTTGTGGCAAGAGAAAACATAAGCCTCTAAAGGACATCCATAATGATTTAGCAATGGATGTATGTAGAACTGAGGGATGGCGAACTATTAGTGTAAAACTAAGGTTTGAGTTTAGGAACTTTGCAAAGTAGTAGCATACATCAATTTTTAGTCTTGAAATTGAGAGGCTATTTATTGAGATCCATTCCACAATGAACAGGGAAATTATATCTCTCTAATATCTAATAATAGCAGTTGTTTTTTAGACAGTCCTGAGGTAGTCACTGTGCTAGATATTTTGACATAGTATTTAATTTAATTCTCACAAAACTCAGAGATAGATATCATTATGTTTTGCATGTGAGGAAACAATCCCAGAGAAATTAAGTAATTTGCCCAAGATTGTAGAATTTGTAAATAGAGAGGCTGACACTTGAAACCAGGCCATACTGTAGCCAGTTTTGATATGTTTCCTTTCTGTTGTACTGAGCTAATCTTAGGAATTGGGAGAAACAAGTCTTAATTGACACTGTAAAACTTCTGAGTACCTTTATTCTTCCTATTTTCTCTACTTTTATATTCACGCAGTCTATGTAATAACATTTGATTTAATCAGATTTGCTCTATCTCTTTGGGAAATCCTTGTACATTTGAGGGTTTTGTTTTGGTTTCTATAAGTAGTCTTAGGCCACTTATAAACCGTGGTCCAAATGAGCCTTTTCCATCCTTTGCTATTAATTTAAGGACTAGAAATTGTTGGAAAGTTTAAACTTTAAACTTCATCAAAATGTTATTGATTATTATGAACATGTTAATCCAACCTTGGAAAGAGAAGCTTTTACCATTATTTTTAGGTTTAATTTACATGAACATTCACACGTACACATGTATAAATTATATACACATATTTACATGTATACCTAGAAATTATTTATAAATTGTTAATGAAAACAGGATTTTCAATAATCATTGGGTGGACTTTATTAAAAGAGAATAGATAAATTTTAAAATTTTTACTTTTTTAATTTAGAGGAATTTATATATTTTTGTACATTTTCTTGTTTATTTTTTGAAGAATGTACTATTTCCAAAAGTTTGTCATTTTATTTAATCTTATGGTTTTAAGCTAACAATGCATAAAAAATTCATTTTATGTTTGTCTCTTACAGATTTTGTGGCAAAAATTTTTAAATGATCATTCTTACTGTTGTATATACACTGCTGTAAAGCAAATAAGCATTCTCTTGTTATAAAGTGAATTATTGAATATATTATCTTTATTTTTGAAGTAAAATATTCACCAATTTGTAGCATATTTTTGTTTTCTGAAGATTACCGAAAGCATATTTTGGGAAAATTGATTTCATGTTAGAATTGAAACCAATGAGTTCATATCTGTTTATTGAATGTGAAAAAAATATATTCATGTCAAGCATCTGGCTCCGGGTGTGTCATCATTCATGGATGGAAGAAGAATATGTGATGACCATATGTGATCATCAAACCTCAGCCCTCTGGCACTAGTATATCACTTTTATACTTGGCAAAACCTTGTCTGACAACATTCTCAAACAGCTTGCAGCAGTTAATCAACTCTAGTCAGCTATTACAGCTGATCCTTTCTGCAGATGGAAGATGGTAGGTTAGCTTTCCCAGCTCTTTTACATGTCTCCCTGTGTTCCCCAGTCTCTAAAGTACATTTATCTGCCAGTGGGTTATTGGAGAAGGCATCTGCAATTATAAACATTTTCCCAGGACCATATGCTGCATGCAGCTTAAACCCAATCAGGCATAACAGAAACCTCTTGTACCTTAAGGGAATTAACACAGAGATTTGATTTTGATAAAGGAGAAAGACTTTATAGTTTGAAATAGTGCCAAACAAGCTGAAAATTGCAGCAGATGTGCTGACATCTCAATATTGTTGTAAGTTTATTTCATAGTCTTTTGTATGGATAAACTACCAAAGCAACAATAATATATACAAATGTAATTGCTATTCATGTACCTGATATTTGAGATGATGATATTTCTTGGTTCATTTATTATAAGGCCTGAATCAGTGCTTACCCTCCAATGACTAGACTAGAGACTAGCATAATAGTATGATCCTTTAGGCAAATTGACCTGGAGATGCAACCATATCAAAGACAATATATTAACTTGGTTGTTTGCTTTCCCATGGATTTCCATCAACTTTTTAAGATTCATTTGAAGACACTGAGCTCTCAGCTCATTACACAAGTCTCTCACTGAGTATTAACAATCGTTTTCTCCTCTATACACCTGCACACATTACAATTGTGTGCTTATCTGACTTTACCAGACAGCCTTGCACCTTTAGTCGACATTTTTTTTTTTTTGTCTTGACAGTTAGGTTATAGAATGTTTGGATGAAAGGGACTAGGTTTTACACTAAATAGCTCAATCAAAAATTTTTAGTCTCAATATTCCATTAAATAAATAAAGAAACTAGACATGGTAATAACAGTAAACACATTTCTTCCTCCAAAATAAAAATAAATAAAATAAAAAATTATAATTTCGTAGTTTATAATGCTTTTCTCACTTCAGTAAGTTATTTGTTGAAGTCCCACAACCTTCAATGAAAAGCAAAAACCAAGTTTGTATTTATTTTAAGAGAAAAACATTTGTAGAAGAGAGAAATAAAAGCACCTGATTTAAATATTCTAGACCAGGAGGGAGACTGCCTGGCAGAGGGAGACCTGGCTGCCACACTTGGTTCTCTGGCCGGGAAGGTGAGATGCAAAGGCTGTGGTCTGGATCTGGAGCTCCAGGAAGAAAACCAGGGAGACTTCTACTTCTTTGGTTCTGTGCATCTGCAAGAGAGTGAAAATCCCAGCTCATATTTAAATTTATGCCATTTCATTTAGTTTTTCTTATGATATTTGTTACTTAATTCAGTGGATAGATTTTTTCCTGCTGACTTTTTTTTCCCTCATTTTTTCCCTATTCATTGTCACCACCATTTGACCCCTAAAACAGAGAAAAAGGAAGGTAAAAGACTGCTAGTAGTAGATGTGAGAGAAAATCAGATAATTTGGGCAAAATACTTTTTTTTTCCGGAAATATAAATATTTTTGAAGACCTGTAAATCATCTCTTCAAAGAGCTAAGAAATTATAAACTACAGAATGAAACAAATGGTAAAATAAACTAGTTTCTACTCATAAAAGGATAACCTAAGATGTAGTTTCTAAATCATAATTATGACTTTCAAGTCATATTCTCCGTTTTCCAAATATTAAAAAGGTGCTTCAATCCAAGAATATTTTGTGTTCTTATGAATCATACTGATATGACTAGGTTTAATTCAGTGGTTTTCATTCTTTAGCCTGCCTCAGAACCACCTGTAGGGCTTAGTAAAACAAGATTGCTGGGCCTCACTCCAGAGTTTCTGTTTCAGTAGTTGGGCGTGGTTGTGGCTTGAGAATTTACATTTCTAATAAGTTCTCAGGTAAGCTAATGCTGCTGGTCTGACAATATACTTTTAGAACTAATGGCTTAATTTTTTCTTTTTTCTTTTCACATGACTGCCATTTGGATACCTCCCTCAATATATAACATTTTTTTTCAAAGATTATCAGTGTTTTTACTCCTCCTCTTTATTAATACATTAATTATCAGAGTTCTCACATATGCATTTATTAGTTTATTAACAATATGCAATTTTAGAATGAGTGTAGATATGGATCAAGTTTCACGACAGCTATTTTCAAATATTAGAGAAGTTATAAAGAGAAATTCAGACTATTTTAAAGACATATGAATGGGAAAGACAAGGAAAATGGTTCTGGTTTACTATAAGAAGGAAATCTGTAACAGTTGCACAAAGATTTGAATAAGTCATTGTGCATATACTAAAGTTGGAGTGACATATTTCACAGTAGATCAGAATCGTCTTTCTTCAGCACTGACACTCAAATTCATATAAGTTGTGTGTTTGTGTTGGGGAAGTGGTATTTTTCTGAATCTTTTAAATCTCTAAAAAATAAATTTGGAAAAGAACCGAATTGTCTTTTTAGATAGTAAGCTCCCCATTACTTGGACAAATCAAGTTTAGCCAGGATGAGCACTTGGAGAGGGATTAAAAAAAAAATCTGGTAATGGAATACAGGCATCAAAAGATTGGCCCTCTGGACACTGACATAAACTCTTTCTAGTAATGATAGGCTCATTAGGTTATGTGTAGATCGTGGTGTTAATGAGGAATATAAGCGAGGTGATTCATTTATTCAACCTTAAGATAGTAGGAGTAAATGAGGAAGGATCTCTGTTTATACTTGTCTGTCACATTTTGAATTTGGAAAAGGTTAGAGGTTAGGGTTTAAAACCATATGGAAACAAACTTGTCATTTGGCCTTACTAAAATAGAGCTTCATACTGATAACATTACAGTACTTTTCTTTCCACAAGGAACTCATCCTGACCTCTCAGATCCAGGCAGACACAGAGGATGTAGGTTTTAGAACTCCTTTGCTCTTGAGAAGAGGCCTGAATGGGACCTCAAGCTGTAACTTGAAAGGAAGGTTATATAACACTATGTCAGATTGGGGAAAGAAGATAATGGCCAATAGAGCAGTAACAACTGGAAAATAATAATAGGCAACAAACATCCTTTCTTCATTAGTGGCAAAAGCACTGTTGTCATTGTCTTTCATAGAAACAGGAAAAATCATAATCTAGCAAAACTAGTTTATAGTGATAAAATTCAGAATAGTTCTTGGGAGTGGAAGTGCATGACTATTGGCTGAAAATGAACCTTTATGAAGTTTCTATACAGAAATGTTCTATATCTCTATCTAGGTGGTGGTTACACAAGTGTATTCCTGTTTAAAAATCAGAGAGCTTAAGTTGACTGCTCATTATGCACTTTATTGTTCATACGTAATCCTTCAATTAAAAAATATATGTGTAGGAATCATGTTATTTCTAATGATAGCTTGTAGAAGATTATTAGATTCTCATTGTCAATTTTATTATTAAAAAGATTAGCAAATTACTCCAATTCTTTCTTGTAGCCTGTGTCTGCTTCTTATAGTAAACCAGAACCATTTTCCTTGTCCTTTCCATTTATATGTCTTTAAAATGGTCTGGCAAGCAGCTCTATATTTCTGTCCCAGGTCCTTATGTCCTTAGACCGCATAGTATATCCAGAGGCATTAATGAATTTGGAAACCAGAGCAGGTTATGTCCAAAGTTTTTATTCATGAGTAACCTTGTAAGCAGAGACTGTTGGGATCACCATTCTGAGATCACTTTTGTTGTCTTTTGAGATTTCAGTTCACATTGGAGTAGCCTTTAGAGATAGCTCTTATTCAGTTTAAATCATCCTGAAAACTGTTTTTCTTAAATTTAAAATAAAGCTTGAGACCAACTTGTTCTTAAATTGTATTTATTTACACTAAATCAGGTGACTCCAGATCACATAAATATTTCTTCTGTTCTAATGCCATTTGGTATTCAGGCTGTCCTATGGGTTAGTGGTGGTTATTTAACTGCCTACAAAATTTTGAAATGTTCAGTAAGCCTGTATTCTCTGGGAAAATGGTCATTGAGAACATAGTTTCACGGGCCAGACAACATTAATGATGTTATAAATAATGTCTTTAAATATATCTAAAGAAAACTATCCACAAAAATACTTATTTAAATACCATAATAATTGCCTTGCCCCCTCAAACCTGATTTCTAATTCAACAGGAAGCTCCATTTTCACTTCTTTTAAAAAGTAGTATAGATGTTCTACAAGGCGTTTTACCTACTTCATGTGTTATTTTGAGTAGGTTTCAGGAGTGTTAGTATTCCACCGAAAATTTTACGTCTAAGATTAATCCTTATTACTGAATATCACTGCTTTTTTAGTAGATTAATCATATTTTGATCATATTGCTTTCTAGTCACAAGTTTCTTCAAAGACTCAGACCATCAGATAAAGAAGGAAGTCCTTTGAATTTCCATCGGCTTTGAATTTCTATCTACTCTTTTAAAAATGTATAACTAACTTATAAATATTTTATGTACTCTGCAACTCTTTACCTTACAGGCTATAGTTGTTGCTGTAACTCCTATTTTATAAAGTGATGAGATGTTTTGAACTGTTAGTGTCAGTCTTAAATGAAAGAAAAAGCTTGTCAAAATTTTTTGTCTCCAGTATAAAAATGAAGCACACATGTATTAAAATTTATGATTTGATATCTCATGTCTATATTTTATAATTTGTGTAAGCTTTCTCACTGATACTCAGGGACTGGTACACATTAAATGTTGATGAAAACTGAAAAGATTACCTGTTTATCCTATATTAAATAACATCCAAAGTATATTTTGATAAAATAAGCAAATAAGCATACATGCATCATTGAATGGATCATTAAATTAATTCAGGATATTTAAAATTGTCAGGCTCCATTATACTATTTCAATTAGGTTAGGTTTCCTCCAATTATACTAATCATGATTCCTTATGGTGAAACTATTTATTATAAAGTTTAATGGCTTGTCTTGATAATGGCATGAAAATACATTATAATTTCATTTTTTCTATAATTTCACATGTGTTTTTCATGAGATTGAAACTCTTTACCTTAAAAAACAACCCCATCTATTGTCTTTTGAGAAGTTCTTTAAAGTAAGATGGCACAAAAGATATTTATACAGTTTTAGGGATTTAAGGCAAAACTCACCAACCCCTCCACCAATAATACCTAATTAATCTGCTTGCTCAAATTAGTTATTTTTTGTTTGCTTATAAATATATATTTTTTCTATCAAAAAAATTAAAAAAAATTATTTCAAAGTCCAAAAATATTTATTTCTAGTCCATTAAATTTATTAAGATTTGCCAATAACACATGTTGAATTCATTATAATAAATGACTGTATCACACATTTTAAACAACAAATGGGAAATTAAAAAATACTGAACTGTACTCTAATGCTTTTTAACTTATGTGTGAGCAGTTTTCTTCAAATCCCTTTAAACTTGGAAGGTCAATCTGTCCACAGTGTCTGGTGTTAAATATTCTCAATCTAAATTTTGCTATGCAGCTTTTTTTTATTAATTCATCATGTTTATATTCATGGCAACTAAAACATTGTTACCATTGAATTAAATTTAATTCAATATTCTCCCTTGAGTTAAAATTTAGAAATTCCAATGTTCAAAAGTGACAAATGACATTTTAAAGTACCAATCTCACTGATTATAACACCAGTACAACTCTAATTTTTAGTCATAACATAAAGAAAAATATTAACTGTCTATATTTACTCTTACCTTTAGAGGCCATGAAGATATCTGAGTCAGTTTTTCAAAGGCAGCCAGGTTAAAAGAAAAAGACTTTCTTGTTTCAGCACAGAGAGCAACACAGTATGCGTAAAACTTCAGAAACTGTCTATCTACTTCATGTCAGCTTACAAATAGAGAAAGGAAGTGTCTTGCTCAGTTTGCAGAGTGCTGTATTTTATCACTGAAGACGACAGGGGAAGACAAAGCTATCACCAAAGGTAAACAATACTCAAAAACCATCATATCACTTGGTGGCCGAAGAAACAATTTAAAAATAATAAAAACCAGAAAGGAAAATATACAACACTCATTTTGTTTCCACAGAGTTATTTTTGTATTTCTTGGAATATATACTTTGCATTCATTATTACATTAAAAATATTCTATTTTTCTTATTTCTAGAAATCTCCTGTACCAGTGTCTGTAATAAAATATTATAGCATGTGTAAGTTTCTGAGTTCTAAATACAAATTTTTATATTTTAAAAATGTTTGAACATCAACTTTTTTTTCTCTTGAGATTTCTACCCACTTTCTCACCCAAAACCAAACAAATGAAAGAGGATGTATTTCCTACTGTGTATGTACATAAATAAATCTTTGTTTTCATTTTTAATTGAATTTGATGAGTCAGAGCTTTCGGAAATACCAATCATCAGTAACTTTGCAGTTAATTGAAACATATAGATGATATTTAAATGCACTGCATACAGAGAGAAAAAAAGAAAGCACTGTAACCATAACTAGAAAGTTAACTTAAATACAGCTTACCAGGTGACCATAAAGATTTTGTTCACCAAGTCAATTGCCCTGGATGGCATGATTTGCAAAGATTGAACTCACAGGATAAACTGCATTATCAGCAGCATTGTTTGCTTCTTAAAATAGTTAAGTGGCCTGAGTGGGCATAGAGAGTGATGGAAAATTATAAAGTCAGTCTCACAGGCTGTAGATAGTGAAAAGTTTAGGTTCTTTTTGTTTGGCAGAGATGTTTCTTCTTATTGTTATTGTTTTGAAGTTCTTGGGAGTAAAAAGAGCTGCCATTGTTTTAATTGTCATTTTGCAGGAAAGGTGTATAAATATGATTAGTATTTTTTAAATAAATTACATGTTTCCTAAATTTCTTAATGTTTGTTACGGGCATTTGAAAACACTTTAAAGAAACCAAGCTGTAATTGATGCTATCAAGTCTGATATTTTAAATTATGGTCATAATTATCCATTAATGTTGTCTTTCTATAGAGTTCCAATTTTGAAAGAAAACGTAAAAATCTAGTGAATTAATATTTTTGGGCTCACACAAGTCCAACTATTTATGTATTTGGATTAGCCATATGACTGATGGTTGGAATTTTTGAATATTTAATCTGCAACGAAGACCTTCCAGGCCGTCTAACTTGGCGAAGTGTAGGCACTGCCCATTTCTTCCTTTATGCTTTCCCCCTTTGCCCAGCCAAAGACATTACCAGCATTGTTGTTTTTTTTGTTTGTTTGTTTTCAAAGAACCGACAGATACCAGCCTAAGGTCTTGTCTCCTCTTTCCTCTGCTGCAATTGGCCAACCTTTCTCAAGGAGAAGCTTGCAAACTCTCCTTAATGGACCTCTTCAACATTTAAGTGTCAAGTTAGAGAGTGGTCATGCAGACAGGTGATGTTGCTCCACAAACTGGCCTCCCTTCCTCTCCTGCTGCTGTTGCTGTTGCTCTTCACCTTCACCTTCACAGTACTCTCAGTTCTCTCCCTCCTAACACTGGCTGCCTCCACAGAAGAACCAGGACCACCATTTTATACTCAAAATGATCACACCATCCCCTCAGCTTTGTGCTATAAAGTCCTTGACTTTTTCAAGCAGCATCAGTATCAGTATCACTTTGACAACTGTCTGCGATTTTCTAGTCTACTCCCTTGATTCCAGGGACTATAGCAATGCAGGGTAGGTGTATTTTACAGACATAACCCAAGAGTTGAGGATAACATAATGGGAATGGAGTACAAAAAAGGAGACTTAAAAATGAATATCAGCACACCCATGTTAATTCGCCTGCCCCTTCCCAGGAAATCCTCAGCTAGACCTCTCTCTCCTGAGCTTCTGCTCTGCTTCCTTGCTGCTTGGAATGCTCAAACACTCAGGACGTTTGGCTTTGCCTGTCTTTATCCTTCCTAAAAGAAAGGCCTGTATATGCTCACTATCTTCAGTTTTAGCCAAGAGAAAATGAAAAAATACAAATATATCATAATCTCACTACAATCATTCCCTGCCCATGGCCTTTGTGCAGGACATATCACAGTTGTTTCTGAAGGTCTGTCCATTCAATATTATATCATTGTTCAGAAATTTCCTTATTATTTAATTATTTAACAATTAGATATTTGACTTAAATTTTCATGACTGATAAGGCTCACCAGAATTGTTTCTCTCAGTACAAAGAGAGAGACTGGCAATTTATTTAAATCTATATCATGACAAAAATGTTACCTGCTATGAAATAAAATAACAGCAATATGTTACAGATGGCATCCTCTGGGGAAAGGATTAGGAATAGAGTAAGATGTTAGCCTACAGGTCTGAGGCAGGACCAAGGACCAAAGATGGAGATTAACAAGTTTTAGAAATATTTAACTTTACTTTATGGTCATTCTACCTTCAGTTTTACTATAAAATTATGTGTTTCTAAAAATATATATATACATAAATATATAAATATATAATCAAATATATGTATATGAAATGAGAGAATTATTTATTTTTCTTGATTTATGTAAAATTATTTTGGCATAATTCTAAATTACATTTCATTCCATTGAAATATTTTTTAAAAATTCATAATAATTCATAACATTACATTTGCTTTTAGCAACTGCATGTTATTACATTTTATGGCTATAATAAATACTGGTTTTGGCCATTGCTTTTTTGATGGGCATTTAGAGTGTTTCAATCATAGAAGGCAATGGTTCTTATGTGCACATCCTTTGAAGGTATATATCTAGAAATAAAAATGCCAGCTTATAGAATATATAGCTCTTTGTCTTTATTAAGTATTACTGAAAAGATCTCTAATGTCCTTAGAAACAATTCACAAGTAGTAGTAATGGATAAGCATTTCCTTTTCTACATATCCCTTTGAAAACTGGCTTGGTCAGTAGAGTGGGAAATTAACTAGAGGACTCCCAAAAATTAATTAATGAGAAGGCAGCATCCAGAGGTCTTAATTATGTTATTATCTGAGTAATGTAAACACCTTTATGTGTATTTATGTTTTCAGCTGTTCCTATCTGTAACATGTGAGAATAGCTAACAGCAAATTTTATTTTATGAATAATTGGTTATAAAAGTAACAGCTACAGGTGGGAAATCATTTGTAAGTGGACTATAATTTAGTGATAAAAAAGCTCTTTTCATTCAGTGAGCCTCATGGTATGATCTGCTAAAATGTGCACCATGCAACAATGCAGCACTTAAGCCATGCATTTCTATGCATAAATCTTATCCCTGGATTTATAATTTCCCATACTAAATTCATTGTGGAAAAAGGCAAGGTGTATATAAATGTATTTAAAAAGGAAATAAAACAATATGGAAAAAATATTGTTTTTATAAATGTTTGTTTAGTCATTTGATATATAACTACATTATCAGATATGAAATATCCAATCCCATAATGTAAACTTGAATGTTTCTTCTTTGTAAATGTACAACTCCTACTTAGGCATCATTTATCACACTTCGCAAACCTCCTATAAAAGTGCATGTCTTCACTATTTTATTCAACCTTCATTTGGATATAATGCTTTATTTGTTCATTCAATAAACATTAACTAACTTTTTACTGTGCGTATAGCATTACAGAGTATACTAAGATGTAATAATATGACCTCCACCCTGAAGAAACACGTACTCCAGTGAAGTATCACAATACAAAAATGCAATGTGCTTTGTGCTTTTTATTTTCTTAAAATTAAGATTAAGTTACCACCTCCTGAAGATAAAATAATGTAACTCATTCTCTTTCTGTAAAACAAAACTAATTAGAATCAGTAATGTATCATTTAAATAAGCAATTTTTTGTTTCACACATAGGTGTCTAATTTTTTTCCCTCTGTTCCTTTAGAAAAGGAAAATAATAATTAATAAGATATTCTTTTATAAATAATGAAAGGACAGTAAACTGGATCATGATTCTTAGCTGTTAATAAGAGATGAATTTCTTACCCCCTTTCTTTCTGCATACTTAAAAAAAAGATATTGATCCAAAAGACTAGGTAAGAAGGAAAAGAATCCTGGATACAGAGAAGAACCAGTGTGAAACTAAGAGAGAGCTGGTTCTGGAGCAAATTATCTAGAGGGGTCCCCATTCACCAAGATGATATGGAAAAGACTCCTAATCTAGAGTCCACAGATTCCAGGAGACAACTGATATCTCATAATAGATTGTAAAGTCCGAGGCAGAAGCAAAAGTTTAGTTTGTGTATAGAAGTCCTTTTTAAATTTTCAACCTTATACATTTCCTTTCAGTTAGATTAAGTTAAGTTGAATGGAGTTATTTGAAGTAATCTGTTTTTATTGTGCTCTTTCTTCTGGCATTTGCCAGATCTGTTATGCACAATGTAAATTTTTAATAGTTCTTAAAGTATTTTTCTTTAAAGAGTCTAGAAGTAAAGAGAATATTCTGAGAGGTTCTGGTTTCTGCTGACTAGAAAAAGAGACAGAAATTATGAGCAGAAAACTGTATCCTTACAGACATGACATATTAACAACTATTTATTTAGCTGTCCTTCAGGGTATATGCTTATGTGGGTGTCTGAGAGAGAAAGAGGGAGAGACAGAGCGGGGAGAAAGGAAGAGGGGAAAGAGAGAGAGAGACTGGAGTTACTAAGTAGATTGAGAAGGAGAATTAAGATGACATGAAAAAATCTTTAGAGACCTCAGTGTTTCCTTCTAAAGACTACTTTAAAATTTGAAAATCCCTATTTCTACTATTATTTTAAATATACTTACATTGTGCCTTGGTTCTTTTGCTTTGCTCAGTGTGGTCACTTTGTCTTCCCAACCTCTGCCTGCATTCTCATCACCAAAATGCTGCAACAAGCCCGCTGGTAGCTGCAGCTGACAGTCCAGCAGTGCTCTGCATACAATTGCCTTCATTGACAGCAGCCATATCGCATACAGCTAGTAGTACAGCTGCAATTTAGTGCCGGCTAGAGGTATACCAGTTGTTTTCTGCAGCACATTTTCTTCATGTTTCCAGCATTGAAAATAGGCTTCCCCAAGCAAAGTTTCCCCCAAACTGAGATAATTATTAACAAATATATATTAAACATATAGATGAAGTACTTTAGAGTTCATTTAATTTAATAGTGCATGCTCAGTGTTTTCTTCTGGTGCTATTTCTAGGCTAGATCATCCAGAAAATGTTATTGCATTTGAACGCATGCCTTGCTAAATGATGGCTAAAAGAGTAGGATGTGTCCTATATGCCATGAGAGTGGTGCTTCACTAAATGAGAGTGGAAAAGGAAGGCCTGTTTTTGTTATTTGTGTACATTCTTTTCCTCATTGTTGCCTAATGCAGGTCCTGGCACATTGCAGGCATTCATGAAATGTTAACTGAAAAAATAATGGAAAAGATGCCACCCAAAATATTGTTTTTCGTTTGGACCTTCTTCCTTTATTTTGTTTACAAGCAAATGTATGCACAACAAAAAAATGGATGAGAATTACGATGTTGCTCTTGACTACAAATTATACTCAGTTGTTATTTGAATAAGATGCATACAGGTATGCTATTGTTTTTGGCATACCTAGAAATAATTCTGTGTTTACTTAAAATGAAGTCTATAGTTTTATTTTATTTTTTGAAATCTCCTTAGCCATGTTTTTCTCATTACTAAATAGATTCTGGTGCTCTGTTGTCAATAAAAATATATTTTAACTACATGAAACTTGAAATTATCTAGAAGCCACATGAAGATATAAAAAGAATCAAATGAAATTAATTTAAATAGTATATTTTATTTAACCAACTACATCGAACATATTATAATTTTGACATGTGGCACTAGCCAGTTTTCAGGTGCTCACTATCTAAATGTGGCTATAGGGGTTACTGTATTGGATGTGCAAAGCCTAGTGTATTTATCCAACAAAAGATTTGGCAAGTTGTTTGTTAATCTTATGTTCTCTTTTATGTGTGTGTGTGTGTGTGTGTGTGCGCGCGCGCGTGCGCTTTAAAATAACTTTGACCTTTAATTTTTCATTTTTTTTTAACAAAAGTAACACATTGACATATAAAACAAATTGCAATTATACTGGAAATAATAAATGAAAAGTAAAAGATTATCTTTTCCCCCACACTCATTTTTTTCCTCCAAAATAATTACTGATAACTTTCATGTATATATTTTCAAGGCAAAAAAACATGCTTATTTATAATATGAGAATATATATTTACATTTTCTGCCCACATGAATTCTTACAAAATCAGAACTTTACTGCACTCAGCTTTAATAGTGAACAGAAAAAAATTAAATGAGATATCATTAAACATTTACTAGAAAGGCAAAAATTAAAAAGACCGACAATATCTGGTGTTGACAGGGCATGGAGCATTAGCTCTTATACACATGTATATTGCTACAAAAATGTTGTAATCAGTTTCGCATTATTTTATATATTTGAAGAGACTCACCCTAAATGACCTAATATTTCCACTTCTAGTGTATACCCTAAAGGAACATTTGCACATCTCCACTATGAGGAATATGTAAGAATATTCACAGAAGTATTTATCATTATAACCCCAAATAGGAAACAACTTATTGGTTCATTCTGTACACAGAGTAAGGAGAGAAAAACTGAAGACAGAATCAGATCACTCCAGATGAGTAGTTGGTCATTTTTAAAAGCAAGGGAACTTACAAGGCTTGTGTTGGGTGGCCAAAAGAGGAATAGATCTCTGTATTGCACACCAGAAGCTTAAACGTTTATATAGAGTCCTTAACTTGGTTCAGTCACATATACTGTCCAGATAGTCTCGAACTCATATTCTTATTATAAAGTTGTGTCTTTGCGACAGCTTCTAGCACAGGAATGGCAAGTATAACACACATTCAAAGGAGAGTGGTGAGGTGCCATGGATTGCCTGGGTCCAACTTGAGGGTCAATGGAGGTCATGTTCTCTCAGTTACCTCATCCAGCACAACCAAAATGTCCATTCACAAATTATTTGATAAATGGTGGCATAATTTTATATAATGAAATACTACACGTGAATGAAAATTGATAAACTACAACTATATGCATGCAATATTGGTATTTCTTACAATCTGAATTATAGAAGCAAGTCATAGAAAAATGCTTGTATAGAGTGATTCTATTTCTAAACAGTTTGAAACTATTCTTTTGTCATTTTTTAAATAAAGTGTCAGATTGATATTCCAACCTTTAGACAGGAAAGGCAAATATGTGAATAGGTAGGGTCCTGGCAACATTCTAATTTTTAACTGATGTGGTGTATAGATCAGGGCTGCGACTCTAAAGAGTAATTTGGCTGCATTTGGGTACATACTGAAGGTATATACCTCGGTGAAATTCTTCCATGGGTCCATGAGACATTCATGATAGTGGTAGTGAAGAGTTGTAGGCAACTTAGGTGTCCATAACTGGGACAATGGATAAGCACAATGTGGTGGATACCCACTGTGGAATAACATACAGATATTAGAAATAACTTACAAGATGTACACACATTAACCTGAATAGATAATGGCAAAAGTATTTATCAAAGAACAAAGTTTATCAGTTGTTGGTACCTATTGACATTGCTTTTCACTTCTCAATGATTTTAGACTTTGGTTTTCTGTCTCCTGTTTCAACACTTCTGTCTTAACTCGGAAAATGCAATGTACACATAAATGATCCCAATAATGCCGTATCCTTTTACTTTTCTTCAGTGGTCTTGTTTCTTATTCAAGCTCAGCTTACTTTTTAAAAAGATATACCTTTTTAAAGATATGTAGTAGATATTTTTGTGACTAGAAATGGCAGTCTTTCTATAATATCAAATTCATGTATTCTGTCATCAATTTCTTTTCTCTATTTGTAGCTAGCTATCTTTGGTACTTCCACTGAAACAATATTTTGATACACCAAGGCCTCCAGTTCTATCACTTGCCCCTCTTGATGCCTTCATTCTCTCATTCGGCCTAGATTCCATGGAAAATTTTTATAATCACACCCTGAATATACACATTTTCTATTTCATACTTACTTAGCCAAAAAAAAAATTCTTATTAATTCAAACTCTTCTTCTATTCTAGGCCTGTATCAAAATATATACAAAACGCAAAAAACAATGCTTATCAGTTTCACTGATTCATAACCTCAAAATCACATGGGCTCTCAATGCTGTCAGATTACCATTTCAACCACTCTTCTAGATGACTATTTCACACTTTCTCTCTAAACAAGCATCAATGCCTGATATCCTATTCTTCTTTTCAGCTTATGATTTTGCATCCTACTTCAATGAGAAAATGAAAACAATCAGAAGATGACTTCCAAAACCTCCCACTATCATATCTACTCATCTTTCAACAGCTACAACTGCACATAGCTGCATTCTTCATGTATTCATAGATGATTTATCCACTCTACTCCCCTCACATGTACACTACATCTCATCCTCTTCTGCATACTCAAGGACATTATATCAATAATTTCTCCTTTCTCTCTCTTATATTGTCAAGGTTTCATTCTCATAAACTTCCATTTTACACATTTTTTTTTCTTGACATACTCTTCTACCAACTTTGTTTCTCTCAGGAGTCAAACTACTCCACGATTTCTGTATTTGCAGCCTCTGATTTCTTGCCTTCCATGGTTTCCCTGGATTTTGCCTTAACCATTCCACAAAAAACACCTTTGTTAAAGTTGATAATAATGTCAATGTTCTTAAGTCCAATGGCAAATTTTTGGTTCTCCTTTTGCTTGACACACGGCAATACTTGACACAGTTGGCCATACCTTCTTCCTTGATACATTTTCCCCAATAGGCTTCTAGCATATCACATTTTTTGTTTTTTACTGATTATGCCTCAGTATGTTTTGCTGGTGACACCTCTTCTTCCAAAAATTTATTTTCGAGTGCTCCAAATCTCAATTCTTAGTTACTTTTTTCTATACATTCGCTTCCTTTGTGATCTTGTCTAGTTTCATGGTTTTAAACATAATATATATGTTGATTAATCCAAAGTCTCTCTCTAGTTCAGGCTACTCTTCTGGACTCTCTATTTGTATAATAACACCTCCAACTCAACAAGTTCAAACTGAACCATTAATTTGTTTTACCCATCTAATTCATGACCCTATATTTCCAGTTATTTAGGCCAAATCTTGTAGGTCATTCTTGATCATCACTTTATCTCTTACCTTATAGTTGGTCTCTGTATTTTCATTTGTTTCAGCTATTTTATCATTGTAAATTTAGTATATTGACACATTGGATTTATGTTTTCTTTAATTTTTTTCTTTGGGAAGAAACAGTAACATTTTCTTTATTTTCTTAGATACTTTTTCTTTAAGAGCTGATTTTTTATTTCACTTTGTTATGCCATTATTTCTTTCTATCTCCATTTCAACCAATTTCTTTCCTTCCTCTCTTTATTTCCCCTCTCTCTCTCCTTCATTTCTTCCTTTTCTCTTTCAATATTATTTTTACTGTGCTAACACACTTCTTCCTTTCTTCCACACCTATCGAGGCCTTCTATTTCTTTCATACCAGGTGGATAAATCCTCCATGATTTCCTTTTCCAACTTGATATAAAATTCACAGAACTCCAGTATAGCAGTTTGGTTTTTCACAATCTGATACTTCTATGTAGCCTGAGCCCATGAAGGTCAAGTGAAGAATTCATTCTGGGCTCTGTGATATCATAATTAGAGGGTTTAGTGTCTGTACTCTTTTCTCCATTTTTGCGAAATATTTTATATCGATTTTGATGTCCTCATTGGCTGTGTATCCTGATTCTGTTTTGTGATCAAAAGTAAAGTGAAATCTTAGCTCTGTTTTTAACTTCTGAGATGATTAGCCTATGTAGTTCTCTTGCCACTTCTACCAGATGCCATTTCCACATTCTCCCAAGCACTAGAACAGAAAACAACTGGAAACTATTGTTTAGCCCAAAGAAACTTCAGAGTGACTAGTCTACTGACTGTGGTGGTTAGAATAAGGGGGTTGGGGTACTGCATGGTAAAGGGTCTAAGTCAGTGCTAACAAGGTATCTAGACTGGTGGCCGTTAACTTCCCTATTTTACTTATACCTTGTTCCTTGCTCTCAGAGGATCAGCTTCGCTTCTTAAATTCTGTTTTGGTCTGCTTTGCCTTTCAGCTAGAGACAGTTAATTCTGGGAAATATTGTTCATTTTATTTTTCTCTTAAACATCTTTCCTGCTAGGAGAATATAAATGAAGAGTATTAGACATATTTCCTGATTTCTTTGAGGCTTGAACACAGTAGGGAGAGGTTAAGTATCTGGAACTTTTTGTCTATATATTTTCCTAGACTGTCTACATACCTCTTCAGTTTGCTTTTCAAATTGGGAGAAAATCTTTTTAAAACATAGATTTAAGGCACATAAAGAACTCTTAAAATTATGTATTATAGTATTTTCTAACCAGTAGCTTAGGTAGTTATTCAGTTTCTATGTTATTTTTGATAGAAGGTTCAGATACTTAGCAAGAAAAAAAGCAGGTTGTGAATAAAATCATATGCCTAAGTACATGCAACTAAATACACTCCCCAACTTTAGATTTCTAAATGCCCTCATTATTATATTTCTATTACATCTTTTCCCCTCTTATGCCTACTAAACCCCATAAGACAATATAGAGACATCAAAAATATTTAATTTTTTATCATTCACAGTTTAAGCTTACTAAAATTTTAAAGTTTTTTATACAAAAAAAAATGTAACATATTTTGTTCAGTTAATCAGGAACAGTGATTTTGATTTGTAGATTCATACTGTTACAAATTGAAATTGTCTGTCCAATTTTTTATGAAGGAGCAAAGGGAGATTTCATTAAATTTCAGAGGCCTGTTTTGTGTCTGACAGTCAATCTATTATTGTGACATTTAAAGTCTTGTTTCTCATGAGGAAAAAATTTTTCATTTTTTTCATTTCATAATCCCATCACTTTCCAAATCATCATTTTTGAGAATCTACCAATCAAAGGAAATTGTGATTCTTTGAGCCTCTCAGCTATATTATTTGTAGCCATGGAAACCAAGCCATACTGTTACCAAGGTAACCTTCCTGAAGCCATGATTTAACTCTCATTATCAGTTTTTCCTAGGATTTAGTAAATTCATTGTTAGTTTAACATAAATAATACTGTTGTTATATGTAATATATAAATTATTGTGTAATTATCTTTAATTCTCATTTTAAATTATATACATACGAATTTATGGTTTAAGAGGAAGGAACAAGCATACTCATGTAGCAACATGTTGAGCAATTGATTGTCTGAGAAAAGAATTAATTTAACCTTTATTCTGAGGATATTTTCCCTTTAGTGGCACACATTTTGTAATTTAAGGTTGCTTATTCCTTTTTTTTCCTCCCCACACAACTTGGTTCTGCAGTATTGTATGCCAAAATGCTATTATTTGTCTTCAGTTTCTGTAATTGTTAGGTAGATAGTCAGACATGAGTGACAAGGGAACAAAGGAATAGGGACCCAGCCCAGAGACTGCCCAAAGAACACTGCATTGGTAGGAGAATTCCGGGTAAAGCACATGCGCACTAGGCAAAGAGTTTCATTGCAGCCAAATGTCAATCAAAATGACTTCATGTGCCAATCACATAGGAACGCCTTATAATCACCCATCTTGGCCGTAATGTAATACAAACCTTCCCACTTTTGTGCTGTTACAGCTCTCTTCTCTGAAAACTTGCTCCTCCCTTGGAGCATGCTCTGTCTTGTTTTTTATCTTTTCACTTCCCAAATTCCACAGAGTAGTAGCCTTCCTCAGCGCGGCCCATCTCCTTCTAAGATGTATCTTTTAAAAATTTTTTATTTTATTATTAGTTTTAAGTATACAGTACATTGGTTAGACTTTATATAGTTTATAAAACGATCTCTCTTATTGCTCTTTCTCTCCTCTGGTTCTCTACCTAGCCATTACACTAACGCTAACCGCATTCCCTGTGCTGTGCTCCACATCCCTATGACTATCTATCAACTACTAATTTGTACTTATTTAACCCCTCACCTCATTCTCCCAGCTCCCCAATGTCCCTCCCCTCTCGCCATCACCATATTGTCCTCTATATTTGTGAGTCTGTTTTTGATTAGCTTGTTCTCTTTGTTCCTTAGATTCTGCATATAAGTGAAATCATGTGGTATTTATCTTTCTCTGTCTGACTTATTTCACTCTGTACAGTAACCTCTAGGTCCATTCATGTCATTGCAAATGGTAGGATTTCATTTTTTAATGGCTAAGTAATATTCCATTGCATATATGAACCATAACTTCTTTATCCAATTGTCTATTGTTAGGCATTTAGGTTGCTTTTATAAAAATCCCTTTAATAAATCTTTTTCTAAATGTCTCTGACCTGCAATTCTTTTCTGCATTGGCAGGAATGAACCTAGGAAAAATGCTAATTGCATTTCTACGTTGTTACTCCCCTATACCACTGGGGTGACATAGGGGTTTAGGTCATCCAAATGGTAACATAATTAACCTATGAATAAAGCATAGAAGACATGGTTATAGATAAATAACAGGAGATAAATTATAGAAACCTTGAAAAAAAAAGCAATTGTATATCTTTATAACATGTGGTGAAAGTGTGATTTTATTAAATAACTAATCTAATATTATTGAGAATCAATAGGTACTGTTTAAATTAATAAATCATGAACCTGAAGCAGAAACATATCTTAGAGTAGCCTTATAAATATTTTCAGATATTTTTAGTATTTAGACATCTGAATATTTTAAGATATCTGAAATCTTTTAAGATATCTTAAATATCTTCTGATATCTATCCAAAGGGGAAAAAAAGTAAATTGCTAAAAAAATGGAACCAAGTGTTAGAGGTTAGAATCTAAGACATTTTGAGACTTTTATCTAGTTTGACATTTATGTTTTAATGCTAAGCACTTTAAATAGGCTTCAAGTCAAGATTTTTGTTGTTCTAAAATTTAGAGTGGTCTTTTTCACAGTAAAAGGAAATGTCTAAGAATTTTTATTTCTCTCCAAATTGAATACAAACATAAACATGTGTGCTAGCTTTTCTGGAGGTTTCCATTCCTCATAAATATTCTCTTTCTCAAATTTTTCTTTTGTTTTCTTTTTCTAGTAGGCAAAAATTGGCTACTTTTTGGCACTTTTATCATTAAGGCCCTGAATTTAGAGCACAAGCACAAGCAACGGCTAGCACTGCTCTGCCTGTGTGTGAGTGAGGAAGGGACCCCCCAACAGCCATGATACCAATAAGAAACAAATAGCACCTTCAAAATAGAACAACCTGAGGAATATTTATCTACAAAGGCATCATTTCTAAATTTGTGGCTATCGTAATACAGGACAGAAAAAAATACCCTCAGTCTACTAGTCAGACCCAAAGGGACAAGAATGTAACTTACCACAGGAACCTAGGAGAGAGAGTCATGAGGATGGCTGTCATTAGAGACAAGAGAAAAGAATATAGTTACTCTGAACTCACTCGCCCTGGACCTTTCCATTTCCCAGCCCCCTACTGGCTAAATTCCATTAAGAAGCCAGAGGGCATAAAAGTTCTATTTTGTAGAACAAACAAGTCAACTTGTCTGGGTAGGGAGGAGAATAGGGATAGGTGGGGATGGGCCTAAAATGGATTTTTAGAGACAAAAGAAAGATATCTATTACAAAACACATATCTTGAGATACTTTTGTGATTTGCAGAATTTTACTCTCATGTGTCAGAAAAATTGTAATCAACTTACAAACCTGCCGTGTTTACAATGAATGGCTTTCTTTACAATTGGACAACACTGCAGAACCTGCAAAGCCATGACTGGCTGGCTTGACTCCATGCATGGTGTTCATTATGTATAAGGCCAAATTAACAAGTAAAATAGAGCTATTATAAATTTAAATTTTATTACATTTCCAGGTCATATTAATGATATTCAGAAGGTGTGAACTCGACCCATCAAGATGCTTCAGGTTCAAAAGCTCCATCATCAGTGGATTCCTTTGAATTCTATTTTCTGCAGTCCTGTTTTGGTATACTTATACTCCTGGTTGGTGAAACACACAAAATGATTCTTATTATAGAAATAATAACCTCAAAAAAAGATTTTTTTTGAAAATCTGGGTCATCGCTAGAGTCCTTGCTTTACATGAAAAAGGGAAGGAAGAAAATTCACATGCCTTTAACATCTTTTGCATCAGATGCTATATATATTGAGTTCAATTTATTTAATCACAACAGATTGATAGGAGTATGATTTTCTGTTTTACGGCTGCTATATATGTTTTCTACAAAATTTGTTTTCAATCATGTTCTCTGATTGTTATTCAGTTAAAGGTAATTATGAGCCATTAAATAACCAAAGTTGATAGAGAAAAAAAGTGTGAGAAGGTAATAGACTAGATCAATGAATTTCAAAATGTGTCTTGGGAAATACATGTGTTCTAGCAAGAGGACTCTGGGGCTTCTGAAGTGTGAGAGGCAGGGCAGAACTGGGGGCCCAAGTGAGGTTGGGCAGGGAGATTTTGGACTCCTTCTTCCTTTCAAACAGAGAAATGTTGATTGAACTTGCTTTAAAAATTTCTTAAAAAACATTCTTAACATTCATTCACAATCACCTCAAATATACGTAGCATAAAGCTTTCAAAGGACATTACAGTAGAAATGAAGCAATAATTAGCTTGCTATCTATAAAAGAAAAACAGTACTGCCTAGTTTGCTCCACAAAGGTTCATTAATTCATTTAAAGCCAGACACCTCATTAAACAAAAATGTAGTCAGGTACAAAGCAGTTCTTTAGAAAGTGAAAGTGAGAAACAGTAGAATATGGCCTCCCAGGCTAAGGATTCTTCTCACTTTTCTTCTTTTTTTTTTTTTTTTTACATTTTTTAACCTTTTATATTTATTTATATTTTTATTTTTTATGTTCCTTCTGAAGACCTGGCATTTAATTATTATTTGGTGGTTATCTTTTGATGGCCCTCTTATGTTTATCAAGAGAACAATTTTGAAGGAATTTATTGAATTAATAAGCAATGGTAATCTCTCCACTTACTTTATGAGTATTGTGTTTTGATGTTGATACTGAATCTACATCTGTATTTTGTTCAGGCAGGTGGAGGTTTGAACTCTGCCTATCCGGTTATATAGAAAGCCTTAAGTGATCTTGCCAGCAAGACATCTTGATAAAATAATGAAGGTAAAATAATTCAAAACAGTTTTTTCTCTTATAACTATCTATATTACATGTGCTTTTTATTGAAATACAATTGATATATAACATTGTGCTAGTTTAAAATGTACAAAGTGTTTATCTGATACATTTATTTATTGCAAAGTGATTACCACCCTAGCATTTAGCTAACACGTCTATCATGTCACTTAATTATTATTATTATTATTTTGTTGTTGTTGTTGTTGTTGTTGGGACAATTAAGACCTAGTCTCTTAGCAACTTTGAAAAATCTAATTGCTATGCTGTGAATTAGATCTGCAGAACTTATTTATGCACGATTTGCAAGTTTGTGCTCTCAAACAACATCTCCTGAACTCCCCCCACCCTTCACCCTTACTATTCTACTTTACCTTTTTATGAATTTGGCTTTTTTAGATCCCATATATAAGAATATCTTACAGTATTTATCTCTCTCTACCTGGTTTATCATACTTAGCATAATGTCCTCAAGGTCCATCCATGTTGTTGCAAATGGCAGGATTTCCAAAACAATTTTTTTTGTTTGTTTGTAACTAAAATGTGATTACCAAAGTAGGAGACTATAGAGGATCTCACAGATGCCCACCATATCCTCTGCTTCTGGTGCCAGGAGAAAGGAGAGCATTAGGTAGTTCATTAGTTTAAAGTAAAGAAAAAAGGTTACTTTTGAGAGTTTTCAGTTTTAAAAATTGATATACTTAAAAAAAAGTGGGGGTGAAGCATGAGTTCTAATCTAATTCATTCTTTAGTTGATTTAATTCATTTACATTTGCATTCATTAGCATACAAAAGAACTAACAGAATAAAAGCAAATACTTAAGTCCAATAGAAACAAACAAAACAGAGGCAAGGATGGAATATGAAAATTGTAGAATTGGACCACAGTGTTTGTAGATAAGAAAATTGAGTTAAGAGCTTGTATATCATCTATGCTTAATTTTTTCCCTCATATTTTATCCTTTTGTTAATAAAGAAAAATCTGAAAAATGTTACATTGGCCTAAGTTGTTACTCAGAAGGCTAATTAAAGTAGAAAAAAATGAATGATAGTGCTGCAGAGCTGTATGTCTCCAGGGTTTAGATGATTCATCTCCTTACCCTCAGGCAGATTTAACAAGTAATTTGGACAGATAAACCTAGAAGAGAGGTGATTTCACAAATCATTTATAGTAATTTATTGTAATGTTTAATTGCCCTCTTTTTACTGGCTGGAAGTTCTTAAATCTGTGAGAAATGCTCTGTGCAGCAACTTAAATATCACATGAAAGAAAATCTGAAGTAATAGCTCTCTCATCTGTATCTGGGTCACTTGCAATGCCGGAGCCTTTGTCTCCTTCTTTTAAATAGAAACTTTCTGAAATATATGTCAACATGTGCCTTCTTAACTTCCTCTCCCCAACTTTCTCTGCCATTCTTTACTTAGACATGTGCAATCTGTCTTCTGCTTCCTAATTCAAAGGCCCATCACTTCTCTGAAATAGTCGTTTCCAAGGTAATATAAGGTCCTCTGAGTTCCAAACCTAAATATGTTTTGAAATTCTTTTTTGTTTAACCTCGCTTGGCACTTGACTGGGCTGACAACTTCCTTGTTTGGAAACACTTTCCTTCTTTCAGTTATTTGACTTTATTTTCTTTCACAGCTCTAAGGGCTTTCTCGTAGTTACCTAATTGTTAATTTTTGTATTTCCTGTGCTACATCCTTAGTCCCACCCCCCCCCCATTTTATACTCTCTCCCTAAACAATCTTATCCACATACTGGTTCTAATCTCTATCAACTCCAAAATTCGTGTTAGTCCATACCTCTCTTCTGTTCTTTGGATTTTTATATAACAACTTTGAAAATGTATAAATAATTATCCATTTCAATAACTCAAAAAGCTCTAATTTTCTATGAATTATACACACATACACACCACTACCACTACCACCACCACCACCACTACAACCACCAAGAACTCCCTGATAAATCAGATTATCACCACAAAATCTCTGTAGTTTGCCTTTCTATTGGCTAGTCAGTATGCTGGACTTAGGACTTAGAATCAAATAAAATACATACATGGGCCCCTAAGGAATTTTAGGTCCAGCAACCCTGAGCTCTCTCTTAGGTTTACCTCTTAAGGGCTACTTTGCCATCTTGGTTTATACCATGCTGTGCTATAATTAATTGCCTGTTTCCTCATATACATCTCACCAAAAAATGATAGGAAATCCTCTATCTGTTTATGTTTCTTTCTAACTCAATATAGATTTGTCGACTTAAATAAGTGGATTATCCCAAGTGCCAAATACCCACCTGAATATTGTATACATTTGATGTAAAATACAATTTTCATTTTCTCTCTTGAATTTCATTTTCATACTTCTGTCATTATTCTTCTAGCAGATCAAGAACATTCTATTTATTCTTTCAAAGTATGTATCTTATATTTATGAACAAAATGTAAGGACTCACATAAAATGAAGGTGACTTTTGGTGAAGGTATGGGCCAAATAAATATATTTATAGAAATATAGACTCAAATATTAAAAAATAACAACTTAAAACATCAGTAATTTTTTGTACCACTTCTAGAATGTAAAGAAGTGACAATTTTATTGCAAATTTTTATTTAGAAATTCTAACCATGTATTTTTATTAAGTTTATTATTATAATGAAAAAACTTTATTTATATTAGCCCCCATGTCACAGTGAAAAATATTGATTATAATTTATAGGTCTTTCACTTTGCATTAGGGTATGAAGCAGAAAAAATAATTTTTTCTCCTACTCTTTTAAGATTTCCTGGCTAGACTAATCAATTAACATGAGACAGATTAATAGGAGAAAATAACCAAATTTATAACATATTTATTATCATTACAAATTTTGTTACATATAAGGGTTTCCTAAGTATATGAGATCTGAGGACAAGACAGATGAGAGAGTTAAATCTTGCTTTTATGACACCTTGAATTAAGAAAAAGGGTTGGTGGTTGTGGTTCGGTGTGGTTTCAAAAGGCAGGATGGCAATTCACATAGAGATAGAAAAGCAAATATTTGATAAATAAGTGCTTTTTGGGCCAACTTTAACAATAAGACACAAAGAGAACTTTGATTGAATGGGTTTTGCTAGGTACCTTCTTGTCTATTATACTTAGTTTATGGTAAACTACAGTTATCCATGATGATAGCTCCCTTCCTTTATCTAAACTCTTTTAGAAAGTTAGGGGATAGGCCAAAGTTTTTTTCCTGAGTCTTTTACTTCTTAAGAATAACCAGCTTAAAATAATAAATATCCCAAAGAAACATATTTTGGGGTGGCAAGCTCTGTTCCCCATCAAGGATAAAGGTATTCTGTAAAGTCCTTGACATTGAATACAAATGTTGGTATATGTACATAAATTAGTTTTATGGGATTGGCTCTGTAGCTTTTATGAGATTCTCATAGGGGTCTGTTTTCTCCAAGATGTTAAGAACTATAATGATACACACTTTGCTGTGTATTGTATCTGAAAATCATTAATGAGAAAGAAGAATGTTTCAGAGAAAAATGTCAAATGAATATCTTAAGCCAAAAACAATTTTCTTTTTTTTTTTAATTTACAACTACACAAAATGCAGACTCTCTTGATGCTGACCTTACCAGGGCATTTCCATTTCTTTCTGAATAGGTTCATTTTCAATTTGGAGGGTAGCCCGTATTCCATTACTATGCAGCCACAACATGCTTGAAATTGCTAATTAGGGTGCAAATCATAGTGGTATTTTTGGTGACCTGGACATGTGTTCAATAGAAACAAAAATGAACCTCTCAACTCATTTCACATGAGCCAGAAAACATCTGCCAGATGGTTATAGCTTTCAGTAACTATTATACTAGATCACATTTGAACTTAGCAGTATAGTATTTAAAACCTTCTGAAATTTCTAACATATCCATTGAAGAGATTAGTCTTAAATGAAAAATTACATTAATCTACCTCATGTATTGTGATTAGCCTGAAATGGATAATTTCTTCTTAATTTCACCAAAGTGAAGCTAAAAATGCCTTTATCCACTTTCATATAATACCAACAAAGGATCTGGGAGATTTATTGATATAAGGGTATTCATTAGGATATCAAAATTAATTTCAATTCTCTGAGGTATCTTATTTTAATTAATAAAGCTATGATTCTGTCTATTAATTAGCATGCTGAAGGCATAAGTTTGAGATCAATTTAATTCTAATAAAGCATTTATCTTTTAAAATAATACAAAGAGCATTAACAATCTCAATCTAATTTGTTTTCTATTTTTAATAACAGTCTTAAAATTTCATCCAGAAGAGTAATATATCAAACATTCATATTTTTAATATAAAATTTTATTTGGGGTATACATATTTCTTACAAGTCTTATTAATATTGGTATCAGAATTCTAACACTGTCTTTTTTTAAAGATTATTAAGATAAGTACAAATTTATTTAATCTGTTATGTTATTAAACTTTCTGTTGACTATAAACCTCATATTTGTCTTACTAATATATGAAAGTATCAGGGTATGCTACAGGGTATACCTAGGAGGCAAGCCAGGTAGAATCTGTAAATAACTCCCTGTTCTGCTTAAACACATATTTTACTTTAGATCACTGTTATTTGTATATCCTTGTATTTTGAAGCTTTCCTTAAATACAGCTAATATATTTTAAGCAACAGATTAGATTAATAATTAAAAGATTAGATTAATAGTACATCTGATATTACATTAAGAGTTACTATAATGGAACACATTGAATGACTTAAAATAATTTTATATGTTGAATTACTTAAAAGAATTTTATTTATGTCAAGTCATAAATGATGACTTTAGGTAGTATAAGATTAAGCGAACTGGATTGTAAAAAACTAAATGGCATTGTTTTGAAACTCCTTAAAGAACTTTTCCATATATATATGCATATTTTTTTCTTTTTACAGACATATTTGTATTTGAAAGCATCATAGAACTTCTCAAATATGAACTGGAAATGAAGTATTTTCAATTAATATCAAAATAAAAGAAAAATATCAAGATTTTCTATATGGTTTGTTTTTGAATCCTTCATACTGATAACCTACACTGTAAAGGGTTAAATAATAAATATTTTAGGCTTTGTGGGCCAAGAAACAAAATTGAGATTATGAAGCTCATTACATAACAACTGAAAAAACAGAATTCCACAAATATTTTTGATGAAATTTAAAATATAACAATAGAAGATAATTTTTGATAATACAGGTCTACTAATGAGAAGAATGGAAGCCTCCTTTACGAATAATATTTCACTTAATTGTGGTTCAGAGTTAGTATTTCCTGTCATCAAAATCAGTTACAGGTATTCATTTGTAAATGCTGATCTTTAATGAAATTTTATGAATTTCTTCATTGAAAATGACTTTTTACAGAAATAGATACTTCCAAACTAGTATTAACCCATGAACATATGGAAGGCACGTATAGAATTGTTAGATTGTTCTCTAGATATTTGTTTTTAGCATGTCATTACATTTTCAATTATTTACTTCCAATTGAAGTTCAGGTGGAAGCTCCTCACTTAGAAAGTTAAATAAATTTTGAAATTTAAAAATTATCTTTGAACTTAGAACTATTAGAACTTAAACTAAATTTGAAAAGTATATGTCTCGCAAAATTGTGGGATAATGGAGGGATTTTTTTTCATCTTCTGCCAACCTAGGAAGTATATAATGCAGCTTGACATTGCTTATGATTCAAACAACATTAGTTGTAATCAAAATCATTTTTGTGCAAATTATTTCTGCATATAAATACTGTTATTAGTATTTACAATTTTGCCTCATAATTTTAGGCCAAATTAATTTTAAAACATTATCAAATCAACACCAAAAAGTAATTTTCAAATCTATTCAGCATTCAAAAGCAGTGGAGGTTGTTTTTTTTTTTAATAACAAAAATTTTAATCTTGGCTATGACCTTAAAAAAAAGCAATCAAATGTTACTGCTAAGTTACAAAATTGCTTTGTAGTAGAGCAAGTCAGAGTAGTCAGCTCCTATTTCTGACACACATTCACAGAATTGATAATGATTACATCCTTGAGAGCCTATGAAAATCACTGTTGACACTACTGGTAGTGCCTAACCTAATATAAATTCTTTTATTAATGATTCACTTATTAATAGTAAATTATTATGTTAGTTTAGGACCTCTGGGAGGCAGACACTAAAGTGAGATTGGATATGCAAGAAATATGTTGCAGGAAACATCTGAGATGGATAAGTGAGAAGGAGCTGGAGGAAGCAGGAAAAATAGATTCTAAAGCAGTTTTGACTCCTGAGGAGAGAAGAAAGGAGGGTCTTACATTGCAGTTTAAATAAAGTTTTGGCCAAGCCAATGGGAAGTGCTTGAGCCAAAGTCACCCATTGGAGAAGTCCCTTCTGTGTTCAATTTCTGGGCAGTGTGACCTCAGCACAATCATTTTTATAGATTAAAAATGCAGCAGCTCAGGTCCCCAGTCAATTACATTTCTCTTCAGCAACAGATCTGAGCAATGAATATTTATGGCTGCCTCAATCTAGCACTTATTCCAAACAGATTTTCTTCTCCACACTTATTTGGGGAGAAGCCCCTCCATAATTCCCATGAATCTGTCTTCTGGATGAGAAACTTAAAGGAGAGAAATTTGTGGGATGAACTAAAGCTCCACTCACTGCACTTGATCTTGTCTGTCACTGGTACTCACCCCTTTTCTCTTATGCAATCTCCTTTGCCCTCAGTATTACTTCAGCACATACCTGATGTTGTGACCCAAATCTTCATTCCTGAGAGTCTGAATGCTTGATGATCATATTTTTCTCAGGCCTGAGTTACTGCATCTATCTGTCCTACGAGGTAAGAGAGTTCCAGGAGATGCTTAAGTTGATTACGTGGGTTCAACATGTGTTCCCCTCTGGCCCCATTGTGTAAAAAGCAGCCCTACTTTCTCCT
Source organism: Cynopterus sphinx (assembly GCA_030015415.1). NCBI lineage: Eukaryota > Metazoa > Chordata > Mammalia > Chiroptera > Pteropodidae > Cynopterus > Cynopterus sphinx. Next base: position 96,629,232 of record CM057381.1, read on the forward strand.
GCCACTCAGAGTCAATTATCCCTGTTAGTATGGTGGTTTCTATTCTTGTCTGCTGGTCTCTGGAAACAAGAAGTCCTAGTGGACAAAGTGCCCTCATGGCAGCTGTAGCTTATAATTAAATGAAATCCTGGCCGATTCACCTGGTAAGAGTGTATTCTTTTCAGGTCAGGACCTCTACCCTTACACAGACCAGAGTTGTGAAGATGGGATCACTGGGAGTGATGGTCACTCTTGCTTCTACCATTTGGTTCTATAACTGTATATTTTACTATTAGGGCACAATGATATATTGAGGTCTAATTTAATGCACATGATGGCATCTCATTCTTTCAGAGAATTGCCTCTGAACTTATGCTGAAGCTGAACTTTTAAAAGCTGTTCTACCACTTTATGAGGTTGGCTATTTCTGGATAGTTTGGTATGTATTATAACTAGTGGATTCTATAATCTGGGCCCACTCCATATCTTTTTCACTGCAAGTAGGTCCCCTGGCCTGATATCAGGTTATGTGAAATCCATGCCTATTGATTAGGAATTTCATAAATCTCCATATAATGGTGCTGACTGACACTATGCAGGTAAGAATGGCAAACCATTCCCAGAATAGGCATCGATACCTATGAAATGGGCTGATGGCTTTTCCAGTATAAAAAGGGCCAATGTAGTCAACATGCCTCTAAGTAGTTCCTTGGTTTCCTCAAGTAATAGTACCATATTATTGTCAAGAACTGTCAAGGATCTGAGATTTTACCCTATTTGCAAGCTAAGTTAGCCAGCCATAGTTCCATAGATTTTGGTGGAAAACATGACACTCCTAGATCAGAGACAATGGACATTTTATTGCATACAGCAACAACAACAGTCAGAGTATCATCTTTTTTTTTGTGCTGGTTTCTCTAGCCCCAATACCCAAAAGGGTTTGTAAAGAGGAATACACATGCAGTGAGTGGAACTATAAGGTGGAAATTCCAAACTTAGAGAAGCCAGTTATTTTATAATGGGAAGTGAGTTTGTATCTTTTCCATGGAAGATGGTAAACAATTCTGTTTACTCCACACATCCAGACATATGTCTCCAACCCATACCTTCTTGTCTTTGATCTATCTCTTCTCCTGACCAAAAGTTCAGTCAAATGGCTACTTCCAAGGAATCTATACATATTTTCACCTTTGCCACTTCTCATACAACGTAGATGAACAAGTGCATTCCTTTCAGCTCCACTCATTGGGAAGACTGTCCTTATACAGTGTATTTCAAGGCTACCTGTAGTACTTTCTTCTTCATAATGTAACAAAAATAATACAACTCCCCAGGCTTGTACCCTTTGGCCCTGATGTCCCTTTTTGAATTGAACCCTTGTAATCTGTCAAGCGAAGACACTGCAGTGACCAAGAAGAGTAAAGTTAAAGAAAAAAAAAGAGTAATTGCTAAGCCTGGCCATATCTGCTAACTAGTACTCCTGAGCATGTAAACAACAATAAAAATCTATTTGTTCTGCATTGTTTTATTCAGCGTCAGATGCTATTTAGACATTGGCATAGATTTGATTGTCATCTTCAAAGAAGGAAGAAAGGATGAAAGTATTGGCAGCATAACAAGTTGGCTGGGAGCACTGACATTGGAGAAGGAGCCACATCTGAAAATGCATACAGAGGCATGGCAAGTAGAGTAAATGAATGAGTCGAGTTGAGTTAGAAAACCACAGAACCACAGTGATCACAGGATGCTCATTAGCTTCAGTGTCACAGAGGCCAGTGGAAGTGGTAAGGAGCACATTCTATCTCAAAAGATGTCACTACATAGCTCCAGCAATTTGTGGCTATGGAGGAATTTGGCCTAAAGTTATTGATCTTCTAATCTTTAAGGGAAAGTATAAATATATTTAAAAATCATTATCTCAGTTTTTAAGTACTGGAAATTGCTTTAACTTCCTAACTTTCTAACTTCCTCTTTAGAATCAGACAAACTTCAGTTTTATTCTTTTGTAACTGGCTGTGCTTGGAAAGTTCTTTAATTTGTTAAGACTTTGTTTCCACATATTTAAATTGGTAAGAATAATAGATACATCACAGAGTTGCTTTAAAATGTAATTATGAAAACTCTTACTATAGTGACTTAACACAGCACCTGGCACATGATAAAGGGTTGGTAGTAGTAGTAGCACCAGTAGTAGTGGTGGTAGTATAAATGTTTACTTCAGATATGAGGAATCCCAGTAAGATTGATAATTTTTTGTTGGATTAATAAAATGTAATTGTTAAAATTTTTGAAGAGAATTTACACACTTTTCACAAGGTGAAACAAGAAAAGAACGAAATAAAATAAAAAGTCCAGTTTAGTTATTCTTTAAACCACTTGAATTTTTTTTAAAAAAAGGAGACTTTGCTTGGAAACATCACATATGTTCTCTCAAAAATATGTTAGAACTTTTATGAAATTTACAATTTGGTTAATTGAGAGTAAATCTGGTATTTCCTAAGATGGAGAGTTTATATTTATACATAATTTTGTTTTGGATGCTGTAAAGTGAACCTATACAGCTGCACAATAAAGATGACTATGTAGTGTAAAAGGAAGACCTACTGGGAAAGAAAAGCAATATGACTGTTTAACCACATAAGCCATGATTGCATTAATAGCTCTAATGTGTAGCACCACAGGAGAGCTAATGACATTGCTTTGAAAAGCTTTACAGATTCCAAAAAACTAAATAAACTTCAGGACTCCTATTGACAACAGGTTGTTTCAGACTTCAACCTTTGTATGTATACAAAACTTTGAATTTTCCTTAAATAATTTATAATCTATATGCAATTTTCAATAAAATCTAAATATATTAAATAAATATGGGCAACACAATGTCAAAATCTATTCTGAGCTTTTATTCTTGAAAATCTATTTAAAAGTATCTTGCAAACTGTAGTCGGCTACTTCAACCTGCTCTCCTAGAAATTCAAATTGTAGGCTTCAGGGTAAGCAAAGGACATACTTCATAAATAGAAATGATCTTCATAACAGGGAACTGCCTTTGAAATTCATGCAGTAGTCACATTTTTGGTAGTATCTTCTTCAATTCACACAGTTCTAGATAAAACCAAAATTATATCATGTCAGTCTTCTGCCTGAAACTTTTCAATGGCTTACAGATGCCCTTAGGATAAAGTAAAAAATCATTACTAAGGCCTTCAAAGCCTTGCAAGTTGTGCTTTCTGCTTAGCTCGCAGAATTATCTCCCTTCCTTCTTTGAGTATTCTCTAAATTCCAGCAACTATTTGTAATGGGGTGGGGGGGGGGGAGAAAACAAAACAAAACTGGAAATAACCAAGTATCTATCAATCAGAAATTGGTTGAATAAACTATGGAGGACTTTGTAGCTGTAAAATAACTGACCTTATTGAGTTACTTAGCCACCTTAAAGAATAAATACCTAATGGAGTACTTTAGGTTGAGTGATGATAAAACCACTTATTCTCTTTGTGAAGTACCAATTAAAGATCAATATAAATTTTAGCAGAATGACATTGAAAATTTCTTTATTGCTTGTGAAGCTCCTACACATCTCAGAGTCAAGAGAATAGGAAAAGATAGAAAATTCCTGGTCCTCAATTTAATCCTTATGGAAAATAAATGGATAACATCTATAATGTAAGCAAAAAGTTAAGAAGTAGATATACAATCATGTAAGTAAAAGACAATAAATTACAAAAGAAAAAATGTGATTAAAAATTAGAGATGACTTTCACTGGGGATTAGGTCATGAGAGTGGGAGAATTCTTTGATAATATAGAGTAGAAAGTAAATAATTTAACTTGTAGTCTAGGTTTACTGCTCTCTTTCAAATAATCTGTATAGTTTTTTTTTTTCCTATCATGAACTGCTAAATACTAGCCTCGTCTTGCTCTTAAGATTATATAATGAAATAAACCTAAAGCAATTTGGAAAAACAAAATTAGTCTTAGAATCTGTTCTAAGTGTAATTATGACTGTGCAATAAGTCAATATTTAGGTTAGAAATTTTAGTGAACTATTTATGAACAAATATTATATGAAGAAATAATAGTTGCAATAGAGGAATTAAAAAGAAATTTAAAAACTATATGACTGTTGCTCATTACGTGCAAACGTCAAACACCAGCTGGACCTCAAATACAATGTGATGCCTCTTCAAACTCATGTTTACCCCAAGTAGGCTCTTTATTATCTTCCAAACACCCTTTTAATGACTAACCTTGTTTGATACAGTCTAGGATGATGCATGAGAATGTTTAATTAGAAAGGATAATTAATTTAACATCTAAATTATTTGATAAACACTTGATAGACACAAATAAATACATGATATGTGCATAGAGTAGAATTAAATATATTTACTACTTTGAAAGTTAAATATTTTCCTCATGTCTATTTATCAGATCAGGAGTACATTTTTTCTATACTATGCTCAGGAATTGAAGGCAACTTTTTACTGAGAAGAAAATTCTTCAAAGGAAAGTACTTTTCTAAACAAAAGCATATTAAAATATATTGACTCAGAATTAAGATGGTAAATATTGAGTATGAATGTTAGGTAATTTAGGTTAGATAGCACAATTGAGATTGTGGTTGGTTTTCAAACATCTGTGTGTCTCTCATAAATGCTGTAGCTTCCATGCTATTTATCAAATTCAAGAGTAAACAGTTGAGTTGCTCAAGGCAACAACAAAAATTCCACTCCTCTTCTCAGTATTCAGGAACTCAGACGTAAGCCAGCCAGTGCTTTGTCATTCTTCTGGTGTTAGTGATTAGTTTAGAAGCAGGTATGAAACCTAAGTGATCTATTAGTCAAGTTGCTGTGTTTTTAGGGAGAGAGGTGTTTTCTTTCTTTTGAGCTAGTCAAGAATAAGGAAATATGTCTTTTGTTGATACTGGTAACTGTCTAAAAACCGCAAGATAGGAAGCTGCTTTAGGTTGAAGAATTGGAGTTGGCCCTTAACAACAGTAGAACAGACAGATTATTCAACTCTGTTATGTAGGCCAATACATATCCTTTTTGTCTGGGTCACTTCTGTGTAACATGTAGCCAAAATTATCCTAACAGATCTGTAATTAAGGTAAAAATTTAATTCTCTAATATGAAATAATTGTCATGGAACAGTTAGCTAATATTCATTACACTAACATAAATATTTATTTAGCCTTTTTATATGATACACTGAAAAGGAATGTAAATATTCATTATTTAAAAACAGGGGAAAACACTCATTATAGAACCATGTAGTGGGAAGAAGCATATGCTGCAGAGACAAAGAAAAAATATTAATATTTTGAGATTTTAAAGAAATTTTATAAAATAATATTTAAGATGAGTGATAATTTTATTTTTATATAAAAATAATATAAAATACAAATAATTAGTTCTACAATTATAATTATGTGGAAATACATGTAATATTAGTAGAAGATGAGAATACCAATGTTTATGTGTGTGTGCTTCTTAAAGTCAATGAACAAAATTTCCCTGTACAAAATTTTTATGATTCTTTTTCTATCTTTTACCTACAACAGGTCAGCAGCACAAAACTTAACGTTTGCTTCTTCACTTCTTATTTGTTCTGAATGTAGATTAGGGTCATTGATATTTTCAGGTTGTTGATCTATTAAACAATACTGGCCAAGCACCCTAAAATTTTTGGTTGCCTATGAATTAAAAGAAAATTACTAATATAAAAACTTATGTGAAATAATTTCTTTTTAAGAATACTTCACAACATCAATGGCAAATAGAAAATAGGTTATTATTTCACATATATATATTATATATTATATATATATAATATATATCCTCTATTATGTTTGAATTATGGTACTATGTTTGCTCTATCAGTTTTCCTGAGATACATATTTTGGGATCTTGAGAACATGTAGCTTCAGAGTACAACAATTTTTATAAGTAATTTATTATGCTTTCTTTCATCTTTGTTCTGTAATTTTAAATATATATGTGTCTTTATATATTACAAATATATGCATATATGTTTACATATATTTGGCTATGATATTCACAGTAGCCTAAGTTACTTGTTACGTGACCAATTACTATTTTGTCTAATGATTTCCTTGGAATGCATTACTACCATCCTCTTGAACTATTATTAACTTGTTATGCAAATTATAATTTAGTTTCAATTATACACTTTTTTTACACTCATAGTTTTCTACCTCACGTTTGAGTGATAGGACATATATATTTTTAAAGCCAAAATGTTTCTAATGGTTCATTTTTGGAATGTGGTAGTTGGCTTACTGTTCCAGTATCAGTGTTGAGTTTGTAAAAAGACGTTATTTTTCTTTCCTGACTTTCTAGTGATCATGCTGTATGAGAAGGTTGGGCCTTACACTCTGACTAACTAATAATATATTGGGTCCTAAAAGAAGTTTGCACATTTTCCTATGTCTATCTGTGTTTTCTCTGGTGCTCTGATTTTCTCCCATGCTCTAGACATGTGTACGTTAAAGTTGATGTTTCTCAGTTGCCCCAGTCTGAGTGAGTGAATGAGTGTGTGCATGTGTGCGTGTGTGTATGTGTGTGTGTGTGCCCTGCTATGGTAGAGCATCCTGTTTGAAGTGGCGGAGGGCATGGGAGGTGTTCCTGCCACCAGTGACTCTGAACTGAAATAAAATAAGCAACTTGGAAAAAAATTCTATTCCTTATTTTTATTCATCTTTCTTAAATGTATGTACAGCTCACATTTATTTCAATGTTTAATATTAAAAGTGTTTTGAGTCTTTAGAAGTTTGGTGATGTTTATGTGATCAGAAATATGACTTAGAAACTTAACTCCTGTTTTTATCAATTAGCCTATGGTAAAATTGGTTTTGTTATATGTCATTTCTCTTAAAGTCATAATTTCCAAGAACCTATAAATGTCATTAAGTGAGGACTTACTGTACAAAGATGCTAGTTTATTTCTGAGTATTGCATCTTTGATCTGGTCCACATGCTAATGAATAGCGAAGTTATCGCCCATTATCATTGATTGTTAAATTTCCACTACATATAAACTTAGTAGAAAAGTATATTACTTGCTTTTATTTTTATCACAGTCTTTAGTCAAATACCACCTCTTGGTTCTTTTAAACATTGTGGATCTTATTGTTTAATTGTCAATAATATCAAAGGCAACTGAAGATTCTCTTAGAAAACTACTTTAGTCTCAGCTGTCAGGAGATGTGGAATGTCTTATTTCCTAACTCTAGGTGTTTCCACTAAAGCACAATCAGATACTCTCCAACCCTAGGGCTATTTGCAGTTTGGATACAAGAAACAGCTGTGGAGTCCAGAAGTCTTCTGTAGGATCCTCCCACCCAGCAGGGGTTTGGAAGTAGTTGAGTTGAGGCATAGATCTGAGACAGATTAGAGAGATGACAACACTGATCATAAACTGTTAAACTGATATTTAACAGTTTCGAGGTGAAAAAACAAAATAGAAAAACACCCAAGTTTCTCATACATTGAATTTTAAATTTAGTGGAATGTCAAAAAAGTTGCAATAAAATATGCATTGCATATAAACCAAATTATATATGAGAACTGACACACTAATAATAATAAAATTATTATCTCCACACTATACTACTACTATGGATATATTAGGTAGGATTTTAGATAATATTAACTTTACTATATAGAAAGTAAAGGAGTACTATAAAAGTAATAAAGTACTCTAGAGAAAGCGAGCCTTTACATACTCTACATTTTAAACACTTCCTTTAAATCAAGGGGATGTTCACTCTCAAATGCTGGCTTATTTGCATTTATATGGTGAAATGTTGCCATCTTGTGGCCAGTTTATCTATCACACCTTCCTCTTTCCTCTTCTCAGGGAAAACTTTTGCAAGGGGGGGCGCTATTTTTATACTATGCTTGAGTATTTGGGGTCAGATATTATGTCTATTGGGATAATTATTTTAATAAAATAAAATTTTAAGCATATCAATTTAAAATATACATGAAAATAAGTTTATTGTTATTGTCACACAATGGGATTTTAATCTGTATCTACTGGAGCTCTTAGAATTTTCCTTTTTATTCAAATTACAAACCTTAAACTATTTGGAAAATTTCCCTTAAGAGTCCATGTGACTTTTTCTTAATTTTTGTAGCTGCTCTGAAAGTCTTCACAAGTTAGCAAAATGTCCATTTATTTGTATGTAATTTGGGAACTATTCCTAATGCATACCCCATTTTAAACATTAGGGGGCATTACGATGTCATGTCTTGGTTTTCTCTACGAAAACAAGTGTTTTAGTCTATGGTTAAAACCCGAGGTTTTATTTTTGATAACAATACTTCTCTAAATTCAAAAGCATATTTGTGGTGTTTAAACAGTACTGGCAATGAATACGAGCCACATTATGCATACTGGAAGGATATGATTTCTTCAGTCTAACGCTCCCCAACTGAGCTATTTCGGCCAGGATATGATTCCTTAAGAGAAAATACCTTACCAGTTTATCACTATTTCAATATATGCACACATTTCTAAATTGATATGAAGTCCAAACAAGTTTATATTTAATCTCCATATAATAGTTTTAAAACATAAATACTTCTTCATTACACTGAAAAATGGCCATACATTTTTTTAATCAATTTTTTTTCATTATGTATTACCGTGAATGCAAACATTTTTAAAAGTTAAACTTTAAGGTAGAAAATTATGAAACTATTTTCTTAGCATTATTAAAGTTTGAAATATTTAGACAACTAAGATGTAAATTGTTATAACAAAAATATTTTCCAAGTTAGTGATTTTCTGAAGTAAATTAAGATGTTCTTTTAATACAGCATTTGAGTATTTTATCTTTTCAAAGTTTTCACATTATTTAAGTTTTAGATTAAATGCAGAGTAAAACAGGATTTAGTAGATTAAATACTTAAATTCAAAATTATAAATTATGGATGAAAGAATGTATATAGGAAGCATATCTTTTACATTTTATCACAAAGGTATAAGGAATCAGGATAAAACAACTTCTGTCTAAGACCGTAATTTCTCTTCATTTTAAGTAGCGTAACAGTTGTCAATGCTTTCTTTTAAGTTGGATTAAAATTACATAATGTATATGCACACACACATATACACACACACACAATTATTACATTACTACATTCTCTTTATCGCTATAAAAATTAAAATATTAATAATGTAAAGTCAACTTTTAATTTGCTTTCCCAATTTCAGTCCCCTTCATCCAGTACAGATAAAATTATTGAAAATTTGTTGTATATACTGAATATTTAAGAATTCAAGTAAAGGTGATTATGGTATCATTTTTGCATATTCTAGGCATTAGATGCACAGAGAACAAAACTTTTGTATTCTTCTTTTTTTTTTTTAATCAAGTTGGTAGCTCTAAAGTAGTCATGGTGGAAACATTTACACCATGGAAATCAGCAAATTCTACAAATCAGGATTCATTCGTCCCCCGCCCCCGTGCCCCCCACCATAGAGCTTGTTACTAGTAGACCAATGAATGCTTTTTACTTGGGACCACTATTGGCATTTTGTTTAAAGCAAGTCTTCTTGTGAAAGGTTTTCCTATCCATTACAGAAGGTTTAGCATTCTTGGTCCCTGCCCATTAAATATCAAAATAGCAAATCCTAGTCACTGAAATCACGAGAGGGAAGACTAAGCAATATGTGGCAGCATACTAATGAAGAATGAATGAGATAGTAAATTCCGAGGGTAGAATTAGACACAAAAATAATGTATTTAAATTATCATCTACACTGTTTAACTTCTTAGTCATATTGTTAGTCTGCTTATTAATAGGACAAGAATGTGGAAAGACAGAAAACAAGGAAACCAATTAGGAAGCTGTAGCATGTATCTGTTCCTTTGCCAGCCAGCATTTTTTGCCTGCATTCATTTTTGTTCTGCTAACATTACATTTCAGGTGCCCACTAGGCTCCAAAGCTGTGCTGCCCAGTATGATGGCCGATAACCACATACTGGCACTGGGCACTCAAAATGAGGCCAATACAGTTGAGAACTAAATTTTTAATTGAATCAATCTATGTTGGAAGTGTAAAAGATGCACTAGATTTTGAAAACATGCTCCACATTAAAAAGAATGCAATATATTTTATTAATAACATTTTAATTTGATAAGATGTTGAAATGACAATATTCTGAATATATTGAGGAAAAGTATATTATAATATTTGCTATAATTAATCATTAACTTCACTGATTTCTTTTTATTTTTTAAAATGTGGTTACTAGGACAATAAAAATTACATGTGTAGCTCACATAATATTTCTATTAGACAGTGCTACTCTAGAAATAATTATCACTTATTTATGCTGAGCCCATGCACTTCTCGTGGTCTTGACTCCATCGCAACTCTGAAAGTAGGCAGTGAGTCAGGTCTGACCAATCAGAACACTGTATTCCAATCCTTTTAAGAACAGTTACAAGACCCAATTTCGACCAATGAAAGTGAGGCACAGAATTTTAGTTCAAACTGCTGAGAACAAACGGATAGTTCTCCTTTTTCGATGGCCTTGAAGCTGTTGGTTAGAAGCCTAGAGTTGGTAGGGTTCCTATTATCACCTTAGAGAAACTGCCAGGTTGGACATGAAGCTGACATTGGAATGCAGAGCAAGGAAGTAGAGAGATATGGACTCTGAAAACCAGTAGAGACAGTAGAGACCTTTTGGCTCAAGCCTGTTTTAAGTTAGATTTTCTTCTACTTTAAAAATAAAAATTTCTTATGGGAACAAAGGCAAGAGACATTTAAAGGCTGGGACTTTCGCAGCAGCAGTGGGGATAGAGAATATCAAACCTAAGACACATTTCGGGATGCATGGTCCTGGTTTGACTTAAAAAACACAAGGAGTAGAGATAGGAAAATGTTGAAAATATCAAAAAACAGCCTGATCATTAATTAATTGTGTTAAATGATAAAAACAAGTTTTATTAGTTTTATGTGATATCGAACTTGTTTTGAAATTCAGTGTTTCCTAAAAACAAGTTTTATTAGTTTTATGTGATATCGAACTTGTTTTGAAATTCAGTGTTTTCTAATAACATGCTAAATTCAAATCCTCGATAACCTGGTTGTCAGCACTGGAAAGTGATTCTTCTTAGTTTACCATGTGACTTTCTATTTAGTCTTTATTTAAATGCTAGTGCATAATTAGTGAGATTAGGAATTATTATATATATTTCTGGCTCTAAACAAGAAATAAATTGACAGTGATTAATATACTTGCAAGTGTTATAGCTTTACATGATTAGCTTTATCTGATCAACCACACAACCCTGCTCCTCTCATAAAAGAGACCCATAAATTCACACATGGCTCAGTCACTATGTGTAACTATCGCATACTAGCTCTGATTCAAGTGAAAGCATTCATTTTCTCAGTCATGTGCCTTCTGATATCCATGAACTTTTACAAAGTGTCATGTTTATATTTTTGGTTAGTCATAATTTAGTTTTTGATATTCTAAGTTTTGATTAAGCCTCTATTCCTTAGTAATCTTAAATGTTTTAACTTTGTAAGGTTCATTAATCTCTAGATTTTTGAAATTTATTTTTTAAATTATAAAAGTAACAAAAATATTTTGTAACTACACTTTCTTGAATTTTTACTTATGTGCAGCAGTTTACTTAGGATACTGAAAGATTTTCCAGAATGTTTGATCCTCCCCACTTCTTTGATAGGCTTCATGTTTGATTACTGGGAAGAAGATAGAAAAAGTTTTAAAAAATTATTTACTAAAAGGTAACCAAAATAAGATAAGCTTTCTTATTATGATAGAAATTTCTCAGAAAACCAAAAATATCATATAGAAAAAATAAGCTCCCAATAATGTATTGGTTGTACTCAACTCAGATACAAGTGATTGAACAAATAGAGATAGTTCAGAGCTCTTGACACCAACAAAACATTACCTACTGGAAGAAAGAAAGATAGGTCTTTCTAATTGTATAATAGTGAAAGGATACTTGCATAATTACAGGGCTACAATGACAGCTGCTTACAATGTCCGCTAGCATGTACTGCAGGTGGTGATTTATCTATGTACTTTCCATTCATTTGAATGGAAAACAATAGGGGGTGGCCCTTATGGATCCCTTATAATTGCAGACATTTTAAGCAACTATCATTGAAGAATTCTCATTTAATATTGTGTAAAAAATATGGCTTATTTAAAAAAAAACTGGACTTCCTTGCTCTACAGAACCTTTTAAGTACTATGCCTAGAGTTCTTGTCTTATTTTTTTCTCTGAGGTTATTATTTTCATATTCCAGGGTATAGTTCTCCAGTCTCAACCATCCAGAAGGGACCTGAGGACTAGGAAGTAAACAAAAGTTTCCTGCAACTAAAGCTGTTGGCTTCATATTTTAAGGCCAAAGCCATACTTGGTCTGTGAGAGAGGCTTTCTACTTTTGAGCAGAGGCTCTTTTCTCTTACTTAGTGCAAAATTCTTACAAAACATACACAAGCACACTCAAGCCAACAAACATCTTTATTTCCTTATATAAACTCAATTAGAAATGTCAAAGAAGAAAAGACTAGATAGGAGAAGAAATGTTTATTTTGGTCACTTTGGACTCAACTCACATTTGAACTGCCTTCTATAGACTACCTAAATCTCCAGGGTTGGAATTGCTCACTATCCTCTGGGCTCCCAGAGTACTTTTAAGAAATAAATTGATATCATGTCAGGGTTGATATTAAAAATATTTAACAACTGGCCAAGTGCCGAAGTGAGAGATTTTAAAGTTCTGTGCTGCCCATTAACCCTCCAGTTGCTGGATCCTGAGGAATGACAGGGTATCCCAGCACCTTGAAAGCTGGGGTGATTAGAAAGCCCTCGGGGAATAATGACACCAGTTATTGGCCATGTACCATAGAAGTATATATTACTTTAACAACCAGTCAAATGTATGGGTCTATTTCCTATTCATCTTAACGTCCCCAGTTGAAAAGATGTTAGTAACTCAAATGAATAGACTTTGGATTTAATATGTTTTTTTTTTTTTAACAAAATACTTAGAAATAATTTAGATTCATGTAAGTATAAATTTTACTTAAAGTTTTGTTCCTATAATTTCCCTAAGGTAGGAGATAATAACTGTTTACAACATACATAGAGTAGAGAGGACATTACAGCCAGAGGACTTGGCTTGCCCAAGCAAATTTATATTACTAATTCTATTTACCAGAAATTGTTCTTGCAGTTAAACAGGGATGTCAAAGCAGAAATAAGCTGACAAAAGTAAAACAAACAAAAACATTATTTTAACAGATATGACAATTCAATAGACATTAAATAAAACAAGGTTATTTTAGAATGTTTCAGATTTATTCTTTACTCTTTGGATAATGGTTGTATTTTCACTTTCTTAAAATTTCATTTTTACTTGTTTCCTGTTTTCCTGTCTCTTTTGTGTCTTATTTATCAGAAATATGAAAGCATGTGGAAGAAATTAAGAATTGAGTAAGAAACAATTTTAATTACAACTAAGTCTATAGAATACCAAATATTATGTTTACTTTACTTATAATTTCTGATCAGCACAGGTAATAGCCTCCAAATAATAACAGGCCACATTTAATATCATATAAGAATTATATCACATAATTTTGCCAGAAGCTGAATTATACCATGAGGCATGTTTTAGATACTTAGAGTTGAGGGTAAAATGAATATACTGAGCATTTACATGTTAATTATAATTATGGTGGATAAGGTTCCTTTTACTGTATATTACATTAAGTTAATGAACTCAGTGAGCAGAACTTGAGCAAATCATCAGTTTCACTTTAATTCATTATAAAATGTAGGGATCATTAATGTGGATTTCTATTTTACTTTACTTAAAAAAGAGGCAAAGATTACTTCTGCTATTAGCCCAACTTGTTTCTCCACCATGTAAATGCTCATCTCTAAGTCTCAAACTACATTGAGCCTGCAGTTTGGCCTTTTATTGTTTTCATTTCTAATCTAATTTGGACCTGATTACCCTTTAGAAAGTTTTTTTTTTCTCTCCTTCCTTTTTCCCTCCCTCTCTCCTTTCTCTCCTTTCCTTTCTTTTTCTTTGATAGTTTTTGAGTCATAATTGACACACAATGAAATGCACATATTTAATGTACACAATTTGGTGATTTGACGTGTGTATGTGTGTGTGTGTGTGTGTGTGTGTGTGTGTGTGTGTGTGTGTATAAAAACACCCATAAAGCTATAAGCAAAATCAAGATAGTGGACAAATCCACCACCCCATGAAGTTTCTTATATTCCTTTATAATCCTTCCCTCGCATCCCTCCTCAAGATCCATCCCCAAGCAATCACTAATCCATAAAAACTTTGTAAGTTTTCTTATTTAGATAGCTTAGTGTTACAGATTCTGATTTTCATAAAGAAATTTGATTGTCTATTTCAACATGCTTAGTGTACAGGTGGATTGGCTTTATATAGTAAATGAACAGCATAAATTTACTTCAACCAAATGTAAGTAGGCTAAATAGGCTCAAAATAAAATGAAATAAATATGCCCATTTTATAATAATAGAGGCCTTTTTACAACTACACAAAATGAATGTTTTATATTGAATGTTTTAAAGTGACTACTTAGAAAAAAAGATTCTGACACATTACATTTTCCCAAGGTAAATGAGATATTCATAGAGCCAAAATTTGTAGTACATTTAGATATATATTTGTAAATTAAGACATAATGGATAGAAAAGCTACAGGAAATTCTGACCCTGTAAAATCTGGGTCTAGAATTAGTTGTTATTAAAAATTAAAGAATTCTCTGTAGGTGGTATAAATTACTTTTTATTGTTAAGCATTATTATTTTTTTATCTGTCTCATTCTGATTTTGGTTTAAAGGTAAAAAGTGAGTACCTTATGATATGTATTATAGTCACTGCATTATTGTTGCATGCATTCTAGCGAAGGGACAAAGGGCTGAGTAGCCTGTGTCTGTCCTAGGCATGGGAGTGAGGTATACTATTCGTGTGTGTCTGTGTGCATAGGGTTGTAAAGAAGTATAATTAGAATAGGATTCCAGTACTGTAGTTTTCTGTTTCAATATATGCAAAATAAGAATAATAGTTTTGAAGTATGTTTAAGGTAGAGAACACGTGTAAAAAAAAACTTGGTGTACAATATGTACTCAAAGAATGTTAGTTATTATTAAAGAAAAAAGCATTTATATTTTAATGCCATTTGAGTCAAAATGTACATGTCTTCAATCCCCCACCCACTTTCCCTTTAGAAAATGGTTATTGAATTTTTTAACTCTGAAAGCTATAGCTGTCTCTGGTCAAGAAAATACCCAGGATTGGCAGGGTATTGAGTTAGCTGCTTGAAAACAGCCATGAGAGGGTCACTTGTGATTAAAACTGACATCTAAGATTTTTTAAAATGAGTTCCGTCCCAGCCTGCTCATGGACTCCACTTTATTGTTCATAAAGTTGCAAAGCCTGTTACTTAAAATAGCACAGGCACTACATTTACCTTCTGCTGGCAATTAATGTAATTAAGAATAATAAAAAGTTCGAGCACTACTAATTCCCTCATAAAGTGTCCGCAAACTGACATAGCTACAAGGATTTTAAAAAAGTACTAATTCCACAGGGTGTGGGGACCTGTGCCTTGTCCTTGAATTGTTTGTTCCTCTTCTATGAGGAAATAAGTACAGAAATTGAGAGTGCCAGGATAGGCAAGCACATGACTTAGTTTTCGACAAAAGTATTGCTCTGCTAGGGGTTGGCAGGGAAAACCCCTGGTCTTTCACTATAGTAATTCACAAAGCACTGGTTTAGATGAAATCTTTGTGCATAAGAAGGTAACAATTTATATGGTCCCCAAACCACACCCCCCATACAAGCACCTGTCATAAAATCTGGTTTTGTAATAAGAATTTCATTTGTTAAGATCATAGACTTAAAGATGTTTTAAGTTTTCTTTATAATATTGCCAAAAAGAGAGGTGGGAAATAACATTTATGAAGCAACTACTTAGTTACTTTTATAATAATTATTATAGCTTAACAAAATATTGGCCTGTTGCCCTAAAAGAGTTTAGCTACCATGAAGGCCACTTAGCAGTATGGTTAGCAAATGATAGTTAGCAATGGATAGAGAAATGTCTTGGATGTGTCTGTGAGTGTGTGTGTGTGTGTGTGTGTGTGTGTGTGTGTGTGGCCTTTAAAAAATTCAACATTATAGAGCAGCTTTCTGTTTTTTGCCCTGTATGTAACTCCTCAAAGGCTCTGCTTATTTGACCAATTTGAGGTATCATAGATAGCATAACTTTAATATGTTCTTGCCGATGCTGAGCATCCCTATAGCCCTAGAGAGAAGGTGAAGATCAAGGTGAAGCTGTGTATCTAATCTGATGCTTATGCAGAGGGAATTGAGCCTTCTCCTCACTGGCCTTCTGCAGTTATCCATTATGCAAAGCTTTGCATCATGCTTTACTCTATGATATTCTCACATCCTGGATGTGTCAGAGAATGAGTTCTATATGGAAATATACTGAGCTACCAGTATGGCAAAACAAGTCATATATTCTAGACTAGTTCTTTTAGTTCAAATGTTGCCTGTTTCCTATTTTCTCTTGAGAATGTTTTCTTGATGCTTCAGGCATAATTTTAAGGCAAATAAATAAATAAACCCTCAAGATTTCCTAAAAAAAGATTTCTTCTAGAGGAATTTAAAAATATTTTCAAATTGTTTACTTATTTTATGAATTTAAACTTTCTTTTAAATTTTCTTTTAAATTTTCTTTCCCATTGACTCGTGATGACAACATTTACTATTGTATTGGCTTTGCTAAGAATATTTTAATAATTTAATATCAAATGTTAATAGAATTTCTGGTACAAAGGTCAAGGCATCTCTGATCCTGAGAGTCAGAATGAAGGTTACTTGGTCATGAGCATTAACATGGATGCTGGAAGAGAGTTTCATGTCCACTCTGAGATGTTCAATGACTGACACAGGCAAAGTAGTGTATTCTCAATATGATGACTAAATGTTCTGTTTATTCTCTTCAAATTAAGAAAGAGTTAATATTAAAATTCACACATCTGTTTGGAAAAGTGCCCTTTAACTGAAGATTTTGCTTTGGAAGAAAAGTAAATTATTAAAGAAAGAAAGTAACTAGTTTGAAATAGCATAACAGCTTTTTTAAAAGTTTACTCATGAAAGTAATTTGGTCCTAATGTCTGTGCTAGTGTACCCTGGACCTATTTCCATTTAGAAATAAAGAAATAATCACTCTTTAGGATACAAGCCTCTTGGTCATGGACTCCTGGATTCTGAAGCCATATATAACTTCTAAGCTACAGAAATTAAAACTATTTGTACCAACTTGAAGTGAAATTTCCCCTAATTAAAATGTGAATAAGCTTTAGTGATATGGAGTAATTTAAGAAAAAAAAAAAAACGAAAGAGTTCATAATTAAAATAAAGTGATTTTATAAAAATTCTAATAAATATTAAAATCTCCTAAATTGTTTCTGATTTACATGGAACTTGGACACTATTTGCTTTACTTCCATTTTCTTTTTTCACCTCCAGTCCCTTTTTCCTTTTAGGGATATAAGTGTATAAAATTTGTTGAACCCTTACTATGTAGATACGAGGCTAAAATATCTGCATTCTCAGTTAATCTTCACAATATGCCTATGAGGTACTAGAGAGCTTTTCTTCCCATTTTAGTGGATGAAGACTTTTAAGCATAATATTCTGATTTACCTCAATAAATAAGGAACAAAAATTCAAGTGGTCATATCTAAATTTATCATTTACGTATGCCATATTTGAGAGTACAGCCGTCATCCGTTGGGCCAGGACCACATGGCGAGAAGCACTGAGGAATATTCAATTACCTTCTTGCTTCAGAAATTTGATTATCTATAATGTCTTTACAGGAGTAGTTATTCAAATTAGTTAAATTGTGTTATTAAAATGCTCTCAATACTAATATTTCATATTTCTAGAACATAGAAATATTTTCTATGTTCTGGGTGTCAGGCTGACTGAATCCAAGGTCTGACTGGTCCAAGGTCTGGCTGGTTCAAGGTCTGGCTGTGATCCAGGCTCGCAGGCTAGGAATAGGACACCGGATTTAGAATGTTAAGTAAACATAATTCAGCTTATTGCATCATGCATGTGTGGTTGAAGGCCACTATTGTACTCTGCTATGTAAGGAGCCATGCAGTCCAATAGAGAGCAGAAGGGGAGCACAAGAAGGGAAGTAGATGAAGTACATACAATACTGCGCATCCTGCGCAACAGACTGTACTTTCTCCAATAGAACTGCTCTTTACACAATAAAGTTGTTGCCTGCTATTTCATCCCCATGTCAGCCTCTTGTGCATTCCTCCAGCTGGTCATCTCACCATCAAACCTTCCCATCTCGATCAACTTACCTCTGCCATTTGGTGTAGCCGGCATGATGAGCTCAGCCCTGACAATCAAAATGAATTTTTCTTGTCTTTTGTTTTAGATTCTTGAAACACTTTAAATAAAAGAATTGTGTTATTTGAACCAAAAGGAAATTATGTGATAATTCATTTTCTTAGTTGATTACTATTGTTTGAATCACACTAGCACTTTTATATTTGTCTTTAGAAACACTTTATTATATGATAATTTACATGGTAGGTTTTTAACATTTACCTCCTTTTTCTACTTTTTACAGTTTTCTTCGGGGAAACAAATTACTTTTTATCCCAACGGTGCAACCATCTGACAAGAAGTTCTTTTCATAGGCTTTGATTACAATTTGAATAGTGTTTAATTTTTCTTGGACATTCATTATAAAACCAGAGATGTATTTAGATAGTTTGAAAGAAGATAGAAAATAGAGATATAAAGCAGTACTATAAAGATGTGAGGGAAAAAATAGAAACAGAAATTAAGAGAGTTCATACAGAGCAGGGGTCCCCAATCCCTGGGGCCATGTACTGGTACAGGTTTGTGGCCTGTTAGGAACCAGGCCATTCAAAGCAGGTGAGCAGCAGTCGAGTGAGTGAAACTTCATCTGTATTTGCAACTACTCCCCAGCACCAGCATCAGCTCCACCTCAGATCATCAGGCATTAGATTCTCATAAGAACACCAGTCTCTGGCGCCCAAAAAGTTGGGGATCACTGCTATAAAGTATAAAGAAAAAATATTCTAAAAATACAAATTTATCATAAGTTTCAAAATTCTTTCTGTCATATGTATATGTCATATACATTTATATTCTATACATATATATATTTATATACAGTGATTTAATGCACAGTGTGCTTTCATGTATTCAAGCTGTCATGAATTTTAAAACATTATTTTTCATAAATTACATTCCAAATTTAAGTTTATTTTCAACTAAGAAAATCTGATACATATAGCTTTATATTATAGATAAAATAAGTAACTCTGAATAGAAACTGATGACATAGGGATAATAAAACCTTTTGATTTTTCTACTGTTAAGTGTTCCTGTCTTTAGGATCCAGGAAGAACGTCTTCCTCAGGATTATTTGCCTTCTAACATTTTTGGAGTTTGGAATCATGAACAAGGGGAGAGATTCTGAAATAGGAGAAGGATGTGAGTTGGAATGGTCAAGAGAAAAGAATTAAGAAGTAAAATAAGTGAAGATAACATGTCCTAATTAAAACCACTTTTATATCTTTTAGAAGCCCCCTAATGCACAGAGATGAAAGCAGGGCTGCTTGTTTTATTAGTTGCCTAACCAATCAATACCATCCTGGAAGGAACAACTGTATAAACACAAAGACTGCAGCAAACGCTTTGTAGAGCCACCTGCACTCTGATCTAAACTGAACCGTAGTGACATTTCAAACATTCTCATGAGAAGTTTTCTACTTTCCCAGAATACAACATTCCACATAGTTTATAAGATTATTGGCATATGTTCAACAGCATTTCCTTATTCCAGTAGGTGTAGTACAGATTTTCAAGCCACAGTTGGAAAATATGATCATCCTTGATTTTGAACATATAAAGCTCAGATATATTACTATTACTATTTTAAAAGAACATGTAAGAATTGCAATCTGTTTCTGATAATTACTAGAGCATGTATTCCTGGTCTGCATTACTATTATTTTTTATTTCTTTAAATTTTTCTTCAGATTAGAATGATGACTAACAAAGTTGTGTTTCATTATAAAGTTTATATCTTCCTGTGGGCTATCATATAAGAGTCTTGCAACACAGTTAGATCTTTGTATAAACCCCAAACAAAATGTGCTAATAATAATTAGTTCGAACTTCTAAATAATTTTCCTTTGAATAAAACAGAACCATTATCTGTTTTTGACTGCCAAAAAGCTTAGCCTGATTGGAACTTTGAGTTAAAATTTATAGTTTTAAAAATAAAAAGAGTTAACCATCAATAAACTCTTTTTTTTGCTAAGTATCATGCTAGGGTTTTATTCATGGACTTATTTAATGTTTACCGCAGCAATGTGAGATAATATTGTCATGATTTCATGAGGACACTAAAAGAAAAAATAAGCAGAATTCCTCAAATCTCACAACCAACAGGTGTCTGAGCTAGAACTTGAATCCAGTCTAACTGAAGTATAGTAATATTTGAAGAATATTTTCCATTCATTATTATTCTCAATAGTTACACACTAACAGTTGAGTTGATGTCATATTTATTGAATTTGGTCTTTTTTGCATAAGATGAATTGTGTCTGTCTGTAATAATAAAATATACACAGCCATTAATTTAAAAAATCCACCTATATCCATGAATAAAGTGATATGGTGGAATTAGTCATAAAAGAGAAAAGGATAAGAGAGAACAGAAAAGTTTTTATCTTATTTAATTCTCTTCACATACATATACATTTATCATTAACATCATGGAAAGACCAAGTTTTATGGTCTAAAATTTGGGGTTAGAAGCTCTTTAAGAAAAAGACAAAAATATTTGACTTTTACAAAGTCTTAAAGAAACAAACAAACAAAAATCTATGAACACATTGTGAGGACCCTTTCCAGAATCTCAAAAGTAGTCCATCTGTGAGGGTTCCTGAAGCTTAAGCTTCATTATCTGTGGTATTTTTGCATCAGGTGATTGTCCTTATTTTATAAATGTGCAAACTTAAGGCAGTAAGTGAAGGAATCAGAATTTAAATATAGGTCTTTCTGATTCCAAAATTAATGTTTCCAACAACTCTGTTATACTTCTTAAGCACTTTGTTAGCAAAACCAGAAGTTATAGAAGAAGCTTTAAATGCACTTCCCTATATTTTTTATCAGCCTACCTTAAAATGACTAAATAGGAATCACCTCACATTTATATTTGTTATGGTTAGTGATATACCCAATTTATTCAAGGTAATTTCAAGAAGTTCCTCTACATATCAGTACAGTATAATTTTCATTTCTTCCATTCAGTCCCCAATTTTCTTCACCTGTTTGCTGATGACTTAAATTCTTTTAAGTAGTGGCAAAATTTCTCATTCCACTAATTAAGAGAAAGCCTCAAAATGTAAATACTAGAATGCTGGCTCATCAAATATTTTTGCTGATAGTGATCTACCTTAATTGGAAATAGTTGATTCTTTCTGAATTTAATCAACCTAGAAGAATGTTGCAAAGAAAAGGACTGAAGTTAGTTGACCATAAAGCTTGAAGCAAGACAGAAGTTCAGGAAGATAAATGTGATTTAAACAAATCTTACATTCCATGATTCACAATTGTATTTGGTATTTTCATTTTAACTCACACATGTATGTACACAAACCAGCTGTAGGTAGAGATATTTTTGGCAAACATGACAATAGATGTGAGTTGTTAAAATGAAATGCTTTTGTCTCATGCTTCTGGTTTCTTATCAAGTCTCTCTTCTTCCCTTTTTAAAGTGGTCAATCACGTTTAGAGGAAAATTTATTCTCGGAAGGTGTATTTGAAAAACAGCAATTTTCAGATTCGGTACCACTAACAAATCCAATGTGAGATGAATAAAAGTAAATCCATACTTACACACATGCTAGTACATTTATAGATCACCAAAAAAAAAAAAAAGAGAGATTATGAAAAAGGTCAGAGAGAAAAAAAGAACATACAAAGGAATAGCAATTAAAATGACAAATTATTTATCAATAGCAACCCCGGAAGCTAGAAGACAGAAGAATATCTTCAAAGAATTGAGGGAAAATAATTGTCAATCCAGATTTTCAGCAAAAATATCTTTCAGGAATGAGAACAAAGATCAAGACATTTGCAGAAAAAAACTGAGTTTACTTCCAATAGATTCTCATTTTTAAAAGTCTTATATATATATAAAGAAAAACGAGTTTAGATGTAAAAATAAATAGTAAGGAGAACTACTATTGACTGATAAAATGATAATAATGATATAGAGTATATTTATAACATGTAATTAATACCTTGATTCTAACAAATTTTCCTCTCCCATTGGGACATCAAAACCATTGATCCTGATACTTTTTCTCTTTACTTGCACAGCTTAAACATTATAAATACAACTATGTGTATACCTCCTCTCTTGACTTCACTGACATCTTTGCACTTTCATGGTAAAGCCAGTATGTACTTAAATTGAGCTCACTGCCATTTTAGTACCTATATTTCTGATTAATTTTGCTTTAAAATTAATAACTATTTACTTTAAGTGAAACAAATACTGCTTGACAATAACACTTTATATCTTTATTTTATTGTCTCTACCACTGTCTTAGCTGACTATTTACTTGTTTCTATCACTCCACATCTTTATTATCTTCTGACTAGTCTCATTCTCTGCTGTTGACATTGCTTCCTATTTCACTAGAAAAATCAAAAAATTTTGCACACATCTTTGTCATCCACAAACTGTTTTCTTACTTATTGCAGGGATGAACTATCCATGCTGCTATCAAAAACTACCCTCTTCTCTTGTGTGCTAGATCCCATCTTCTCTCCACTACATAAACATCACTATTCTTGCCAATTCTTTTCTCTCTATCCTACATTATCGTTTTCTTCTTCTTCTTTTTTTTTTTTTTGTATTGTCCCAGTTGCATAGAAAGATACTTTCTCCCATCAAACAAAATATAAAAGAAAACAACAAAAACAAATCTGGACTTTATTTCCTCTATCAGTGACTTCTTTTCTTTGCTTTCATTCACAGCTAGTTTCTCTAAAGAGTGAGTGTTTATATTTCTATCTCCAATTTTTGTGCACATAAATTTTTTTCTTTAAAAATATATATAAACATATTTCAAAGTATAACTTAATTTTTTAACAAATTAAACATAATCATGAAAATAGCACTAAGGACATAATATTATCAGCACCCCAGAGACCTCCTTTATACTCTCTTCCAAAAAAACTCCCCCAACTGTCAAGTTCTCAGAATTCTAACACCATAAATTGATAATATTTATTTTGTTTTTATAAATGGAGTTATAGATCATGTACTCCTTTGTGTCTACCTTCTCCTCTTTAACATTACATTTGTGAGATTATATGTATGTATGTATATACATATATGTGTGCATATACATAGAAAGAATATATATATTCTTTCTCTTTTAAATATGCTCCAATTTTGACTTTGTCCCCATCACTCTACAAGTACCACACACATTGTCATAAATAACTCCATGTTGCTCAATTCACTAGTCAAATATCATTTTACTTGACCCACTTGATCTCTTTTATTTTATACATGTTTTTTATTTTGATGCTAGAACATTTTAGTCTTGTAGTTTTTTACTTTTCTTCTTTCTCAATCTTTCCATGTCTCTTTTGCTGGTTCCTTCTCTTCTCAATTTTCCCTTAATGTTAAACTGTCCCAGGGATCAATTATGATCTTCTTTCTCCGCCCACCCCATATCACTCACTTTCTTGTTGATTTCATGGTTCTAAACAACAACAGAATGGTTATGACTACCAAATTTCTACCTTAGGTCCAGATTTCTTCCCTGAAATCCAGATCAGTATATGCAATGATGTACTTAATTGCCTAAAGAATATCCAGTTCCCAATAGCTAAAATATTGAATTCTGAATTTCATTCTTTAAAACTGATCCACCTAAAACCTTCTCCATCTCATTTGTTAGCAATTTTTTCTTCCAGGTGCTCAAAGTCAAATATTTGGAATTATCCTTCAATCCCCCTTTCTTCCATAGCACATGCTATCTATCAGCAAATCGATTCACTCTTTCTTTAAAACATATGGAG
This sequence comes from Cynopterus sphinx, assembly GCA_030015415.1. Lineage (NCBI taxonomy): Eukaryota > Metazoa > Chordata > Mammalia > Chiroptera > Pteropodidae > Cynopterus > Cynopterus sphinx. Next base: position 96,653,471 of record CM057381.1, read on the forward strand.
AGACACAAACTATTTCTTATCATCCCAACTCTGCCCATGTAGGAGTCAGTGTCATTCAGCCCTTGGCTTACTGCAATAGGCTCCTTTCTCATCTCCTTCCTGTCAGCCCTGACTTTATCCCCCATATATTCCCAAAGGAGCAGTCATTGCAAAATGTTTAAGTAAACTTTTATTGAATTATAACACATAGTTGTGCACTTTAAAAAAATAAACACATCCATGTGATATCTCTTGAAAAAAGAGGTTGATTTATATGAGATTCCTTCATGTATTTACATGTAGCAGTAATTCATCTTTTTGCAGAATAGTATTCCATTATGTGAATATATCAAGTTTAATGATCAATTCTATTATCAATACATATAATTATTCTTTTCAGATTTTGATTTTTATGTATAATACTGTTATGAACATTCTTGAACTTTCTTTGTATTCATACATAGTCTAAGCATATAACTATAAGTTAAACTGCTAAGCTGCTAGTTAATAGAGTATCTATATGTTCAATTTTAGTACATAATGCCAAAACATTTTGAAAGTGGCTCTGCCAATTTATTTTTTCACGAGAATGTGTGTAAGTTCAAAGATTGTTCCACATTTTCTCTCCAACACCATGTATTGTCAACACCATGTATTATTTTAGCTGTCCAAAATTTTCATGTTTTTTAATTTAAATATTTATTAGCCATATAATATCTATTCTTATAAAGTACCTTCCTGTCTTTTGCCCATTGTTTTATTACATAGTCTGTCTTTCTTTTACTGATTGGTAAGATCTTTATAGATTCGAGAAAAGAGCTCTCATTGTATATAAGTATTAAAATATCCTACACTCAAGGTCACCTCATTATACTCTAAATGGAAGTTTTGATAAGTTTTAATTTTATGAAAGTCAAATTAATTCATTTTTTCTAAGAAATTTAAATTTATTACTATTCTAATTTGTGCTCTGTTTAAAAAAGTTTTCTATCCAGTGGTCATAAAGATTTTCATATTTACAAACCCCTTGAATTCTATTTTTACATATAACTTTTAGAGGTCGGTATTCAAATAGTCTTTCCTCGTTGCACTGTAGTACCCCTTTCTGATAATTCAAGTAATATAAATTTTTGGTTCTGTTTTGGACTCTATTTCATTACAGTGGTAACTTTTTAAAAATCATTTTTACAAATATAAAGCTTTCTTAATTTATGTAGTTTCATGATAAGTTTTAATACTGGAAATATAAGTCTTTAATTTGTTCTTTATCTTCAAGCCTTGGTTTCTTTGACATTCAATTTTGATATACATTTTAGAAACTATTTGTCAATTTACATGTACACATGTTTTGGGATTTTGGTAAATATTCCATGTATACTCAAAAAAATATGTATTTCTATAGTTATTGTCTGTATAAATCAGTTAGGTCAATTTGGTTAATTTTTTCAATTCTTTTACAATACTTCTTTTATCAGGTACCTTTGAATATGATTGCAATTTTGTCTATTTTTTCATATAATTTTGTTAGTTTTGCTTCATGTATTTTAAATCTCTGCTATTAGGAGTATACAAACTTAGAATGTTCTTTCTGCTGAATTAACTCTTTTGATTATAAAATGTCCACTTTAATCTTTAATAATAATCTTTACCTTAAAGTCTTTTTCTGATATTTTATATTTTTTATACATGACAGAGTATATATTTTATATCCTTTATTTTCATAATTTCTGTGATTTATAATTAAAGTACATATCATATAAGCAAAATATGTACTTTTTCCTTTTTTTTTCTGATCTGAGAATCATAGACTATTGGGGAAGCATCTCCTCTATTTACATTTTATATAATTTCTGATCTCTTTGTAGTTAAATCTGTTACCTTCTGTTTGTTTTTGTTGTTTCATTTGTTCTCTGTTGTTTATATTTATTTTAATCTCATTTTCGATAAAGTATGTTTAAAAAATTCATTTTCCCCCCTCGACTAACTTGTTAATCATATAATCTGGTACTTTTTTTTTAGTAATTTTTCTAGAGCTGAATTGTTTGATTCAGTCACTTCTAGTCATATGTGGCTATTTAAATTAAATAAAGTTAAAAATTCAGTTCTTCCATTACACTAGCTACATTTCATGTGTTCGGCAGTTATATGTAGTAATGGGTATAGCTCAGGACAGCACAGATTATGGGACACAACTGTTATTGCAGAGAGTTCTATTCAATTGTGCTTCACTAGGGATATCAACATGCATTCTAGGCTCATGACAGTTTACCTTATATTAGGACTATTTCTATTTCTTAGACAATTTAAGAACATTGTAAAACTTTAATCCCTTCCTGTCTTTTGAGATACTGTTTCATATAATTAAATTAGTTTAATACTTTATCCTAATGTGGTATTGTCATTATAGTTTTAAAAAGTCATTGTTTATTTAGAGTTTCTCAAATAGTTATCCTTTCTACTGTTCTTCATTCCTTCCTATATGATTGTGCTTCTTTCTGGGAAAATTTTTTTTCTGTTATTTGAAGACTTTCTATTAGTATTTATTTTAGAGGAAGACTGCTGGTGACAACCATTTTCAGTTTGTTTCTTCCTGGAAATATCTTTATATAAAGTTAATTTCTTGTGTAATTATTTTATTATAGCACTTAATAATGTTGCTACATTGTCTTCTGCTTTTCTTTTTTTTCTATAGAAAAGTTGATTGTCATTATTATTATTACTTTTTGCTTTTATTTTTCTGCTGTTTTTACAGTTTCTTCTTTTATCTTTAGTTTTTGGCACATTTACTACAAAAACCCTAGGTGGAATTTCTTTTTAGATATTTTTCTGGGTGCTTGCAGACATCTTGAATCTCTGGCACACTGTCTATTTTTACATTTGGGAAATTCTCAATCATATATATTTCTAAATATAGCTTTACTCTATTCTCTCTTTATCTTTTATGACTTCAATTAAATATAATACTATTTATCATTTCTCATATATATTTTCTTCTCTAAATTTCCACTCTTTTTTCTTTTTTGTGCTTCATTCTACATATTTTCTACTGATCTATCTCTAACATGACTAATCTGATTTTAAATTTATTCATGTAAAATGTAATACTTTTTTTCTTTCAGTTTTATAATTTCAATTTGATACTTTTAGTACTATTCCATGTTGTGATGAAATTGTCTATAATTTCCTCAGTTTATTGAACATATATATCATTCTTTTAATTATATATACAACTCCAATATATGTATTACTTGGATCTGTTTGTAATTGTAATGCAGGAGACCTTGGCCTGGAACTTGCACCTGGGTTTGGATGTTCCAGAAGAACCACCAGGGACCAGAGGGATGAGAAATGCTGTTTATTACTCACGAGGCAGTGGAACCTCAGTAGCAGTCAGTCAGAGCTGCAGGGAAAAAAAAAACTGCAGACCAAAAGCAAGCAGAGTTTTTTATGCCCACAAGCAGAGGGAGAAATTATCTCAATGGGGAGCAGCTGCCTTCTCAGACAGATGGGAGCAAGATGTACTGTTAAAGGAGCAGATACTGTTCATGGGAGGAGCAGAAAACTTGCTTGGGAGTAGTAAGCTCTGCTGAAAGCTCTTTGTGTACTTCCTTCCTTGGGGGCTGGCCAGGCTGCTATCACTATATTCTAAATATGTGGAGGGGCTATATTCTGAGTTAACGCCAGTTATGCCTATTTTTTTCTTGATTTACAGTTATTATATATACTTTCTTGACATGAGTAATAATTTTTGATGAAATGTTGGACATTTTGTATGGAAAATTGTAGAAGCTCCAATTTTATCTTTATTTTATTTTATTTTTATTTTATTTTATTATTTTTTTCAGCATTAATATGATAGCTGAGTGGAGGGCCAAAGGAAGGAGGGAGCCAATTGGGGAATCATTTTATGAACAATATAGATGTCTAACCAATGTACTATATACTTGAAACTAATTTAAATAAATAAATTTATTTAAAAAAAACAGAATTTTCTTCTTGAAAGCTGACAGATTCTAGACAGATAATTTTGATCTCATCAAATGAGAAGTGTAGCCCTGAGCTTTTGCTAGTTTCCCTTTAATACTAGGGAATACCTGTCACTTCTATGTTGTAGCAATTCTGGGACTCGATTGAAATATTCCAGAGTTATTGAGACTGTTTCACCTTATTGAGCCATATTCTCTGCAGGACTGCTCATATCTTTGCTCAGTTATTTAGGCTTCCAGCTTCAGCATTCAATTTAGTTAGTGGAAATTTAGACTGAGGATAAGGGGCCAAGGAATGAACTAATGTCTTGACAGGAAATTGTACATAAAATTTAGAGTTTACTATGCTGAGGTTTTCTTCACCTCTCATAGGTTGACCTTCTAGAAAATGCAAAATTCTCCTTTTGCTTTCTTAGAGCAATAGGACTTTGAAACTCTGGCTACCACTTGGTGCAAAGCCTCTGTTCCACATACTATAAATCAACGAAGCCTCAAGGGAAAAGGAATAACATGTGTGGAGCTCATTCAAAAAGTATTCTTCCTTTCTTTTTAGTAGTATTGGTTAATGTCAAATTTCTTCAGGTAGTTGCATTGTATATTTTGGCTAGCTTTTATATTTGTTCTTGGCAGGAGAATTATTCTGAAAAAGCTATTCTACCATATGCGGAAGTGTCATGTAAGATTGATATTATTTCTTGAATGACTGATAAAATTCATAAGTGAATTCTTGTTGAAGAAGATTTTAATTAAGGCTATTTTGGGGGAGAATGTTTTAATTAATTTAACTTATCTAATAGGTATAAGACTTTCATATATTCTACCTTTTCTTGAATCTCTTTTGGCAAATGGTAATCTGTCATCTTACATAAATATTTAAATTTATTGGTATAAATTGTTTCAAAGCCTCCATATCAGTCATTCATTGATGCATAACAGACTGCTTAAAATCATAGTGGACTTATTACATTAAAATATTAAATTCTTGTCATACTTATTGTTCCTCAATTTTGGCTAGAGTCATTAGGTCAGTTTGTTTCTATACATGTCAATAGCTAGAATTGATCAACTGGGCTTGAGGATTAAGTTTTATGAAAACTAATTCAAATTGGTGCTTGCTGGGAGTTCAGTTGGAGTTACAGATAAGAGAACCATATCCATGTGGTTCTCTCCAAGGTCTGCATAGACTCACCCTGACATAGTGGTTGGGTTACATGTTATGACTTTGTTAAATTAACATTTGTTAAGTGAAGCACGAGGTGCAGGATAACTAGCTAGGCATTCAACAGAAGACTATAATAGACATTAAGAAAGAGAAGTTATTACTCATAAGTCCCTGAAGAAGTACATAAAACACCTTGAGAAGCCACACTGGAAGGTCAAGGCATCGTGCAGGACAAAGACAGGACTTGGAGCACATGCCTCTATTAGGATCTGTGGGTGGAGTACTTTGCAGTACCCAGGCTAAGGCCAGATTGGTTTATTCAAACCAAAATGAGTGGGGTTTTGGTAAACTCCAAGAGAGTCTTATCTAATGGGTATACAAGGAGAAGTCTCTAGGAGTGGCAGTGGAGATGAGGAAACTGTTTATTACAAGGGCTGTTGAGGAAGTTATACAAAGAACTTGCATTTGCTTATGACCCTGTGTACTGTCATCTACACCCTGTGGACTGTGCTTGCATGAGGGGATTAGTGTCAGTTTAAGGCCCCGGCGGGCAGCTTGGCCAAACAAAATGGATTGCCAAGGTAGCAATATCATGGAGTAGCTTAGCTAAACGCTCACCATCATGACTAGTATCCCAAGAGAAATAGCTAGAAACATGACCTTTAGTCATCTAGTTTTAGAAGTCACATAAAATCACATCTTTCATAGTCACAGATCTGCCCAGATTCAAGGGAGAGAACACAGACACACCTCTGAATGGGAAGCATGTAAAAAGTACATTTTAAAAGGGAATTTAGAATGGAGGTATTTGAGCCATTTATAGAAAATATAATCTTCTTTAGCATCCTCTGATTAAGTTTTAAATTAAATTAATATCTGCGGTGATTTCTCTCTACCTTTTAAATTTCTGATATTAATAGTTTGTACTATAAGTCTATTTTTGTTTTTTGCTTCATCTTCTCAGAGGTTTACCAATTTTATTAGATTTTCAAAAAACAGCTTTTAAAATTTTTAAAGATTTCTCTATTATATATATATTTCCCCTTGATTTCTGCATTTATATTATTTCTTTTCTTACTATATTTTGCTCTATATTATTTAGACTGGATAATTTTTACTGACTACTCTAAGCTCACTAATGCTTTCTCTAGCTACACTGGCCTCATGACCAAGTGTTGGTCATGTCAGATGTGTTCCCATTTAGGGCTTTACATAGGTTCTTCACTTGCTTTGTGTAATATTTTCTAAATGTCAACCTAATTTACCTTCTGACCTAAAATCTCTTATCAAATGTCACCTTCTCAAAGAGGGCAACACTGACTACTCTTTAAAATGGTGATCTTCCCTTCAGCCCTGTGTTCTAAATCCCCTCTTTTCTGCTCTACTTGTGATTTTTTCATGGTACTTCACACTTTCTATCAAATCACTCAATGTAATTGTTTATTATGGTTATTTATTTAGTTAGTTAGTTTGTGATGATTCTTTGCTCTAGACTAAACTCCTTAACTGAGGGAAACTTTGCATGTTTTGATCACTCGTGCAGCCCAAGTACCTAGAACATTGCCTGTCTTACAGTAACTATTCAATAAATACTTGCTTATTGAATAACTAAATAAATACCCTGTTGTATATCCTTTGAGTTTTAAACATGACAAACTCCTTCCCTTAAAAGAAGATCTGGGAACTGTCGAATCAGAGAAAGGTACAATACATGGAGTCCTGATGTACCTGTTCAGTGTAACTCCACAATGACTTTACACACTACCTAAGGCTTACATTTTCTCCTTCTCTTCCAAATTTTTGTGTCACTCATAGTCTTAAATCACTCAACTTAACACTGATGATTTTACATTTTTTTATTGCATGATATGTATATCAGTAGGAGATTAGTCAGGAATATAAAAATTATGATATTTTGGAACATAAGTTTTTTATTTCAATAAATTTGAGCTTGATGTAAGTTTTTCAAAAGCCTTTAAGCATGCAGCACTGAAGTAAATGGATGCTTGGCCTCTCAAGTTCTCTGGATAGATCCCATAGACTATCTCAATCAACTGGACCAATGTCAGTTATTCTCAAGAAGCTCATCTGGAAGCTGCTTTGAATCTCACATCTGCCCACATTTGGTCAAGTATCTGACCACAGCTACATTCAAGGAATAATGACTTCTCTCTTTTTTTTTTTTCAGATCTCATGTGTTTCTCAATGGAGGTCTCCAATTCAGAATCATGTGCTAAATGAATTACAATAAATATACATTTAAAATCACCTGACAAAAATATTTTAAAATTATTTTATAACAATAGAGTTGACTAGATCTTTGCATCTATGAATAATAAACTGACCTGTTTAGAGAGCATTAAACATGACTAGGGAAAAATATATAATAAATCGGGGGGAATTTTGTTAAGTATACTAACTATAAATAATGATAAATAACTAATAATAAATTCCTAGCTATATAATGAAGAGTTTAAGTGACAAATTTATCTATAGGTTTAGAAGAAAATGGTTTGAGAAACTAACATTAATTGAAGAACTAATTTATTCTGTTTAAAATTCAGCCCAGAAGTTTAGGGAATAACCTTGGTCATTGCATATGACAAAGTATTGATTCAAGTCATATTTAAAGCTATTAAAGAACAGATTAGTCTTTATTTTTTTAAAAGCACATAATATTTCTTTAAAAGCACCTAAAAATAGAATTTACATTTAATTTCCCCATTCTATATACAAGATAGATTAGAATGGAAACCACTTTGGCATGAATATTTATACCTCTGATGATATAGGTTGCAAAATCTATAAAGGCAAGAATAGCATCTTATGTTCATCACTATATCTCCAGCACTTAGAATAATGCCTGACATGAAGGATAAGCTAATCAATTTTTATTGAGTGCATGGCTTGTATTCATCATGCTTGATTACAAATTTGTTTGAAAATAAGTTTTCCCTTCTTAGAGTTTCCCTGCATTTATGAATATATATATATATATATGTGTGTGTGTGTGTGTGTGTGTGTGTATGTATATATATGCATATATGTATATATGTATATATATATTATATGTATGTATGCATGTATACATAATTTTAATAGATAATCATTTCTTCACATAATATCTCAAATGTTTCTTTTTCATTTTCAATAGTTAAAATTTTCCATTTGTTCTTTTTTCATTAAACCAAATAATTGGAAATTTTTTATTTTTTTCTATGCTTTTGTCTCATTTCTGGATGGAATCCATATTGGGTGATAATATTCAGAATACCAAAAATTCCCTCTGAGAGTAAAGTCAGAAGCATGGCAGCATGAGTGGTCCCCTGGTCTCTCCCATCGAAGCTACAAGTTTAATAACTATAATTTAACAAAGAATTTCTTGCTCAATATACTAACATGCGTGAGAGATCTGTGCCTTGAAACATCTGAAGGTGGGTAAAACTGAGAGAATGGGGGGTGGGGGGAAGAAAGGGAGAGGAACAGAGAGAGGTGCTGCAGACTCAGCCAGAGGATCAATGCAGGGTCTTGGGTGAGGGAAGGAATCAGGCAGGTTCTCTCTCTGGAGCTTCAAGCATCCCTTACTGAGTGGTCAGCACATACTGTTGCTGAATCTAGTGACCAGGGAAGAAATAGAACACAGAGGTGAAGCAGCTGCAGTCTAGCAGCCACCATTGCCATACAGATAATAAAGCTATAGATGCCTCCCCTCACCATCCCAGAACTAGCAATGGGCCCCAGAAGAAGCCATAGTAGTATCAGATTACAGAGCACTCTATCTGCAGGTCTGAGAATTGGAGAGACAGTTTCTAAGCAGCTGACACAGGCTGCAGCTAATTGAAGTGACAGAGAGGAGATACACAGATGAGGCAACTGAGAGGTCTGGCAGTCGCCATTACTAGGTGGAGAACAGAGCCACAAACAAATAGCGGCTTCTCCCAACCCGCTCCACTCTTACCCAATGGGGCTGAGCCTACAACTGGCACCTGGGATACCCAGTACAGTATCTGGCTGCAGGAGGCAGTGTTGGGATATGACGAGCTTAAAACCCCACTGCCCACTGTCCACCACATTCTCCTATGTTGGTGGTGCCATGAGACTGAAATGACCTGGTTATAGAAGAGACACCCTCTTCCCCAGAGAATCTAAGGCATTTACCACTGCCCCTCAGATATCTAAGAAGTCAGAGCAGTGCAAGATAAAATAAAATATATGTATTTCAGCAAGATCTGGAAAATAAAAAAGGAAGACTTCTTATCAACTTGCTAAATAGTAGTATGACTTTTTTTTTTAAATAGCAGATTTCATTCACATAAATGCCTAAGCAGAGATACATTCCACAAAATACCATAAACAACCCAGGTAATAGGAAACTCAGGAATAAAATTAAAAATCTCCATAAAATAAACTAAGGACATGGAAATATGTGATTCAGATGGTAGAAAATTCAAGATTGCACTTTTGAAAAACTCAGTGTGATACAAGAAAGCTCAGGTATGTAGTTTAATAAATTCAGAAATAAAAATCATTGAACAAAAGGAGTACTTTACCAAAGAGATTGAAACTTTAAAAAAGAGCCGAATAGAAATTCTGGACCTGAAAACTCAATAAGAGATGAAGAATGAACAAACAAGTTGAAAAAACAAAGCTGACTAGAAAGAAAAAAGAATTAGTGATATCAAAAATAGAAAACTAGAAATGATGCAAATGGAAGAAGAAAGAGACTTGAGAGTAAAAAAAAGAGAGACTGTTTTTGAGAACTGACTCCATAAGAATAATGAGTATACTAAAAGGAAAGGAGAGTAAGAAGGAAACAGAGATCCTATTTAAATAGTCAATGAGAACTTCCCAAACCTATGGAAAGAGCTGGATCTTCAAATGCAAAAAGCAAACAGAACACCTAATTATCTCAATCCAAAATGGCCCTCTCCAAGGCACATTATATTAAAGCTGTCAAATATTAAAGACAACGAATTCTCAAGGAACTCAAGAAAAAGATGGAGACCTATAAAGTAAATCCCATTAGACTATCGCTGGATTTTTAGTAGAAACCCTATAAACTAGGAGGGAGTGGAATCAAATATTCAAACTGTATAGAATATATTCTCTATAAATGTGATAAAATAGCTATAAAAAATCCTCATACATAATCACCCTAATTTTAAATGAACTGAACTCATCAATAAAAATGTACAGAGTAGCATGTTAAATTAAAAAAACAAAAAACAAAAAACAAAAACACAATCGTATGCTTGCCTTCAGGAGACATGTCTCAGCTACAAGGACAAATATATAGACTCAAAGTGAAAAGGTGAAAAATTCTAAGCAAATGGCATCCAAAGAAAAGTGAGTATAGCCATACTTTTATCTGAAAAGATAAATTTCAAAATAAAGAGGGTAATAAGAGACAAAGATGGATAGTTTATAGAAATAAAGAAGATATTTTTATATATGTATATATATAGAAGATATATATGTGTGTGTGTGTGTGTGTGTGTGTGTGTGTGTGTGTATATATATTTGTGTGTGTGTGTGTGTGTATATAACACATCAATATATATGCACCCACTCAGAGAGCACTAAAATATATAAAGTAACTACTAACAGAACTAAAGACAGAAACTGACAAAAACAATGCTATAAATTACTATTGACAGCTACAAATGGACTATTCAAACAGAAAATCAATAGCAAATATCAGACTTAATTGACAGATTAGACCAAATGGACATAATCAACATTTATGGAGCCTTTCATTTCAAAACACCAGATTATACATTCTTCTCTAGTCCACATGGAACATTATTAAGGATAAACCATATGTTGGGACATAAAACTATTGTCAACAAATTTAAGAAGATTGCAATCATACTAAGCACATTCTGTGACTATAATGCCTTAAAAATGAAAATCAATTGTTAATAGAAAGCTAGAAAAATCACAAATATGTGGAGATTAAACAGCATACTACTGAAGGATAATTGAATAAAGAAGAAATAAACAGAGAAATCAAAAATATAGAGACAAATGAGAATGACAATTTATCGTATCAAAATTTTGGGGATACAGCAAAAGCAGTAATAAGAGGGAGGTTTATATCATTACAGGCCTATCTCAAGAAGCAAGAAAAATCTCAAATAAACAACCTAACACTACATCTCAAAGAATTAGAAAGAGAAGAATAAAGGCTACAGTCAGCAGAAAAAGGAACAAAATAAAAATTAGAGTAGAATTAAATAAAATAGAGAACAAAAAAAATAGAAAAATTAATGTAACAAAGAGTTGTTTCTTAGAAAAGATTAATAAGATTGACAAACCTCTGGCTAGACATACTAAGGAAAAAAAAGGAAAGGCTCAAATTAACAACATCAGAAATAAAAAAGAAGAATTTACAATGGACACCACAGAAATACAAAAACATACAAGAATACTATGAAAGACTATATACCACCAATTTCAATACTCTAGAAAAAAATGGACAAGTTCTTAAAAATTTTTAACCTTCTTATGTTGAATCGTGAAGAATGGAAAAATCTAAATAGAGCGATAAACAGTAAAGAAACTGAAACAATTATCAAAAATCTTCCAAAAAGTAAACGTCCAGGACAAGATGGCTTCACTAGTAAATTCTACCAAACATTTTAAGATGATTTAACACCTATCCTCGAACTTTCAAAAAATTGAAGAAGAGATGATGCTTCTGAACGCCAAAACCAAAACCTGGCAAAGTAACACAAAAAAAAACTATAGACCAATATCTTTGATGAATACAGATGCAAAAATTCTAAACAAAATACTAGCCAATCAAATACAACAATACATTAAAAAGATAATGCATCACAATCAACTGAGGTTTATTCCAGGGGCACAAGAATAGTTCAACATACATAAATTTATCAATGTGATACACCACACAAATAAAATAAATGACAAAAATTATATGAAAATATCAATAGATGCAGAAAAACCATTTGATAAGATATAACATTCATTTATATTTAAAAGATTAATAAAAGCTATAAAATGAGTACAGAAAAAAGTACCTCAATATAATAAAGATCATATATAATAAACCCTCAGCTGATATCACACTCAATGGTGAAAAACTGAAAGCATTTCCTCCAAAATCAGGGACACAACAAGGATATCCACCTCACCACCCTTATTCAACATAATACTGGAATTCATAGCCAGAGAAATCAGAGAAGAGAAAAAAATAAAAGACATCCAAATTTGGAATGGAGTAAAATTGTCACCTTTTGTAGACCACATGATTCTTTATATAGAAAACCCTAAAGACTACACCAAAACCTATTAGAAGTGATTAAAAAACAGTAAAGTTCAGGATACAAAATCAATGTATAAAAATCCAGTGCATTCCTGTATACTAATATTAAAATTTCAGAAAAATAAATAAAAAAATTTATTTTTCAACAAAAGAATAAAATACCTAAGAGTAGACTTAACAAAAGATGTAAAGTATTTATATAAGACATTATTAAAAGAAATTGGAGAGACACAAATAAATGGAATGATATTCTGTGTTCATGAATTGGAAGACTCACGCAATTTAAATGGCCATATTACCCACAAAATACAGTTTTAATGCAATCCTTATTAAAATCCTAATGGCATTTTATAAAGATATAGAATAAAAAAATTATCAGATTTGTGTGGAAATACAAAAGACTCTAGACAATAGCCAAAGCAAAACTGAGAAAAAAGAATGAGGCTGGAGTCGTCACTCTTCCCTACTTCAAATTATACTACAAAGCAACAATAATAAAAACAGCATGGTATTGGCATAAAAACAGACACACAGACCAATGGAACAGAACTGCGAGCCCAGAAATAAAATCACATATACCTGGGTAAATAATTTTTTGACAAAGGAACCAAAAATATACAATGGAGAAAAGAAAGCCTTTTCAACAAATGGTGCTGAGGAAATTGGAAAGTTACATGCAAAAGAATTAAACTAGACTTTTATTTGTCATTACACACAAAAATTAACTTAAAGTTGATCTAAGTCATAAACATAAAACTTGAACTAATAAAATTCATAAAAAAAATATAGATACTAAACTTATGGACCTTGGTTTTGGGGAAGGTTTTATAAATTTGACCTCAAAAGCAAGGGAAGTAAAAGCAAAAACATAGGAATAAAACTCTATCAAACTAAAAAGATTCCACACAGCAATATTCAATCAAACAACAACAGCAACAACAAAAACCAAACAGAACAAAGAGGCAACCAACTGAATGGGAAAAGATATTTTAAAACAATACCTTTGATATTGGGCTATTATCCAAATTATACAAAAAACTCATATAACAATAATGACAACAAATAATCCACAAACTACAACAAATGGTCAAAGACCTATATAGACACTTCTCCCAAGAAGGCATACAAATGCCCAACAGATATATATGAAAGAGTGCTCAGTTTCACTAGCTATTAGGAAAATGCAAATCAAAACCACATTGAGATATCACTTCACACCTTTAAGAATAGCTGTTATTAACAAGACAAGTAATAACAAATGTTGGAGAGGTTGTGGAGAAAAAGAAGCCTCATACACTGCTGATGGGAATTTAAATTGATACAGCCACTATGGAAATCAATATGGAGGAAAACAATGTAATTCAAATTAGGAATTAAATTACCATATGACTCAGCAATCTCTCTTTTAGATATCTGCTCCCCAAGATTGAAAACATTTAGTTTTAAAAATATATGTACTTGTATGTTCATTGCAGCATTATTCACAGTGTCCAAGACATGGAAACAACCAAAATGTCCTTTGCTAGATGATTAGATAGAGAAAATGTGGAATGTATATACAATAAAATACTACACAGCCATTAGAAAAAAATGAAATTCTGCTATTGTAACAACATGAAAGGATCTTGAGATTGTTATGTTAAGCAAATTAAGTCAGATTGAAAAAATTGAGAACCTTATGATTTCATTCATATCTGGAATATAAAATTGGAAGCAACAAATCAACAAGGCAAAAAAAAAAAAAACCGAAAACTTGTAGGCACAGACAACAATATAGTGGTTACCAGAGGGAAAGGAGAGTCAGGGGAGATAGAAAAGGGGAAAGAGGGTCAAATAGACCATGACAAAAAGAGATTTTATCTCGCATTGTGAACACACAATGCAATATACAGGTAATGTATTATAGAATTCTACTCTTGAAATCTATACAATTATATCAAATTATAATGAAATTTAAAGAAATAAAATAAAGATGGGGCTTCTGGCAAAATCAAAACAAAAGAAATCAACTATCAACAACATTGACAAGAAGTTTAAACTATTAACAATGTCAACAATTCAACAATATCGACAGGGCCAACCAACATCAACAACATCAACACCAGTGCCCACAATATCAACAATGTGGACAACAATGTCATCAAGTCAACACCAACTTTGACAAGTCAACATTGCCATCAATAGCAAGAGCATCAACAAACCTATTAACAATACAAATTATTACTGAATTATCTCATGTCATCCTCACAACAACCTTACATGGCAATTACAATTAGTATTCCTACTATACAGATGAGAAAACAAGACCCAGAGAGGGTAGAATGCAGACAGTCTGACTTCAGGCCTGTATTGTCACCCACAATTCTATTCTGCCTGCTTCAATAACTAACTATTTCTTGTCAAAGTAGTCAACAACTAATTATGGGAGATTATTTTAGTTAACATAAAGGAGAGGACAATTCTTTCTAGTTTATCTAATAACCTTTTTACTTGATAAAATCTAGGAAGAAATGCTATGACCAGGAATCTCTTTGTAGACTTAACTGATGGTCTTAAAAAATATAACAGTCCTTGGTGGAGCACCATGGGAAAACAGGTAAAAGCAGGGTATTTGAAGTATAATAAGCCAAGAGATAAATTATGATTCTGTCACTAACTTGCTCAGGAAACTCAAACAATCTTCTTTCTTGACTTCAGCTTCCTAGTTTTTAAGAACCAGGTATTTATAGATCTATATAGAAGGATTAAAGAGATTGTGCATATCAAATACCAACCAAAAACTTGGAGTACAGGAGAGACTATGTTACTGCTCAGTTCCTTTTCTTTTTTATCATCTGAAGATATGATACTTTCTTTTGAAAATTTTCATATCAAAATATGCCCTAGGAAGTGAAATTTCTGACTGCTTCTTATTTCCCAAAAGTTAGTTCTTAATTGGGTCCTAAACTCCAACAGTACACTGTGATCCTGTATAAAAGTGAGAAATGTTTCTCTTCTAAATTGGTCGGTGTCAGGCAGAGTGCTCAATGAAATATTTGACAACCATGAGAAACAATCACTGTAACCATGTAATAATATGGAAAATCATTAACAACATGTCAAGTAAAAAGTGGGATCTAGAGTGATTCTGATGTGTCAGTGTAGGTCCATTGATTATAACAAATGTTCCATACTGGTGGGAGATGTTGATAATGGGAGAGGATATGCATGTGTGTGGGTAGCAGGTATATGAGAAATATTTGTACTATTTGTTCAATTTGCTGAGTGCTTAACATCACTCTAGACTTTCAGTAAAGATGGCATACTTTTTTTCACAATCACATCAAAATTATAACTAAACTACAAAACATCAATATTTTTTTTAAAAGTAACTAAATTTTTTTTTCTCTGAAATTTCAACAAGAATAGTTGGTCTATTTTCTCTGCTTAAATTCTTTTCTTGAGAGTTACTGGGACATAGTGACAATT
The DNA here is from genome assembly GCA_030015415.1 of Cynopterus sphinx. Lineage (NCBI taxonomy): Eukaryota > Metazoa > Chordata > Mammalia > Chiroptera > Pteropodidae > Cynopterus > Cynopterus sphinx. The sequence continues at coordinate 96,669,354 of CM057381.1, forward strand.
CTATCATGTGTGAGTGGTAATATTTCATTTTTGTATTTATACAGTGGAGTCTATTCACTGCTGTTAAAATGAGAACTGTGTCTTGTTGTCATGTAAAGAAAGGAGGCAGATTATTTCATTGTCGTTAGCAGTGTGGTTAATGTCATTGCATTAAGACCTAAAAGTGAAAAGCAAGTCAAGAAAGGGGGAAGGAGTTAGTGTACCTACTCTCGAATTCTTGAGCATAACATCTGTCTGTTTCATTGAAAATTCACAAGAATACAAATGTAAGCAAAACAATAACATTAAATTAATTAAACAAACAAAATTTGAAGACTAAATGAACATGTTCCATACTTTATAGCTTTAGAATGGTGAAAATACAATCTGAAAAGCATCTGAGTCTGCATGTCTGAAGAAGTTTGACTAAGTGACAAAATTAAACATTTATTGAAGTAATTGTTGCTCTAATAAATACCAAAGAAATTAATTATTTGCTATTTTTTACAAAGTGTTGCTCTAATTTTATTTCTTAATTTCATCTGGTTATAACAAATTATAATTCCAGTCAAGTGATAATATTTAATTATACATAAATTTGACTTTACCTTTTAGAGTAACAAATAGACAGTGGAATTTCAACTGTAATACTAGGTATGTATCATTTTCTAATTGTGTTTGTTCTGAATGATCCCATCAAATACGTGATATTGAAGTATATTTCATTCCTAATCATTGTAATTGGATTATTCAAATACATTAACAAGAATGTTTTTGCACATTATATTTGAACCAAAGGATGCATTGTCTCACATTTTAATAAAATTTTAGCATTTTCAATGCTTTTTGTCATAAGGGATTCATTATAAGATTATAATTATTTTTTTCTCCTCAGAAGCAAGACCTTACTGTTTAACTAAAGAGCTAAAAGAGATCAAGTTAAAAAAAGATAGAAAATCTTTTTAAAATCTGTATAAAAGAATTTTTCTATTACAAATAGATACCTTTGAGAGGGCCCGCCCCTTCCACCTCCCCACTCCCCCACCCCCATCCCCCCCCCACCCCCGCCAGCCACAGTATTAAACCATTTTCAAAAGCATCTTTTTCTTTTCATTCCCTTGCCTGATAGCCTTGTATATATTATTTGCATGCATGTGAATGGCAGTTTATTGTGTCCCAGAGGACAGGGGATTAATGATCATTTGCTTCCTGCTGTGGATCCTGTTGTAATTTTGTAGTCAGAAGAGTTACAGAAGTCAGGGCCAATCACTATGCTAATACTGCCTGAGAATAGGTAGTTAATCCATTTTAACTAAGGTGTTTTTGTTTGTTTGTTTTTGCTAAATTCTTAGGTAATTTTGAATTAAAAAAAAAAAAAAAGCATTTGGATAGCATTGCATTTCCTAGAAGGAACCAGTTGAAGAAACCATATATTTCCTTTGTGTAGCAGTCAGACTTCTGTCTCAGCAGGTGTCTTCTGGGGGAAAAAGAAAGACTTCTATCTAAAAGCCTATTTTGGTCAATAAGAATCAATCACTAAAACATTCACCAATTTGCTATATCAGTATCTTAATATGGAGAATTCTATGCAGCATACAAAAATTAAATCTAGTCTCTGACAAGTAAATAGAAGGCAAAATCTTTAAAAGTGATAGTTGAAAGCCAAATGTTAAAAATCCTGCAGATTTATACAATGTGATGTCATTCATTTTTCCTTTACTGTTCTTTTTATTTCTTCAATTTTCATGACCTTTTAAAAAGGAAAAGATACGCCAAAAAACCATAGCTTTTAATGCTAGTATTGACAAATATAAATCTTCTAAATATCAATATTTAAATATTTTATTAGTCATTTTATAACTTACAGACTGTAATGAATGTACTATTATTGACTAGGGAAAAAAAAGAGTTTTTTAAAAATAATTCCTGAGTGTTTGCACAGTACGTAAACACATGATTACAGAGGGGATTAGTGGATTAAGGTATTGACAGTTGGAGGCCTTAAGGCTATGAATAAAAAAGAGCTCCACTTTCCATAAAATCGTGTTTTATTTTTACACATATACAAACAATGCCAACTATGTAAACCATAAATGGAATTATTTAGAGAACAATATTTTCACTTAAATATTCTCATTGTAGAAAGCAACCAATAATAAAAAACAATAACGAAATATTCAAATATGTATATATCTACATGAAATACAAGGTAGTATCATTTAACATCATAAGTATGTTTGAGAAGCTCTGATTTACCCCTGGGGCTAGAGAAAGAGTTCTTTTGTCAAAATTTGAGTTTTAGTTATTTGAAAATATAGTTAGACTACAGTGATGATTATAATGCTATTGCTAAAAAATATTTAACCTATCTTAATAAAAATTGAGTATATATTACATCAAATATAATTTTACTTTTTGGGAAACAGAGAAACAAATATTGTTTGCTGCCTACTGTTTGTTTTTTTGTATATATGCAAATTTGTATACATTACAGAACAACCTAGCTGCCTTTTACAATCCCATAAATGTTTGCTGTTTCATGAGATGTTTGTAATAAATGTGATTAATAAAATTTTTTTACAATTTCCATTAGAAATACACTATTTTGTGATTAAATACTTAGGGATAACTCACTTTCAAGTCATAAGATTACAAGCTAAGAATTGACATAAATGCCAAAATACATGTTTAATCTACTATTTAAAAATACTCATATATTTATTTTTCATAGCATTTTTCCTAGTTTATAGAGATTTTGCATTCAATCAATTGCAGATCTATCTAAAAGGTACTGGTAGTGTGGCCTGCGGCAGGAAAATAGCTATAAGCTGCATGTACATATAGTCACAAGGGTGAATAGCTGTAATTATATTGGAGTGCATCCAAGAAATCAGCTATTTTGTTTACACTTACTGCTTCTTCAAATTTATGTACACTTTAAGTGAACATACTGTAACTTGATTTTAATACTAAAAATTGTTGACCTCGATAGTGTAGTTTATTGACTGTTTTCATCTTCTAAAACTTTAAAATTAAATTAAATATCAATGATGATTTAGCATAATTTCAAACCAGAGCTTTTAAGATTTAAAAAAGTCTGCTGGCTTAATGGAATAAAAGATAATTCATGAAATATAAAACTAAAGTCTTATTTAAAAGTTTTTTAAAATTAGAATGGTCTACTGCAGACTATCATTAAAATAGAATGCTGAGGTATCCTTTGAATTATCCTAGAAACAAAATTTGGTTTATATCTGAACACATATTCTAGGTTGGACTTAAGAGAATAAATGAAGGCAAATTTTGAAATTCTCTAGATTTAGGTGAAGGAGAAAGAATGCCATATTTATCCAAATATTTGCTAACATCTAATTTTAACATTTAGGTCTATGAGGTATTTCAGTTTTCTTTCCTTTCAATTTACTTTTAAAAAGAGACATTGATCTGGGTCCTGGTTAAAACTCAAGAGCAACCTTTGAGGTTATACTACTCCTTTAGAATTTCATACACCTGGGATAATAAAGCAGGTCTAGAAAATGCCCTTTTTAGGTTTGTGTTGCAACCCAGAATCCAAACTGGGAGCCTGAGAAAAAGACACGTGAAGTGTGAAACTAGCCAGGTGATAGTCTATGTGGAAAGGTTTGTAGCTCATTCTAATTTATTCTCTTACAACAGGTGTGACAACTGAGTTGAGTCCTTAGCCACAGGCAGTAATATATATATATTTTTCTACTTTACTGAGATGTAATTGATATACAACATTTTGTAAGTTTAAAGTGTATAATGTGATGATTTGATCCATGAATATATTGGAAAATGTTTTTTTACCACAGCAAGATTAGTTAACGCATCTTCTACTTTACATAATTACTCTTTGATTATTATTTTGGTGAGAACATTAATGCTCTACTCTCATATAGCAGATTTCAAGTATACAATATAGTATGGCAATAATAAATTTTACTTCCCCACTGTTTCATCTGTTTTGCCTAAATCTATTAGGTTACTAAGCAGGAAGAGGAGCAGCAACAGCCGATGTTTGAAAGAGATTTCATGATAAATATCTTTCTGTTTCCTTTTAAGTAGCACAAGATTATGCCCTTTGTTTCTGTATTTACTGAGAAGATGCCCTTATATATTATTATGGAAAAAGAGCTACCAGTTAGTATGTTCTTTGTCTACCACAATTATTTATTCAAGATAACGTAATAGAGCATTGATTCTGCTTGGATTCAAAGCTTGTTCTGCTGTTAACTAGCAGAGTGACTACGGCAAGTTACTTAACCTCTCTAGGCATCATTATCCATTTATAATTCAGTAAAATAGTAAAATCTACTTTATAAAGTTGTTTTGAAGATTAAAGTGGCAATTCATGTCTAGAATTTAAAATAACATTTCTGATATATTCTGTGCTATATCAGCATTTGCTATTAATATTATAATTTATTTACTCAATCACTTATTTGTTCTCTGAATCTATCATTTTACTAATCAGTTTATTTTGGCACTAAGCTAAGCACTGGAGAATTCTGCAGAGTATATACTGAATGGTTTATGTCAGTGAAGAATCAATTATCTGTGGAGTTAAACAGATGCCAATTTGTAACACAATATTAAAAGTGGTAGTAACTTAGATAATCCTGTGTGTGTTCAGAGAAATAAAAATAAACAGAGTAGGTATAATTTATTATGTCATAATGTAGGCACTATGCTAGATACACCACATAAATTACCTCATTAATCCAGCTCCTAGATGAGAGGAAAAATATAGATTTTGTGCAGTAAACAATGAGTAAGATACATAAAAAAAACTGGTTTGATTTGAATTTAAAGAGAAAGGAGAAAATAATTCCATTTGAAGAAAAGTGGATATACTATAGTGCATAGACTGGGACAGGGAAATAACAAACAGCTGTCTTTAGTAAGACTAGAGCACAAGGAAAAGAATAGCTGCTGTGCCACCACCTAGTGGAATAGAGAATAATATAAAGGAGATATACCAATGTATCAATATTTTTAATTGTGTTACCATAATGGAAAATATGACAGCTAGTAGATATCCAGTGTTTGATGATATATTTTTATAAAGTGTTAATTATAAATATTTCCTGCCAAAGTAGGTAGTGGTATGGAAGTTAATAACTTTATAATTTTTATAAGATTATATTTAAAAAGTTTTTGTTTGGTTTTTGTCAGGAGACAGTTCTATAGGAATATCTCATATATCTGCATTGTCCAGATACTCTGAACAAAGGCATTTACAGCTAATTTAAGAATATTTGTACAAGGAGATATTTCAGAATAGTAAATACAGAGACATCTCCCTTCCCAGATAAGATTAGTAAAGATAGAACTATCTCCTCCTCCTCTCCAAAGAAAATTTGCTTATATTCCAGAATAAAGATAAGATTTTGTTTTCTCCAGAGGGGAGTCAGGGAAAATCACTAGTAATCCTATATAATATTAATTTCCTAATTTTAAAGTCCCTCTTCAGTAATGAATCCCATTGCATGTGCAAGCACCTCCTGGTCTCTAATACTTTGTCTTGTGGAAATTGGTGTTTGAGGAACAGACACAAAATATTGTCTGTCAGCTGCTTTTGCTTTCAGTAAGAGATTATTTTTGTCTTTGATAGGCCTCATGTGTGTATATGCATGTGTATGTGTATATACACATACACATTTACATCAAACTGACTTGTAATAAGAAGAGTACATTTTCACACCTTACCCAGTTTCTGACTCTAACAGTACTTGTGGCAGAAGCTTATTATATTATATATTCTCTAAATCTATCTTCCCTACCTAGAACTCCATTAATTTGTATTTTCTATCTTCTTGCATATGGCTGTGGCCATGTAATGAAGTATTACCAATGAGAAATAAACAGAAATACTATATGGCTTCTAAGCTGAGAGAGTTCAGAACAGATGTCTTCTCTCTTCTCTATTTATTCTCTCTTCTTTCACAGAGACCCTGAATCTTTATTGAACATGGCAGCATGTCAAGATGGAAGAAACCTGTCTTGATTGACTGTGCTGAGTGGACCATACCCACTCTGACAAACATAGTGAACTGTGGTATGGTCAAGCAGTAAGTGTTAAGGCACTAAAATCTTAGGATTTTTTGTTGTAGAAGTTGACCTTTGACTTTAAAAATCTAATTTTTAAAATCTCATTGGTCTCCTTTGAAGAATCCTAGAGAACAAATTCATATTCTGCCAATTACTAAGAGAAAGAGTCCTACATGTATGTTACTTTCATGTGCCAAGTGTACTTTAGGGTAACTAAATAATTAATAAAGTAAGTTTCTTTTTTAAATGACATTGACTCATGATATACTTAAAATTATAGTTTAATAATGTTTATGAATTATAGTTAACTTTTAGGAATATTATAATATTTTTAAAATAGCCTTATGCTTAACAATAAATATTGAAATATTAATGGATGGTAAAAAGCATATTATTTTAGTGAGCCTTTTTTCTATAAATTAAAAATAAATACCAAAGAAGACTTCTTCAAACTGGACATTAAAGCCTTCTATTAAGCAAATTTTCTTTCAATAGCTATATAAAAAGCAAAACTAAAAATTTCTTAAAATAAAAGTTACAAAACCATGACTAATAAGAATTTGAGATAAATCAGATGACAATACTCATGAAAAATTTTAAAAGTTTAATTCATTGAACATTCAAATAGAGACTTCGGAAAAAGAAAAACAAACAAATACAAAATAAAACAGAGGTAAGGCATTAATAAGGTAAAGCAGAGTTACTAAGTTAGTTATAAAACAGATAAAATGTAGAACCAATAAAATCAAAGTAATTTTATGAAGTAACTAAAAAGGTAAATAAACCACTAGTTAACTCAAACAAAAATATAAGCAAATGAAGAAAGCACAATTATATCAAATTAGAAGAGAGGGTTAATAATTATGAAAACTGAGAAATCTAAAAAAAAAAACATGAGACTATTTTTCCCATTATATATATCTAAAAAAACCACACATATGTGTGTGTGTTTGTGTGTTTGTGTGTGTGTATAATATGATACATATGATATAAAACACAGAAGACTTATTTTGAGAATTTAAGGTGTTCAATATTAAGAAATATATAATCCATATCTTTTGAATTAAAAAGAAAAGTGATATCTTAGGTGAAGAAAATAAGCAATATAATTCAATAACAATTTGTCTTAAAAATGTCAATAAATTTTAAATAATAAACTTTTAAATATTGAATGTAACATTATAACAACATTTATATTTTTTCCCAAGTATGTTATTTAACATTATGAAAACATTTATATTTTTCCCAAGTATGTTATTTAATGAGAAAACAAAATGCTTCCCCACTAAAATTACAATATAAGATGCTCACTATTTAGACTACTATTTTAACTGTTTGCATGAATGATTAACCAATTTATTTGAAGAAGAGAAGCCATTTAGAGGTGCATGGATTGAATGAAAAGGTGGTTAAAATAATCTCTAGCTGCAGATTATATGACTATATCTGAAAAACAAAAACAAAAACAAATCCAAAGAAATATAATACAAAAATTGAGAACTTTTTAAAAGTAATTATATAAACAATAACCAATGAGGGGATCACACTACTTTATCACAACAAAAATCTAAACAGCCAAAAATAAGAAAATCTTTTAAGAATCCAAAATTTAAAAAAAAAAACATAATTTTCAAAGTAAAAAGTTAAGATTGATACTTAACTTTTCATTTGCCAGAATGGGTTCACAAACTATGAGAATGAAGGATTGCAATTCTAGAATCCTATAAAATAAAATTATCAGAAAATAAAAAATTGAAAACAAGATAGGAATTTTTTTACATATCTCTTTTAGAATTTAATGAATTTAGTAGTAAAAAAACAGTTTTCATGTCTATAATTGTATAGATATAAAAATATTATATTATCTTAAAAATATTTTTATATGTCCAGAAAATTTTTTAATAATTTGATAATACATCATGGCCACAAAAGAAACTTTAAATATTTTTAAAAGAGACAATATGCAGACCATATCTTTGATCAAAATCTCCCCTCCCACAAATAGACAAGATTTAGCAAAAATAAATTTTATTCATTCAAAAGTAAGAAACATTATTGATAAACCCTTTGATTAGAGAAGATATAAAGCTGAAGAAGCAATGAAAATATTTATAAAGGTAAAAACTTTTGGAACTCAATAAAAGCTTTATTCAGGGAAATGTTTGTTATCTTAATCTCTTTAATATTAAAAAAATGATTGAAAATGAAGAATCCATTTATTTATTTTAAGATGTTACAAAACTGAACAGCAAAATAACCCAAAGAAAATTAGGTGTAGAGAATCAGTAAAGCTAAAAGCAAAGTTAATTTTAAAAAGAAAATTAATTGGGATAAATAAAACAAAGCCCTTAAAAGCCTGATTAAGGGAGAGGAAAAAATACACAGCATTTGAAATAGATTGGTTAGATAACATAATACTATATGTTATAAGAAAATTATAAAATATGCATGAGAAAAAAATAATGCCAAATGCAAGCCTATAGCTATATATTTTAAAATTTCAAAGACTTAGAGAATTTAATGGGAAACATAAATTATCAAAACTTAGCTAAGCAGAAACAAAAACTTGATTAGAGAAATTACCTATAAAGAGCAATTGAAGATTCCTAAATTTAAAAAAATTAAAAATACCAAGATTAGATGATATCAAGCATGATGAAAAGCTCCATATGTTATTTAATAAAGCCATTATTATTTTTATATCAATACAAAATGATAAGCTAAAAAAATCCCAACTATAGACCAGTCTTATTCATGCAGGCATATAAATTCAAAATTAGAATGATAAAATAAATATATACTCTGGTCATTAGTATTTATATCAGGAGATGCAAGATCTTTAAATGTCAGAAAACTTTCAACCTAATCTATATCATTTAATTAATAGACAAAACCCATATGATCATTATTAATATGTATTAAAAAGTCATCTGATAGTCACAGAAGCCATTTCAAATTAAAATCACTGGCAAAACAGGCATAGATAACAGTTATTTAAATATTACAGAGAATTCCAAAATCACCCACAAGCACCATTGTAATTGGTGGAACATCAAAGCTATTTCTATTGAAAACAAGAACAACACACAAATGGCTGTTTTCTCCTTTATGCATAATCGTTTAAAAGTTTTAGTAAATACGATATAACAGGAAAATAATCATTGTAAATATTGGATCTAAAAATAGATACCATTACACAAGGAAACTTGATATATCATAAAGTAGATTCAATTTGGTGAGATACACATAATTTATCTACTCATTGGTAATGATAAAACTGACTATTCATCTGGGATGAAAAATAAACCTAGGCAGACTAAAATTTAAATACATAAATAAAATAAATATTGTAGAAAAAGGAAAGAGAAGACATCAGAGGAGAGCATGAAATGATTCTCCACCTGTCTAGTAGCAAAAAAATCTAAATTATAGTAAAAAAAATTATATCACTTTATACACTTCATTTTGGGAAAATTAAATCAATTGATAAACACTTGCTGCTTGCAGTGATATAGTATTCTCATAATTTGCTGATGAACAAGTGAACATTATATTTTTCAATAATCAAGAATTTTCAGTTTTTTTAATTATGGGGGAGGGGAGATATATAAGCTTTAGCAAAAAAAAAAAAATCCTGTTTGAGAAAAGTTTAGGAATAAAAGGTTATGTTAGCACAGAGAATAGAACCTGAAAGCTTGGCAAACCTGAAGTGGGTAATCCTCTCTAAACATAGCACCTGGAGAAAGGTGCCAAGATCCAAAGACTCAAGGTCAGGTAGGTAGGTATTTCCAGGGAAAGGGCATAACATTATAAAATTTTGATGCCATTATCCTTTACATAACTATATCTCATCATTAAACATCTTTGTTGCTAACTAAACTTCCAATCTACATCTTTCTGCAGTGAAAGAGTAGGGTGATTATGTCAGCATGAACCTGTCATTCAATGAAAGTTGTTTTTTCCTTATATTTCTCTCTGGCATTTTAGTAGTAATTAAATATTTTGTGAACTAGACCAAGATGAAATTGAAAAAAAAACAACCCTCAATCCTTGCATAATAAAGCAGAAGTCCATGTCCTGTTATGATGAAATCATGAAGATAAATTGTATATTTTGAAGCTCTTAGCTGTGCCGATTCTCCATTTCAACCTCTGAAGCTATAATAACACACCCATTTTTTCTTTCTTCTTTTCTTTGTTTATTCTACAGCTAAACTTTAGATAAGGCTAATTAGTCTCTTTAATCAAATCTCCATCTAAATATCTCTTCTGAACGCTACAACTCTGTATCCAAAATTTTATATGATATCTGTTCTTGGATGTGTCACTAAATACCCAAACAATGATCTCCCAGCCTGCTATTTACTTTCAAATTTGTCTTTCTTTTGAGTTTTCTAGTTTCAGTAAGTGGCATCACTAGAAAATGAGGAGTTTTGTTTGACACATTCCCCACATTCATCAATGGTTCTTTTGATTTTTTCACTTAAATATCTCCACTGAATCTGCACTTCCAACACAGCATATTAATCCACATTACCACAACTTCAAATATGAGCTATTGTTACAGCCACTTAGCTGGCCCAGCACTTCAGTTTAGGACCTCTCTGATATGGTCTCCACCCTATAACTTGAATAATCCTTCGAACAAATCACCTTTGCATAAATTGTTTCAGTAATTTTCTCTTAGAATAAAAATCCAAATGTTTCAGTGGTGAACAGGACTCTATACATACTGACCCTCAACTGTTTCCCTGATCTCAATTTATGGTGTTCTCTGCCCCTCTTAACATTTCAGAGACATGTTTCTGTATCTTCAGATGTGCTTTGCTCCCTCCTGCTTCAAGACCTCCTCGCATGTCATTGCCTCTTTTCCTGGCAATGTTTTCTAAACCCTTCATCTCCCAAATATACTAAGTGCCTTCTGCTCATACTTAATTTCAGCTGAGATTACAATCCAACAATTTTCATAGTTTGTATCCCTGCCTGGAATCATTACTTAGTTAATATTGTCATACTCACTCCCAGAAGCTCTTAGTTCTACAAAGGCAGAATCTGCTTTCACTTTAAACAATTCTGTCTTTTGTCTCTCATAAAGGACTCAACGCAAAGGCAGTGCTCAGTATGTATCTGCTACACAAACAGTTGGACTGTGGTCTGCCTAAACATGACATGCCATAATTCTCTTCTACTTATATCCTTGGGTACTTAATTTTGGGCTTATTCATCTTGATAATTTTGTCCGCCTATTATCAACGTTTATACTAAGACCATTCTCTGCTTTGTGGTTTTATGATTTTGTGATATTACATTTTAAGATTCAAAATTAAGGCTCTTTTTTTGTTCGATAAACATGGGCTATATTTAAGTTCTATAAATATGGGTTGTGTATAGTCTCTATCATGAAATAGATATGAAAGTTAAGCAAATGTGATAGCATATACAGGAACCATGAAGTAAATATAAATTATATAGAAGAAATACATGCAAATGAATAGAAGTATCTTCATGGGTTTGAAGTTCTTGGGGCAAGTTTTGTATCATTTCTATAGCTTATATTTTATAACACCTAGGATAAGGACTTGAGCTTAGTGAGCAGTCAATCATACATAATAAATTAAATGTCTTATCTTAAAAAAAACTTTTGCAAGAAATTAGCATTTGCTATACAAGCAATACATGCTGAGCTAATTATTTTTGTCTCTAAAATTACCTAATAAATGAAATCAAATAAGTACCCTCATATATGAGGACTACAAATAACACAATTATATAGCAATACATATTTTCTTCAAGATTAATTTAAATGTGAACAAATTTGTCCCTAGAAGAAATAAATCAATTTAGACTTAACATATTAACTTGGGAGGACATCAGATCAAATTTACTAGGTTCATTAAGCTTAGGAAATTAAATTTCAGAAATTTGTATTTCTTATTAATAGATTCCAAGAGTAATATTTAACAAACTCAAATATGTGCTTTTTATCATGTAAATCAACACTAGAGATTAGAATGAGTTTTAAATAGTTATTTTTTGCAGATTTACCAAGTATTTATAAATTAAAATTTTAATAATGTAGTACACTAATAAACATGATTCCTCTACAGCTTCAATTATATAAAAATCTCAGACTATCATTGAGTAACTATTACCATCCTCGATTCACCAGCTGTTCCTTGATTGGATGGTTTGCTTCTAAATAGTATTACTTATAAAGAAGCTAAAAATATTTATTAATATTGGTTTTTTACATAAGAACACACAATGAGTTTTTTTTTAGTTGCCTGAAATTTGTAACGTTTGCAATAAACACAGAAAAAACTATTCTTATTGGTTTATTTTCCAGGAGAATTTTGATGGGCATTAAAATAACTCTGTATTGTAAGGAATTAAAGTAGCATGCAGATGTAAACTATTTTCATGTGTAAAAATAAAGAAACACAGGTTATAAAGTTCAAAAGTCTCTAAAGTCTGTTATAATAACCAAAGAGCAAAGGTAGATAATTATTTTCAATCACAACACTCAGATTTTTAGCCCTACCTCTTTCAGTTGTCATTTCCTTTATGGATGAATGATATTGTAAAATGCTGAGTCTGGTGTGAATTCTCTGTCCTCATAAGAAGTAGTTTTGACTTTACACTGACATTGCCTTCTTTTCACTCACTTTCTCTTTCCTTTTTGGATTATTTATTGCCTCTATCAAAAATAATTAGAATTTACTGCCTACTAACTATAGGTATCTTTTGATTTACAAACCTGAATCAATGCATTTCAAACAACTGTATAAAGACAACATAATTTTAAAAGACAACAAATTTTATAAATATTTGGCCAATCAGGCCATATAATTTGGGGCTGTTAAGTGTAACTGCACCTCAAAACAACAAACAAAGCTTTTAGTTATGGATGATGTCAAATACGCATTCTCATCTAAGATTTTGTGGTTTCAGAAAGCATCTGATTATTATTTTTCTTCATTCACTTTTTAGATAAAAACCATGAACAAAGTGGAGTAAATTTGTGTAGAAAGTTTAGGAAATAAAATATATATAAAATGAAATAAAAAGCAGAACATTTCAGTATTTAACATACTTAGCTGAATAATAAAACTTTATTTTTTCTTGAAATCATTGTTTAGAAATTACTATTCCCTATGGCATGGTATGTCATTAAACAAAAGATTCTAAAGGCAAATTAAGAATAAAACTCAGTAGAAAATATTTGATTTGAGTGGATGTGTGGATTGTCAATGGTTCATCATATCATTTTGTTTTGTTTTGTTTTGTTTTGATAGATGTCCAAGATTGCTGTTCCTAATTCTTGGTAGCTACCCATAAGTGCATGTACATGTGGGGAAGGGGTGGTTTTAAAAGTTTGGAACTGTGTACTTTGTGATTTCTATGTAATATGTCCTCAGATGTTGCTCAGTGAAAATTTTATATAGTAGAGAAAAAATTAGAATTTAGGTGTTATATAAATTGTTATTTATGTTGACTTGTTCTTGACAATTACCAGAATATTCTAGGATTCATTACATATGGTTTTAGTCAAATACATAGACGGATGCCTTATTGTGAATCAGTTTTATACACACAGTCACTACTAAAACACACAAATTATTTTAGAACTTTTTGGAAATAATGTAGCACAGTGGAAAAAACACAACACTGTACTAGGAAAGGCCTGGATTTGCATCCAAGATCTGCCACTTAATAGTGTATGCATTTACATTTGTCATTTATCATCCTGAGACAAAGTACCTCATCTATAAAATGAGGACTAATGACACTTCTTTTCAGTTTCATAATATGATTTAGTAATAATATAAAGAACCATATAAAGAACCAATATAAACATATAAAGAACCAAGTAGATAGTAAATAACTAATTATTTATTTAACTGTTATCTTTATCACTTGAAAACAAAGGCCAATTATTTTTGGTGTGGATCTTGAATGATTGTCACATTGATTATAGAAGTATTCTTACATATTACTGCAGCCTCTTCCTCATGGACTACTATGAATCTTTACTGATTTGTGTCCAGCTATTAGCACTTTGAGTTTATTTAACATCTATAGGTATATGAGTATGTATGTGCTTTTAACAACCATAGATCTCTTATTTTGTACTCAACTAGAGAAAGAAAGATATTGCTTCTTTAAATAGTATAAAAACCTGGCCACATATGTATATAAGATTTTTTTTTTGGATTAATAAAATGGCCTATGAGAATGTAAAAGGAGTCTAGAATAGAGCTCAATATTTAAATTTTGAGAATATTTACAAATTCTACTACTACTTTTATATCATTTCAAACACATTTTTAAATCAGTTATTCTTAAACACTTTCTTGTTTGGACCCCACATACTATTTTTATTCCCTGACAATTACCTCAAAATATTACTATTTTTGAGAGAAAAGTATACTTGATTTGACAAAACAATTGTTTGGATGTTTGTTATATTAAGCTGCTGCCTATCAGGATAGAGGATCAGATTTTAGAAGTAGAAAGTTTATTGGAAGTAACAAACTCAGCTAATTCCAGTCACATCATGTGAATTAACTCCAAGAGAATATTCATCTTTTTGGTGAGTTTATTGGAATTTTATGTACTTATAGCCAAGCCTTATGATCTGTAGAATTCGATAACCAAGTAAATATTTCCACTGTCTTCCACATTACAAAACATCATACCCTCCAGCTCTATGTAGTGTCATATGCTGTACTTCATTAAGAAAATCTTATAGGATTTGAGCAATTTTACAGAGATGACTTCATATAACAACTTTCATCAAAATATTTTTCCAACAAACTGCTGTAAACCAACATTCTCAGTCTTTTCTCATATTTCAATGGAACATGTGAGCTTCTATCCTTATCACTTAATTCAAACTGTTTTTGTTAAGGCAACCAATAGCTACCATATTGATACATTCAAATAGTTATTTCTTTGTCGTCATTTTATTTGACCTTTCATAATCTTTGACATATTTTTTTTTATCTTGACTTCTTCTGAGTGTCTTTTTTCAGATAATCTTCCTTTATTTAGTCTCTAAATATTGAAGTACCCTAAATGCTCCATCTTGGTCATTCCTCTTTTTTTCTAAATACCCTTTTTCTTAAGAGATATCATGTAGTTTGGTGACTTTAAAATACCATCTATATTCTGATCATTCCAAATATGTGTCCTCACTGCTGATATCACCTGTGAGCTCCAGACTCATATATGTAACAGTTTACTTGAAATGTTCACTGAGATATTAAATGAGAATCCTAAATCTAATAGGCCCACAGAACTTTTGATTTGGATTTCTCTACTAATATTCACAATAGCAATTGATGGAACCATATCTACTAATAGTTCATGCCAGAATTCTGAGTCGGTGTTCATTCCCTTTTTCCTTTCACCTCACACAAATAAAAATCCAGCAGGACACCTGATACTCTCATCTCCAAATATACCATGATCTCTATCTCTATTTTCTATTTCCAATAAAAAAATAAATTAAAATCTCCATATCTTTACTTATTCTATCTCCCACCACCAATTTATTATCTTCAGACCAGCCAGAGTAACCTTTTTAAAACAGGAAGCAAATTATATAACTGTACTTCATAATGTTTTCCAGTAGCTTCCCATTTTATGTTTTTTAAAAAAGAAAACTCTTAGAATTTCTTACCTCTCTTCTTGTCTTATAAATAGACCAAGTATCTTCCCTTTTTGTTCCTTGAAAAAGGCAATGGATTCTAATATCTCAAAAATCACCTTCTGTCCATGGAGAGGATGTCTGTGACCATCCATTTAAAATATTTCCTCCACATACAAATATCACTATCACATAGTACTTGTTTATTTATCTGAGTAAAATTTAGTGATAACTGAAATTATTTTGTTAATATTTTTATGATAAATATATTAAAGGAAATAGTGAAGTCATAGTAAAGTTAAGGGAGAAGCTTCACGGAAAGCACTAGTAGCTGTCTCATAAACCATAGTATTTCTCAGGAAGCTCATAAAGCCCATAAAGAACACAAATGGCCTCTACTGACAATTCTTATAGCCTGTTTAAGAACAAGCAAACATCTTTTCAGCTTTCAAATAGCTTGTCCAAGGTGTAGAAAAACAAACAAAACTCTAATCTATACAATCTGTGTATTGCTTTTATAAATACTATCTTTGCATTTGTCAAGAGACATAATCTGTATAGGATTGCTCTTGCTTAGATACAATTATGAATGACTATATTATAAGTAAATGTCTCTGAGTTATTCTTTGACACTTCTTGAGGGTCCCACCAAACTTTGGATACCTAAATCCATTTTTGGGGGCTTGACTGGTGCTCTTTTGACAAGTCTTATGAACAGTGATCAAACTCTAAATTTTCTGCACAGGATCTAGGTGGGTCTTGGTCAAATCTGATTTTTCCTTTTTTGACATAGGCATTCTCTTTTTTGTTAGTAGCAGTAAACTTGGGAAACTTAATGTATGCCTTTTGACCACCAGCTCACTATCACTCAGGAAATCTGGTCACTATTGAGATAACTTTCTATTGTCTGTGTCTATTTTTGACTGACAGCTTAGAAGATAGGAGGGAAAAAGTGGGAAGCAATGGAAAGACTCCCAGACTTCAGTGCAATTCCACGAAATCTAGAAAAATCAGCTGGAAGAGTCTTGTATTTGGTAGTTATGGACCAACACTAGTTGTCCTGCTTCATTCAGACAAGCTGGAAGCATCCTACAGGAAGCCTGGTCTTTATAAAAAGTACAGTAGATCCAAAGAAGCATCCATTCGTACTGAAAACTTCTCAGTCAGCTGGGTTCTTACCTATAGAATTATGTCTGTGTCTTATATAAGTAGTAAAAATAAAGAGCTACATTACTTTATTTTTTATTGAAAGCTAATCTTTTGACCACTTAATACCTGTGTGATTTATCCTGACTTTATGGATGGGTCACAAAAAGGCACATGTATAGTTTTAATACATAATGTTATTTAGTTTTCTGAAGCAGTTGACTCAGTCTCCACTCACACCAGCAATGTATGCAATTCCCATTTAACCCACATTTTTAACATGGTGTATTCTGTCTGCAATTTAAGATATACAGAATGTGCAGTGATATTTCATTGACCTTTTAAGAATTATCCATTTTCCTAAAGACTAATAAAGTTGAGTACCTTTTCAAACATTTATTGGTCACTCAAATATTTCATTTTGTGAAATGACTATTCAACTATTTTATGAATTATTTTTATTGAGTAGTCTTTGTCCTATTGACTTGTATGAGTTCTTTTTATATTCTGGGTATATATTATTTATTGGATCTATGTTTTGGGAATTTTTTTCACTCTGTGTAGTTTGCCTTTTTTAAAAAATGACTTTTTTAGAGCATTTTTTAGGTTCATAGCAACATCGAGGGGAAGATACAGAGATTTTCCATATATACCCTGTTCCTACACATGAACAACCTCTCATTATCAACATTCCAACCAAAGTGGTAGGTTTGTTACAACTGATGTACCTACATTAACATCATAATTATCCAAAATTCATAGCTTACATTATAGCTTATTTTTGGCACTGTAAATTCTATGGTTTTTAACACATGTGTAATGACACCTTGACATGTTTCTATCATTAAAGTGTCAAACAGTATTTCACTGCCCTAAAAAATTTGCTGTGCTCTGCCTAATTATCTCATTCTCTCCCCAACTCCTGGAAACCACTGATTTTTTTTATTGTCTCTAAAGTTTTTGTCTTTCTAGAATGTAATATTGTTGAAATCGTACAGTATTTAGGCTTTTTAGATTGGCTTCTTTCACTTTGTAATATAAATTCAAGGTTTCCCCATGTCTTTCATGGCTTGACAGCTCATTTCTTTTTAGACCTGAATAATGTTCCATTGTCTGGATGTACAAATGGTTTATTTATTCATTTCCTACTGAAGACCATTTTGGTTGCATGCAAGTTTCGGCAATTATGACAAAAGCGTCTATAAACATTCATGTACAGGTTTTGTAAAGTTTTCAATTCCATTGTGGAAATACCAAGAACTGTGATTACTAGATTGAATGGTGAGAGTATGTTTAGTTTTATAAGAAGCCATCAGATCATCTCCCAAAGCGGCTGTACTATTTTCGATTTCTGCCAGCAATAAATGAGAATTTCTCTTGCTCCAAAACCTTGCAGACATTTGGTATTGTCAATGTTATGGATTTTGGACATTCTGATGGGCATGCAGTGGTATCTTGTGTCAATTTGCATTTCCCTCATGACATAGAATGTGGAGCATCATTTTATATGTTTATCTGCCAATTGTATATCTTCCTTGGTGAAGGTATATTTTTTAATGTTAAGGTATATTTTTTAATCAGATTGTTTGTTTTCATATTATCAAATTTAGAAAGTTCTTTGTTTATTTTGGATAATAGTTCTTTATCAGATGTGTATTTTGCAAAAATTTTCTTTTAGTCTGTGGGTTATCTTATTCTATTAACATCACCTTTCATAGAGAAGAATTTTTTAATTTTAAGTCCAACTTATTATTTCTTTCCTGGATTGTGTCTTTGGTGTGGTATCCAGAAAGGCTTTACCATACTCAAGATCATCTCACTTTTCTCATTTATTAACTTCTAGAAGTTAAAAAAATTTCTTTACATTAGATCTATGATCAATTTTTGAGCTAATTTTTATAAAGAGTATAAGTTCCCTGTCTAAATTCACTATTTTCCGTATGGATGTCTAGTTGTTCCAGTACCATTTGTTGAAAAGACTGTCTTTACTTCATTGCATTGCTTTTAAATACCACTTGACTATGTAGGTCAATTTCTGAGCTGTTGATTCTAATCTATTGATATATTTGTCCATTCTTTTGCCAAAAAACACTGTCTTGATTACTCTAGTTTTATAGTAAGTCTTGAAGTCAGGTGACATCAGTCCTCTAACTTTGTTCTTCTCCTTCAATATTGTGTTGGCTATTATGGCACTTTTGCTTTTCCATATAAATGTTTTTGCTACATCCACAAAATGACTTGCTGGATTTTGATTGGGATTGCATTGAATATGTATAAAAGTTGAGAAGAAGTGACATTTTGACAATATTAAGTCTCCCTACCTGTGAACATGGAGTTTCTCTCCAATTTATTTAGATCTTTAATTAATTTAGATTCTTTAACCAGAATTTTGTAGTTTCTCTTATATAGATCTTTTACATGTTATTTCAGATTTATATATAAGTATTTCATTTTGAATAGAGCTAATGTAAATGGTATTGTTTTTTATTTCAAATTACAATTGTTTATTGTTAGTATATAAGAAAGTGGTTTACTTTTGTATTAACCTTATATCCTGCAACCTTAGTATAATCACTTATTAGTACCAGGAGTTTTTCTTATCACTCTTTTAGGTTTTCTACATAGATAATTATGTCATCTATGAACTAGGAAGTTTTATTTCTTCCTTCTCAATTATTTCCTTTTCTTTTCTTATAGTATTAGCTAAAAACTTCAGTATGACGTTGAAAGGAGTGATAAGAGGGGAGAGACATTTTGCCTTATAGCTGAACCTTGTGGAAAAGCTTTAAGTTTCTAATAAGTATGAGAGTAGGATGTTAACTTTTTCCGTCATACTGAGACATCATTTTTATTTTATAGGCAAAACTGCAAGTTTTCTTGGGAAACCTTGGGAAACAAATGACTAAAAGTACTTTTCTGAATTCTTAGTTTCTTTAAGGGCAATGTGCTCTTCTCAATAGCTTTCAGTCAATAAATATACTCAAGAGGGAAAAAAAACTATAAAGTGCCAGTGAATTTAACTTTAAAAAAATAATTTTGTTTTTATTTGGAGAGATAATTTTTACATGATTGATCTCTTTCAGAGATGAGTAAACTGGTCTTTTCTAACTAATATCTTAAAATTATTCTTTGAAATTTGTTTAACATATTTTTATAGAATATAAACTGAGAACATGGGACAAAACTCTCTTGTTAACTGCTCTACACTGAGTACATAGGATAATTTCTAGTACATGACACATGTACTAGAAAATATTTGTCAAATAAATGAAAGAAGACATGAACTAGCAAAGATATGATCTTAGATAATCCGCTTAAATTTTTTTTACATGAACAATCATACAATGAACTGAACTTGGTATTTCATAATTGCTTTCCAATTATAAAAAATATATATATATATTTTGACTTACAGCATAAAATGCCACAATATTTTAAAGATTTTTCAGTCTAGGCTTTACAACTCTCATATAAACATCTTTTTTCATTCTGCACCTTTAGAATTTAACTTCACAAAATACATTGATTTAAAAACAATTTACTTGGGATACTTAGTGCTAATAATACTTAATTACAAACACATTCCTAATAACCACTTGTTGTAGTTCTTCGCATAATGAAGGTGCTAATGTGAGTAGTTACATTTTTGTTGGTAACAACTAATTACCTTGTGACTCCCTGCTTCATCATGAGCCATTTGTTACTAAAGGTTATAACAACATTTTTCTCCAGAGTAATTTATAAAGACACGTGTTCAAATTCTGAATGTAACAAATACCTACAGGAATTTGTTTCTATAATTATTAAATGTATCTTGTAATAGGAAAATATGTAGCACCCAGAATGTACAAAGTGTTCCTACACAAAATTAGTAAAAGACATATATATGTATAGTGATGAAGCATGAGCCAATGAGAAAAAAAGAAGAGACATTTTATGACCAACGTAGGTCAGATAAAAATTTTTATAAGGAAAATAAATATTTTGGTTACTTATTAAGAAAGAAAATATGAAGTTTGAATAAGGGTTAGGCTATTATGCATGGGAGTCTGTTATTATAAATATTGATCATAAGGACATTTATTTAAATGTCCTTATTTATTTAAATGAAGATGTTAAGTTACTCATGGGTACATTCACTATATCCTTATGACAGTCTAGACTGATAGAATTGCTTAAATATAACCAGTTCAGGAAAGAAAATCTACTATTAGTTGGCAACTTTTAAAATATAAATACATGAAGTTAAAGAGTTAAAGTTACTGTGTATTGGGTAGAGCACAGCCGTCAAACTTGAAAGATTTCTGGTATTCCATGACTGACATATACAATAACAATATAAACACAATTTAAGAGAAGAGAACAAAATAAATAATCTAAATTGGGTTGAGTAGAGATTATATTCATCCTTCTAGTTAAATGCTGACGAGAACAAACAAATAGGCTGGCATATCTGCCATATTTTATGTTTTATAAAAACTAATGGTTCTGAAATCATATAAATTCACATTAACAGTTTAATTAAATTCTGAAATGCGCTCTCTAATCTTATCCAGCTAAGATATTTGGATTATATGAATGACATATTAGTGAAAGTTTAAATTTATGAGCCTATGTGAAAAAAAATTAGTAGCCAACTAATTTTTTCCAATACGTTCTTAGCTGTTTGCTAGAAAAAAAAAACATATAAAGCCAGGATCAAATATATCTTACATTTCATGTTTTATAAACTTTTGTTTAAGAAAATTTTAGTGGATGTATTCATGGTGACTTAGCATTTTCAGGTTTTTAAATAAATGTCCTTATGATCAATATCTATAATAACAGATTCTCATGAATAATAGTCTAACCCTTATGCAAACCTCATATTCTTTTCTTAATAACAGGCCAAAATATTTTTGTCCTTATAAAAATTTTTACGTATCTTATGTTGGTCATAAAATGTCTCTTATTTTTTCTCATTAGCTTATGCTTCATCACAAAATTTTGAATTTATAGAATGTGTAAAGATAAAATTTTGAGGAAGACTAGCTTTTTCAATTAACTATGTAGAAAATAATGGAGAATACAATTTTGGGCAATAAAAATATCCACTGGTTATTTTCTCTCTGTGAAAATTCATGAGACCTATAATGACAGTCTAACAGACTCTTACTTCTCTAAGAAGATGCTACCTAAAGCCAGAGTCAGGTGCCACTGTGCTATTTCTAGGACCATTCTGACATCACAATGATTTCCACACTAGTCTTTGACAATTTTTATTGACTGTCTAATCTGAGGTCTTTTTTTTTTAAAGGCTGTCCATGGTTTATTGAAATATTACAGCACAGAAAAAAAGATCCTAACAGCTGTGCATGGTATTTTGAAATTCATCCCAACTATAGGCTGAATGACCTAAAGTTTGGACAGACTGCCAAAGTCCAAGAGCTTCAGGATGAACTTCAGTGATTCCTTGATCCAGGGATGAGACCTCCAGAACATAATTATCTCTCCTTACTCTCTTCTCTTCTTGCAACTTGATAGAGATACCTCTCATGGAGCCTCTCTAAATCTATTTCATCATATAGGTGACAGAGCCCACTGTCTTGTTGCAGAGCTTCTTTCTGGGAACAACCACAATCTCCCACACAGGGACCTGTTAGTGTGGAAGTCATTGCCCAGGTGCATTTGGTGCTTCTTGATGATGACTCCAGCCTCCTTCTCAAGGTTTTGGTGCAAACATGGCCCATCTTGGCAGGTCCCTGGTGAAAAACTGAGATCTTTTATAAATAACATTTTTTTCCCCAGGGAATAGAATGGAATAAAGCACTACTTTTATACTTGAGCAAACAAATGTACAAGCAAACATTAAATTAAGTAGATAGTAGAATTGTGAGTGGAATCTCCTCAGATCTCAGTCAGTGTTCTTGTTCTAAGGTTTGCACATAAGAAATTGATAAATAAATCCCTTGCTTAAATTAGATTTCTGGCTTGAACAACTGGAGACATCATCGTGCTGTTTACAAAAGTGAAAAAATACAATCAAAAATACTATGAGTAAATTTTTGCAGTGCATTTGAGACTTCCATGAGATATCAAGGAGAAATCAGAATACAGGCGTCTGAAACACAGGGCGAGATGTATATTGAAGATAGCAGTTTGACTGCAGTATAGATCATACTTGAATTCATGGACCTGATTGAAAACATCCAAGAAATGATGATAAAGAGAAAATGAAGGAGAGTATTAGAAATTTCACTATTTAAATATGTGATAATAAGAGATGATGTTAGGTGACAAAAATAGGCACCATAGAGTTATTAAGAAAGCTAGTAGTGTATGATGCCAGAGAAATTAATAGAGAATGCTTCAAGCAGAAAAGTGATCAATAGTGCATAATGCCTCCAAGAGTTCCAATAGTCTAAATAATGAACTATGAATATCAGATATAAAATGGCAGTCTTAGAAAAGATGTTTCAATAGATATATAGGAGTAGAAGTAAAATTTGAGGGGGCTGAGAAGTGGATGACAAGGAAACTAAGACTATATATATACATACACATACACACACTTGAAAAGAGTGTGTGTGTATGTATATATAATATACATATACACGAATTTTTTCTAGAGAAACTTTGGATTGGGCTTGGAATAATTTAAGTGGTTTAATGAGTAATTTTTAAGTTGGGATCTTGAGGAGCTGTGAAAATGAGCAATATCCATATCAGAGGAAGAACTTTTATAAACAAGAGACAGGGTCATCACAATGTACCATTTCTTAGAAAAGAGGATGGAATAAATGAAGAAATGGAGAAATTGTCATTAGAATAAGAAACATTTCTTCTTATTAACTAAAAAAATAAAAGATTGGATGCCTAGAGAGCAGTAGTTCTCAACTTTGTCTGCAATATTTAACAATATTTTTCCTCTCAAATGTAGAATCCAGGTAAAAATAACCAAGTCCTAAACCATAAATTAGTTTCAATGTATAGAAGAGGGAATGGAAAAGTTTAAAATAGTATGGAATGAAAAATCATTTTTAAAATGCCCCTTCCCCAGTTTCTCTCTTATTCTTATTTCTAGACTCTTTCTATGTTCCAGTTATGCAGACTTATTTGCTATCTCTTACATGTACTATGTTTTACAATGATTTGTTAGTCTTTCCTTTTAATAACATTTTTGACCTATTCATTTTGAATAGGTCATTCTTATTCATTTTGACCTAGGGAAAGTTACTGAGTCTTTCCATGTATTTATTTATAAAATAATACAATTCCTTTCATTAAAAAATTTTTAAGAATTAAAAAAGATAGCATATGTAGAACATTTTGGGTAGCGAATCTAGCACATAAGTGCTCAATAGTGATAGTTTTAAGCTATACTTTAAATTGTTTAAGTTTACCAAAGTCAATACTATTGATATTAGAGCACTGTTAGTCTCATATACATACTGTATTGCAGAGATTGATTATTGACTAGAGAGGACACGTGTTCAGTTCTCACAACCCAATAAGGTTTCATTCTCTCTCTCTCTCTCTCTCTCTCTCTCTCTCTCTCTCTCTCAAGATGTTATGTAATAGTATGTATATGCAACTTTATTATTAAAAGTCTAACATTCATGCTGTTTTGCTGTTTCTGTAGTCATTTATTATTTTTTTTTAAATTTAAAGGTGGATCTTCAACCTAAGAAATAGGAAATTAGATAGGAAATGTCATAACATTAACCCCCACTTAAACAGTTATGTTTACTGTACTAAGTCAATATTCTAAGGCTTTAAAACGAATTTCAAAAAAGGCCTTTCCTTTGTACATAAAAATTCTAACCCTTTAACATATAAATTATAAACCTTTCTCTTTCTGTTCCAGCCTCCCTCATTTACCTATCTAAATATCTTTGAACAGCCCCTTTCTCCCCTTTTTTCACAATATTAGATACTTTTTACTTATCTTTATATAGATTCTATCACATCATTTTATAAGTTTATAGTGTTGTTTTATAACAGTGTTTGTTCTCTACCATTTAATTAAACTCTTTGGAAATTGATATTATAGCATATTTTTTTGCTTATATTAGCTCCTCAAAAAAAGCCTGACACATGTTAGAAACTCCACAAAAGTTTTCAAATTAATAAGTAAGTTAAACCTTGGCAAAATAAGCAGATTTTTAAAAGAAAAGTCTCTACTCTATTTTTTAAATTTGTAATTAATTAATTAATGGTGACATTGGTTAACAAAATCCAATATGTTTTAGCTGCACATTTTAACAGTAAGGCATATATATATTTACATTGTGTGTTCACCTCCCATAGTTAGATTCTGTCTGTTACCACATATTTGACCCCTTTCACTCCATCTATCTCCCCCTTCTATTTTTAACCAGGGTCTATAGAGGCATTGTTATTCTTCCATGTTTCATTTTTTCTTTGTTCCTTTAATTATATTCCTATTTTTGGAGAAAAAAAAAACTGTACCTTTCACAGCAATTTATCTCATTCTTCATTAAAGAAATTGGCTCAGGTTCTGTAAAAATTTCATTGCCCCATATAAATGTTTTAAGAATTTAGAAATAAAAAGATCCAGGCTTACAGAAAGTGTAATGAGTCCCAGCATGGCCATTTGTGATGAGGATTTAACTGCTTTGTTTGTGAGCTACAGCTAAGGAAACAGATTACCTTTAATATGTGCTAATCACCCAAAGTTGATCTAAATTGCTCCTCTATGGAAAGGAATCATGGGGATGCCAGCCAACACTATAAAAGCTGATTTTGTAAACCTGTTGGCTTGGGAACAAAAATATATATAAATTATTGGCTCCAAACCTCCACTCAACACTCTTAGTCCTTATTCAGGACTTAAAACTAATCAATAAATCATCATGGATGCATTTCAAAATTAAAATTCTATTTCCATGATAATGGGAATCTTGCATAGAAAGCATTGTCTAATGTATGTCTAGGAATCTAGGGAATAGCAGATATAATTAAAGATAATACTTTTGAAAATTTCCAGTCAAGATGGCAGAGTAGGTGAAAGCTGTGCTCACTATGTGACATGGCCATTTCAAAATTAAAGAATAATCATCATTGAGCATCACCTGAAGTCTAGCTGATGAGGCCTATAATTAAGAACATAGAGAAGAACCCACCTGAGACTAGTAAGAGAGGCAGAGAAGAGAAATGAGCTGGTCCAACTCTCGTAGTGGGGATTAAAAATAGGGAGGGATAAATCAGCTGTAGAGGCCCCCTGGAGAAACAAGGGGCCCCAGCCCACACCAGTCTCCCTAGTGTAGGGGGTTCAGTGCTTGGAAGAGAAGTCCCCACAATTTCTAGCTGTGAAAACCAGTGGAGATTGTGGCTGGTGAGATGGAGGGCAGCTGGAATCTCAGGTTTTTCTCTTAAAGGGTTCATGTAGGACAAACAGGGAGGAACTGAATTATGTGGCTTCAGGGCAAGAGCTAGAAGAGCAGCTTTCTTCCAGACAGAGGTGCTAGCAGAATCCAGTGTTTCTTTCTTGAGCCCTCCCTGAACCTGGTAAATTGATGCAGAGGCCACCATATTTGATTCTCTATCAACCTAGCTAACACTGGTCACCCACCCTGATAATTCCCTGAGACTCAATCCCACCCAATTTGTGCATCCAATCAGTGGCTTTTATGTACAAATGGCCTATCTTGAAAGCAGTGTGCTTTCTTAAAGCCTCTCCAAGGTGCACAAAATCAAACTAATAGTGTATGGTCTCAGTGTGCCCAATATCTCTTGCTGAGTAGCCCAGCACTAATAGCAGTTAGCTTTGATTTGAGGCTTGGCCTTTCAAGGCACCTCTAAGCTGAGCCTGTGGCAGCCATCTGTGGATTTCTTGGTGACTCGTGCCAAGTGGTCTCAGGCAGGACACAGGCTGTGGCTGCATTTGGCCTACAACAGGGCCACTCCAAGGAGGCCTTGGGACTGTCATGCTTGATGGTCAGATTTGGAGCAAGCCAAAGCAATGCCCAGAGATGCATTTGAAGACAACACACCCAGAGGGCAGAATGGGTGGATACCAGAGTCCTGCTAAAGTGAGTCCTGCCCCTAAAGTTCAGCCCCTACACAATAGCTCCTCTACTGTAGTCAGAACCAGTTTCCACAACAACTCAGCCCAAGGTTTACAGTAACCAAAGCTCATCAACAATAGGAGGAAACACAAAATCCACACAAGAAATCTGGAGCACTCAGTTCAGATAACCAGGGAAGGCTGTGTCACTTAGACCCTACAGGACACTTACTATATAAAGTCACTGTACTAAGACCGGGAGACATAGCAACTCTCCATAATATATAGGAACAAACACGAGGAGGCAACCAAAATGAGGAGACAAAAAATATGTCCCAAATTAAAGAAAAACAAAGCTTCAGAAAAAAAGCTAAATAAAATGGAGACAAGCACTCTACCAGATTTAGAGTTCAAAACACTGGCTATAAGGATGTTCAATGAGCTTAGGGTATAAATAGACAAATTCACTGAAACCTTTACAAAGATACAGAAAACATAAAAACAGATAATATAAAAAAGAACCAGTCAGAAATAAAAAATGTAACAACTAAAATGAATAATACATTAGAGGAATTCTATGGTAGAGTAGATGAAGCAGAGTACTGAATAAGTTATTTGAAATGTAAGGTAGCAAAAAACATCCAATCAGAACAGCAAAAGTAAAAAAAAAAAAAATCCAAAAAAATTAGGCTTGTTTAAGGGGCGTCTGGGACATCTAGGATACAAATATTTACATTAGGGATACCAGAAAGAGAAGAGAGGGAGCAAGGAGAAGGAACAGAGAGAAACTATTAGAAAAAATAATAATGGAAAACTGTCCTAATTTGGTGAAGAACATATTCATACAAGACCAGGAAGTTCAGAGTCCCAAACAAGATGAACTCAAAGAGGCCCAGACTAAGACATATCATCATTAAAATGCTATAGGTTAAAGCCAGAGAGAATCTTAAAAGCAGCAAGAGAAAAGAAATTAGTTACCTATAAAGAAGCTCCCATAAGATTATCAACTGATCCCACAACAGAAACTTTGTAGTCCAGAAGAGGTTGGCATGAAATATTGATGAAAAGCAAGAATAACTAAGATTACACTACCCAGCAAACCTAACATTTAGAATCAAAGGACAGATAAAGAGATTCCCACACAAGAACAAGCTGAGAGTTCATCAACATCATATCAGTATTACAAAAAATGTTAGAAGGACTTTTTTTGAAGAAGAAGAAGAATGAAAGAAAAGATTACAAATATGAGTAATAAAATGGCCATAACTATAAATCTATTAATAATTACTTAAATCTAGATGGATTAAATTCTCAACCAAATAATAAGGTGGCTGAATAGATGAGAAAACAAAACCCTCACATGTGCTGCCTACAAGAGACTCACTTCAAATCTAAAGACACATACAGACTGAAAGTAAAAAAAAAAAAAAATGATATATCATAAAAATGGAAATAAAACAAAAACTGGCATAGGAATGCTTATATCAGACATAATAGACCTTAAAACAAAGGCTATAATAAAAAAAACAAAGAAGAACCCAGTAATTCTACTTCTGTGTTTATCCAAATAAACCCAAAACATTACTTCAAAGGAACATGTGAATCCATATGTATTTTGCAGCATTATTTACAATAGTCAAGATTTGAAGACAACCTTGATGTCTATTAATAGATGAATGAGAAAAAAAGAGGTGGTACATATATACAATGGAATATTTCTCAGCCATAAAAAATTAAAGCTTGTCATTTGCAACAACATGAATGGCCCTTAAGGGTATTGTGCTGAGTGGAGTAAGTCAGACAGAGAAAGACAAATACCATATAATTTCAGTTATATGTGGAATCTAAAGAATGAAGTAAACAAACAAATGTAACAGAAACAAACTCATAGATACAGAGAATATTTTGATGTTTGCCAGAGGGAGAGTGTTGGATGTGGGTGAAATGGAAAAGGCATCAAGAAGTCCAAATTAGTAGGAACAAATTAGTCATGGAAATGTAAAGTATAGAATAAGGAATATAGTCAATAATATTGTAATAACTATGTACGATATCAGATGAATACTAGATTTATCAGGGTGATCTCTTTGTAAGTTATATAAATGTCTAATTACTGTGTTGTTCACCTGAAATTAATATAATATTGTGTGCCAACTGTAATTTAAAAAATAAAATAATTATTAGAAAAGAATATTTTTAAAGGCATTACATTGTTATAGTGTCACAAGTGCCAAGATATTACTTAATGTCACTTTATCACCAAAATTTTCAGTTTGTTTTTGTGTTTTCTTAAATTTTTTCTTGGCTTAATTTTAAAATTTATTTTTCACTGTTAAGTGATATTATCTTTTCACTAAAAGCTTTATAAATTGTGAGACCTCTATTTAAATGTTTCGTGAATATATTTCTGCCCTTTCCCCACCAACATGCAATATTAATACATTTTGAAGACAGTAGTCAGTGTGTATTAAAATAAAAGAAAATGAATATGATTGTCATATTAAAAATATAAGCCAAAAATCAACTGTGTTTGAAAATGTTAACCTTTTTTTTTGTTTTAACAAATGTTTCCTATAAGATTTTTCTTGTAACAAAACAATTTAATTTTCCTTTTCATATAATTCTCATTTTTAAAGTTAATTAACTTTGTAAATTTTACATTTATTTGCATTTATGATAAATTTAATTTTTTCTTAGCAGAACTTTTTAAAATTAAAATATAAACTAAAAAGATATAAATTTGATTAGTGGAACAGGAACAATAATAAATAATCATAGTGATGAGATGTTAATTTATGTCTGGGTGGTTCTATTCATAGTAACAATGGGACATAATATTTCTTTGTGCTTTACTGTTCAGCAACACTTTGCCAGATGACTTATTATAATGCCAATTATATTGCATTTGAAATTTACGGGTATTTTAACAGCATAACAGGATATGGATGGAATAAAAAGCATTTTTTTCAACAGAAAGGGTCTGCTTATTTTGCCTAAACTTTGTCTTAAACTTTGAAGTTCAAAATGAGAAAGATTTAAGAATTTTAATTTCTCAAAAATCCCAGTAACGTTATATTTGCAATTAGAGATTGACCAATTTTCTGAATAAGAAGTATATAAATCAAAATGCTTATATATTTTCTTTTCATAGACATTAGCTTGAATATTTTTAGTATGGAGTCTTATCTAAACCTATAGGAAAAGCTTTTTTTGCTTGTTGAAATATTGTTTTATTTTACTATTTTATTAAATTTGTTGAGGTGATATTGATTAATAAAATATGTTTCAAGTGAAAAGTCCAGAAACATTGATTTTAATTTTTATCCAAAAGAAGCCTGAATTTTAAAATTTGAGAAGCTCTAATTTGAATTAATTTGCCTTTCTCACTAAGGAGCAGAATAACTTCTAGCCAAGTTTTATAAAGGAGTTTGTCCTTCCATCTGTTGATGGGCTTCTTGGCAGATCTCCTGGTTCTGATTGAGTCTATCTTGTCACATAGGATAAGGATGCAATGCTAGTGAGAGGAGTAGAAATAAAACTATCTTTAGGAAAATGTCTCTTATTTCTCTCTGTGGTATTCTCTTCCATATATTTGTCTATACTTGCTTTTCATAGCCAAATCAGAGTGGTAATATTAGTGTGTGAGCCTTTAGGAAAAGGGCTGAGTGGCTCAGCAGCTTGCACTAGGCCCAAGAACTATAATCAACTCAAGTAAAAGGAGTCCTTGTCACATATCTATTGTCCAATTCACCAGTACTCCATATAGGTTATGAGGCCAATCACACATTTTTGTTCACTTGAGTGAACAAAATCATACATAGTAATATGTAGTATTTGTCTGGCAAGTACGTTTGTATAGCTCGCTCCAGAATCAGTAAAAGACAGCAAGGGCCAATTGAAATCTTGGGGCTGTAGTAAACTAGACTCTTCTATTCTGTCTCTTACATTTCTCCTTAGTATGTACTCTCCCCCGCCCCAAGGAACCTCTCCTTTCCTAGATCAAAATTTGTGTTTTGCTTGAACTTAACTTTATTTCTGACAATAGGCACAAGAATGTAGTTTATGCTTAGGCAATCAAAGCATTAAATTTCCCTTGCTTAATTATTGGTTCAGAGATGAGCAAGTGACCCCCCCCACCCTAAAAGAGATACTGAAGTTTTTTTTGAGACAATTGAAAAAGAGATTCTGCCTAATATTTTGATGAATAGAAATCTATCAGATGTAGAGGAAAGCATGAGTTTGAAATTATCAAAAGTCACTTAATGGAGCCTATATTTGAACCCAGCTTGGAGACAGAATAAACCAAGAAACCAAGACAAACCAAATCCTGGTAGTTTAATTACATCTTTGAATCATTCCATCTCTAAAGCCACTAGAATTAAACTTTTCTAATACATAACACCTTTTTCCTTTTTAAAGTCTCAGTTTAAGTGGTAATTTATAGGCCTTTAAAAAAATTCTAACTAATACAGGAGTTACAAGATTACTGCCAAATGCATTTCCATTTCAACATAACTAAAAAGTGCATTTTCTCTTTTTTGTCCACTTAGTATTTTCATAGATCAGGGATACTTTAAACTATTCTTCATCTTGTGCTCTTTTATAATAGATTTATTGTTTCTTGGGACCAGATAATTTACATTAATTTTATGAAATTTTTAGAGTGCAATAGACACAAATTATGACCAGTTCCTTTAAGCTACTTCTGGACTGAGTGAACAAAATATTTATAATTTTATGCAATGCTGTATTAACTCTTGCTATATAAAATGTCTGTTTTCTGTTAATCTGGAAATGGCTGGTCTCTTTTCATTGTAGCCTCAGTCTCTGCTCTTCCTTTTCTGAGTTTTGTATACATTTTCCATCTCTGCCTCAGCAAAAGGAGTTTGGTAACTTCTATAGCTACTATCTCAACTACATGCTAGGTAGAAAATGTGAAAAGCTCCCTCCCTTGAAGTTAGATACCTAGATGCAAATTAAATTCTGGTGATTATTTAACCTTATATAAAAGATGCAAGATGGAAATAAAGTGGAGATTACACTTTTGCTGCTATGGTTATTGGCAAACAATACAATGGTGATATAAGCATTTAGAAAATGAGGCAGTGAGTGACCTGACTTAGCATGTGGTGTCTGAGTTCTGTTTGGTGTGTGTAAAAGAAAGTTTCAACAGTGTCTTTGGTAGCAACAGCAGCAGCCTCCAGACTGCTGATTTTCTGATTTCTGATTTTCCTGTCTTTCCAACAAATTTATAAGCTCCAACTTCTCTGTATTAAATGCCTTTCTGTTTGAATATTTAGAGAGGTTTTTGATTGTTTGTTTTTGCCTTTTATGAAAGATGTATGAGATCATGAATTCTGACCTTTTAGAAGGGAAGTTGGTCGATAAAAAAGTAATGAATTGTGTGTTAAATGTGATCTGAAAAAAACAAAACAAAACAAAACAAACCTGCTCTGCAGGTTTGACAGGTTTATTTATATTTCTTGAATTGACCTCTCCTGGTATTTCTATAAACATATGCAGACTCTCCATGTGTAAAATATAAAAATGTGCAAAGGTTATACCTATCTTGGAATACTAATACTATAATTGTGCAATATTATAATAAAACAATAAATTCTAAAATCACTATTGAAATATACTCTTAGTTATAAGTAATTACCAGAATACAATCAAATAAGTTATGCTACATATTATTCTTAAATTCATGAAATGTATTTTATCTGAAAAATGGATTAAGCCAAAAGTACTATGTGACATCAGTCACATAGGATTAGGGCCCACACTAATTATCCCATCTGTTATTAATTACATGTGTAATGACTAGATTTCTAAATAAAGTCACATTCTGAAGTACTGGGGGTTAGTATTCCACCAACATATAAATTTTGGGGCACAAGTCAACCCATAACCATTCTAGATAATCCTGATGGGCCATAAATATCATCATAAGATCCTAATAGGAAGCAAGGAGGTCAGAAGTGGGAAGTGAGTGATGTGATGATGACAAAAGCAAAAAGTTGGAGTGATGTGAGGAAGTAGTCCCCAGCCAAAGAATGCAGGTGGCTTTCAGAAGCTATAAAAGGCAAAGAAAGAGACTGTCTCCTAGAACTTCTAGAAGAGAATGCAGTTTTGTCAAGTGACTTTTGTCCAGTGAAACTGATTTAAGTCTTCTGGACTCCAAAACTGTAACAGAAAATATTTATGTTGTTTTAAGCAGCCAAATTTGTGATAATTTGCTACACTAGCAACATAAAATTAATGTTTAATAATATTTTGTTTTAAAAGTTATTTTTAGTAATTAATAGTTTTTAATCTAAAAATTTAATTGTTTGCACCAATGGACATTCATGTATCACCTTAGGAAAACTTTACTTCCTGTTTGGTATAACTGGTAAATTGTGTTCTTCTCAAAGAAAATGCTTACATTCTTGGTATGACTTCTTATCTGTTTCTCCCAAGAGCACAAATTAGTTGCTCTGTTTTAATGAATGTGCTGTTTTGTATTCAAAAACCTCCTATGTAGCTGCCCATGTGTCTTGGATTTATCCATAAAATAATTGTCCTTTGACTAGAGCATTTATTATTTATCCAGAAACATGTTATATTATTTATGTCTATTGCTGTTATTTAAAATATATATCTTTGATAGAATTTGGATTTAGAAGTATATTTAGAAATAATTATGGGCTCAAGAAACCTGAGAAATAGATTATTTGTTGCTATTTTATAACTAAGAAATGTGAGCTACAGAAAACTTTATATTTTATTGATGACACAGTTGGTTAGTGGTTAGCTATAAAAATTATATATATGGACCTCTGCTTTATTATACTTTTTTATAAGTGCAATTTTATTTTCTTATAACTGATAACACTATTGTCTTGTACTTTAATATGTTTTTCTTTAGCAAAATGTATACAAGAACTTCAGCTTTTTTTGTACTTTCTCGGTAAAATATTTTATTTTCTAATTGGTAAAACAGTCTGTTCTCCAGTTACTTTTCAGTATGCCTTATTACAGTAAAATGAAGTAGTGAAAATTTGTAATTGATTCTAAAGTTAGATAATGATTCAATTTCTAGTTCAATTGTTTATTAGCAATGTAACCTTTGGAAAATTATTTAATACCTCTGTTTTTCAGTTGTTCTATCTATAAAAGAAGAGGAATAATAACATTTGTCAATTACAGTTGCTGTTAAGATTTAAAATACTATGTGTTATTAAGATTGAAAACTCCTGGAGTCTTCATTAGAGTAGAATCTAAAGAAATTGTAACCAATGTACCACTGTTGGGATCATTTCATGGGACATAATCTTTTTCATGCTTATCTGAAAGTTCTCTTTTTCTTACATGACACTCAAAGTTTCAACTTCCATTCATTCAATTCTTTTGAAATTTAGTGAACAATCTAAAAAGGAAATTTTGTATACTCTTATCAATGTCTGTTGTGCACTGGATCTTGAGATAGGGATGTCTCAGAAGCAGAAATGGAAAAAAGAAGAGAGGTAATCTATGTCAGTATTAAATTATATTATTATAGTATTAAACTATATCAGTATTTAATTCACACTATATTAGTATTTACATTAAATGTACATAGAGTAACCACTTAAATTTATATATTTTACTTTTTAAATAATTTTTTATTTTAATTACAATTGCCATACAATATTATGTTTCAGGTGTACAACATGATGCTTAGACATTTATGTAATTTACAAAGTGCTCATACTGATATATTTAGTATCCATTTGACATAACACATAGTTATTATAATATTGTTGACTATATTCTCCATGTGATACTTTACATTCTCATTACTATTTTGGGACTACCAATTTGTCCTTTTTAATCATTTCCCTTTTTGCACCCACTCTCCGAAACTCCCTTCCATCTGACAACCATCAAAATGTTCTCTGTATTTATGAGTTTGTTTCTATTTTGATTGTTTATTTTCTTCTTTACACTCTGCATATAAGTGAAACCATATAGAATTTATCTTCCTCTGTCTGGTTTACTCCACTCAGCAAAATACCCTCTAAATTTATCCATATTGTCTCAGATGGCCAATTTTTATTCTTTTTTTTATGGCTGAGTAATATCCCATTGCGTATATGTTCCACCTCTTCTTTCTCTATTTATCCATTGATAGATACTCAGGTTGCCTCTATATCTAAGCTACTATAAATGATGCTTCAATAAGTATATGTGTGCACATTCTCATTGGAGTAATGTTTTGAGTTTGTTCAGATAAAGAACCAAAAGTGGAATTACTGAGTCCTTCTTTGTCTCTTGTCAGAGGCTTTGTTTTAGAGTATTTTTATGACCAGTATAAGTATTGCTAACCCAGTTTTTCTTTTAATTTTTCATTCACAATTTCATAAAAAATTTTTTTCATCCCTTTACTTTCAGTCTATATGTCATTAGATCTAATGTGACCCTTTTGTACACAGCATATATAAGAATCTTGTTTTCTTATCTAGTCAGCTACCTTATGTCTTTTAATTAAAACAATTAATTAATTGACATCTGAAGTAATTGTTGATAGATATGTAGTTATTACCATTTAGTTATTTATATTTTTATATTTTTTTGTCTTTTTCAAGAAATCCCTTTAAAATTTCTTGTAATACTAATTTGGTGTTGATAAACTCCTTTACTTTTTTGGTGGGGAGGAGGTCTGGAAAGCTCTTTATCTGTTTTTCAATTCTAAATGATAGTTTTTCTAGGTAATCTTAATTTTAGGTCCTTGCTTTTCATCACTTTGAACATTTCATGATAATCTTTTCTGTCCTACAAAGTTTCTGTTGAGAAATCAGCTGGAAAGTCTTATGGGAACTTCTTTGTATGCAACTAAAAGCTTTTCTCTTGCTGCTTTTAAGATTCTCTCTTTATCTTTAACCTATGGCATTTTAATGATTATGTGCCTTGGTGTGGGCCTCTTTGGGTTTATTTAATTTGAGATTCTGAGCTCTTGGCTTGTATGTCAATTTTCTTCACCAGGTTAGGAAAGTTTCCATCATTATTTCTTCAAATAGGTTCTCAATCCCTTGCTCTCTCTCTTCTCTTTCTGATATCCTTGTGATATGAGTTTTGGTAGCCTTGATGTTGTCCCAGAGGCCCTTTAAACTAGCCTAATTTTGTTGGATCTTTCTGTTTTTGCTGTTTTGATTAGGGACTAACTTATCTTCCAAATTGCTGAATAATTTCAGTTTTTGTAGTCTTCATTTCTGATAGGTTCTTTTTTTATTTTTCTATCTCCATTTTTGTTTTCTATCTCTTTGTAAAAGTTCTCAGTGAGTTTGTCTACTCTTATCCTAAGTTCATTGAGCATCCTTATAACCAGTGTTTTGAATTCTACATCAGGTAGTTTGTCTCTATTTTGTTTAGTTTTTTTTTTTTTTCTGGAGTTTTATTATGTTCTTTCATTTGGCTGCTTCCTTGTGTTTATTTTTATGTATTATGGAGAGCTGCTTTGTCTCTCTGTCTTAGTAGACTGGCCTTACTTAGTTGGTGTCCCGTGGAGCCCAAATGACACAATCCTCCCTGATCACCTGAGGTGGGTGCTCCAGGTGTGTTTCTTGTGTGTGTTGTGTTGTGTGTGCACTTCTGTTGTAGTTGAGCTTTGATTGTTATTGGCATGTCAGTGGGAGGTATTGACCCTCATGCTGATTGTTTATGAGGACTGGCTGTGACCACAGTGGAGGAGATGTTGTGCGGGCCCAACCCTATTGAGCAGGATATGCTTTAGTAGGGCTCTGATGGATGCTGAGTCTGTCCTTTGGGTGTGCGGAAGTGGTTTATTGGTTATCTGTTGTAATCCAAAAATGGCCACCAGGTATGTTGGTACTGAGGCCTCTTGGGAGAGACTCTATGGCAAGTCAAGTTCAGCCACTGCCTGTGCCCTGCCCAAGGCTACTTGGTATGAGCTACAAAATGAGCTGCAGATGGTTGCCACTTGTGCTGGTCTTGGAGGTGCCTGGGAGAGGTTAAGCTTCAAACCAATGTTGTCTTCCACCAACACGAGGCTTAGGGCTGCTTAGCAAGAGATACAAGCCAGGTGATGCTTGTTCAGATTTTGTGAAACTTTGAGAGATTTTAGGAAAGTTTGCAAAATAAGCCAAGACAGGCCATTTTTATTGAATAAAAACACAATATCTGGCTTGAGTAGGCCAGCAAGTAGGGTGAGAATGGGTCTCAGGGAATCACAAGGATGTGGCAAACTGCATTAGCTTGGTTGATGAAGATGCAGATATGGCAGCTCCAGCATCTGCAGCTGGGTAGAATAGTGCTCAACAAAGGAACAATGGCTTCTGCTAACTGTCTGGGAGAAAGCTGCCTCTTCAGCCCTCATGCCTATTGAGTTGCTATTTCAGCACTAGGTCTCAGAGCCAGTGTGGGCCCCAGCCTAACTAGTCCCAGGTATGGCTATGATACAGGCTCATGTCTAGAAATAGGACCCTGGATTTAAAATGTTACATTAGTGTGGTGGGGTGCCTGTGCCTAACATATGTAAGTATGATTTAGCTCATTGTATTATGCATGTGTGGCAGAATGCCGCTATTGTTCTCTGACATATATAAAGCCCATGTA
This sequence comes from Cynopterus sphinx, assembly GCA_030015415.1. Lineage (NCBI taxonomy): Eukaryota > Metazoa > Chordata > Mammalia > Chiroptera > Pteropodidae > Cynopterus > Cynopterus sphinx. The sequence goes on from CM057381.1 coordinate 96,706,807, forward strand.
GTCTCCTAATGGAGCAGAAGTATGTTCCCTGCACACTCCTCGCATTAAAGCAGGTGCCTGCTGTTTCATTCTCATGTTGACCCCTTGTGCGTTCTTTCAACTGGTCATCTCACAACTGAAATCTTTCCTTCTTGATCAGCTCAGCACTGACAGCCAGTGACTTTGTTCGCAAGTAAGTTCAAGCATAGGCCCTTTAACAGCAGTGCCTAGGGCTTCAGCATTCCTCCATCTCAGCCACAATCTTTGCTGGTTTTCAGAAATGGAAGTTGTGGGGACTTCTCTTACCAGCACTGGAATCCTGGTCTGGGGTCCCTGAGGTGGTACTATGACCTCCTCGCTCCTCAAGGAGAACCCCCATAGCCAAGATATTTCTCTCAATTTTCAAAGCCACATGTGGATATGACACCAGCCCATTTTAAGTCTCTTCCCTTCCTACCATTTGTCAAATTACCAAAGGTAGTTTCTTTTGTATATTCTTAGTTAGAGAACTTCGTTTCAGCTAAACTTCAAGTGATTCTCAATAATGGCTGTTCTTTAATTTAGTTGTAATTTTGATGTCATGAGATGACCTGAGCCCACTGTTTACCTATTCCACCATCTTGAGTAGAAGCTTCTCAATTGACTTTTTTTTTTTCTGTTTTATGGCTTGTAATTATTATTTCTTTCTACTTTGGGTTTCATTTCTCTAATCTTTTTAGGTTTTTTTAAGTAAATTATGCAGTCATTGGTTTGAGGGGTTTTTTTTGTAGTATAGATGTTTAATTTTATAAATTTCCATTTAAATACTGTTTTTTTCCATGGGATAAACCCTACTTGATAATAATGTATAATTATTTTTATAATTACTAGATTTGTTTTGCTAATGTTTTTAAGAATTTTTGCATATATGTTTAAAAAATTGAACTGTTTTTTTACAATGTCTTTTATTGCAGTATCAGAGTGACGTTAGCCTCTTAAAATTAGTTGAGAAGTGTTCCCTCCTCTTCAATTTTCTGGAAAACTGTGTGTAGAATTAGCATTATTCCTTCTGTAGATGCTTGGTAGAATTCACAAAGCAGGCATCAGGGGATGGACTCACATGTAAGATATTTTTCACTCCACACTTAATTTCATTAACTGATGTGAGGTTATTAAGTTTATATATTTTTTGAGTGATCTGTGCTAGATTATGTCTTTCAAAGAGGTTATTTGCATACAGCTGTGTATATTTTCATATTATCCTTTCGTGTTTGTAGGATTTGTAGGGTCCTGCCCCAGTTTTTACTCCTGAGAATAGTAATTTTTGTCTTCTCTTTTTTCTTGGTCGATATGGCTAGAAATTTACCAATTTTATTGATCTCTTGAAAGAGCTGACTTTGGGTTTCATTAAATTTTCTCTGATTTTCTCTTGTTTACTAATTCATTGATATCTGCTTGTATCTTTATTTCCTTTTACCCTTTTGATTTGGGCTTAGTTTGCCTTCCTTTCTCTATTTTATTTTTAGGATGAAGTTGAATTCATCAACTTGAAACCTTTCTATTTTTCAATATAAACATTATTCTCTAAATTGTCTTCTAAGCCTGCTTGAGAGAGCTCCCTGGCATCTCCCAGTTATGTGATTTGAATCAGTGCAGTACAGGATTCCGTGCTCATCAGGCTTCCTGCCCTATCTCCAGTGGCACTTGGTGTCTGCTTTACTGCTCTCTCAGTAGCAATATACCTTTGCCTGGGACTGTTTATTGGAGGGATTGCTGTTTGTTTCTCTATTCAGGGCTTTTGGCATGGGCAATGGGTATTCCTGTTTCCCACTTAAGTGGAGGCAACTTTTACTTCTCAGCTTCCCCTTAGCAGCAATTACCCTTACTAAAAACCAAGGCGAGAGTGTTGCTTTTGATTTCCAAGGGGTAGACAGATTTTGCTTCTACCCCTCCACCAGTCAATAGATCTATTCTTAAGTCCTAGTGGTGAGAATTCTTCCTGCCTCTCTCTGCACAGCTGAAGACTTTTGCTTTCTAAGAGAGCAGGTTCCGGGAAGTGGGTGGACTTTCAGCCTTGTCACAGGAAAGGAGGACTACATGAGGTTTACTGCTCTGCATCCAGGACCACAAGGTTAGAGCCAGGAAAAAGTAGTAAGTGAGGGCTGGCTCCACTTTTGTCTGGGGCTCTCAGGAATTCTAAAGGGTCACACTATCCAGTTATCATTGAAACCAGAGACAAACTGAGTTTGGGACTAGTGCTACTTGTGCCACTCACAGCCAAAAGACCAACACAGGAGTCGGGCCAAATAGAATAAGCATTTATTAGAGGGTTACAACTCCCAGAGACACAATCACACTATTGTTCCAAAAGCTGGCTCCCTCAAGTGTCTTGGGAGTATGGGTTATATAGGAAAATCAGTAGTCATGGAAACTAAATCAAGGATGTGAGAGTGGTGGAGGCAATCTATCTTTTCTTTTCAGCTGAGGCTGGTTTCCCAGGCTTCCTGGAGGAGAGGAAAGAACTGGGTGTCTGGTTCTGGAATCAGCTGCTGCATCATCACATGACCTTGCTCCTTGGCAAAAGTAGCTCATCAGGGTAGTAACTGTCTTCCTAAGTGAGTGAGGGCAAAATGTGATGCTTAGTACAGGAGCAGTTATGTTCTTGAGAATGGTGGACCAGCCGCCCTCTCAAGTGGAGCAGGCAGATAATATCCATGGGAATGGCCAAAGGAGCATAGTGTGGGAACAGGTATTGCCCAAAGAATCCTTGTTCGTGATCTTTCTTGTGGCTACTGACCAATCAGCCCTCCTTTTTGTCTTCTGAGTACATGGAGGGGCTATGCTTGAATTAACCCTGTATTTTACCATGACATAGCTCCTTTATGTCACATTCTTTGTGTCAGTTCTTCCAGACAGAGTGTTCTTGTATCAGGTACTTCTTCAATATGGATTCATAAAATTGTCATTTTTTTTCTTACTCCCGTAAGATTGTGTAAATCAAAATTACTTTTAGACTGTAATAAAGAATAAAAAACATTTATCTGGGCAAAAAAAGAGCTCATCTGCAAAGCACAAATTCAGGCAACAACCTAAATTGTATTCCACCAAGATGAAGGGGAGGCTGCCTTTTATAGTAAAAGTTCCTGTCCTGGTTCTCAATTAGGTTAGTTTTATGAAATGAGGTATACAAATTGTACAGTTCTGACTGGATGGGGCTAGTCACATTCCATGGGTAGAAAGGTGAAACCATGGTTACTTTGTTTGATTCAGACAGTAAAGAAGTGTAGCAATAGTGCAGAAAGCTGAGAGTTCAGTCTTAGATTCTTTCCTGTATATAGAGTATATAAAAAGCTTCTGTCAGAAGATAGCCCCTAGATTCTTATTGTTTATAAATCTGAGTCCTTAGTTGATCATGGAGAGTCCATCTCACCAGATAAATTCCTTTTCTGAGTTCCCATTAAATAAATTCTCTGCATCCATTTTGGCTCCCTCTTCCTCTAGTGCTCTGTATCATCTCAGAGGAGTTTATAAACCTTTAAAACATAGTTCACAATAGCATTCATACAAACATGAGACTAAATCAAAATCCTAAATAAATTGTGAGCTACATAGTCCTAATTAATTGGAAAAGTCAATGGTTGTGGGAAGCAGTTTGCAAGCTGACAAGGTCCTTGCAATCTGTGAGGCCAGCCAAAGGTTGCCTCACCTCAATAAATCCTCCTAAGAATGGGGTGGTACGAGCTGTTTGGGAAACAATGCAGTGTTTCTTCAAGACAGGGAAGTATTCTTATATCCCTAAACAGACAGAACAGCAAAAATTCATAACAGAATGTGGGTTAGGTCACTGTGCCAAAGGTGATCTTATCCTAGCTAGCAATTATATGCTTATGCATAAAAGCAGCTTGCAAAAATAAAACCACGCCACTACTGCATTATCAGTGGACAGTGGTCCACCTGATCCCACCTTGTCTTTTGCTTTCTTTCTGGCATCTTCCACTGTTTCCACTGAAGTATCAAGCAGGCTGCGCTGGATGTGGCAAATGGTCAGTCTTCTCCAAATTGCTTTGTATACTCACATGTAGACACGAAGTAGTTTTGAAGCTGGGTCTCATTTTATTCATATACTGTATAACTTTATGCTTTCATAAATTTACTTATATTACATATGTAATTTCAAAATACTGAATAAAATGAGCAAAACATCTAGAGATATAATATTAAGGTATTATATGGTAATGAAAAATAAATTTTTTAATTAAAAAATAATTTAATAAGTTCACACAAAGCAATAATTAAGAAATGAACAGAAGACATTTTTTAAAACCTAAAAAGAATAAACATCTTACTGGAAAAAATATAAAGACAAGTGTATAACACACACATTCACAAAAGTGGTCTATTTCACATTTAATTGAAAAATACACAAAATAAAAGATTCATACAAAATCAATTTTCTCCTAACAGATTGGTCAAATTTGATATATAGTAAGTGTATGTACAGATACTTTCATAAAATATCAGTAATTTTGTAAAGTGATGGAACTTTCTTGAGAGTAATCAATCAATATCTTTCATTATTTAAAATAAGAATTATTTCACCTAGAAATTTATTAGCCAGAATATGTCATTCCAAAATTTAGAAACAATGTTAAATGGTTTGTGATGAGAACACTTTTTGGCAAAAATTTTCAGTAAAGTTGGACAGAAGATATAATTCACTTTCATTTACATATATATAAGACAAAAATCAGTATTGTGTTAAATTAGGAAAAGTCAAGAATCCACCAATTTAACCTTATTAACTACCTATGTATGTGTGAATATGAAATGATCTTTAGGACATGTTAGTATATCTTAGTGCTGAAACAAGTTTATATAGATTTTTGTGGAAGGGAATTAAGATATCTTCCCTTTGAAAATTCACATTTTAGTGATGAACTAGGTGACAAGTCCCTTATTAATAGATGTTCACTGTTAGAAGTTTGAGAAAATTAAGAAAGATATACAATGGCTTTTATGAGAAATGACGGAGAGGGCTGAGTAGCAAAACACAGAAGAATGTCCAAAAAGTATTTACATTTGTGTTCATTCAACAAGTATTTACTGAGTGCCTGCTGTGACAGTCCCAGAATACATCAATGAGTGAAAAAAATAAAGTGCCTCTCCTCATGGAGCTTCCATAATATGAAAGGTGTTTATAATGTGAATTCTCACTCAATTTCAGAGATAGGTAATTACTTTTGTTATGTTGCCATTCAGCCATGAGGTATAAACCAACAAAGAAATGTGGGTTTCAAAGGAAGCATCCCCTGTGGAAGGATTATGGTCTTTCCTGCCAAGATGATATCACTTTTACAAATACACCAAGTTCTGTGCAATGATGATTTACCTAGCTCTTAGTTATTTTAGGCTCAGAACCCCAAGTTTCACAGTACATCAAAAGTAGACTCTCAATGACATATTAACTAGTTTCTCAGCACAAATGTCTAAAATCAGATTGCCAACTTAATTTAGATGGAAGAATAGCTTTCCCAATGTTTTAAATACTCATACCAGCACAATCAATGCAGATTCTCTTTGTAGTCAGAACTCTTGGAAGGTCAAATCAGTCAGAGGGTTGCTTGATGAATATTAACTCAAGAAAAAGGAATTATGTTGATAGATTGCTTACTGGCAGTTTAAGTTTTATGATATGTGTAGGACATGAAGTTATTCATGTCAAAGTTATAGGTGGAAAGTCTTTGCATTCATATATATTGATGGGAAAACATTAGTCTGGAAATCAAAATTCAGTGACCAGTAGTCTCTCATTCTTAGATGTTATATTAGTTATCTATAGTTGCATAACAAATTGCCCAAACCATAGCAGCTCAATACAACAAATATTATTTCCCACAGTTTTGAAGGTCAAGAATCTGGGATCGACTTTGCTACCCAGTTCTGACTTAGTCTCGTGAGTCAAGGTATTAGCCAGGGCTGCAGTATATGAGGAACTGAATGAGGCTAAAGTGACAATTTTTTTTTGTTATGGTGACATTGGTTAATAAAATCCAGTAAGTTTCAGGTGTACAATTTAATAGTAAAGCATACATATATTGTGTTGTGTGTTCACCTCTCATAGATTTCTTTTTGTCACCATATATTTGACTCATTTTACCCCATCTACCTCCCTGCTCCCCCCTTCCCTCTGGTTACCACTAGTCCATTGTCCATGTCCATGAGTCTCTGTTTGTTTGTTCTGTTCATTTGTTGCTTTTAGGTTTATATCCCACATGTAAGTGATACCAGGTGATTTTCCACTTTTCTTGTCTGACTTATTTAACTTAACATGATTATCTCAAAGTCTATCAATGTCACAAATGGCCATATTTCATCTCTTCTTATGGCTGAGTAATATTCTGTTGTATATATGTACCACATCTTTATCTAATCATCTATCATAGGACACTGGTTGCTTCCACATCCTAGCTATCATGAATAATGCTTCTATGAACATTAGTGAGCAAATATCTTTTTGGATATGGGTTTTCAAGTCTTTGGGGTAAATACACAGTAGATGGATTGATGGATCATATGGTAGATAATGTTTTCCATAGTGGTTGTACCAGTTTGCAGTCCCACCAGCAGTGTGTGAAGGTTCCTTTTCTCTGCATCCTCTCCAACACTTGTTACTACATGTCCTGTTGATTAGCTATTCTAACAGGTGTGGGATGATATCTCATTGTGTTTTTGATTTGCATTTTCCTAATAGCTAGTGATGATGAGCATTTTTTTTATGTTTCTTGGCCATTTGAATGTCTTCTTGGGAGAAGTATCTGTTCAGTTCCTCTGCCTATTTTTTGATTGGATTTGTTTGTTTGCTGTTATTGAGTTGTATGAGTTTGTCATATATTTTGCTTATTAGACCCTTATTAGAGGTATTGCTTGCAAATATGTTTTCCCATTCAGATGGTTGTTTCTTTACCTTACTGACAGTTTCTTTTGCTGTATAGAAGCTTTTTAATTTAATGTAGTCTCATTCATTTATTTTTATTTTTAATTCCCTTGCTTTTGAGGTGAAATTCATAAAATACTCTAAGTTCAAGGTTCATGAGTTTAGTTTCTATGTTTTCTTCTATTCAATTTATTGTTTCAGGTCTTATATTCAGGTCCTTAATCCATTTTTAGTTAATTTGAGTTAATTTAGGTGTGTGGTGATAGACAGTCTACTCTCATTCTTTTGCAGATGGCTTTCCAGTTTTCCCAGCACCATTTATTGAAGAGACTTTTCTTTCTCCACTGTATGTTTTTGGCTTTTTTTTTTGTCAAGAATTATTTGCCCACATAAACTTGGCTTTACTTCTGGACTCTCAATTCTGTTTCACTGGTCTATGTGTCTATTTTTCTGCCAAAACCATGCTGTTTTGATTATTGTTGCTTTGTAGTATAAGTATCTAAGTATCTACTTCTAAGCTTATGTAAATGGCTTATAGACGGAGACTTCAGTTCCTTACCACATTGACCTATACTTAGAGCTGCTTGTGATATGATTTCCATATCCAAGGAATAAGGAGCAAACAAGAGAAAAGCCTCAGTCTTTCACAAACTAATCTTGGAGATGACAAACCGTCATGTCTGTCATTTTCTATTAGTCATCTTGATCAATACTGTTATAGTACTGGAGGAATCATAGAATTATTTGTTACTAGGAGGCAGGAATCATTGAAGAATATTTGGGAGGCTACCTGTCACAGATAGGCACAGCTTCTGTCTTTCTCTAGGCTTTTAGATTAAGCAACCTGGCTTTAACACATTCTTCCTTATGCTATACTCCAACTGTCAATTATATTATTGTAATGGCATGTGTACTTGGGCTGAGGATAATCCTATTACTTTGAGTTTTATTATGTGTTATTCTTGAAGTTTAATTCTTGGTTGAAAATTCTATTTATTTCCAAGTTCTTGGGGGGCCAATAATTTTTGCTAGTTAATTATGAAAATGTAATTATATATGTGCATTAATTGCTAGGTCTTAAGAGAGTCTAAACAATATGTCACATTTTAATTTGATCATTTTCTTCAAATTTAGGTCTATTCGTTTATCTTGTTATGCTTATTTAGCACTAATGTTAAATGCTAAACTTTATTTTTTTTTATTTTTGGGGGAGAAGAAGAAAAGCAGAATAGAGAAAAAAATAATTTTAAACCAATCTGAATTTTTATGTAATATTTAGAAAATACGATTTCAAGTTAACCTTCGGATGAAAGTTACAGAGCATAACAATAAAAATATTATGTCTAGTTTTTATGTATTTTATGTAGAAATATATGCATATGTAGAAATGTATGTGTACCTTTAAACTAATTCATGCCTATATTATGTAGCCACTTATTGACGATTTATAACTTGGATAATATACATTCTGTTCACTTTATATTAAAGAGCACTATTTACAAATATAAGAGTAAAGGAATGTATTAGTGACCTGTTGGTAAAACTGGTTTTAATGAAGGCCTGTTTATCATAAAAGAGGGAAAAAAAATCCCCAGAGAAAGTAAATATTGATGTGAATTCAATATTGACATGAACTTAAAAAATATTAATGATATATTTTAAAAATTAACTTCTCACTTAAAATGTAATGTCATTCATGCAGTCACAAGATATTGAAATACTTTTCATCTATTTTCTAGAAATAATTTTATATTTTTTACTATATTGAATATGGCAGAGAAATTTTACATGAACACAAGAGAATGCTCCACCTTAATTAATTATATATATAAAAGACCATTGTTCATATTGTGGTTAAAGTATATGTGATTGCTAAAAATCATGAGAAATAACATAGAAGCTGAAATAAAAACATAGAAAAAAGTAATTTTTAAATATAAGAAAAACTTAAGTCACAATTTTTATAATGACAGGCATATTAAGAAATACCAAGCTTTTTTAAAAATCCCATCACTTGAGAATGATAGAACCAAAAAGAAAGGAAGAAATGCATATGAACCATCTCTAGTCATACTGGGAATTTGTCACATAGTACTCCTAAATTTATTTTTACTTTCTGAAAGAATTGAATCACTGTTCTTAAAGATGATTTCAATGACACAGTGATTGCTGCATCAAAGTATATATAAACACTTTTCAGAGAAAATGTTTTTTCTTTATCATTTTCAAAATAATATGACTTATTATTGATAAATATATGAATATACAATATATATATATATGTATCATATAAAATATATTTGCGTATATGCTTATTGATTATAAGTTTCTTTCTTTAGGCCAGGATATATAGAGCAGTGTCTACCTCCTCGATTACAAGCCAATTTTTTGTTTTATTTTTATTCCAGGTCTATTGAGATATAATTGATATATAACATTGTGTAAGTTTAAGATATAAATGGTGATGATTTGATACATTTATACATTGCAAAATAATTACCACATTAGTGTTAGTTAACACATTACCTTACATAATTAACATTTCTTTTTTGTTGTAAGAACATTTAAGATATACTCTTTTAGCTACTTTCAAGTACACAATATGGTATTGTTAACCATAGTTACCATATTATACATTAGTTCCCCAGAATTTATTCATTTTATAACTAGAAGTTTGGACCATTTGACTAGCATCTCATTTCTGCCACCTACCAGACGCTTGCAAAAAACATTCTTTCTTTTTTCAGGTGTTCAGCTTTTTGAGATTCAGCATGTACGTGATATCACAGAGTACTTGTCCTTATTTGCCTGACTTATTTCATTTACCTTAATGCCCTCACGTTTCATCCATGTTGTCACAAATAGCAGGATTTCCTAGTTTTTAATAGCTGAATAATACTCTACTATATATGTATGGAATGACATCACCTTTAACCATCATTCATCTATAGAGGACAGTTAAGTTGTTTCTACATTGGCTATCATAAATAATGCTGTAAAAACATGAAGTACAAATATCTCCTTAAGAAACTCATTTTATTTCTTTTGGGTATATACCCAATAGTAGGATTGCTATAATTATATGATAGTTCTATTTTTATTTTTTTAACAAACCTTCATATTATTTTTCACGGCAGCTGTACCAATTTAAATTTCTACAAACAGTGCACAAGAATTTTATTTTCTTCACATTTTACTTCTTATCTCTTTTTTTTTTTTTGATAAAAGCCATTCCAGTAGTGTAAAGTAGCATATCATTATGTTTTGATTTATATTTCCCTGATGATTAGTAATTTTGAGCATCATTTCACGTATCTGTTGGCTATTTGTATCTCTGTAAAAATGGCTGTTCAGTATCTCCACCCATTTTTTAATTTGATTTTTAAAAAACATTGAGTAAATTGTATGAGTTCTTTATGTATTTTGGATATTAACCCTCTGACAGATACTTAATTTGAGATATTTTCTGCCATTCGTTAGCTTGCCTTTTCGTTTTGTTAAGTATTTTTTTGCTGTCCAGAACCTTTTTAGTTTGGTATAGTCTCTTTTATTTCTTTTTGCCTTGTTACTGGTGCTTTATTAAAAAAAAAAAAAATAACCAGTTGCCAAGACTATATCCAAGAGCTTTTCCCTATGTTTTCTCCATGCATGAAATTAGGTCTTATGTTTAAGTCTTTAATCCATTAAAAAAAAATGTTAAAGTATAGTTGGCATACAATGTTATGTATTATATTAGTTTCAGGAGTACAACATAGTGAGTCAACATTTACATAATTTACAATGTGATTACAAAAATATTTATTGATCAAAGTTTTTATAACATTATTAACTATATTTCCTCTGCTGTACACTATATTCCCATATCTTATTTATTTGATAACTGTAAATTTGTACTTCTTTTTCCCCTTCATCTTTATTACCTATTCCCCCAATCATTTCCCACTCTCCTCTGGCACCATTAGTTTATTCTCTGTATCTATGATTTTGTTTCTGTTTTGTTTTGTTCGTTCATTTGTTTGTTTGTTCACATCTAAGTAAAATTATACAGTTTTTATCTTTCTCTGACTTATTTTACTTAGGATAATACTCTCTAGTATATGTTGTTTCAAATGATAGCTGAGTAATACACACACATGCCACCTTTTAAAAAAAAAAAACATTCATCTATCAATAGACACCAATAGCCTTCATATCTTGGCTATTGAAAGTAATGTTGTAATGAACATAAAGGTGGAATAAGTATTTTTGTTGTTGTTGTTGTTGTCGTTGTTGTTGTTGTTGTTTAGATAATATCCAGAAGTGAAATTGTGGCCATGCAATGGTTCTATTTTCATTTTTTTGAGGAACTTCCATACAGTTTTCCATAGTGGCTACATCAATTTACAGTCTGACCAACAGTACAAAGAGTTCTCATTTTTCCACATACTTGCCAACATTTGTTGTTCATTGATTTATTGATAGCCATTCTAACAGGTATAAAGTAATATCTCATTGTGGTTTTAGTTTGTGTTTCCCTGATGATTACTGATTTTGAGCATCTTTTTGTATGTCTATTGGCTATCTGTATGTCCTCTTTGGAGAAATGTGTATTACAGTCCTCTGCTCATTTCTTAATAAAAAAAATTTTTTTGGTGTTAAGTTGTATGAGTTTCTTATAATTGTGTGTATTCGCCTCTCAATGAATGTATCATTCAAAATATCTTCTGTCATTCAGTCTGTTCATTTTGTTGATGGTTTTCTTCTTTGTGCCAAAATTCTTTAGTTTGATATAATCCTATTAGTTTATTTTTTCTTTTGTTTCCTTTACTCAAGGAAACATATTCCCCCCAAAATTACTATTTTTGAAGTCAAATATTTTACTCTCTATGTTTACTTCTAGAAGTTTTATGGTTCGGGTCTTTAAGTCGTTAATTTACATTGAGTTTATTTTTATATATGGTATAACAATGTAATCCAATTTAATTTTATTTTTTTCATGCATCTGTCCAGTTTTCCCAACACCACTTGTTGAAGAAACTTACTTTTCCCTGTTGTATATTATCCCCTCTTTTGTTACAGATAAATCAACTATATGAGTGACAATTTTTTTTCTGGACTTTTTATGTTCCGTTGCTCTATGTATCTGTTTTTAATGTTAATATCATACTGTTTTGATTACTATAGCTTTGTCATATAGTTTTCAATCAGGGAACATGATACTTCCAACTTTGTTGTTCTTTCTCAAGTTTGCTTTGGCTGTTCAGGATATTTTATGATTTATATACATTTTAGGATTATTTATTTCAGTTCTGAGAAAAAAATCCTTCATATTTTGATGAAGATTGCATCAAATTTATAGATTGCTTTAGGTAGTACAGACATATTAATAATATTAATCTTTGTAATTCATAAACATGATATGTCCTTCCATGAATTATGTCCTCTTCAGTTTTTTTTTTAAATGTCTTATTTTCAGAGTACAGACTTTTTACCAGCTTGGATAAATTTATTCTTAGGTATTTTATTTTTCGTGCAATTATAAGTTGTTTTCTTAATTTATCCTTCTCATAGTTCATTATTAGTATATAAAAACCTAACTTATTTTCATATGTTAGTATTGTATCTTACAACTTTATTGAATTTATTTGTTATAATAGTTTTTTGTGGAGTAGTAAAGGATTTCTATATATAGTATCATGTCATCTACAAAATAGTGTCACTTTTACTTCTTTTATTCTAATTTGGATGACTTTTGTTTTATTTTTTTTCTGGTTGCTATGATTATGACTTTCAATACTATATAAAAGTGGTGAGAGTGAGAATCTTTGTCTTTTTCATGATCTTAAAGGACAAGTTTTTCACTTATCACTTTTCAAGTATGGTATTACATGTGGATTTGTCATAGTCTTTATTATGTCAAGAGATGTTTCTTTTATACACATTTTGTTGAGAGTTTTTATTGTAAATGTCCAATTTTGTCAAATGCTTTTTCTGCATCTGTTGAAATAATAGTATAATTTTTATCCTTGGTTATATTGATATGGTATCATGTTGATTGATTTGTGCATATTGAACCATCTTTGCATCCATAAAATAAATTTCACTTAATCTTGGAGTATAATAACCCTTTTAATATATTGTTGAATTTAGATTGATAATATTTGTTAAGAATTTTTGCATATCTATTCATCTAGGATATTGACTTATAATTTTCTTTCTTTGGTCTTGGTATGGTTTTGGCATTAGGGTAATGCTAGTATTAAGGTAATGATGATATTAGGGTAATGATGGCCTCATAGTATGAGTTGAGAAACATTTCTTCCTTTTCAAATTTTTGGAATAGTTTGAGAGGATGGATATTAATTCTTCTTTAAATTATTGATAGAATTTACCTGTAAAGCCATCTGGTCCTGTAATTTTGTGTGTTGGGATTTTTTTTTTTTATTACCACTTTAATTTCAGTGCTAGTGAGTGATTTGTTCAGATTTTATTTCTTCCTGGTTCAGTCTTGGAATTTTGTATGGTTCTAGAAATTTATCCATTTCTTCTATGTTGTTCAATTTGTTGGCATATAATTGTTCATAGTGTTTATGACCCTTTGTATTTCTATTGTATTAGTTGTAACTTCTCTTTAATTTTCTATTTTATTTATTTGGGCACTCTTTTTTTCTTGCTGAGTCTGAATAAAGATTCATCACTTTTATCTTTTCAAAGAACCAGCTCTTAGTTTTGTCGATCTGTTCTATTGTTTTGTTTTCAGTCTCTATTTTATTTATTTTTCCTCTCATTTTTATTATTTCCCTTCTTCTACTTAATGTTTTGCTTGTTCCTGTTTTTCTAGTGCCTTAATGAGGTATTAAGTTAGATTGTTTATTTGGGAATTTGTTTGTTTCTTGAGGTAAGATTGTATCACCATAAATTTCCCTATTTGAACTGATTTTGCTACATCCCATTGATTTGGAGAGCTGTGCTTTTATTCCATTTGTCTCAAGGTAGTTTTTTATTTCTTGTTTGATTTACTCTTTGATTTATTAGTTGTTTAAAAGTATGTTGTTTAGTGTTCACATGTTTGTGGATTTTTTTTTCAATTTTTTTTTATAGTTGATTTCTAGTTTTATACCATTGTGATTGGAAAAGATGCTTAATGTGATTTCAGTTTTGAATTAATTGAGACTTGTTTTGTGATCTAATAAGCAATCGATCCTAGAGAATATTCTATATACACTTGAAAAGTATATGTATATCTGTTAACTCCATCTGAAATAATGTGATATTGAAGGCCATTGTTTTCCTGTTGATTTTCTGTCTCATAGATCTATCCATTGATGTAAGTGGTGGTATTAAAGTCATTTACTATTACTGCATTGCTGTCAATTTCTCTTTTTCTGTCATTGATATTTTTTTATATATTTAGGTACTCCTATGTTGGGTATGTAGAGATTTATGGTGTTATATTTTCTTCTTGGATTGATCCCTTTTCACTATGAAATACTATTTATGTATCTTTTTACAGTTTTTGCTTTAAAGTCTATTTTGTTTGTTATAAGTATTGCCACTCCAGCTTTCTTTTCATTTCTATTTATATGGAGTATCTTTTTTCTATTCCTTCATTTTCAGTTTCTTTGTGTCATTTGATCCAAAGTGGGTCTTTTGTAGGCAGCATATAAATGGTTGTTTTTCAGATCCATTTAGCCACTTTCTATCTTTTGGTTGAAGCATTTAGTTTATCAACTTTTAAAGTAATTATTGATAGATATGTGCTTATTTCCATTTTATTAATTGTTTTATTTTATTATTGATTTTGTAATTCTTTTCTATTCCTATCTTTTTTTCTTGATCTTTTTCTTTGTGGTTTACTTATTTTCATTAGTGGCTTTCTTTTGCTCCATTTTCTTTATTTTTGTGTAGCTTTGTAAGGTTTTGATTTTTGATTACCATGAGATTCATATAGATAGATCTGTAGCTATAGCAGTCTATTTTAATCTGACAGGTATTCAAGTTAGAACACATTCTGAAAGTGTTATATTATTTATTATCTCATTCACACCTTAATTTTTTGTCATCATATTTTAGATGTTTTCATTTTGTGTATCCCCTAAATACTTATTGTAGTTTTAGTTGATTTTGTTACTTTTGTCTTTTAAATTTTATACTAGCTTTATAAGCAGCTGATTCACTTTGTTTATGATATATTTGCTTTTACCATTGAGATTTTTTTTCATTCATATAGCTTTTTATTTATGATTATGACCATTTTCTTCTGCTTGTAGAAGACTAATGTTTTGTTTTTGTTTTTGTTTTTGTTTTTGTTTTAAGCTGATTGAAAGGTGATGAATCCCTTAAGTTTTTGCTTGTTTGGGATACCTTTTATTTTTCTTTCAATTCTGAATGATGATGTTGCCAAGTAGCATTTTCTAGATTGTAGGCTCCATTTTTTCAGCACTTTAAATATATTCTAACACTCTTTTCTGGCCTGTAAACTTTCTGCTGAGAAATCAGCTGATAGCCTCATAGTGTTTCACCTGTATGTAACTAGTTGTTTTTGCCTTGCTGCCTTTAAGATTGTCTTTATTTTTAACTTTGGCCATTTTAATTACAATATGTCTTGGTGCAGGTATCTTTGGATTCTTCTTGTTTGAAACTTTCTGTGCTTCCTGTACCTGGATCCCTTTTTTCTCCCCAGGTTAGAAAAGTTTGCAGCCAATATTCTTTAAATGAGATTTCTGCCCCTTATTCTCATACTTCTGAGCTCTCTCTAATGTGAATATTATTGGAGTGTTTTATATTGCCTCAGATGTCTTTTAAATTATGTTCATTTTTAAAATTGCTCTCTATTTTTGTTGTTCTGATTAGGTATTTTCCACTATTTTGTTTTTCAGGTCACTATTTAGTTCTTCTGTATTATCTAATTTGTTATTAATTTCCTCCAGTGTGTGTATGTATGTATGCACACACACACACACACATGCACACACGCACACACACACACACACACACACACATATATAATGTTTTTCTTTCATTTCACTTTTTATGGTTATGACCTTTTTCTTCCTAAAAAGATAAAGATATATATATATATATATATATATATATATATATATATATATATATATAGTATGTAAATACAATGTAACATAATAAAATGTAAAAATATATAAAATATATATTTAATTTCAGTTATTGTTTTCTTCAATTCCTATTGGCTCTTTATTATATTTTCTTCTTTGTTGAAGTTCTTACTAAGTTCCTCTATTTTACTCTCAAGTTTGGTGAAAATCTTTATAATGGTTACTTTGATTTTTTTTATTAAGCAAATTATTTACCTGTTTCATTGGAGTTATTTTTTTTTCTTGTTTCTTCATTTGGAACACATTCCTTTACTCATCTGTATTTGTTTTTGTGAATTAGATGTAACAGCTATTTATCTTGAAAAAGTGGCCTTGTGTTGAAATGACTTCTCTGTAGATGTATGTTCAGGGTTTTTCAACAGGCTGGCTAGAGTCAAAGCTGTGCTGGATGGCCAGCTGTCCAGGGTTACAGCGGGCACTTGCTGAGGCAAACTGGGCACACAGCTACAGTGGCACTCTGGCTGACTGGCTGTCTAGTCCTATAGTAAGCTCTGGTCAGGTTAGCCTACGACATGCTGCAGGGCCTTGCTGGTTAGCCAGAGCACTTGGACAGAACTTTCACCTACACTATGTAGGTGGAGGAGGAATATAAACAATTGTGCTCATTAGTATCTTTGATCCCAGAGAGTTTCTGCCAATCTGGAGAGTTCCCACAGATCCCCCAACTTTCTTTGTGTGGTATTTCTTTCTCATTTATTGTGCAGAAGTTGTTCAACAGTCCTCAATTATCTTTCTGGTGAAATTACTCTATATGTTATATATTTGTGTATTCGTGGAAAGGGATGAGTTCAGGTTTTTCCTACATATCTAACTTTCAGAAAGTCTACCTTAATCCATTTTGAGTTAATTTGTGAGTGGTGTATGATGAGGGTCTGCTTTCATTCTGCATGTAATTATCCATTTTTCTCAATATTATATATTGAAAAGAGCATTCTTTACTCGTTGAGTATTCTTGGACCCCTTTTTACATATTGACTGTACATTTAAGGGTTTATTTCTATAATCTCGATTCTGTTTAATTGGTCTATGAGTCTATTTTTATGCCAATGCCATATTGTTTTGATAACTTTAGCTTTGTAATATAGTTTAAAATCTGAAAATATGATGCACTATCTTTGTTCTTTGTTCTCAAGACTGCTTTGGCTATTCGAGGCTCTTAGTGATTCCATAAAATGTTTAGAATTTTTTTTTTGATGTCTGTAACAAATGTCACTGGAATTTTGATATGGATTGCAATGAATCTATAGATGGCTTTAAGTAGTATAAATATGTTACAAATATTTATTTTTCTGATCCATAACATAGAATATCTTTCCACTTATTTGTGTCTTCTACAATTTTTTAATCAAAGTCTTATAGTTTTCAGTGAACAGGTCCTTCCACATCTTGGAAAAAATTTATTTCTACCTATTTTATAATTTTTGATGCTATTGTGAAATTGTTTTCTTTATTTCTTTTTCAGATATTTTGTTGTTAGTGTAGAGAAACAACTGATTTCTGTATGTTGATTTTGTATACTGCAACTTTACTGGATTCATTAATTAGTTCTAACAGGTTCTTTTTGGTGAAGTGTTTAGTAATTTCTTATTTAAGAATATGTAACTTGCAACAGAGATCATTTTACTTATTTTTAATTTAGATGTCTTTTTATTTTCTTGCCTGCTATTTTGAATAGAACTACTAGTATCATTTTGAATGGGGTAGTGAGAATGGTCACCATTGTTTTATTCCTAATCTAGGAAAAAAACCTTTCAACTTTTCACCATTAAACAAAATGTTGGCTATGGGCTTGTGATTCATGACCTTTGTTAGGTTGAAGTTTGTTTTTTACTATACTCAATTTGTTGGGTTTTTATCATAAAAAGTATTTTAATTTTGTCAAATGTTTTTCTCTGCACAGATTGAGATTATCTTAATTTTTATATTTTATTCTACTAATGTGTATTGTACTTTATGATTTGTGCATGTTAAATCATCCCTACATTTTAGGGGTAAATCTCACTTGATTGTGGTGTATGATCCTTTTAATGTATTATTGAATTCATTATGTTAATATTTTATTGAAATTTTTATGAATATATTAATCATGAATGTTGGCCTGTGGTTTTCTTTTCTTGTAGTGTCCTTATCTGGCTTTGGTATCTGATACTGCTCAACTCATTAGTTTAGGAGTGTTCCTCTCTCTTCAAGTTTTTTGAGGAGTTTTAGAAAGATCAATGTTAATTCTTTAAATGTTTGGTAGTGTTCACCAGGAAACCATCTCTTACTGGGCTTTTGTCTTTTCATTTACTTATTCAATCTCATTAATGGTTTGTTCACATTTTTTATTTCTTCGTCAATTGGTCTTGGTAAGTTTTATGCTTCTAGGAACTTATGCATATCTTCTAAATTATCTAATTTGTTGGCATGTAATTGTTCATAGTAACCTCTTCTAATCCTTTGTATATCTGTGACTGAGTTGCAATGTCTCCTCTTTCTTTTCTGATTTTATTATCTTCTCTTTTTTTAACCAACTAAAGGTTTGTTTATTTTCTTTATTTTTGAAAATATTAGTTCTTAGTTTCATTGATCTTTTTGTTTATTTGTTTGTTTTATTTATTTGGGGGCTTTGTTTTATTTATTTCTGTTGTTGTTTTTGCTAGTTTCTTCCTTCTCCTAACCTTAACTTAGTTTGATTTTAATTTCTATTATTTTGAGGTGCAAAGTTAAGGTGTTTATTTGGGACTTTTCTCTTTTTTCTTAACATAGGCATTTATTGCTACAATAAAAGCATTTATACAGCATAAGTATTTATTCTCTTTTTAATTGTTTTTGCTGTATCTCATAAATTTTGGTATGTTATACTTTTATTTTCATTTGTTTTCATATATTTTTTGAGATTTTGCTTTTAATTTTTTCTTTGACACATTAGTTGTTCAGAAATGTTTTACTTTCCACATATTTGTTAATTCTCCAGTTTTTCTTTTTTTACTGGTTTATAGTCTCACATTATTTTATTCATAAAATATACTTCCTATGGTTTTAATCTTCTTAAATTTGCTAAGACTTGTGACCTTTTATATGTTCTGTTCTTGATAATGATCCTTGTGCACTTGAAAGGAATGTTTACTTTGTTGCTCTTGGATACAATGTTCTGTGTATGTCTGTTAGGCCATGAGGTCTAAAGTATAATTTCTGTCCAATTTCTCCTTATTTATTTCCTGTTTGATGATCTATCCATTGTTGAAGATGGACTTCTACTTTTATTGTATCGTTATCAATGTTTTCCTTCAGATCTGTTAGTATGTATTTAATATATTTATGTTAATGCTATGTTACATTTTATTCATGTTGAGTATGTATATACTTAGAAATGTTATATTTTTTTTTATTAATTCACCCTTTTGTTATTATATAATGATCATCTTTGTTTTTTGTTATCATTTTTGGTTAAAGTTTTTTTTTTTTTTGTCTGCTATAAGTAGCATTAAATCTGCTCATTTTTGGTTTTCACTTAAATGGAATACTTTTTTCTATTTCTTCACTTTGAACTCATGTGTGTCATTAAAGCTGAAGAGAGTCTTTTATAGGAAACATATAGTTGGATCTTTTTAAAAAATTTATCCAGTCACCTAATGCCTTTTGGTTGGATAATTTCATTCATTTGAACTTACCATTGGTAAGATGTAATAATGCCATCTTATTAATTGTTCTGGCTGTTTTGTAGTTTCCTTGTTCTATTCTTCCTCTTCTGCTGTATTCCTTTAATAATTAACAATTTTTCATAGTGGTATGTTTTGATTTCTTTCTCTTTATCTTTTATATATCTAGTGTGGGTTTTTGCTTTGTGATCACCATGAAAATGACATAAAACACTAACTATTAAAAACAGTCTATTATATGCTGATAACAACTTAACTTCAGTCACATACAAATATTCTCCACTTTTACTCATGCTTTTTATGTTTTTATGTCATTATTTATTGTTTTTATATGTATATTCATCAACATATTATTAAAGCTATAGTTATTTTTAATACTTTTGTTCTTTGAATTTTATACTATAGTTAAATGATTAACACATCACCATATTACAGTAATAGAATATATGAATTTGACTCTATATTCCATCTTCATTAGTGTGTTATATATTTTCACATTTTCATGTTCTTAATTTTTATCTTTTTATTTTATCCTGAAGAACTTCCAGGATTTAATCTAAGGCAGGTCTAGTGGTGATTAATTGCATAAGCTTTGTTGCAAAGAGAAATCTTTTTTTTTTTTTTTTCTGAAAATCCACTTTGCCAAATAAAATATTCTTGGTTGTCAGTATTTTCTTTCAATACTTTGAATATATCATATGTACTCTTTCCTGGCCTATAAAGTTTCTGCTGATAAATTTGCCAATAGCTTCATAGAGGTTACATTGTAAGTTATAGGCTTCTTTTCCCTCGCTGCATTTAAGATTGTTTATTTGTCTTTAATTTTTGATAGTTTTATAATAATGTGTCTTGAAAAAGAGCTCTTTGAGTTTGTTTGGTTACCTATGAGCTGCATAAACTTGAATGTCCAAATCTCTTTTCAGATTTGAAATTTTCTTACCCATTATTTCTTTAAATAAGTTTCTTCCAGCTTTTGCCTCTTTTCTTCTTTGCATATTCAAGAAATTAGCAGTTTATTTCTTTTGCTGACATTCTCTAGATCACATAGGCTTTGTTCACTCTTTTATTTTTTCTTTTTGATTTCTTCTCCTCTAATTTCTTCTGACTTCTGCTTTTTTCTGTTTGATCAATCTTCTGTTGCCCCTCTTTATTGCATAATTTATTCATTCATTGTATTCTTAAACTCCAGAATCTCTGTTTGGTTCTTTCTTATTTCATGTCTACCTCTTTGCTAAATTTCTCATTTTGTTTGTGTATTGCTTATATAGTTTTCTTTAATTGTCTTTTCATATTTTCTTGTAGCTAACAGAGCTTCCTTAAAACTGTTATTTTGAATTCTTTATGGGGCAAATTGTAGATATCCATGTTTTGGGGTTGGTTACTGGAAGCTCTTGTGTTGCTCTTTGCTGGTGTCATGTTGTTATTATTTTTTTAATGTTCTTTGAAGTCTTGTGTTATTATCATCACATCTGAAGTAGCAGTAATTTTCTCCAGTTTTTACTGACTCTGGAGAGAAGTTCCTTTTCTCAGTCCTCTTAGTAATTCAGTTCTTCTATGGATACACCCGCTCTATGTTTCTTGCGCCCTCTTGTGGCAAAAATTTTAAGTTTGTACTGCTTTTTATTGATTCTGCAATGCATCTAGCCAGGTGCTAGCAGTTTCCCTTTTGCTTTCCCAAGGGTGAAACTAAAATTCAAATTTGTGGACTTTCCCTGTCTTGCAGATTTGGGTCAATTTTTTTTTGCAAGTACTCACTAGTCATCTTCCAAAGCTCACCATTGAGTGTACAATCAAGGAATTGGCTACAGCTTTGGGGTATTTGAATAAGATGCATGGAGGGCTCATAGTGATTGTGGGCTGGCTGAGGGTACCTGAAAGTAAATCATCCTTAGTGCTTGTGGGTAGACTTTTTATGGAATCTGTGACACAATAGGATCCACCTTCTTTTAATGCCCTCTCAGAGCCTTATTTTCTGCTCTCTCAGATTATTCCCACACGAGAATCATGTAATTCATTACTCAGTACTCAGAATAAAGTGATATAGAAATGGCCCTTTTGGGCAGCTTTCTGCATAGCTGGGGAAGTTCTGCACTCATATGCTCTCACTTTTCTCTGCCGGAGAAATCATGTACCAAGAAGGTCTCATTTAGCATTGAGCTGTGCTGCCTTGGTGGAGGGGTGATGCAGGTAAAGTTAAACACTTTACTCTCTTTAATGTGTGTGTATATATATTTTATATATGTGCGTATACACTGTAATACACACACACACAACTGTGTATTTATTTATTTATTTGTTTGTTTGTTTGTTTATTTTGCACAAGTGGTGTGCTGTAACTTCTCTGCTAGAAACCTGGACTTCTACAAAGGCTCTCATTTGTTGGTGATTGTCTAAAGCAGTCCTCCAGAGGTTCCCAGACTATAGCCAACATGGCTAGAATCAGAACCAAGTTTCATACCTATTACCCACTGCAGGGGTGAATGAGACTCCTTGTGGTTCCCTTGGCATAAGGTGCTGGATATCACAGCTGTCACAAAGGCACTTTGTCCATGGATGGATGCCAAATTGCTATTGAGGGAGGATATAAGCAAGGGATGTCTTATTTGGCCATGTTGCTGATGCCACCTCTGAAGTCAGGTTTTAGTTAACCAAATATTTAAGTTACCTCCACCAGGTTGACATCCTGTGATGAGGTAGGGATGAAGCAGGGTTAAATGTAATAAAGGCTGCAATTTGCAAAAGCATAACAAAATCAGAGAACATTTATTCATAACTACATTATGAGATAGAAATATGCACCCAAAGGGCTATTTGTAAATAACCACTATGTCAGCATAGTTTCATATGTAGAGAGCTGGTTCCATATGTATTAAAATATTTGAATCGAAGTAAAAAAATGTAAATGTAGTATCTCAGTACCCTTTTTCACTATGCCCATTACAGGAAGGAACACATCATAAAATAGGTAATATAGGCAATTAGTAAGAGGGTTTTTATTTTTACCTTAATTTATGAGTAGTTTTTAAAATTAATTAATTTTTATTATAGTGACATTGGGTAATGGAATCCAGTATGTTTTATGTGTATAATTCAACAGTAAGGCATATATATTGTATTGTGCGTTCACTGCCCATAATTGGATTTTTTTCTGTCATCACATATTTGACCCCTTTTATCCCATCTCCCTCTCTCCTCCTCCATCACCCTCTGGTGACCACTAGTTTATTGTCCATGTCCATGAATCTCTACTTATTTGTCCTGTTTGTTTGTTGCTTTTAGGTTTATATCCCCATATAAATGACATCATGTGGTTTTCCACTTTTTCTGTATGGCTTATTTTGCCTAGCATGCTTATCTCATGGTCCATCCATATTGTCACAAATGGCAGTATTTCATCAGTAAGAGTGTTTTTAAAAGTTAATCCTTAATATAGCAAAACCATGCCCATGCCAACCAGTCAATTGATATCATAAGCAAAGATAAAATCTACATTTGTGTATATGTCTCCTTGGACTTGCTGTGCAAAGGCATTTCTAAGGTATGTGACACTGGAAGATGCTAAAATGAAAGATATCAGCCTCTTTATTTTTATTAGATTTCATCATAAAACTCTTAAAGTTGTTGTACCAGTTTACACTCTCACCGGCAATATAGGAGTTTCCATTTTCTTACATCTTTGTAAAATTTAATATTATCTGACCTTTCTATTCCTGCCAATCTGAAGATATGCAATGGTAACTCACTATTCTAATTTGTATTTTTTACTTGTGAGATTTAAAATCTTTTATTTTTATTGGCTATTTTGAACATAACATATTCCTTGATAATTTTTTTCTATTAGGATATTTGTATTTTTATTATTACTTTAAAATAATTATTTATGTATTAAACCTCTAAAAATTGTGTTAGAAGACTATATAAAGGTTGGGAAAATCTTTATGGAAAATATATTCTTTTTTTTTCACTTGTAACATACACTGTTGGTTGATAACCTGATATCTACTACCCTCTTATAGAACAGTGATGGATTATCTACTAATTGCCTTCTCATTATTCATTGTATATTTCTTATCAGAAAATATGATTTAAATGGAGGTGAAAATGTATTCCTCTAAAACTACCTTTCTTGGCTCTCTGTAGTATGTGCAATCATGTGACACAAAGCTCTCTAACAGGATATGAGTAAGAGTTGCAGTAGAATTCTGGAAAATCTCCTAAGAGGGGTCAGACTTAACTGTCAAAAATATATTTGATTCTCAGTTTACTTAACCTTCCTGCCTGAAACATGGCCTCACTGATAGGGAATGGTGGGGAATACACTACTATGACTATTTGATGAAAGACAAACCATGAGGATAGAGAGGGAATAAAACAAAAGAAATTGAAGTTCTGAAAGTGTTGTGAAGAGGCTACATTTGACCCATACCTGTTAACTTCAAAATTTCTTGCTTCAAAAAAAAAGTATTTAATCTACTAAAAATGAATTCTATAATGTTGCTGTTGTATGTAGCCTAACACGATTCCTTATAGTAGAGACTATAAAAACCTTACATTTGTTTGGGACAGCATTTAATTACTATATCACCATAAGTTACTTCCTAAGAATTTTTTTCATATTTTTTAATATATTTAAATAAGAAGTCTTCAGAAAATAATACATTACTCCAAAATATCTAAATTTTGATTAAATAATGAGAGTAAGTTCCCTTCTAGTAAAAGTTGCCTATTTTTTGGTACGTCTGGGGCAAAGATGGGACAGATAAACCCTAGGACAAATCTACACAGGTGGGCTCATGGTGGGTTAAGTCACTGAAACACTAGAGTTTTCAGAGGTGAGGATATCACAGAAAACAAAACAGGTAAAAAGTCCTCCTTTCCTAAATCTTAGGTTCTAGTTTCGGGAGACAGACTATAAATATAACACTAATTAAATTTGTAATATAGACTAGTAGTCACTAGAGGACTATAGAGTAGTGGTTAGAAGTGGGATGGGGGACGTGGGGGGAAGTAGACGGGGTAAAGGGGGTCAAATAGAGGGGAGTAGGTGGAGGGTGGAGTGGGGTAAAGGATATCAAATATATGGTAGCTGAAGAAAACTGAACTTTGGGTGGTAAACACAATAAAATATACAGATGTCAAATAATAATGTACACCTGAAAATTATATAAAAACATCACTGTCTTTAGTTTGCTACAAACAAGCTTTATTAACCAATGTTACCCCAATAAACTTAATAAAAACAAACAAACAAATAAATAAATATGTGATATAGAGGACAGTAAGTTAAATGAAGAATAATTAAGCAGAATAAATGGACTGTAAGTCCAAAGTGTTTGAGAGTCCTCAGAGGGGTGGCTTCCTCTAGACAGAGTGGCCAGTAAGACTCTCCTAATAAGAAGGTGGTTGGGAATGTGCAAGAAGTGAGGAAATAAACTGCAGAGCAGTTTTGTGGAGGAAGTGTTACAGAGGGGCTATCAAGTAAAAGGCCCTTAGGAAAAGTGAGGAGCAGAGGAGGCATAAAGGAGAATAGGGGGAGAAGAGAGGGGTGAAAGTAAGCTTGGGGACCATATCATGTTGGACCTGATAAAGCACGTTTATTCTTCTGAGGAATAAATAATACATGTAATATATAAAGTGCTTGGCAGACAGCTTGCCGCTTATATGAAAAAGTAAGTTTTCAGTAATGTTTTTAAGTCTGACGTACCAACATTTTCAAGCTATACTGAGGCCAAAATATTTGCAGTATGACAGTGTGAGTCAAAAATGGTGTCCCCTTTCTGTGAATTAAAAAGATAAATGTGTCCCCCGTCCCATCTCCACTGAGCAGCTATCACACTGTGAGCTTATGGCTTGGGAAGTAGAGCATGGCTATATTATAGCCATTTCTGTCCTTGACTTGGGTATCTCTGGGCAGTTCACAATCAGCATAACCACACGTAGTGGCCCTGGAAAGGACTCTGCCTTAATCATTTTTATTTCTAGCCCTTAACATAGTTTGCAACAATCTTGTAACCAGACTGAGAGAAATAGTTCCTTTTCCATAGCCTTTGATGGTCACCAGATTGGGGGTGGGGTGGGAGGGTGAAAAAAGAGAAAGGATTAAGAAGTACAAATTGGCAGTTATAAAAATAGTCACAAAGATGTAACTTATACCAAAGGGAACAGAGTCAATAATATAACGGTTTTTGGTGTCAGGGGGTCCTAGGCTTATTGGGATGAGTAATATAAATGTCTAAATGAGTAAGTTATATAAATGTCTAACACTATGCTATACACCTGAAATGAATAAAATATTGAATATCACCTGTAATTGAAATATTTAAAAAGTTTAGAAATAAAATAAAATAATGGTTATAGAATGAATTTATAGATGTCTCAAGTTATTACACAAGCTTAGTAATTTGAAGATCAGACTAACTATATATCATCCTTCTTGCTTTTATTCTTTTTGAGATTATTTTTTAAGAATGATATGTGAACATAAGCAAAGAAGTCATGTTTTTATTTTTTCATTCAAGTGTTTTTTTTTTTTTTCTTAAAGTGAGTGAGATTTTACACATCTTTCTGACTTCTTTGTCAGTGAAATAGGAGAATGAAGGGGAAAACCATTTGACAAATTATTCTTTCTTACCTCCCTTTTCTTTCGTTTAGTTCCAGGAACTCTTTCTTTTTCTTACATCAGGTAGTTATTATCAGATACTGGTAAGAGTTCCACTAGTTTGTTCTTGAAATATCGCTTAAATTTTAGTGTCACTTTTGAATAATACAGGCATTTTAAACTCAAGTAAGATGTAGAGATTGTAAATTCCCATGATGTGAGGTTCTTCCTTTTACCATGATTAATACTTTGTGTCAGGAAGGATGGAATAAAGAATATTGTGCATGCCAGGATTTTATAGTCATTCAGTTTACCCTGGGGGGTAAAATTTACAAGGAAGCTCAGATCCATGCTCTCTTTATATATACATAATTTAAAAAAAATCAATAGGTCCAAAGAAGAGATTACCAAGTCTGCTTTGTCCTTCTGGTGTATACTTGCTGAGATGGGGCCACGCAGCTATTTTTTCCAAGCTCTGAGGAAGAAGCCTGCTCTGGCTAAAGAATGCATTCTTATTAAATATATGTCATAATGTACCTCTGTTGATGTAGTTAAACTACCAGCATAAAAAAGTTGCATGTTAACAACACAACTAAGTTAATGTTTCCATAAAACTCTATCATTAAAATATGCTTAATTTGACATCAACCTAAGAGGTAGTTGCTTTTCTAGCCCAGACACAAACATACATTGTATATACATGTACAACATTAAGTATTTGTAAAATCAAAAAAAAAAAAACACACATTGAGAATATACAGTTTAATGCTGTCAGCTGTATTAGCCAAACTAGTTTTCCTATTAAGAACAATATAACTGAAGTTCTCATAGCCTTCTGCCAGTTTGTAGGACTGTCTTGATTCCTATACAGAGGTTCAATTTGCTTAGAAAGGAAAGCAAGAGCAATCTAATTGGTTATATGTCACATATGTAACAGGCTCAGGTTATACATTATAAATTCTGTTGATTTGAGTCTAACAAGTAAGATTGTCCATTTACAGTGTTTTTACTGGAAGGCTGTCCTTAATATAGGCAAATGAAAACTCTGATGTTAAATTAATTTTTTTCATGGAACCACAATATAACACAGAGCATGATATTGACTTAGTACAGCAAATATTTCTGATTCAAGAGTCAGTATATTCTAATGGAACTGTAAAAGCTCCAAGGAACTATAATGCTAATCATTGATATATAAATAGTAATATTCATCTATATATATTTTAATATTTGAAGACAAAATATTGAAATTATAAAAAGTAAAAATAATCAGTAGAATAATATGAATTAATGTCATCCTTGACTTGTTTATAATACTAATATTTAAGCCATTTTTTAAAGATCGCCATTTAGAATTACCAAAGTTAAGATTAAATCTTGCTTAGATGATGGTTTTCCTCACCCTCGTAAATAAGCCACTTATTTCTAAAATGAAGTTATTGTATCCCTTGTCATCACACAACCATAAAAATTGCAGGCCGTCAAAAGTTAGAATAGCTGCTTCACAGACCCACAGCAATACTCAGTAACAGATTTTCAAAGCAGTTCAAAGAGTCCAGTTTCCATCTGTGTTTGGTGAAGGGTGCACGAACCTTGAGGCCATCTGAAAACTCAGCTTCATCTCTAACACTTGGAATAACAAAGGTGTTATTTTTCAAAGGTGCATTCTCCCCTCCTGGGGTGGCTGTGCAATTTCAGTTCAGAGAAGGTGGAAAATTTCAGAGCAGGTATTTTCCTTCTAGACCTTGCAGAGTTCCTTTGAGGGTGTCACAATGGTGGCCTCCTGAGTATGGGTAATTGCCAATAGAGGCCAAAAGTTAATGAACCTTATTAGCAAATCCCTTCTGATTTTATGAGCAAAATGTCCACATGGAAACAGCATCTCCTTTCTTCCAGACTGGGGTGCTATTTAATCAGGAGAAAGTAGAAGGTGCTCTCTGCCCACATTGTGCTGAGGAATGCAGCATGAACATCAAAACTCAGTGTCATTCAGCTGCATTTCTAAAATTAAGGCAGCAAATTATTAGGAAAGGCACAGGTGAACATCACTGTCTTTAGTTTGCTACAAACAAGCTTAAGATTTCAATAGAAAATATATTTTTATGCTTATTTTGTTTAATAGTTCATGTATTAATTATCTGGCACACTTTTTGATAGTGTCATTATAAAGGCTACCTAACATAAATTACATAAATACATAATTGATGAAATAACGGAAATATAGATATTTGTTATTTGCTCTTTTTGTGATATGTTTCTATTATTCTAAGACTGAAAAGTCAAACACGTGAGCTTTTTAATTTTTTGACTTTATAAGCTATTTTGATGTCTCAAAACATCAAAAATTATATTCTAAATTCTTTTTAGCTAATTCAAAGCCATACCAAATTATTCTCCCAATTACTCTAAATTCTAATAATTATATGGGTAGTTTTATTTGAGACTGTATTACCTGGCAAATACATATATTTCATAAAAATCACTGATCATAAACAAGTTTATAAAAACAGAACAATTTTATTTTAAAGCATTGACAAAATGCATACTTTATTGTGAGAAAAGTGAGATTTAGTGATTGAGGTAATAGAACATATATAAAGATTGTGCCCTTATTATATCAAGATTTTTTTATTTTTTAGCAACATGTCGTAAATAAAAATGCTTTGTAAATAAAAATATACTTCTTTAGTAAGTAAAGCTTATTTTACTTAGTGAAGTAAATAAATAATAAAAATTCTTAGTAAGTAATATAATGTGCTTTGAACCTTACACTAAAAAAAAATTAGTTTGATATGACAAAGCATTCTGTCTGAAGTTAAAGAAAAGATTTTCCATGGTAACATTTATACTTATTAAGATAGACACAAATGTTTTAGTATCAAGCAGTGAGCTTCTTGCGGGGGCAGGGGGACGGGAAGATGGGATAGTGAGGGATTTGATAAGCCTGTACTGTTTCCAGTCAAGTTTCTAGTCATATCCCCACTCACCCTGAAGGCATGGTAGAAACAGCAGTAATCCTAAATGTGGAATATGCATAGAGAACCAAAGTGAAAAAGGATGCAATGGCTAATACATTGCTACTGTTTTTGCATTTGACACTTGCTCTCCTGTCTTAACAATTCTTCCCTATCAATGCTTGTACAAGGAGTACTAAAATAAAGTGGGAAACAAGGGTATAAGAGGAGGTCATAAATAGATTATATGTAAAAAGTGGGCCACAATAAAACAATGCAAGAGAAAGTACCTAAGAGCTGTTTGGATACTGAGTATATAATCATCTTCAATGTAGTCCTATACCTTCGCTCTCAGCACTTACAATTTAGTGAGGATGGAAAACATTTTTAAAATAATAGTGCTGAGTATAGTAATAGTAGAAATAGTAATGGTGCTTATGGCAATGGCACCAATCTAAAGACGTCTGGCTATATAATTATAGAAAATAGATTGTCATTTGAGAGTTCAATTTTTGAAGTTCAATTCATGCTAGCCCAGTTGATTTGAACATATCACAATATTTCTACCTGCTGGATATTTTTATTCTTCCACATCTCTAACAACTATTTTTTTTTAAATTGTGATCTCTGCTCACAAATCATTCTTTATGCGATCATTCTGATATTAAACACATAAAAGTAGTTAAGAACTCACTTTAGTAACCCTCTGGATAACTTAAATTTATAACCTCTTACTAGATTGTGGCCTTGATGAAAGAATAGGTTGTTGCTTATTTTGCCTCTGTACATGTGGCTCCTAGTAAAAATTATTATGAATATATTCACAAATGAGACTATAAGTCAATTAACATTGGAATTTTAGAGCTGGAATTTTCATTAGCTTAATTTTAAAGGTTTAGAAAAATAAAGTGATTCCAGGAGAGTAAAGCTAAATGACATCCAAGGTCACAGATGAAATTTTGAGAAATGATTCAATTAAAAACTAAAGCTTAGAACTGAGATTTAGGGTAGTAGGCATGCATAAATTTTCATGGAATGATACGTTAACCCAAGGTCATTGCCCATAAGAAAGATTATTTGTAAGTTATTTTTTATTTTTAGCACCTTCTATCATGTTATGCACACAACTTACATGCAAATCCATTCATAAATATGGCCACTTGATTTTCATTCGCTTATACAATCTTCTTCTAGCCATAGTTTTCAATATCTGAGTATTTAGAAATAGTGAGGGCATTTTATTTATCTTAATGACTAAAGTATTCTACTGAAATTTAGTAAAAAGGAACCAGGAATGCTACATGTCCTATAATTACTATGATGGTCCAGCCCCTGGAAGAATCATACTGCACAAAGTACCAACAGTATTTCTCTTGAGAAATTTTTTTTAAGTTTTTATCACTTTTCTAGCAGAGTTCAAAAATTTTTATTTTAGTTGCTTTATTTTTACATTGTAATACATATTTTATGCCACAGTTTTACAAATATTACCTCAATATTAACTCTGTAGTATACTTTTGCAAAGCTCCATTTTTATGCTTAAAAGTTAGCTTTTTTCCAATTGCAAATATACTGCATATTCATAATAGATATGGACAAAGAACAAAATTAAAAGCAAATGTAATTTCTCATCTAGAGATTCACACTTAACATTTTGATGTTTATTTTTTAGGCATGTATGTCTATGTACATACAATTTAAAATGTTATCAAAATACATATATTACTTATAATGTATTTTGTTAATTACAAAATAAATCAAAAACATTTCCTCAGTCTGAATTTATTATTTTTTATTATTTTTTATAGGAGTAAGCTATGAATAATTTAAATGATTTTTTTAAACTAAAATGTTACAATAAAATCCAGAATTTTTTTCTATAAAGTTAGCATGCAAGACTCTGGAATCCTCAAAATAATCAAGAACAAACCTGGTCTCCAAAAGTAAAATATCTCGTATGTCATAAAAGGATGTAAATTAAACACCCATGATTTAGGGGAAAAAAAGGCAATTCTGAGAAAGTGTATTCTATATAATTTATTAGCAGTCTTATAAGAGAAATAGACAAACAATCCAATAGAATAATTAAATTAATGCAAACTACTTACAAGAAAATAATTAAAATAGAAAATAGCAAATAAAAGGAAGTTAAATCACATAAGTGGTCAGAAATATGCAAATTATATTTATAGTGAGGTGCCACTTTATAAAACATTAAACAGGCCTACAATTAAAAAAAAAAAACAGTAACGTCCAATATTGGTAGAATATAAATTGCTACAATCTTTGAGAATTAATTTGGCAAAATTTATTAAAACTAAAAGTACTATGACTTCTACCCCTGGAAAGCCATTTTGAGATTTACTCTATAGAAATAAAACATATGTGTATAGGAGCTGCACTGGAGCACCAGCTTTAGCAGTATAAACCTAAGTATAATGCCTATCAATGGAAGAACTATGAAATTTATGTGACCATTTAAAAGAATGTGTTTGAGCTATGTCTGTTGTCTTGATGAGTTGCATAGGCTGTATTGTTCAATGTAAAAAAAAATAAAAATTTAAATTAAAGTATATTATATGACGGGTTATATGTAAAATAAATTCAATATATATGTGTGCTTATATGCATCTGGAAACATGAATAAAAATGTGGAAAGACATTTATTAGGCTGCTTGTTTCTGTTTAATATTTTCTCATTTTAAAACTTCCTTTACATTATACATATATTTTTTTAATTTTAAAAGTAAAAAGTCCTTGCTGTAACAAATGAAGCAATCTAGTACAAAGACATACAAAGAAATAATTATTAAGAAGAGATGAAAACTGTCATTTGCAGCAACATGAATGGACATTGAAATAATCATACTACGCAAAATAAGCCAGAACAGAAAAAGTTGAAAATCACATGATACCACTTATATGTGGGACATAAAACTAAAAACAACAAATGAGCAGGACAAACAAACAGAGACTCATTAACATGGAATATAGACTAGAGGACTATAGACTAGTGGTTACTAGTGGATTGTGTGATGAGGAAGGAGGTAGACAGGGTCAACTATAGGGGGTTGGGGAGGGTGAGTGGGTAAAGACCAAATATATGGTAGCTGAAGGAAACTGGACTTTGTGTGGTAAACATACCATAGAATATACAGATGTCAAATGATAATGTACAGCTGAAAATTACGTAATTGTATTAACAATGTTACTCCAAATAAACAATAAAAATAATTTTCAAAATAAAAAAATAAACATTTATGTTATTTATGACAGACTGTTACTATAGTATTCCATAAAGTAAAACACCTGAAAATTTTATATTTCACTAGAGTCATTCTATCTTTAAAATGTCATCATATTAAGTCGTTTTCTAATCATCAGTGGTAACTTAATGAGTGCTCAGGGAAATCAGTAAGCAATTAGGAGACTAATTGTCTTAAGTCAAGTAAATGTCCCTGAAACTTTGATTAGTTTGCCCTAAATGTAGGGTAAATAGGTTAATCCTAGGAAACTATACAAAATTATTAACACTTTTAATACTGGTCTAGCTCTCTTCATTTTATGTTCTTGCTAAATTTATGTTAATTTTCTAAAGAGTGTTATGACAGGAAAGCCATAGTAACATAGAGGTTATATGAGTCAAGATGAACAAAGTCACATTATGGTAAAATATACTCTGCTCAGTTGCTTAGCACAGCTAAAATTATTTTCTTGTATAAAGTCTGTTATGGGTAAATAGAAATTATCATCTCTCTGGTAATCAGAAATGTGCAATTCCAACATGTGACCTCCTATATTTCCTTGGCAGGAAAAAAAAAAGATCAAGGAGAAATGGTTTTTCAGAGGTACAGAACAAGGGAAACTCATTACTTCCATTTATCTTCCTGTTTCCCAGAACAAAATCACATGTTCATAATCCAACTGCAACAGATGTTGGACTATAAGAACAATACATGAATATTTAATGAGCATTATTTATCTCTTTAATAGGCACAATCATAGATGAACATGGTTTTGAATGTTTTGATAATTCCTTAATTGATACTAGAAATCTGGACTCTAGTTAGCAGAGAGTCAGTCTCTTCTTGTAGAGATACTTTTCGAAGAGCACCAAGTGATAAGGTTCTCAAAAAAGAAAAGTGGAGAACCTGATTTTTCACATGTTATTATTTCTAATCATATTCAGGCCATTTTTAAAATTAGAAGGATCATATTTAAACTGTTTATTTGAATACTAAGAAAATTCAAATCCAGAAAAAAATAGAAATTGTGTATCACAAAGCAATTTAGTGGTAGAGATGGGATTTACATTTAGCCCTTGATTTCCAATCCAGTGAGCTTTTCCACTACATACTACTGTATTCTCTTACAAGAGATTTGGTCTCTATCTGGAAATACACAAGATTCTAGCATTAGTAGGAATTATGACCAAAACTATGTGGAATCACAATGCATAAAAATTTGCTTTTTTTATCATTATTGCAAGAGTCGATATTCATGGTCATTTTCTAAAACAGCTATCTGGAAAGAAAAATCAAAGAATTAAATAGCCTTATTATTCTTACATGCAGGTAATCAAATTTGATAGCCCAGTAGGTGTCATTCTTGGATTGGACTTGCACATTTACTTTATAAATGTTTCCTCTTATACTTACATAACATATTCACCTATCTATTTATGCATGTATTTATCTATGCAGCAATCGTGTGTGCGTCTTTAATATCTTAATCCAAGAGAATTAAGAATGAATAAGAGATATAGCAGCTGCTTACTAAGAATTTCCTTTATAGTGGTGAACCAAAGAGTCAATAATATGCTGAGAGTGATAGGCACCTGAGACATAAAATCAGGAGACCTTCATTCTACCTCTGTTTCTGTCACTGATATTTTATCAAATTCCTTAATCTGTCTTGAGTTGAATTCCTCCACAGAAGGAAACATGAGTGTACCTGGGATCCTTAGCCTAAACCAATAGCCTCAGGAACCTATTCATCAGATCACATTTAATTCTTAGTTGTGATATTCTCCCACATTTCAGACATCACTTTCTTACTACTTGAGTTAACTTGAGTAAATGTTTGCACATTACAAATCAGAGATTATTGACACAAATATAAATAAATCAGAACACTTGATTATTAGTCTCCCACAAATAAAATTAAAACAAACAACATGAAAGTTTTCTCTCTCCTACTCCAGTCCTGCCTCTCCCCTCCCTTCTCCCTATCCTTAGCTTTCCTTCTCTCCCACCCTTTATGCCTTCCTCCATTTTTTTCTCTCAGTTTGTGGCTTGGATTCTTGAGGCCTCTACAAGCCCAATGCAGGCGGTTGTCCTCTGCACATTGTTTGATGATTGTTTCAATTTTCATACTGCTGATCAGTCTATTTAGATTTTTCAGATCTTCTTCATTTAGTCTAGGAAGGTTGTATTTTTCTAAGTACTGATCCATTTCTTCTAGGTTATTAAATTAGGTGTTATATACATTTTCATAGTATTCTTGCATGATCCTTTGTATGTCTGAGATGTCAGTTGTAATTTCCCCTCTTTCATTCTTAATTTTGTTTATTTGTGTCCTTTATCTTTTTTCTAGAGTGAGTCTAGCCAGTGGTTTATCAGTTTTATTAATCTTCTCAAAGAACCAGCTCTTTGTTGCATTTATTTTTTTATATTATTTTTCGTTGTTTTCAATTTTATTTATTTCTGCTCCAATTTTGATTGTTTCTTTAAATCTGCTGACTTTAGGCCTCATTTGTTCTTTTTTTTCTAGTTAGTTAAGATGAAGTGTTAGGTTGTTTATCTGGGTTCATTCTTGTTTTTGGAGGTAGGCCTGTAATGATGTGAGCTTTCTCCTTATGACCAGTTTTGCCATGTACCAAAAGTTTTGAAATGTTGTACTATTGTTATCATTAATTTCTGTGTATCTCTTGAGGTCTCTTTTTATTTCTTCTGTGATCCAGTTATTCTTCAGTAGCAAATTGCTTAATCTCCATGTATTTGCAGTTCTTCCTGATTTCTTTCTCCAGTTGACCTCTAGTTTCAAAGCATTATGATCACAGAATAATGTTGGTATGATTTCAACCCTCTTATATTTGTTGAGACTATTTCTGTGTCCCAGTATGAGGTTGATTCTTGAGAATGTTCCATGTGCTCTAGAGAAGAATGTATAAGCAGCCGTTTGGGGATGGAAGGCTCTGTAAATGTCAATTATGTCCAGTTGGTCTAATGTGTCATTTAAGGATGTTATCTCCTTATTGATTTTCTATTTGGATCATCTATCCATATCTGACAGTGGGGTATTTAGGTCCCCTACTATGATAGTGTTTTAGTCTGTTTCTCTTTTTAGTTCTTTTAGTAATTGGTTTACATATTTTGGGGCTCTCTGATTGGGAACATAGATATTAATTAATAAGTCTTATATCTTGGTGCATGATTCCCTTTATCATGATGAAATGTCCCTCAGTATCTTTCTTTACCTTTTTTATTTTGAAGTCTATTTCATCTGATATTAGTACCATTACTCCTGCTTTACTCTGAATGCCATTTGCTTGAAATAATATTTTCTACCCTTTCACTTTGAGTCTTTTTTGAGTCATATTTGTCTTTAGAGCTGAAATGTGTCTCCTGGAGGCAGCATATAGTTGGGTTTTGTTTTTAGAGCCAATCTGCAACTCTGTGCCTTTTTATTGGTGAGTTCAGTCCATTTACATTTAGGGTTATTATTGAAATATGAGGTCTTCTTATAGCCATTTTATCATTTGCTTTCTGGTAGCTCAATGTCTCCTTTGCTTCCTTGTCCTTGTGTTTCTGTTTTCTTCATTTTGGTTTGCTTTTGTATGTTTTCCCTCTGGTTCTTCTTGTTTATGTTATTTACTTCGGTTCTGAATCTTCGGTATGGATACCATTACAAATATGAAAAGAATAGTTACACACACACACACACACACACACACGTCCGTTTTCTTCTGCATGTGCCTTATCTCCATTCTCCTTTGTGAATTTAGATCTCTGAATCCCCATCTTTTCAGTCATCATTATCTCAGTTTGTCCCTATGTATGCTGAACGTTCACTACTATCTTGTTATAACAATTCTCTTCTTATTATTTAAACTTATAGTAAGGGTTGCACTCCTCTGTTTCTATTTGCCTGATAGTCACTTTACTCCTAATTATGTATTTTTTTTGTCATTTTGTTTTAGGCAAAGTGACCCCTTTCAACATTTCCTGTAATGCAGGCCTCCCAGTGGAGAATTCCCTTAGTTTTTATATGTTTGGAAGAATCTTAATTTCTCCTTCATATCTAAAGGAGAGCTTAGCTGGATACATTATTCTAGGTTAGGTTGGTAGTTCCTTTCATTTAGTAGTTTAAATATTTAATTTCATTCCTTTCTGGCTTATAAGGTTTGTCCTGAGAAGTCTGAGATAATCTAATGAGTTTACCTTTATAAGTTACCATTTTTTCTGCCTGGCTTCCTTGAGAACTCTATCTTTGTCAATATTTTTTGATAACTTTAATACAATGTGTCTTTTGAAGGCCTTTTTGAGTTGAGATAATTAGATGTTCTGTTGACTTCTTGAATTCCAAGCTCCAGCTCATTCCTTAGATTTAGGAAATTCTCATCCACTATTTCTCTGAAAATGCTTTCTAGTCCCTACTCTTTTTTTTTTTGCCTTCAATAATACCCATTTTCTTATGTTTCCTCTCCTGGTGGTATCAGCTAATTGTTGAATTTCTCTTTCGTTATTATTCATTTTTCGGTTTCTCTATTCTTCTTTCTGCTTTATTTCTAGATTTCTGTCTCCAGCATCACTGATCTTTTTCTCCATTTTGTCGACTCTTTCCCAAGCTTGCTATTTTATTTTTCAATTCTTGCAGTGTGTTTTTTATCTCCAGACAGAAGATCAATTCTGTTCTTTTTGAGGATTTTAATCTCCTTGCTCTGCTCATCTGGTTGTTTTATTAATTCCTGAAACTGTTGATATGACTCCTTCTGGAACTCATTGAGTTTTTTGAAAAGCACCATCCTGAATTCTCTGTCATTTAAGTGGCATATTTCCATGTCTATAAAATTTGTTTTCTGGAGATTTTCTCTTTTTATTTTTCTGAGAAGCCTTGTTGCCTTGGTTGTTCATGGTGTTTAATGGACTATTTCTCTGACTGGGCATTAATGAAAGTGTATTCTGCTGTTGTTTTTTTTCCAGAAAGGTTTATTATATAAAGGTCTCTCTTTAGTCTGTTGCAAAGAAGGTGCTTTTCTTTTGGTTTCCAGTAGGTGGCTTCTAATCTGCTAGGATCCCTTCTTTATATAAATCATTAAAAATTTTCTTGCAGGTATTTAATCATGCTTGCTACCCTCAGTTTCAGTCCCTGTCAGTGTCAGAGACAGTCTTGGTATCCTTTGCTCAGATTTCCCTGGGGCTCTGTTGTGTTTGTTCCTGGAGGATATGGGGGAAGGGGCCCTCTGGGTTGGTAGCTGTGGCTCAGCCTTGGTTTTGTAAAAATCAAGTGTTGTTTCTCTATGGTCCCATCCTGCTTCTTTCTCTGTCTTCTGCCCTGACGACTGGGCGCTTCCACCTACTGCGGGTTGCTCACAGCAGTCCCAGGCAGAGCTGTTCAGAGAAGTTCCCATACCTTCACCCCTCCTCCTCCTCCTGCAGGGAGTTCTGGTGGCTACTAGAGGCAGCTTCTTTATTTCTCCCAGTCCACTGCCCAACATCTGGGGTTCTGACCTGTGGTAGCTTTTATGCACAGATCCAATGCTCATATGTGCCAGTGTGCAGTTTGGGTATCTTTTATTGCATTTAGATGTTCAGCTTATTGTTCTTTTAAGGGGAGAGATCTGGAGACGTCTCTCACTCCATCATGTTTTCACCAAGTCTCCCAAGTATTGATTTATGAAGAGTATTTTATATCAAAAGATTTATAAGTGAGCATTTAACTTCCAAATAAACATTTTTTTTAATGTTTGCATTGTATAAAATTGAAAAGAGTCCTATGAGATCATTTCTACTATGTACTGGATATATACATTTACCTGGATGTCCTGAAGTTGAAACATTTTAAAATTCACTCCTTTATTTTACCTCCTTCATTTTCTCCCTAAACAACCTTGTTCTCCTTTGTCGGGTAGCAAAAATATTATTTACATAAGCTATACTTAGCTAGAAACTTTTGTGTATCTTAATTTATTTTTCTCATTTCCTAAATAAAATTAATCTTAAATTTCTGTTGATTCTACTTTATAATCTCTACTAATTACTTTAGTTAACGTTATTAATATCTCTTACTTGGATTGTAGAAACAGGTCATTTTGTTTCTCTTACTAGATTGATCTACACATTTCTGCAAGAATACTCGCATGATCACATTTTCCTCTACTTAAAGACTTCCTACATATCATTGCCTTTTGATAAACATGTTACAGTCTTATAATGACCTATGTGTTAAAATCTATGCGGTCAACATTGATTCCTGTCACTCCTCCCCTCTAATACTTAGGTTTCAGTCCTACCCTGTTTTGTGCAAATCCCCTGATAAACGTGCTTGTTCATACTTACACACTTTTGTCTATGTCTTCTGTGTGGGTGCTATTCACTTCATGTTTGGAAAAAGATCTTCTCTTCCTTCTAGATTTTGCTCACTGTATCTCTGCAATGTAATCACAAATTCCTTTAGACACTACAGATTCCCTTCTTGTCTAGACTCCTAAGGTGCATTTCTCTTACCTCCATTATATCACTTAAGATTTTCAAATTAACTTTTACAACGTGCTTTATTCTTTTTTTATTATGACTTCTGGAGGGCAGGGTGTATGTGACGTTTATCCTTGTACCCTCAGGACCAATTAATGAGACGCCTTAAAAAAAGAAATAAAAGAAAATATTGTGTTTTCTTACACATGTTTTTAAAAAGCAATTGTTTATGGTTACTATGACAGGAAACTGACAACTAGAAATCTCAGTTGGTAGAGTAGAGATTTATTTTGGGAGATAGGTACTTTCATGTAATATTGACTAGAAATTGTGACAAAAAACATTCAAGAATATCTGCTGGAGTTTAAGGATGCAATATTTACTGGTTGAATATAGCTCAGGTAGTGTCTAGTGACAAAGAAACCATGTGAAATTTAGAGTTTATACAAGAATAAACAGTATATTGCAAAAATGAGTTTTGATTTTAGCTTCTTGAGCAGGTGCAGGAAATCCTGGAGCCATAAAATTTTTAATAACATTCTAAAGGTATAGATGAAATCAGAGAGATTCAGGATAAGAAAATACTAAAAGCACAAAGCAACCATGATTTCTCATGTGAACTAATCTAAAATGGGATACAAAGTAATTAAAGTTCCATGAATATATGACAGTGCTAAAGTTCTTTGTGTTGGCACTAACTTGGATTGGACAATAAAGTTTGTATTTAAATTGTGTCAGTTATATGGTAGTACATCTCTAGAAAATTTAGGTATTAGGTCTTCAGGCTAATTGAGGATCACTATAACCAAAACTCCCTTGAAAATCTTTGACAAAGATGTTACCTTGGAGCTCAACATTTCCAACCTAGCTAATATTTCCACATTAGGATATATTACTTCCTCCACTGGAACACTAGATAAAGAATTTGATCTTCATTATGACTCATTCTGAGTGAAAAAAAATATGCTAACACCATGAGAACAATATTAGAATTTATATGAAACAAGAACTGAGTTATGCTTCAATTTTACATTCTAAATGGTACACGTACTCATTGAATAGAACTGTTCGCTCAATTTTCTTCACCAATTAAATTGTTTTTCCTTCCTTCTTTAATTAAAATATGAATTTTATGACATTCATAAATTGTAAAATATAATAATTGTTATTTGTGTGGATACTCTGTTCTTTTTGCTGATGTGGGCGAGGCCACAATGTTAAACTCTTCTAAAATGCATTCTTCCCTTTAACATGAGCTTATTATTTCAAAAATTCTTGATAATGAGGTAGCAGAACAGGAATATGTCCTCTCATTCAAACCAAGAACCAATCTGAGAACACTAGTTTAATAATATCATCTTGAGATAGGAGAAGAACATTAGTTATTTTAATTTGTTTAATGAGTATATTTTTGCTATTTGGAAATTACAAATTTTCTATATCAAGTTAACCAATGGAATTCAATTTTTTATGAAAAGGTAAATTTGCTACCTCAAAAAAAAAGTATAGCTGACATTTAATAATAATTTTGTTTTTAATGTGATCCATACTTGAGGCCAATTTATCATCCTCTTTTCTTCATTTTAATTTTAACTCCCATTCAAAGGATTTTTACACAATACCACCTTCAGTAAATCATTTAATTCTTATCTACACCAGGCAATTCTTTTTATACTTTTAATAATATGCTCACTAGAAGAGGAGCAGAAGAAAATAAATAAAGTCATTATTGTTTTAATACTTTATAATTTTAAGGCCTGATAATATTTTTAACTCATGGAATTAAAGCAGGAACTATATGTGGAAAGCTATGTAATACATTGATAAAATATAACATACTTAATATTAATCAAACTTATTTAAAATATTAATTATCTGAAATTGATGTGTTCCTTGTTGTCAATACGTTGTTAATACAACTGATACATTTAAAAATAATTATATAATAAAAAATTAAACAATCCTTGAGAATTAATGGCACATGCGAAATCACCAGAAAGAGGTAAGTGATTATTAGTTCTTACCCAATCTTAATGGTTATTTGAAAGAGCTAAAGTCTATTTTCACTTCTGAGATGTTGAGGGCTTTTAAGTCACAATGTGACAGAAGAAAATAACCATGATTTAAGCCAAAAACCTGTTGATAGGAATCTTTCAGGAGCATTGATATATTTCAGAAAATTTTAAGAAAATTTTAATGTCAGGAGTTCTATGAAACAAAAGCATTTTGAAGAGATTTAGGGTAAAAAATGAAGCTTGCTTTAGATGTTTAATCTAATGCAGATGGGTGCAGTGATAACAGGTCTTAGTTCACATGAATGTGTAATTACATATATTTGCTCCTTGAAGTCATGAATCTGAAGTGATTTTAGAATTTTTGTTATGGATTATTCTGTTCATCCTAAAGAAGAGGGCAAGGGGATGAGTGGGGAAATATAAAATGGAAAGAGTAGAGGGGAAGATCCACAATGCATTTATCCACTTTTATATGATTTCAATGTGTCTAATCAAAAAGGGAATTTATTGATAATTTTATTTAGATAAAACTAACCTAGTCATACAAAATTAACAAATTGCTTAAAATGACTCTCATAAAAATATAACACATCTAAAACAAACATAAGCAACCAAGAAAATGGCAGGAGAATAAAATCTTCAATCACTGTACAAGCTCACCTACAAAGCATGTTGAAAAAATGACAATGACAAGAAGTGAATAAAAACAAGGTAAAATTATCAAGGCTATCTTAAGACTCTGAAATATGGATTTATATCTGCTATCTTAAACACAAAACTTCATCTCATATATAGTTTATGTTGTACATATATTCAATGATAGATATATCATTTTCATTGATTATCATCATTGCTACCAATCATAGAAATAAACCAAATTTAGAACCTGATGTTAAAATTTATTTATCCACATATATTAAACAATATTTTTGGAAAACATGAAGCTTATAAAATAAAATTCTCATAAGAAAATATATAATTAGAGCTTATACTATTTCCATTATTTAAAAAATTTTATCTTGTTAACTAACAAATAAAATAACTAGAAATAAAATAATTAATACATGAACAATATAACATACAATATTATTTAACCAGTAATAAATAACATATTTATTTTTAATTTTTAATATTATTTTTATTTTTAATTATAGTTGGCATACAATATTATTAGTTTCAGGTGTACAACATAGTGATTAGACATTTACATAACTTACAAAGTGATCATACCAATACATTTAGTAACCTGACACTATACACAGTTATTACAATATTATTAATTATGTTCCTTATTCTATACTTTACAGCCTCATAACTAATTTGTACTTTTTAATTCTTTACCTGTTTAACCCACCCCTCGAACTTGACACACATTTGGCAACCATCAAAATGTTCTTCATGTCTCTGAGTTTGTTTTTGTTTTATATTCTTCTTTAAATTTCACATGTAAGTGAAATCACATAGCTTTTATCTTTCTCTGTATAACATACTCCACTCAGCGCAATACTCTATGGGTCCTTCCATATTGTTGCATATGGCAAGATTTCAGTCATTTTTTTATGGCCAAGTAAAATTTCATTGTATATATGTATCACCTCTTTTTTATCCATTCATCCATTGATGAACACCCAGGTTGCTTACATACCTTTACTATTGTAAATAATGCTAAAATTATTTATTTTTATACCACTTTAAAATTTTGTGTATTTTTGTGATATGAATAATATTGTCATAAAGTAACATGTTATATAATTTATAGTTAAATAAAATAATAAAAAATAGATATTGGAGTGGTGCTCAAGACTTTATCCCTAAGGATTTAAATATGTTTGAAATTATTTTCTTAAAAGGTAAAATATCATAATTGAAGTCAAAGAAACAAAACTGTAAAAATGCTGAAGTAAATAGTGAAGCCAGAGTTCAAATTTATGTCTCTGAATTCTGAGAATAGACTTGTAGTCTTGTAATATATAACATCATCTAAAGTCCAAACTCTTAGGATACGTTTCAGTGCTATGCATATGCTCCTGCTTCCTTTTTCTTTGTACCTTATTTTTTATGAGACTAGACACTGTACTCAGTCTTTCAGCCATACAGAACTTCAGAGTGTTATGTATTCACTTCTGACCTTGATCATGCCATTAGCTAAGCCTGAAACACTTGTCATATCCCAACTACCTTCTCCTT
This sequence comes from Cynopterus sphinx, assembly GCA_030015415.1. Lineage (NCBI taxonomy): Eukaryota > Metazoa > Chordata > Mammalia > Chiroptera > Pteropodidae > Cynopterus > Cynopterus sphinx. The sequence continues at coordinate 96,749,899 of CM057381.1, forward strand.
ATCTCCTTGATATTTACTTACTCATTTTTCAGTATTAAACTGTGATGTCATTTTTTCATGTTTCAACCTAAATATCTCTTTCTCATAGCAATCTTAAACTTGTTTCCCACTAACACCCTTACAAAAAAATGTATTCTCTTAGCTGATATTGAGTGCAACTTCTATAATCTCTAAACCTGGTTACTTTCCATGTAATATAGAAAGAACTTATATGGCAAATATCCATTTTTTCTCTACTCACAGTGCTTTAGAATTATTTATCTTTCCTTATGCCATTCTTGTGATATAGTGCAGTGCTGGATATATATCATACTTTCAATAATATTAAATGAAGAGATAGGAGGTAGTATAACAAGACTGCTCTACTGAATTTCCACATGCTTTCCAGATTCATACCAGCACCCACTACTTTGGCTTAAGTAAATATGCATTAAATGCTATGGAAATAACCCATCACTGACGCACCACTGAAAGTAAAGTTGATGACCAACTATAAATTTGTAAGTAAAAAAGACACTGTTATTGGTGTAAGACCTCACATTGAAATATGATTTCCTCCTGGACCAGATTATACAGGAAATTGTGCTAGGAAATAGTAGAATTTAGAGGAAATATAATCTAGTTAGAGAAAATGTAATGTCTACAAACTTTCCCTTTCATACTCTTTAAGCTGGAAAAGTGGGGCAAGATAGAGGCTTTAGATGTGAGAAATTAATATGGTCCACTTTCCATTTATAGAAAAAGCCTTATTGTTGCATTCCAGAGGAAGTGATGGGTACCAGGAGTGGTCCACTTATGCTTCTAACATGTCTGAAAAACCTGTTATGTTCTCTAAAATCCAGAGCAGACTCAGATGTGAGCTGGAAATAGAATCTACTTAGCAGATCAAGGAAGCATATAACAGATGGATGACAAGCACAATCATTTGTGTGGATTTCCTATGTAAGCTTCCTGACACAATGGACTTTGAGACTGCTCTGTCCAGGATGAGGTAAAGAAAGTACCTGCAAGTGGGAGAAGTTTGAATCTTGGAAGAGGTTGACTAATTAATATACTTGACATTAAATCTAGAAATTATCAGATTGGGCTAAATGTCTGATATGTACCATTCTACCTGTTTGAAACCAAGGTCAGATAGGAGCTTGTGGATACATACTACATCCCTGAATTTTGTAAATTTACTTGTCAGTTGCAATATACAGCAATGTCAATGAGACAACCCAATTAGCTCTGACATGGCGCCATTTTCACCCCACCATTTAAAAAAAAACTGAGTTTGAAAACAGCAGATAATTCAGAACTTCCCAGTGCTCTCTCACACACACATTACTCAAGCCTTTTAAGGTACTGCCATGTAGTTAATAGCATATTTTCTGGGGGAAAAAAATTCATGACTGCAAACAACATTGCATTTAAAATTGCTGGTTTGTGGGACCTGTTTTTCAACCTAACAATTCTACTCATATCAAAAAAATATTGAGGCATAAAACTCCTTTTATACTTGAAATTGTATCTATATTATCCAACAGGTTAAAACGGTGTCAAAATAAAAATGGTCTATTTCCATTTTCAGCCAGCTGTTTCTATTGAAGCAACATGGAAATAATAAAATTCACATTAAAACTATGCTACGAGCTCCTTAAGGGTTTTATTTCATTTTGATTATCAAACTTAGAAGTCAAATATTGATTCCTTTGAAGGCTGTAAGTAAAGATTAAAGCACTCTCACATCCTATCTACAGGTGTGCCACAGTGAATTATGATTCTCACATAATCCAGGGAATGGAAAAGCTGCAGTAAGTAACAAACTGTTAATCAGTGCAGTGGCACAGAAAATCAATCTTTGATTCTTATATTCACAAACTCTGTTTATTTGTTCACATTAGAAAATAGGCTGGGGTGTTGGAATAAATTCCTAGAAATGATGGATGTAATTGTCAAAACTGCCAATGTCAATGTATAATGTTCATAAAATAACCAACCAATTTCAAGTACCTTTCATTTATCATTCATGCAGTTTGACCCTCAGTTCTCTTTATAATAATATACAAAGAAGGAACAACTGCTGTGTTCATTCCAGTGGAATCTCGTGCACTTTTCACTATCATTCAAATCACAGCCTTTCTCAGACTGGGATCATTTGGACATAACTTTCCCTTCTCTAAAGATGTTGGAACTATTAGATGAAATATGGATTTAATAAAGAAAAAACTAACTAAGGAATCCATATGTAATTTCTATGTTGCTATGTAGAATGTTTTAAAATTTTTAATCAAAATTATTTAGATGATTCTGAATTATCATCTGCTTATTCTTAGAATACATTCTCAACTTTGACATTGACATTATTTTGTTGAAAACTATTCCAATACCAGTATTTTATAAATAGAGTTTCTGTATAAAAATTTGCAAGTGCTAATGTGTTGGTTGTATTTAAATCGAAAAGAAACCTCACATGTGTATTATTGTCAATTGAGAAAAATATAAAGAATTTTCACTTTTTTTTTTGCTTGAACAACTGATCTTCTATTATAAGTAGTGAATTCATGCACACTGTCATATATGCTTCCAATTAAAACTATATGAATAACTACTTACATGGTCTTATCAAAGAAGCTGTTTAAAATTCCTGCTTCTTTGTCTTTAGATTTGTATATTTACAACACTTTCCTAAAAGTGAGTTTCTTCTTGACATTAGCACTAGAATGTAAGCTCCAGGAGAGTAATTCTTGTTCTTGGCTGTATCTCAGATCCCTAAAATTTTAAGTATATTGTAGAGGCCCAATAATTGTTTACTGAAAAAATAAAAAATAAATAAAGAAAAAGAGAAATAAAAAATAAGATAAAAAGGGGAAAGTAAAATGTATATTTATTTTAAAAGATGTAGATATTAAAGTGATTGTTGGGATGTTACCATAACTACAAATAATTTATTATGAGATTAGTACCAGTGAGACTTTATTGTTCATTTCTAAAACCAAAACACTTTATTGCCTGAAGTAGAACAGACATTATCATTTAAAATAAAATAATATGATAATATTAGGAAAGATGGAGCTTACATGTTAAAAGAAATAATCACAACTAAAATGATATGAGACAACATTGAAGAGTACCTTCATGGTCCTCTTTTTCTCTTTAGGATAAATATATTAAAATATACTTTAAAAATGTTAATAAGAAAAATGTGTCTCTAAACCTAAATATTAATAAAATGATTAAGTGACCTAGAATGTACATGTACATGAATATATTACAAACATTCATTGGTTAGTCTAAATGTCACAATGGGCCTATGAGATGATCAGAAAAAACATGGCACTGTCTTTATTGAGCATGCATTTGCAGCAGGCAGAGAGAGAAATGAGAAATAACAATAAAGTATGATAACTGCTGTCATGGGCCAATACAGGAAACATGTAATAAAAGAAATAGGTAGCAATTTTCACCAATTTAACAATAAATGATTGAAACTTAAAACAAAACAAAATGAAAAAAGCTGACACATCCCTGCTTCATTGGCTGACATGATTCTTATTACTGACTGTCAGTTTCCTAATGTTTGAAACTGGGGTTTAGAAATTCTTTTGAAGGTCACATGAGAATATTTGATACTCTGAAAACTGTTGAGCGCTACACAAATGTTATTCATTACCCTTATAATTATCTCTAACATATGAAAATCACATGCTTAATGTGTAATTTCATAATAGAAACCTTGAAAATATCAATTCTAAAATGCTGCATATCCATTTGAAATGGTTATACAACTATTGTCTAAGGTAGAGTTAACATTTATTACAGTCTGAAGTACAGTGATATTGCCATATGATAAATAATTTTAGTACCATTTGTTCTGATCAAAAATAATCATAAAATTTAAAAATGTTTTTTATGTTAAATTATCTTTTACTACTTCATATTTGTGGTGAGTTATTAATTAATTGGTTAATGTAGTTAGTTAATTTTCATGCTTTTTTGCATCCTCTATGATAAATCATTAACATTTACAATTATCTTTTAGTTTTGTTTCTTCTAAAAGAATCAGAGAATAAAGTCATATGATAACTGCTGATATGAAATATTATAATATTATAAGTCATATGATTTATGCTTTATTTTTACGTACCAATGTCAGACACTGATGCATGTCTTACTGTAGAAGTCAGATTCCAAAAAGGCATGTAGAGTAGAAAAAAGAAAGTAAGCCTTAAAGTTATCTGTTCCCTGACACTACATTAAGAACTCAGCACTCATTGTGAAATCAAAGAGTGATCACACTCAATTCTATGTCAGACCTTGACTGCAATATGATACTATAAGAAAAAGAAAGTTGAGATAACCAGTTCAAGCAAATAAAAATTTTTCAATATAAATAACATTATCAGCAAGTTTCACTCACTAAAAGAATAAAATTCAAGTTATAGATATAAATGAAATATTTTTTATTTACATCAATAAAATTTTTTAAAACCCTGAAAATACAATACAATAAAATGAAATGAAATAGAGGTATATCTTAGTCTCAAGAAATAGAACCATTGAGACTATAAATTTTATGACAAAGAATTTTTCATATAACTCTATTATATGGTAATTTTTAATATTTTATTTATATTTGAAATGATTAATAAATTAAAGGTAAGCCTAAAATATTGATTTTGACAATAGTGTTATTCTACTTTAAATTTCTTTAGACTACATATTTTAAATAAAACAGAAATATAGTTCTTGAACTATATTGTGCTTTTGGTGAAATCATACTTTTATATCCATGAAGTTGTCTAGTTTCACTTTCTCCTCACTTATAGAATTCTTATAGTACAGGTGCTACGCTTTCCCTGTCACAAACACTATGATGTACTTTTTTCATATCTGTATATTATGTGCCTCCAAATAGTGAAGTTCAAATAGATGAAGAAAACTATATTTGACAAAATTCTTAGAAAGGGAATGGTAAAGTGGAAGAGTAATTTCTTACTTTTCTAACTCTGGGACAATACATTTGGATCCATTTAAATATATACCCATCATGGCAAATTTATAGTTTGCTCTGTGTGTGTGTGTGTGTGTGCTTACCCAAAACATATATATTGTATAATTATTTTAACCCATAATTTACCTTTATGGAATCTGATGAGAGACTACCTTATTTGTACTCAGTTTGATGTTAAAACCAACAAAATCTATATTCATATTCATTTTAATTCATTCAATAATACTGATGATGCATTTTTTCTCATTTTTCTGTTGGCAATCTGAAAGGCTATTCTCACTCTAACTCAGCTCCCAGAGTGCCATCTGCAAGAGTTTGTCACCTTGCTGTAGATTGTGACCTCTGATCCTGCCACTTTCTTTCTGAACATTTTACCTTTGTACATTTAATGAACTTTGTACAGAGTTTAAAAAATGTCAACACAGAGAAATGTTAGGTCCTGCTATGAAAAGTTCCATTGTTACTATACATCTAATTGACCTTTCACACCATAGAGGATAAGAAAAAAATCAGTATGTTTACTTAGTAGCTAGTCCTATGCAATCTTTATTATTAATATGCTAAACATTGCTTTCAAAGCATTGACACCTAAACACTGCTAGAAGTATCTAAATGACTTCTCGTTAATAACCATTATATTAATCACTGTTGCCCAGAACTAGAATCTGACTGTGAAATCCCCTGGTTGAAATTGCTATAATCTTTCAAACTACAAGAATGAATATTTTCAGCATAATTACTGCTGTCATCTTATTGAAAAATATCCCATTAGATGGCAGTTTTTAGTTACGTAAATCGTGTTGATTAATTTTTAATTTCTAGCATTTATATGACATTGCACAAATAAAGATCTTTGATAATTTAAATGGTTAGCTGAGCAATTATTAAAATAACTTACAACAATTCAAACATTCAATTACTACAAGTGCCATAAGTCATTAACTCCTGATTAAAATAAAGTTTGGGAAATTGCAAGTGCTGAATTGATCACTGAGACATTTATTTCAGGGTGCATCATGAAAATATTCATTCCATGTAGGATACCTCAGCTACAATGATAAAGCTCTAGTATAAATGTTTCAAAGCAGGGGAATCTGAATTACATTGATAATATGGCATCCCAGTCATGTGCTCAAGTACACATTTGTGCCTCTTGGCAGATCATTTAAAGGTTTATAAGATTTTAATTTTTAGCCACTCCTGTACATTTTTAGTTATAACAAACAAAAGTTTCAGTACTTATGATCAAGCAATAAATTCTCTGTCTGAGTTGTGCATTTTATGTTTTTTATCAACTGTTACATCTTCATATTAACTGAATTCTTAGACAACTTTTAGTTTCTTTATCTGAAAATTGGGAAAGTAACTCTCCTTAGCTCATAATGCTGTCCTGTGGGTAATATGACACAAGGAACATATAGAGTGCTTAGATAGTGTATAGGATATATTAAGCAATAAATAATGTTTCTCATATTATAATATTTCATGTCATAATCCTTCCAATTTGTACCTATTATATAAAAATGTTTCTATATATAAATACAAAAGACTTTTTGATCCCTAATATCTTTCTATATTTGTCTCCATTATTAAAAGCAACAAAAGAAAGCATTAATGTACTTGTTGGTTCAGTTGAGTTACCTGCCGGTTCTTATGATTTCAGTAGACAGAGTAAAGACTCAAAAGTAGATGACTAGGTATAAGAAGCCACATTATTCAACAATAATAAGTAAGTATTTCCAAGTCCCATTGGAGCTGGAGATAAATTTGAAGAAAAAATCAAGTCCAATATATTGAAATATTTCTAAAATCTAAAATTTATACTTTGGAGTGTTTTTCTGGAAGTTTGTGTAATTGCTCCAAAAGAAAAATGGACAGTTTAAAATATATATATATATTTATTTTCAGTTGCCATTAACATACATTATATTAGCTTCAGGTGTACAACATAGTGATTAGAAATTTATGTAACAAAATGATCATTCCAATAAATCTAGTAACCATCTGACACCATACATAGTTATTGTAATATTATTAAGTATATTCCTTATCTTATATTTTATATCCCCATGACTACCAATTTATACTTCTAAATCTCACCCATTTCCCAACCCTCCTCCAATCTGGCAACAATCAAAATGTATCTATGAGTTTGTTTCTGTTTTGTTTGTTTATTTTGTTCTTTAGGTTCCACATGTATGTGAATCATATGGCATTTGCCTTTCTCTGTCTGACTTACTCTACTTACCACAATACCCTCTAAGTTCATTCATGTTGTTGCATATGGCAAGATTTCAACTTTTTTTTATGGTTGTGTATATATATATATATATCAACCCTTTAATCATTTATCCATTGATGGACACCCAAATTGTTCCCATATCTTGGTTATTGTAAATAATGCTGCAATGAACATAAGGATGTATATGTCTCTTTAAAGTAGTGTTTTGAGTTTCTTCAGATAAATACCAAGAAGCAGGACTGAGTCTTTCTTTGTCTCTTTTTATAGCCTTTTTTTAAAGTTTATTTTGTTTGCTACAACTATTGCTACCTCAGCTTTTTTTATTTACTCCCATTTTCATGAAATAGCTTCTTCCATCTTTTCACTTTCAGTCTGTGTGTGTCTTTCAATTTGAAGTGAGTTTTTGTATGCAATGTACATAAGGGGCTTGTTTTCTTATCCATTTGGCAACTATATTATTTGATTAGAGCATTTACTTCATTTATATTTAAATTAGTTGCTGATAGATATGTCGTTTTTGCCATTTTATTATTTATATTTTTATCCCTCCTCCTCCTTTTCCTCATCCTTCTCCTCCTCCTCCTCCTTTTTCTCTGAAGTCCCTTTAGCACTTCTTGTAATAATGATTTGGTGTCGATGAACTGTTTTAGCTTTTTCATGTCTGGGAAGCTTTTTATCTGTCCTTAAATTGTACATGAGAGCTATGATGAATTACAAAAGAAATCTTGATTGTAGGTCCTGGGCTTTAATTACTTTGAATATTTCATGCAAAGTTTTGTTGAGAAATCAACTGACAGTCTTATGGGAGCTCCCTTGTAGGTAACTAACTGCTTTTCTTTGGCTACTTTTAAGATTTTCTCTTTGTCTTTAAATTTTGGCAGTTTAATGATGATTTATCTTGGTATGGGTCTGTTTAAATTCCTCTTGTTTAGGAATCTATGTGCTTACTGAACTTTTCTGTCTTTTTTCTTTTCCAGGTTAGGAAAGTGTTCCATTATTTCTTCAAATAGCTTTTAAATTCCTTACTCTCTATCTCTCTCTTTTTCTTCTGGTATCCTTATGATGTATATGTTAGTACACTCAATATCATCTCAGAGGTCACTTATACTATTCCTGTTTTTTTAGATTCTTTTTCTTGTTGCTATTTTAATTGGGTGTTTTTTGCTATCTTATCTTCTAAATTGCTGGTTTGATCATCAGCTTCATCTTATCTACTATTGATTCCCTCTAATGTATTCTCCATTTCAGTTAACATAGTTTTCATTTTTGACTTTTTTTTTTTATGTTTTCTATGTTCATTTTCATGTTTTTTAAATCTCTTTGTTGAAGTTTGCACTGAGATTGTTGAACAATCTTATAAGCAGTGATTTGAACTCTGTATCTGGCAGGTTGTCTACATCCTGTTTAAATTATATATTAAAAATATATATATTGTTTGTTGTTTTTATTGTTGTTGTTCCCCCTCTGGAGTTTGATCTATCCTTTTATTTGGGTCATGTTTCTTTATTTCCCCATTTCGGCTTCCTCCCTGTATCTATTTCTCTTTATTAGATAGGGATGCTATATCTTCTGGTGTTCATAGAGTGGTCTTCCTTAAGTATCCTCTGGTGACTGGTGGCACAGTCTTCCCAGTCTCCATTAGCCAGGTGCTTCAGGTGCGTCTCTTGTATTGTATGGGTTGTATGTTGTAGTTGATCCCTAAGCCTTGATTGCTGTTTGAGTATCAGTTGGAAAGATTTGCCCTCAGACTGATTGGTCTCGAGGACTGGCCTGTGACTACAGTGGAGCAGCTACTGTGTGTGTAAGAGGCTGACCTTGTTCCTCCTGAGTCTGCTCTTTGGGTGTATAATTCTTGGACATAGCCATGGGTGGAGATCCAGCTCAGTCTGAAGCCGGCCACCTGGTGTGCTGGTCCCAGGACTTCTGGGAGGGTCCCCACCACAAGACAAGTTCAGCCCCAGTCTGTGTCCCACCTAGCATTAGCCACCATGAAATCTGCAGATGGCTGCTACCTGCACTGGGCTTAGAGGTGCCTTGAGAGGCCAAGGCATGAACCAACGCCAGCTGCCATCACTGCGGAGTATTTGGCTGCTCAGCATGGCACGCCGAGGAGGCCGTATGCTCCTGATTGCAAATATTTGAGAGATTTTAAAAAAGTTTTTAGCATGAGCTAAGACAAGTCGTTTGTATAAATAAGCGACTGGAAGTGGCTTGGGTGGGCCTGCAACTTGGGTGGAGTGGGATCTCATTGTATCACCAGGGCAGGGCGAATGACCTTAGCCAGGATAATGCAGATTTAAAAATGGTGGCTGCCTGCATCTGCACAGGAGCAGAGAAGGCTCAACAAAGAAACAATGTACTCTGCCAGCACTTCTGTCTAGGAGAAAGTTGCACCTCCAGCCCTTGCTCTGAAGTCAAACAATTCAGTTCCTCCCTGTATGTCCCTGGTGACTTTCAACTTGCTGTCTCAGTGCTGGGGCTCAGAACAAGTGATTCTATCAGGAAATAAGTAAGTCTATGTGCAGGCCCTTTGAGAGGAATTCCTGGGACTCCAGCTGTCCTTCTCACTCAGCCACAATCTCCATGGGTTTTTACAGCCAGAAGTTATGCAAATTTTTCTTTCCAGCACTGGAACCCTGGGCTTGGGAGCTTGGTGTGAAGTGGGGACCTCTTGTTCCTCTGAGGTACCTCTGCAGCTTAGATAGCCCTCTCTATTTTTAATCACCACATGGGTGTGAGACCAGCTTGTTTACATCTTTTTCCCTCCTATCAGTCTCCACGTAGCTTTTCTTTTTATCCTTTCTTTTTTATTTCTTTTTATCATAGAACTTCTGTCCAGTTTGATTTCAGGCAATTCTCAAAGATAGGTTTTCTGTAGTTTAGTTGTAGTTTTGATGTGGTTGTAAGTGGAGGTAATCACAACAGTTACCTATTCTCCTATTTTGACCAGAAATCCTCCCATAGACTGTTTTTACAGTTGAGCAGTTGAGAAGGAATTGCAGAGATAGAATTGTTTAGCATATTATATTTTCCAAAATAAGAATAAATTGCATTCAAAATGGTGTAGAAGGTAAAGACTGTAAACGTCTCCTCTAGTGACCACACAAAATTATAACAACAATACAGACCAACCAGTAAATGGAATTGCAAGAGATCTGGCTGAACAGAAGCCCTACAACTAGGTCACCTCAAAGAACAGGTCCCCTCAAAATGATAGGAGGAGTTGAGACATTAAATGGCCCAGTTTCACAATCACATCTGATAATGGAGAATAGGGAGGCCTACCTTGCCTGCAGAGCCACCTCCTCCACCTGAGGAGCAAGGGGTTCCAGCCACACACTGGGATCCCCAGCCCAGGGTTCCACTGCCAGAAAGAGAAGTCCCTACAACTTCTGGCTGTAAAAACCAGTGGAGATTGTGGCTGAGGGGGATAGAGGGCTATGGGAAATAAAAACCTTCCTCTTCTAAGGCTCACACCTGGCCTTACTCACTGATGGACTAGCTTGCTCTGAGATCCAGCACTGGAACAGCTGCATGAGGAGCACCAGGGACATATGGGAGGTGCTGAGCTGTTGGGCTTCAGGGCAAGGGCTGGAGGGACAGTTGGCTCCTGGACATAGGTGCTAGGAAAAGCCATTGTTCCTTTGTTGACCTTTCCCTGCTCCCAGTCTGCAGAGGCAGGCACAATCAACCCGGATAACAGAGGTAGCTTCAGCCAGGGGATTCCCTGAGACTGCATCTCCCAACCTGTGGGCCCACACAAGAAGCTTCCAGTGATTTATTCCATACAAACCAGCTGTCTTGGCTACTGCTGTGAACTTTCATAAAGTATCTTAAAGGCTCACAAAACTCAGAGAAACAGCATGTGACCTTGACATTCCCTGTACCTCTTGCTGAGCAGCCCCAAGCCCTTCATCAGTGGCAGCTAGCCTCAGTTTCTGACTTGACCCTTTGTGGCACCTATAAGCCTGGCACAGGTAGCAGCCATATGTGGATTTTCTGGTGACTCTTACTAGGCGGCCCCAGAAGTGCACAAGCTGTGGCTGAGCATGGCCTGCATCTGGACCCCTCTCAGGAGTGTGCCAGTTGGTTCCATAGCACACCTGCTACATAAAGATACTCTTCTAAGACTGGGAGACTTAGGACAAGTACCTAATACATAGAAATAGACACAGGGAGGCAGCCAAAATGGGGGAAAAAGTGGCATGTCCCACTTAAAAGAACAGAACAACGCTCCAGAAAAAGAATTCATCAAAATGGAGACAAGCAATATACCAGACGTAGAGTTCAAAACACTGGTTATAAGGATGCTCAAGGAACTTAGGAAAAGAGTAAATGAACTCAGTGATAACTTTAACAAAGAGATGAAAAACAAAAATAGAGATAAAAAGTATAAGAGAGTCAGTCAGAAATAAAGAATGCAATAGTTGAGATGAAGAATATATTAGAGAGAATCAACAGAGTGGATAAAATGGAGAATTAAAACAGGAATATAGAAGACGGGGTAGAAGAGGACACTTAATCAGAACAGCAACATGAAAAAAAGGATCAAAAAAATGATGATAGTTTAATAAGCCTCTGGGACAATCTCAAGCATAACAACATTCACATTACAGGACTACCAGAAGAGAAAGAGAGAGAGCAATGAATTGTGAATCTATTTCAAGAAATAAAACAGATAACTTCCCTAACCTGGTGAAAGAAATAGACATACAACCCCAGGAAGTTCAGAGAGTCTCAAATAAGATGAACCCAAAGAAGCCCACACCAAGACACATCATTGTTAAAATGACAAAGGTTAAAGACAAAGAGAATCTTAAAACCAGCAAGAGAAAATCAATAGTTACATACAAAGAAATGCCCATGAGACGGTCATCAGATTTCTCAACAGGAACTTTGCAGGCTAGAAGGGCTTGGCACAAAATATTTAAAGTGATGAAAACCCAGGACCTACAACCAAGATTACTTTACCAAGCAAAGTTATCATTTTGAATCGAAAGATAGATAAAGAGCATTCCAGACAAGAAAAAGCTAAAGAAGTTTATCGCCACCAAGCCATTATTACAGGAAATGTTAGACAAACTTCTTTAAGAAGAAAAAAATATGTATTAAAAGTCTAAATAAAGAATGAAGATAACTGCATTTCTATCAATGAGTACCTCAAATGGAAAAGAATTAAATTCTCCAATCAAAAGATAGGGTGGCTAAATGTATAAGAAAACAAAACTCTTACATATGCTGCCTTCAAGAAAGTCCCTTCGGATTAAAAGACACACACAGATAAAAGTAATGAGATGGAAAAATGGTATTTCATGATGGTCTCAGAGGACAGTGTGCTGAGAAGAGTAAGTCAGGGGAAGACAAACGCTATATAATTGTATATATGTGTGTGTGTGTGTGGTTTCTAAAGAACAAAACAAAACAAACAAACAAAAATAAATTCATAGATACAGAGAACATTTTGAGGGTTACCAGCTGGAAGTGGGCTTGGGGAAGTGTTGGTGAAAAATGGAGAAGAGATTAAGAAGTACAAATTGGTATTTACAAAATAGTCATGGAGATTAAAAGTATAGCATAAGGAATATAGCCAATAATATTCTAATAACTATGAGTGGTGTCAGAGGGGCACTAGATTTATTGGTATGATCACTTTGTGAGTTATGTAGATGTCTAATCACTATATTTTATACATGAAACTAATATAATATTGTATGTCAACTATTGCTGAAAAAGATGTATATATTTAAAAAATAATAAAAAGAAGCTGTCTGTTGGTAGGAAACTGGTTAAATAATGAAAAATTTATACAATGAAGTATTGTATTGTCAATAAAATGTGGCTATTTAGTGACATGAAAATAAATTTTAAAAATCTTCAGGTGACTTTGATGCACAAAAAACATTTATTTAAACTTTGTATTCAAATATTTAATAAGCTTTTACGAAATAAAACTGACAAAGGTCAAGTTGTCTTTGGAATCTTTCCCTTCAAAATATTTATAGCTCAGTTGGAGAATAAAGATAAGGCCAATAATTGTAATGTACGGTAGTAAGGCTAAGATACATATAAAGTTGATATTTTGAGAGAATAGAAAGGAAATTCTTAACTGAGTTTAGAGGTGTTTTAGAAACCTTCTAGGGCAGGGATAGTTAACTGAATCTTGATGGATAAGAATTTGCAAGATGAGTGTTTGGGAGAAAAGCATTTTAGGAAAAAGAAACATAAGTGAATAGAGTAATAAGAGTAAATACAATCTTATGTGCCTAGTCCCTGGAAGATTCCAGGTGCTAAATAGGTGGGGAGAAAGGTCCTGGAAGAAATTTAAAAAGAGCATCCCAACAAGGAAAGGTAAGACCTATGTCTTTATATTTTTGCCTGTTTGTCTCTACATTCTTGTGATTTATAAAAATTTCACAAGCTCTATTTTACTCTTTTGATAATTTCACAAATGTTATCCATAAGTGCTTCCTCAGTCCATTCCTCTTTCAATCCTCTAATGTTATGTAAATTTCTAATATTCTTTTGTATTTGGTTCTGGACTTATGTGCCCAGGTATACCCCAGGTCTCTCTGGATCTGCTCTATAAAGAGCTGTGAGGTGCTCCTATATAAATTACTTCGTGGTTGAGTTCGAACAAGGGGTCACACTGGGGAAAATTAGAAGAGAGAAAGTGAGAGAAGCCGGAGTGAATCTCACCCTCTGTCTTTGAAAAGAATATGTTTGGACATGATTCTAAATCTTGCCAGATAGGTTTGTCATGTTTCTTTCATGTGATAATCCTAATCTAAACATTAATACCATTTCCTTCACTTTTCTCCTTTGGAGGATAATGAGATTATTTTTGGAAATTTAAATATAAAAAACTTATTATTTAGATAAATTACCATATATGAGATGAAACTGAAAGTAAGAAATATTAATTTACTTCTCCAAAGTTTTATATCTTAATAAATATTAAAGAAGTAAAACCAGCTCTTTGATTTTCTATGCAGTATTCTTTTGACAAAACTGTGGTGTCACCTCACCGAGTACATCTGACAAAGAAATTACATATTATGACTAATTAATGTGAAAAGACAATAGTGTTTGGGAGAAAGGAACAAAAGAAAAATTGTGTCAGAAAGAATATTTTTTACTCTACGTAAGAGAAAATTAACCATGGATTAAGCAAACAAGGATTTCTTTTTCTCACATACAAACCAAAAGAGGTAAGAAGTTATTGCCTTTTGCTCAATTGCTCCACTGCATGGTAGTAGCGCTTCAGTGATTATTTTGCTGCTTTCTCCATGAAACATGGAATTTCAGTAGTATGTCCATGCTTAAGGTAGGACAAGGGGGATAAAGGTCCCCCAAGTAGAGTGTATCCCTTTTTTATCTTGAAAGCAAAATTTTCCTAGCATTCTAAGCTCACTTCATTTAAATATTATTAGCTACCAGTTTATCACATAACCATGCAGTTAAGCTGGAGGCTGAGAAAGTAAATGTATAGATTTTTCAGCCTCCTTATGAAGGCTGCAACTGAGCAGGGGGTTGAGAACGAGTGATAAATTAGCTAGGCAACAGAGGGAAACAAAAAGGGAGTCATTTCACTGCAGATGATTGAGCTAATGCCAGTTTTGAGAGAAGTAAATAATAGTATTAGAAAACTTTGTGTTTAGAAAATAACTTGGCTAATATCTTGGTTTGAGACAAACAAAATAGAAAAGTATTGGACAAAACACAAGTTAAAAGAAATATTTTCACACGTAGAAACTGAGGCTCAGAGAAGATAAATAAATTGCCCAAGCTAATAAACCTGACAAATGGCAATACCAAGTTTCAAGACTAACTTTGTTTTAACTTGAGTGCCTTCAAACTTTTTACTATCTTGTATAGCCATGTGTGGTTTGCTAGCTGTTACCAAAGAATTCTGAAGCTCATATACACTCACAACCAACTTATACACTTTATATCACCTGCAGCTCCAAAAGGCCTCACAATGACTTGTATTTCAAAGTTGCTCCCTGAAATTTTTTAAAAAATAGAATTTTATTTTTATGAAATGTTTAGAGAAAACAAAATAATAATAGTTTTGTTTTCTCTGAGACCAAAGTTTTTTATTAATGATATTGAGTTACACACATTGCAGAAAATAGGTTTAGTAAAAGGGCAAATATCAAGAGAATTTAATAATAATGTAGTCTGTGTTCACACTTTGGTTCACTATTATTCTCAGGTGAAATGTTTTGAACTGAATTGGTATAGTTTATGCTTTATAAGTGCATTAATCATAATTCTTAGTTTTTCTAAGCACATCACAGTTGATGTAACTAACATTTTGTTTATTCTTCCTGGTGAATGTTACCTAAATATCTGGAGTTTTTCAACTTTGTATTCCCTGCAGCATCCAGTCTGATATCTAACACAGAATGAGGCTCACTTAGCATTCTTTGAATTCTTTCCTAGTCCAGGTTGATATTTTGCCTCCAACATACCTCTCTGATGACCACTGATACATGTTTTCTATGTATTTATCTCTAATTAATATGTTTTTTTTATGGAAGCAAGGTAAATACACTTTATTTAAAAAGCATTGAAAGTTTAAATTATAAGAAATTATAGTCTATATTAATTTATTATTATGATGATGAATACTGTCTACTATATTTATTATGGAAAGATGACTCTCCATTTTTGGTTAAATGCTTGAAGTGAGAAGAATTACATTAGCTTCTCTATCCACATGTTTTCAATTGTGGGCACATGTCCATACAAACCTCTTCCCTGGTCTTCCTCCTATTGAAATTAGTTCTGCATTCGGCTAGATTTTCATCTGTATAACACTGTTACCTAAACACATAGTGACTCTATTTCTTCACATGTTTAATGTCAAAGGAATATATTGAGCTATATACTCTTTGAAGCTAGTACAGTTTTAGTATTTGACATTTACATAATTTTTATTGACTATTAAAAGCAATAGTTTTTGTTATTCCTTCTATAATTAGTCTCTTAATTTTTTATTCTGGTAATCCTAACACAAAATTTGCTCTAGTTTAGAGAAGCATCTTAAAATATGACACCAAGAATTAAGAACTAAAATAATAATAACCATGTAAATAATAATAAAAGCTAATATATTCTGTTTTAAGTTCCAGATAATGTGCTGAGAGTTTTTTGTGCATTCTTTTATTTAATCTTCACGATAGTTTTTGAAGTAAGTACTCTTATTTTTATTTTATGATAAGAAACTGATTCTTGGAGATCTTGAAGCTTTAAGCTATCCAAAGCTCAGAATCAGATCTTCTCCTACATGTGTTGACTTTTATTATCCTTCCCATATAAATTTATTTTTAAAAGTTGCAAATACAAACTTGCTCCCATTGTATTAATGACTTCATTTTCCTATAATGACCAAATGTTTAGTTAAATATAATTTTTAAATTTTGCCTTGCATTGTCAAGATAACTTTTATAAATTTAACTGTAAATATTTACTTCAATAAAATCTCAACATTTACTAACTTGTAATCTGATTTCTGAAAATACAATATGTGACAACAGTACCATCTAAAAGTATTAAGAAGATATATTTTACAGCTAGCAAGCTATATTTTAATAGGTACAATACCATAATAGGGCTATATTAAGCATACTTTTTCTAAACATTGAGCATCTTTATTGGATTCAATATTATATTTTTAATATTCATCCTATAATTTAATATTTTTATTTTTTGTCATACTCCCAGACTATGTGAAGCAAAATATATTCCTATGTCTGTGAAAGTAAATGTTTATTTAGTCCACTTGCAGTACCCAAAACATTTGTCACAATACTTAAATGAGAAAACAAAAGACATATTTTTGCACAGTCAATTTATTAAAAAATTTACGCATATTGCATAAATTTTCTGATTTAGTTTTGCAATAAGCATGATGATAAAACACATGAGATATCTCCAGAAGGTACAAGACTGAGACTGAATTGGCAATTTTGTTAGAACTATAATGTTATTTCTTAAGTTAACTTTAGGTTATTCTTGATTTAAATAAGAAGCTTAATAATCAATATTTTAAAGTTTTAAACTCACAATATGACATTTAGGGGAGGTCCAGAGATACTTATGTTAATTCTAATTTTTCCAAATTGGTAATGTCATTTAAAAAAGAAAATATTTTATCAGAAATAAATAAATGATATATGTGACTTCTGTCTTCTTTTGGAATAGTCATATATTCTCCTAGGTCTCTAGTGTTGCAACCAATTTACCATTTTACCATAGGTAACCTTCCTATACATTATCTCATAATTCCTCCTATGAATTTTTTGTTGGTCAATGTTAAATCTCTAAAATATACCATTCACTCTTTGCCTTGTCTTAATGTTCTCCCTGAATATAATTTTATAATAAACAACCAAAGGGAATTATGGAACTGTGTGTATATTTATACACACAAAGAAGTTTGAGATATATCTTTTTAAAATTTTTTTACTTGTGATTTTTTGTCAACGTCATGATGGTGAACTAGCAAGGGCTGCTGCTTCCCACCATCAAAATTATCTCAGAGAAACTATAACAATGAAAAGTAGATAAGTATTCCAAGAATTAAGAAGAACTACCAAAAAATAGTGTCTTTGAGAAACCTTTAGGAAAAATTTGAGGGTACTTTTACCTGGATTTGTAGCTGTAAACTGGTGACCAGAATTGCTGGGAAATCAACGAGAAGATAGACTAGAAGAAATTCTTAATTCTGCCATACATACCAAGTACTGGTGGTGACCTTTGGGTAATGATAGGGCCCTGAATGGGTAATTTATTCAAAAAGTGTGAACAACTTTATATTCACTCCTCCAAAATCCTCTAGGCTGACAGATTTTAACCAAGTATAAGGCTTGCCACCAATGTTGTTCCACCGTAAAGAGTTAAAAGTGAAATCTTGATCATAGTTATTTATTGCCTGGTGGAGTGTTTTCAAACAGGTGATCAATTTTGAGACTTGTCCTGGACCCTTTCCACATACTACAGAGAAGGTAGCTGATAAACCAAAAAAAAAAAAAAAAAAAAAAGACTCATGGTCAAAAATCACTAAATACCCATGGAAATAAAACCTCCTCAAAAGAAAGATATACACTATCTGCCATGGAGTCATTGGAACAAGATTAGTTTCATCATTTATTGAGTGCAGATTAATTTCTCTATCTTTGGCTTTAACAAAACCAAAGAAATAGTAGCAAAATATTTGTCACTAGACTGGATGTAATCCATCCTAATCCCCAAAACAAAACAAGTGTTTTTTTTTTTTTGTTGTTGTTGTTCATTTGATTTTTGAGTCCTGTGTTTTGACAATGTGGTATACTACTCATGGAGGGGCAGCAATGTTTCTTCCATAGTCCAGGTAAGAGAGCAGTAAGAAAAGGTTAATCCAAAGAGGAAATCTGTGTATTGCTGTGTGGCATGCACAAACATTTCATCTGTATTTTTTTCAAGTATTACGTACTAACAATTTTTGAATAAAATTTTACAGGAAGATTAAGGTTTAATATAGCTATTTTTCATCATATCCTTTCTACCAGTTCTCTTTCTACATCAATGACCTGCAAATATTTAGCAGTTACTTTTGATTCTCCTAAAATATAGGCTTCCTGAGAACAGAGACTTTCTGCATGCTGTTCTAGCATATTGGTAGTACAGACGCATGTTGAAGCTTTCTTCAAATGTCTGGCTTTATTTATGTTTTTATATTTAAGAATGATGCAAGAAGACACTGACTGAAATATGCTTTGAGGTAGGGTTTTGAAGACTAGAGTTTTGATTCTCAGTGTTTGAGTCAAACTGTTTTACTTTTTCTAGTTTTATTGAGATATAATTGACATTGTATTAAGTGTATGACAATAATTTTATATGTATATATTGTGAAATAATTACCCCAATAAGTTCAGTTAACATTATCACCTAACATAGTTATGTATTTTTTCCTGTGATGAGAAATTTTATGATTTATTCTCTTAGAAACTTTAAAATATACAATACTGTACTGTTATATATGGTCATCATGCTATAGATTGTATAATCAGAACCTATTTTCTTATGACTGAAAATTTGTACATTTGACCACCCACACCTGTTTTCTCCATCCTTCATCGGCTGCCTCTAAGTAACCATTAATCTGTTCTCTATTAGTTCATTTTTTTCCACATAGAAATGAGATCATACAGTGTTGTCTTTCTCTTTCTGATTTATTTTACTTAGCATAAAGCCCTCAACTTACATCTACATTGTAGTAAATGGCAGGGTTTCCTTCTTTTTTATAGTTGAATAATATTTCATTGTGTATTTCAATTAGTACACCCCTTGTTTTTTTAAATCTTCAATCATTGATGAATACTTAGGTTGTTTCTATGTCTTGGCTATTACAGATAATACTGCAATGAACATGGGGTGTAGGTACCTTTTTGAGACAGTGATTTTATTTCTTTAAGTTATCATCCTGAGTGGAATTCTTGGAAATCTAAATTGATATCGTCACTACACAAAACAGTATGAAGGTTCTTAAAAAAATAATAAAAATAGAACTACTGTATGGTCAAACCATGAGATTGCACTAAATGAAATAGAGGTAGGACTTACCCCTAAGTAGATAGAAGTTAGATATATGTATAAGATGTTTAATTTAATAGAACAGAACCATTATTTGCTTTTGTGGAAAATAAGGACAAGACGTATTCGATTCCACATGTTATTCTCCTAGAGTAGGAAAAAAGGTGGAGGGCTCCATTATCTAATATCGATGTCATACAATCCTAGGCCTTATTTATATTCTCAGGCAAATATATCAGGTCTACAGGCTTTCAGGGATTCTGCAGGTTTTAGCTTCCTCCTTAGCTGAATTCCCTGCAGTCATTCCCTTTGGGCATTCTCTAGACTATGGTTTCAACTGTCCTATGAATGTAGGTGGATTTCTGCATTTGTTTTATGGTATCCAGAGTGTTTATCATCAGAAGCATATCTGTTTTCTTTTTTGTTTCTTTGTCTCTTCTTTCCTTCCTTCCTTCCTTCCTTCCTTCCTTCCTTCCTTCCTTCCTTCCTTCCTTCCTTCCTTCCTCACCACCCTCTTTTCTTTTTCTCTTTCTTTCTTTCTTTCTTTCTTTCTTTCTTTCTTTCTTTCTTTCTTTCTTTCTTTCTTTCTTTCTTTCTTTCTTTTCATCCTGTTATTTAAGACTTTCAGAGAGAGAGGGAAGAATAATCATGTGGTAGGTCAGCCATTTTAAAGCTAGTTCTATGAAATTTTGTGATGTGGCTCAGGTTTTGCATTTTCATGCCATTATAGAGCTGCCATTTTAAGAGACAATACTTCAAACCATCATTTTCTGTTCTCTTCAATTTCTAATAAGCAGGGAGGGGCTTTAGGGTTCTCTATAAGACTATCTCAAACAACATAAAATAAAATATGGTGAACAATTAACAGTTGCATTTCTAGTGCTCTAAATAGAAGGCAGAGAAGCAAGAGAATAGTAGGATCATAAAGGATTGTTTCTGCTGATTCAAGGAGCTGATGTTTTACATGTCGGCCTCCAGGAATCACCAAAGATCTGAAAAAGGAAAGCTGACAATTTTAAACAAAGTTTCATTTTACCATTTATTAAATAGACAAACAAAAACAATCAATAAAATATAAAATGGAAATGTAAAAATGAGGTCTCAGGTCATAGAGATATAATAGATTATACAACATATTTCTTCTTATTTCCTAGCTGATTCTGAAATAAAAGGAACTTTAGCTGCTTCAAAAAAAAATAGGTGATACATAATAAAGCTACAGAGATTGAAAATAAAGACCATGGAATAGATTTAATAAATGTGCTATTCACTGTGGTAATACTATGGTAGAGAATGAATTGAGCTCTTAGCAGTTTTAATAAGAGAGGCATAGTAAATTTCACAGCCTTCCCAATCAGAAATAAAATAACATTCCAGTTACTTAAGGAAGCTATACTTTTAATTTTTTATGGAACTTATTTTTAAATTCCTCTGATGTCAGCATACTTCTTATCAATGAATCAATTATGAGGGAAATACAGAAGTGGCTGGAGGAAAAAAAACGGGATTTGGGAGTGAAATAAATTTGGTTTTGACACTACCACATGTTACCTCTACTGTCCTTAACATACTCTCAACATTGTAATTTTTCATCTTTATTTTGTAGAGGTTTAATTGTATGTTGTGTGTCTGACGCACAGGATTCAATAAAGTCTAGCTAGGTTTTTGTAGATGGTTATTTTAGATTGGTAGGTTAAAGGTACACAGAAAGGCTCTTTGAGTCTTTCTAATGAGAAGTGGGGTAGCCACTTCTGTTTTAGTGTTCACAAATACCATCAGTATAGCATATCATTTTATGTGTCATATTCAACAATCTTGTTGAATATTAAGAAATAAGAAAGTAGAAAAAAACTATCAATGGAAACTGTTTTATGAACAGCTGTTAATTGAACACATTGGTTAGTTTTACATACACAGATACTACTTCTACAGAACACAGGACTAACAACTCTTTCAAGGCACCCTTGGAAATAATTATTCCCATGTCCTTTTTCTGCCCTTTTTCTCCTTGGTGGTCCTTAGACATTATTTTTCTTTAATAGTACCCAAAGTAGCAGGGGGTAAGAAGGGGTAGACAAGGCTATTTTGTGTACAGTTATAGATATGGCCTTTTATAGTTTAATTTTTGGAACTGCAGCATTCATTTCTTTGAATGTATTTACACAGATGTTGAAGAAGACAGCTTGTAACCATCTACTGGCCTTGTGGTCACCTTTGCCTTAAAGCAGTCTCTGGGAGGTACATTAAAAGTGATTGTATTAGACACCCATTTCTAAGATACCATGTTTTTATTCCACGTTGTCCTTTTGGAATGTAACTTAACCCATATTTTTTAGACAAGACATGTTTACTTAGTATTATATGGTTAGTTCATTTGGAGACTTATGTTTTTCTCATGCTAATATCAGTAGTCTATATAATATATATGGGGCAAACTAACACATACCTATTATGCTACTTAAACAAATACCTAAAGAATGTTGGAATCAAATTTTGAACTAATGTCAACAATTAACAGTTAAAAAGAAAATAAATCTTACCTTATTTTTGTTTCAAACTTTGATGTGAAAGAAATATTTTTAGGTCATACTGAATAAAACACTGATTGAAATATAAAAATATATGAAAATAATCACTCAGAATATCATTTAAATTAGAAGATTTTGTTCTACCTTTTTCATTTCTTTGCTATATTAGCTACTATAAGAAACACTATGAGGATGCAGTCACACATTTTGTTCTTGCCTTTAACATCTTGCTATCTCTGTAGATTTTTTTTTAATATGGAAATAAATGGTCAGGTCTTTCCTCATTTTTCCTTTCAGGGATATTTTCTGTTCCTTCAGATTTTGCAGGTGTGCATATCCAGCTGTTATGCCAAATGCTTCATCTCTTCGGGAGTTTTCACCAGGCCAGGTGTCATTGCTGCTGAGCCAAGGGAAGAACATTAAGTCAGACAGTCAGGAAGATGTGTGCAGTGTAATTTCAGCTCACCAAGTCAGAGATGTTATATATATGATGGTGTTGAGGAGCCTACAATAGTGACTGGGCAGTCTCTCTACTTCAGCAAACTCTGATCTTGCTCACTAACTGGTCATATGAATCTCCTGTTGCTATGCCTAATAACTGCAGCTCATATGTCTACATCTTTTCTCACCTTTTCTCCAGAAAAGAAGAATTGTCTTTGACTGTCCATCAGGGCTAACTCTTTCTCAGCATGATAATTGTTAGCATAATTGCAGGAAAAGGACCAAAAAGGTGCATTGGAGTGTTTTCTTTTTAAAAGGTATATGTAATTTGGATGAAAAAGATGCTATATATTTCACTAATTCTAGCAGTTAAGGTTTCATTCATTTTTATATTTTCAACCTTTGTATTTATATTTTTTCTATGTATTAGAAACTCTACTCAAATCCAAAAATCCTTTATAATAATCTCTATGAACATTATCATAATCTAGAGAAGTTTCTAGATAACAGTTTTCAAAGACTCTCAGCTTCAAGGGTACATGAATTCTGAACATTTCCTTATTTTTAAATAATTTTTAGTTATACAATTGTGTTGTTTGTGGCTTGTTCAAACATAGAATGGAAGAACTTAATCTTTAAATTTCTTTCTAACAGAGGTATGAATTTACCAAAATCCTTTTTACTCAGTTTTCAGAGAATAACCTGAGAGTTGAAAGTGTACTTGTCCATAAAGAGAGTATGCTGCCAGCCCAGAGATCAAGATGAAATGAGCAACAAATACATGCATGAATAACTGTAATTTTCATTTAATAGAATAAGGATATATTTGAACTTAAGGAAAACAGTCAGAAAAGGCTTCAAAGTTTCCAGTGATAGAAGGGAAAGAAAACAAAACTGGTATCCCTGTTTAAAGAAAATATAACAAATTTAATGTCAATGTTCAAAGTAAAAAGAAAATATTGATGAAAAAGATTGTAAAAATGGAGATTCAAAATGTATTATATATTTATGCACATATTACTTATTTGTAAATCTGTAACAATATTTACTTTACATATTTCTTAAGATAAAAAAACAACCATAAAATTCACATTTATTTATCCCAAATTAAATAAGTTTTATTGAAGTTAATAAAATGTCTTACAATTTAAGGTTAGGTTTCATGAGGGTTTCATTTCCATTAGTGATGAGAAACAATTAAAAATAGAATGCTTTTTTCTAAATAATTTTTGCCATGTTTTAAAGTGAAACATTGATTTGGGATATCAGGGAATTTGCCCAAAAACCCATATTGGATTTATATATATGGTCTCACTTTTCTGCTCAATATACTATAGTCTGTGATGTTATTTTGCTTAATTTTCTAGGAGCTTTAGTTAACCTGTTTCTTTTTCCAGAATACATCTAGGAATCCCTGTTAGGTTTATATATACCCCAGCCAGGAAATCTGGCACAAAACCACTGCTAACTTTTCTGCATGTCATTTATTTTGTTTTGACCAGATTCCCTCAGGTAGCTACTGCATGGGTCCACTCTATCATGCTATACAAGACCAGGATCTAATGTTTAAGAAATTTAAATGACGTTATTGAAACAGCATATGGGTTTTACAGGAAAGATAACAACAAATTGGACACTGAAGACTGTTCTTTTGTTAACTCTTATAACCATTTTGTAATTTGCCTTATCACAGGTAAGAGTCTCAGAGAGAAAAGTGTCTCCTCTCACTCTCAGCTAACCCATCTCACAAGACTCAAATTCTTGTCTCATTATTAATCATGCATGAGTTCTTCATGTCTGGCCTCCCATAAACAAATGTTGCAAGGCTTATAACACATACAGTCACAAAATGTAGTGATAATTTATAGAGAATAAATGCTGAAAAATGAAGTATTTCAAAATAGGAAACAAGTTATGGAAATGTTGCAACGGTCATAATTTAGAAAAACTTGGATATTGGGATATTATCATACCAAGTACTTTTCTATGAAGCCCATTGTCTTGGTTGTCTGCAGTGCAGTCCACTTTTTTTGTTTGTTGTATGTGTGTGTGTGTGTCTTAACCATCTCATAATCAAATGTTCCACTAAGTTAGATTATCCAAAATAGAGTGTTTGAAAAGTCAACAGGTCTTATAAAAGAGAAACCCTCTTTAGGATTTGAAATTAGTTCAATGAAAGTCAAAGATCCAAAGTCTAATTATTTGGGTTCAGGCTCCAGTTCTGGTGATATCTTCACAGAATTGTGGCTCTGTGTAGGCAGATCTTTCAGGATGTGAATTTCTTTTTTTAAATTTAATATTAGCCAATATCTGTCTTTCACAGCAAAGCTGACCTTTTTAAATACATAAATTTATTTACAAAGAAAGTGTATGCACATGGAAATATTGCAAAATAGATAATATATTTAATGATAACCACAACCTTAATGCAAATAGCACACTAAAGAATTTTAAAAACAGCATGTGTGCATATTGGTCTTCCAATTGTACTGTTCCTTTTATGTATGTGTGTGTATATATATTTTTAGATATTAATAGAGATTAGATAAGGGCCAAGCAATTTGAAGATAAGTAGAATTTTTTGATATGAAAAATAAATATTTTTAAAATAAACTTTTAGTTAAACCAAAAAACTGGACAAGGATTTCTCCTATTTAAGCCAATATATATATACAGTGCACTTTTTAGACAGAAAGTGCTCTCTCCTGAGTGACCCAGTGTTGGACTTATTTGTTTTGGTAGACTGCTGTTGCCAGATACCTGCAGACAAAAGGGACTCCTAGCAGAGAAAATTTTTAATACAGTAATTAAATACTCTTTCATTTGAGTGAAGCTTTACCACATGGTATTCTCTTTTACTCGGCATAATTTATAGACTTTTACTTTTAAAGCATTTTATTTAAAAATAAATACAAATAAAAAAATAACAAGATAATTGTATATCCTCTTTGAAAAAGTTTTAACCTATCTAAATCTAGCACATCCACTCTGGAATAGCTGAGAACAAGGTGTAAAATGAATGTGAAAAGAAAATACAGCAGATTGTAACAGATGTTCTTCATGTGTTGGTCGTACATATATCTTTCTTTGTTGAAGATTGAGTGCAACGTACATCATTTTATTCACAATAGTCCGCTATGTATCATATATTCACATATGGATATCATTTCTCTCAAGATTTATTGAAACAGATAAGAAAAAAACAACATGGCATATATGCTGAATTTTATACAGGCAAATATGAATTATATGGTTGGTAGTTAGATTCTCTCTTCAAGGGGTTTCTTATCACTCTCCCTGGGTAGTGTAAGGATTAATAAGCTAAAGTTTGTAGGCTCTTTGAAGCTGAAAAACACTATGCACGTGCTAAGCATTATTGTGGTAACTTGAGAGTGAGGTATGAGTGATTGGCAACCTCATCAGCTCTTTGAAATGTGTGTCTAGCCTGATTCACAGTTTTCTCTTACAGTGTTTTATGGATTGGAAAGTTCTTATCAGATTTTGAAGATAAAACGTTTTATTGAAATCATACTAATCTGTACAACCTTTTTTTATATCTGTATTTATTAAAATGATGTTTCTCAATGTAGAAAGAAACTTGGTATATGATTCCAAAGCAAATTCGATAAAGCATGATTTTGACATTCATTGTAATTCACCTATTATCATTTGATTGATTAAGCTTAGTTCTCTTATTAGTGAAACTAAAATCTAGATAATTGACATGAAGTTTGCTATTTCATCTTTTTTTTTTTTGTTTTTGCTTTAAAAGACAGGCAAGTATGCATTCATTGTTTTCATAAAGCTTATTGATTTTATTAGCATGTTTCAATCATTTCTCACTGTAAAAAATGCCAATTGTGAAATGTTATTTATTGTCTGAAGAAGATATTTCAAATAGCTTAACATGAGAATTATTCTTTTTTATTGATAAGTCAAATTCTGCATATATCCTTTCCTCGTACTATATGATTGAATATAGATAATGTGTCAAGAACAGTGGTATGCTGGTTATATATTTGTTTCCTATTTATATTTATAAAAGATTTTTTACTAAAGTACCACATTTTCTAATTTCCCTTTTTGAAATTCCTTGGGAATAGCAATGGGGTCAGGGAATTTTTTAAGTAAAGTAAATATGTAACAAGAAGATTCTTAGTTAAACTGAAAATTGTTCATTATGAAATTAATTTTTGAGTGAAAATTGAAAAACATAAAATATAAAATAATGTAACAAATATCTATTGAACTTCACCCAGAAATAAGAATATGAATGCATACCTTGTTCTATCGCCATTACATTCTATTATAATTGAAGCACATACGTCTCCTTGAGTTCATTCTTTTTTCTCCCTGTCCAGAAGTGTAAATATCATGAACCTGACATTTAACTTACCTTCATGTTTTTATATTTTATTAGAGTATATAGGTTTATAAATAATAGTTTTTAATGATTTGTGGGTTTTTAATATTGATGCAAGTAGTTTCATTTTCTTTTTTCTCACTTAATATTCTTATTGAGAGCTACTCATAGATACTGTAGATCCTAGTCTGCTGTATTCCATCATATCCCATAATGTGTTTACACAAATGCTTCAAGGCAAACATGTGTAAGAGTTTCTAATGAATATATAGAAAAGGAGTAGTTGGATTACAGGGTATGTACAATTTCAGTTTTGGGGAGACCAAGCAACCTCATTTGCTCTCAAGAATGCCACTTTACTACACTTGTTCACACTTCCTGATTAGCTTAACATCTGTCCTGGATTTTTTTTTTTAATAAAATTTATTATAAATTGCACTTATACAAACTAGCATGGGTTTGTTAAATGTCATATTGTCTAATATTTCCAGCTTTTGTTATGGCTCTATGAAAATATGAAACAAATGACATATTAACAGAGTTCTAACCTCAATAGGCGGTTATATCTGAAAACTTACTTTATTTTTCTGACCCATTTCAAAAAATAAAACATGGCTAATGCCTCCCTTTCAAGGACAGTGTGCAGAGTGCTTGATGATACACCAATATACACTGAGCTAGCTAGTAGTAAAATGAGACAGCTAACTCTTTCCAATCTCGTGTGGAAGTATTGGACATTAGTTTTTCATGCTGCCCACTTAAATGAAACTGGCAGGCCACCATATGATGAATTTAGAAAAACAAAAAAAATAAGAGGTTAGTATATGTGTGAATAATATGCAGTAAATAGAAGCTGAACACACAGAAAATAGTTCATTGGTCTTGCTACAGTGGTTTTGTCATCTCACACACAACTATTTATTCAGTTTCTTGGTATTTTTTAGTTTCTTTTTATATTTTGAAATAATGTTTCAGCAATAAGTTAAAAACAATGACTGCATGTTGAGTTAAATACCAAATACTGAATTTTCCTTTCAAGAAAGTTTATGGTAATCATAAAATATGTATAATCTATCTGTTGGCTTTTTGTGTCCACTATGAGGTCATAAAGTAAACTTTGATCTGAAATCCGGAAGACACAAATATGAAGAAAAAAATATTAGTTGCTTCTTCAAAAGTTAATAGTTACATCAAAAAAACTAACTGAAGATGTCAATTTCACAGGTTTAACGTAAAACTGCACAAAGCTTACAAGAATATCACTCTGAGAAGCATGGCTTTTCATTTAGATTAAATTATTTTTCTCTTAAATAAATTATGCTTGTTTTTATCTCAAATCTTTTTTTCACTTATAAAATATGCAGCATTAGCTATTAAGATATTAGCTCCATTAGCAGCAGAGGAGATTCAGAAAAAGTTGAATAAAACCATAGATGTTTCATATGGAAATTAAATTCAAAAACAGTTCAATTGAGCATCCAATACTTGGAACTAAATAAAGCTATTGAAAGTTTATTCTGCTAAAAATGAAACATTTGACAACATTATAAATGCTTTTTAAAATTCTGTCAAAAAGTTAAACACTGATGATAACACTTGTTGGTGATAACATGAATCAACTTTGGCAATGACTAAATGTAATTCTGTAAAAATTAATAATAAACTGTATTAAAAATACATTTTCAGAAAATAACCAGAGATTATGACTAAAAAATGGCTTTAAATATATAAATATATCCCACAATTTATCTGCTTGCTATTTTTAATGTTTAAATAAGAAATTTAAAAAAGTTATTTTTTGCTTTGTTTCAAGGTACACAATTATGATTGCAAATTTAAAAAATTTTTATTTTCAAAAGTTTTATTTTTTATTTATTTTTTTATGTGACATTGGTTAATGAAATCCAGTAAGTTTCAGGTATACAATTTAACAGAAAGGCAACTTATATATATTGCATTGGGTGTTCCCCTCTCATATTTACATTTCTTTCTGTCACCACATATTTGACTCCTTTTACCCGATCTACCTCCATTCTCTCCTCTCCCCCTCTTCCCTCTGGTAACCACTAGTCTATTGTCCATGTCCATGAGTCTCTGTTTATTTGTCCTGTTTGTTTGTTACTTTTAGGTTTATAGCCCTCATTTAAGTGATATCATGTGGTTCTCCACATTTTCTGTCTGGCTTATTTCAGTTAGCATAATTATTTCAAGGTACATCCATGTTGTCACAAATTTCATCTCTTATGGTGCAGTAATATTCCATTGTATATATGTACCACACTTATTTAGCCAATCATCTATCCTAGGATACTTCGGTTGCTTCCATGTCCTGGCCACCATAAATAATGCTTCTATGAACATTGATGAGCAAATATCTTTTTGGAGATATGTTTTCAAGTCTTTGGGTAAATGCCCATTAGAGGGATTGCTGAATCGTATGGTAGATCAATTCTTATTTTTTTGAGGAACCTCCATACTGTTTTCCACAGTGGCTGTATCAAATTGCAGTCCCACCAGCAGTATAGGAGGGTTCATTTTTCTCTGCATCTTCTCCAACATTTATTATTACTTGTCCTGTTCATTATAGCTATTCTAACAGGTGTGAGGTGGTATTTCATTGGGGTTTGGTTTGCATTTCCCTAATAGCTAGAAATGATGGGCATGTTTTCATATGTTTGTTGGCCATTTGTATGTCTTCTTGGGAGAAGTGTCTGTTCAGGTTCTTTGCTCAGGTTTTGATTGGATTTTTTTTCTGTTATTAAGTTGTATGACTTCTTTGCATATTTTGGATATCAGGCCCTTATTGGAGGTGTTGCTTGCAAATATATTTTCCCATTCAGTCGGTGGTCACTTTACCTTGTTAAATGCTGTGTAGCAGCTTTTTAGTTTGAGGTAGTCCCATTCATTTATTTTTGCTTTTACTTCCCATACAATTGAGGTCAAATTCATAAAATCCTTTTTAAGTCCAAGGTCCATGAGTTTAGTGCCTATGTTTTCTTTAATGCACTTTGTTTCAGGTATTATATTCAGGTCTTTAATCCATTTCGAGTTAATTTTGGTGTGTGGTGATAGACAACAGTCTAGTTTCATTCTTTTGCAAGTGGCTTTCCAGTTTCTCAGCACCATTTATTGAAGAAGCTTTCCTTTCTTTACTGTATGTTTTTGTTCTTTTTAACATAAATTATTTGATCATATAAATATGAGTTTATTTCTGGACTCTCAATTCTGTTTCACTAGTCTGAGTGTCTGTTTTCTGCCAATGCCATGCCACTTTGATTATTGTTGCTTTGTAGTATAATTTGAAGTCTGGCAGAATGATGCCACCAGCATTGTCCTTTGTTCTCAGGATGCCTTTTGCCATTCAGAGTCTGATGATATTTTACTCTTTTTCTTTAAAAAAATGACAATGGGATTTTGATAGAGATTGCATTAAATTTATATAATGCTTTAGGTAATAAAGTCACTTTAACTATGTTGATTCTTCCAGTCTAAGAACATGGAATATCTTTCCATTTCTTTGTATCTTCATTGATTTCTTTTAATAGGGTCTTGTAGTTTTCGTTATACAGGTCCTTCACATGTTTTGTTAAATTTATTCCTAGGTATTTTATTCTTTGTGGTGAAATTGCAAAAGAAATTATTTTTCACTTCTTTTTCTGACACTTCATTGTTAGTATAGGAAAGCTATGGATTTTCAAAAATTGATTTTGTAATCAGAGACTTTACTATATTTGCTTATTGTTTCTAAGAGTGTTCTTGTAGAGTCTTTAGAGTTTTCTAATATAGATAATCATGTCATCTACAAATAGTACAGTTTAACTTCATTTCCTATTTGGATGCCTTTTATATTTTTCTCTCCCTTGATAGCACTCTCTAGGACCTCCAATGTTATACTAAATAACAGGGGCTATAGTGGACAGCTTTATCTTGTTCCTGATCTTAGAGGGAAGAGTTTTTACTTTTTCACCATGAAGTATAATGTTGGCTGAAGTTTATCGTATATGGCCTTTATTATGTTAAGGTATTTTCCTTCTATACTGATTTTGTTAAGTGTTTTGATAATAAATGGATGCCATTTCTTGTTGAAGGCTTTTATGCATCTATTGATATGATCATATGATTCTTATTTTTTAATTTGCTTATGTGGTGTATCACATTAAGAAATTTGCATGTGTTGAATCATCTCTGTGCCTCTGGGACAAAGCTTACTTGATCATGGTGTATAATCTTATTAATATGTTGCTCTATTTGGTTAGCTAGTATCTTATTTAGGATTTTGCATCTGTGTTCATGAGAAATATTGTTTTGCAGTTTTCTTTTTGTGTTATCTTTACAAGGTTTTGGTGTCAGAGTAATATCGACCTCATAAAATAAGTTGGGAAGTATTGCCTTCTCTTTGATTTTTTGGAAGTTGAGGAGAATAGGTATGAAATCTTTGAATGTTTGGTAGAATTCACTAGTGAAGGCCTCTGGTCCTGACTTTTACTTTTTGATACGTTTTTGATGATTGTCTCAATTTCCACACTGCTGATTGGTCTATTTCGATTTTCCATATCTTCTTCATTCAGTCTAGGAAGGTTGTATTTTTCTAAGTACTGGTCATTTTTTTCTAGGTTATTAAATTTGTCGTTATATACTTTTTCATAGTATTCTTTTATGATTTTTTGTATTTCTATGGTGTGTGTCATAATTTCTTCTTTTTCATTCCTGATTTTGTTTGTATCCCTTCTCTTTTTTCTTTAGTGAGTCTAGCTAGGGTTTTGTCAATTTTATTAAACTTCTCAAAGAACCAGCTCATATTGCATTTATTTTTTCTATTGCTCTTTTGTTTTTAATTTTATTCAATTCTGCTCTAATTATAGTTATTTCTTTCCTTCTGTAGACTTTAAGCTTCATTTATTCTTTCTTCTCAGTTTATTAAGATGAAGCATTAGGTGGTTTATTTGGGCTCATTCTTGTTTTTGAAGATAGGCCGGTAATGATATGAACTTTTTTCTTATGATCATTTTTCCCATGTCTCAATGTTTGATATGTTGTACCATCATTATCATTCATTTCTATGTATCTTTTTATCTCTCTTTTTATTTCTTCTGTGACCCAGTTATTCTTCAGTAGCTTCTTGTTTAATCTCCATGTATTTGTGGTTCTTCCTGCTTTTTTTTTTTTTTGCAGTTGATCTCTAGTTTCAAAGCATTATGATCAGAAAATAATGTTGGTAAGATTTCAACCCTCTTATATTTATTGAGACTATTTCTGTGCCCCAGTATGTGGTTGATTCTTGAGAATTTTCCATATGCACTAGAGAAGAATGTATAAGCAGCTGTTTCGGGATGGAAAACTCTATAAATGTCAATTATGTCCAGTTGGTCTAATGTGTCATTTAAGGATGTTATTTCTTTATTGATTTTCTGTTCGTATGGTCTGTCCATATCCAACAGTGGGATATTTAGGTCCCCTACTACAATAGTGTTTTAGTCTGTTTCTCCCTTTAATTGCTTTATATATTTTGGGGCTCCATAATAGGGATCGTAGATATTAATAAATGTTATGTCTTCTTGGTGTATAATTCTCTTTACCATAGTGAAGTGTCTCTCAGTATCTTTCTTTACATTTTTTATTTTGAAGTCTGTTTCATCTGATATTAGTATCATTACTATTGCTTTTCTCTGAATACCACTTGCTTGAAATATCATTTTTCACCATTTGACTTGGAATCTATATTTGTATTTGGAATTGAGATATGTCTCCTGGAGGCAGGATATAGGTGGGTTTTGTTTACTGATTCCATTTGAAACTGTGTGCCTTTTTATTGGTGAGTTAAGTCCATTTACATTAGGGTGATTATTGAAATATGAAGTTTCCTTATGGCCATTTTATCTTTTGCTTTCTGGTAATCTGGTGTTTCCATTGCTTTATTTTCCTTGTGTGTCTTTTTTTATATATTGGTTTGTGGATTTTTCCATCTGGTCCTTCTTGTTTTATGTTATATACTTCATTTCTGAATCTTTGGTGAGTGGTTACCATTATGAATATGTAAAGGGTAATAGTCCATTTTCTTTTGTGTGTGCCTTATTCTGTTTCGTGAATTTGGATCTTTGAATCCTCCCTTTTCCTATCATTATTGTCTCAATTTGTCCCTGTATATGCTGAACTTTCATTACTACTGTACTATAGCAAATCTCTTCTTTTACTTTTTAAGCTTATAATGCCCTGTTTTTAGTAAGGCTTGTACTCCTCTGCTACTGACTGACTGCTAGTCATCTTACTCATAGGTATGTATTTTTTTTTTTTTTCGTAATTTTGTTTTATGTGACTTGACCTCTTTCAGTATTTCCTGTATTGCAGACCTCATATTGGAAAATTCCCTCAATTTTTGTTATGTCTGGAAAGGTCTTTATTTATTTATTTATTTATTTATTTATTTATTTTTATTTTATTTATTTATTTATTTTTTTTGATATCTAAAGAAGAGCCAGAGCATTTTTCCTGGCTGGTAGTTCTTTTTCATTTAATATTTTGGATATTTGATTCCATTACTTTCTGGCTTGTAAGGTTTGTGCTGAGAAGTCCGACAATAATCTAATGTGTTTCCTTTTATAGGTTACTGACGTCCTTTCTTTGGCTGCCCTAAGAATTCTTTCTTTGTCATTTATTTTTGATAATTGTTATACAGTGTGTCTTGGGAAAGGCCTTTTTGGGTTGAGATAATAGGGTGTTCTGTCGACTTATTGAATTCTAAGCTCCAGCTCATTCCTTAGATTTGAGAAATTCTTGTCAACTATTTGTTTGTAAATGCTTTTTAATCTTTGCTCCTTTTTCTCTCTGAGAATGCTCATTATTCTTATGTTTTCTCTCATGGTATCAGCTAGTTCTTGAATTTTTCTTTCATTATTTTTTATTTTTTTGTTTCTCTCTTCTTTCTGATATATTTCTTGATTTCTGTCTTCAATATCACTGATCCTTTTCTCCATTTGGTCAACTTTATTTCCCAAGCTCGCTATTTCAGTTTTCAACTCTTGCAGTGTGTTCTTTGTCTCTAGAAGTTCTATTCAGTTCCTTTGAGGTTTTCAGTCTCCTTGATAAAAAACTCATTCTGCTCATCTTGTTTTCTTTTTTTTAATTTCTGAAATTTTTGATGTGAATCATTTCTGATTTCACTGACTTTTTTCAGAAGTACCATCCTGAATTCTCTGTCACTTAAGTTGCATCTTTCTATGTCCATGAAATTATTTTCTGATAATTTTTCTCTTTCTTTCTGAGCTGCCTTGTCACTTGGTTGTTCATGGTGTTCAATGGACTATTTCTCCATCTGTGTATTAATGGAAGTGCAGCCAGCTTTATCTTTCCAGAAAGATTTATTGTATAAAGGTCTCTCTTTATATAAATTAACCTGTTTCTAATTTGGTGTTTTTCTTTTGGTTTCCAGTAGGTGGTGTCTAAATATCACTGATCCCTGCTTTATATAAAGTGTTAGTAATGTCTCTTTTCTCTTATAGATACTCAATCTTAGAGATATATATGTGTACATGCTCCAGCTATTCAGCATTTCTGATGAGTCAGAAATCTGTTGGTTTGCAATTTAACAAATAGTAGACAACCTATTTCTGAATACTTTCCTTGGTGGCATAAAATTTCTGGCTACAAAATCACGCATCACTTAATGCATATTTCTTGCTATAAAATAGCAGTATTTAACAAAAATATTTCACCACTATAGAAAAAAATGTTTCATTGCAACTAAAATTATGTGAAAGTTTAGACACTAACATTTTGAATTTGAGATATTCATAGACTATGGGAAAGCAGTTTGAGATGTCAGAGATTGTAATAAGAAGAGTTCTTATTAACTTTTAAATTGTTTTGTGTTAGTAGACGTGAAGGTATTGCATGAACAAGTCACTGAAGCATAACTATAGTTAAAGTTGTAAAAACTTTACACCTTGGTTGGGTCTCCACTGGAAATTTAGACCTTGGCTCAGCTGGTAGGTTTTAAAGAAAATGATATTTCTGATTCTTTGTTAATTTTTGAGTAGGCTCTTAAGGGAAGATAGCACGATATCATAAAAAGAGGCCAATTTTGTAGTCAGACAACAGACTGAGAAATTAGCTATTTTAAGTCTCAAATTTAGGTTTGCAAGATATAATTAAAATATCTACTACCTGATGGAGTGGTTATAAAAATTATATAATAAAATTAATGAAAATCAATTATATTTTCTCTGTATTTTTACTTAAAACAAAAACCCCATTTAACTTAGTTACTATGTATAGCTTCATGTGGAAATTCTTAAAACATACCTTCCTGGTGGTGAAGAAAAGAATAGTTATTCTGACAAAGTAATAAAGGGGATCAAAATCTTGCCATCCTAAAACTGCCTTTTGGGACATTTCTTAAGCTGGTTATAAAAAAACAGAAGACTCAAAAATTCTTTGACCTTGCCTCTTTTCTGCCTAAAGTGTGGTAAGTAGATAGAAAGTCTCTGAGCATGTGCCTGTTAACTAAAACACACTCTTTGTCCCATCGTTTCTGGGTTTCCTAACAAGAATTTGCTTACCTATTTTCTTTGACTTTCAAACTCTTGCTCCCTTTTTCTCTTTTGTCCATAATGGCATATAAACTCCCAACTACTGAATGTTTCAGCTCTCATTTTAATATGATACCCCCAAAGATACATTAGAATAATAAACTCTAAGCATTTTATCTTGTTAATCTGTCTTTGTTAATATGATTAGCCCAACTAGAACTTAGAAAGTGAGAGGAAAAACATTCTTTTTAACTTCCTCAGTATAATACTTGGTCTATCATTGATTTTAAGGGTACCATTTGTTCTGTAAAGAAATCGACACAGCTTGCAAAAAAAAAAAAAATGGATAGTAGCAGGTAGTTTAGGAGACAATAATTTTTTATTATGTTTATATAATTCTTGAGCAGGATGCAAAGACTGCACTCAACAATTAGGTGTGAAGTAGGAAGAGTCATTGGGAAAAGGTTGTCTCAAGGATGAGTCCTCTAAATTTCTAGCTTGGATGGTGTATGGTGTATGGTGATACTAGTTTCTGAGCTAGAAAAATACTGGAATACTATAGGAGGAACCAAGTTTTGTGAGCAAAATAAAGGATTTTGTTTTAATATGCTGAGACATAAAGTAGAAAATCAGATGTGTTCATCAGGTTGTCAGTGTAAACATCTGACACAGAGATGTAAACTTCCTAGTGGTTAGCACAGTAAAGTGTTTAAAACCCTCATAATTTCTATGTCTAGAAAGAAAAGCAGAGGGTCCATGATTAAGACCTAAACAACTCCAACAGTTAGAAATTTAGCAAAGTAGCCAAAAACAAACAAACAAACAAACAAACATACATACAAAGCACATTTTAAAATTAATGGGGAAAAAACAAATAACTTAGTAAGAGGTAATGAAACAACTAGCTATTAGGTCGTAAATTGGAAAAATAATAAAATTTATAGAGTATCTGTGATCAAGTATCTAAATCTAAAACAATAAAACCAGTCACATGCTAGAATTAAATTATATAATTAACTTATTTTAAAGGCAATATATTATTAGCAAAAAACAATTATTATACATTCTATTAACAGATTTTTTTTATCACTTGCTTTTCTTCTTCATTGGTAAGTTGTTTTAACTCAACAAAGGTGACGTCTTAACCTAATTATTATTTTTTATTTAATGATCCCTCTTTGTTTTTAATATATACAATATCACATTTCTTGGTGGAGGAGAAATGGAGAATTTGGACTGTTATATTTAAAACACTTTTGCAGGAATTGACAGAAGCATGGCGGCATGAGGGATTCCGGGATCTCTCCCCTTGAAATAAAAAAAAAAGAGCTGAACATCTACAATTCAAGAAATAGCACTCAACCTACACCTACACACAAGTATGTCTGAGAGATCTGGGTATCAGAGCATCTGAGGTGGGCAAATTGCAGAAGTCTGGGAGGCGGATTAGGAGAGAGGCACAAAAAAGCTGCAATACACAGCTGGAGCTTCCTGCAAGACGAGAGGGAGGGAAGATTTTACTGCCTGTTCTTTGCTCTTTGAAGCCTGGAACAGTGCTGCCTGAGTAATCAGCATATTCCATGCAAAGGAATCCAGTGATTAGGGAAGAGAGTGGAGCAAAGACTGGATAAGGAGGGGCCACAGATGTGTTTAGCAACCATCATTGCCAAGCAGGAGGCTGTCACAGAAACTGACCGTGCCACCATCGCCAACCCAGATCATGAGCTCCCACATTTCTGCTTCCCACCCCCCCACACCCCTCACCCACATTTTTCCAGAGCTAATACCACCGAGACCCGGGGGAATTTGTGCAACCAGTATTGAAACATACTCTATAGCCACTAGCAGAAAAAGGAGTGGTAATACCCAGGCAAGTTGGCTGAAACCTGAGGAACAGCATTACAGGAAGAGAAAGAGCCACACAAAGCCAGGCCTCTCCCAAATCACACCCCCACACCCCCACCCCCACCCTCCACACCCGCCCAGTCAGGAAAATGAAGAAAGGAGAGGGACATTGCATCTGATTGTTGAGGAGGTAGTGGGGATTCAGGGCCTATTCGGAGGTTCAGACCCCCATTGCCCATTGCATCCTCCCTCAGGGTTGGAGCCCTAGGACTGAAAAGACCTTGGGGCAGGGAAGGCACATAGCTCACCTGAGAGGAAAGGGCATTTTTAATTTCAAAGCAGATTGAAGAGGCTTGGATGCCACCTACTGGAAATCAAAAGGAAAACATCTCTTAACCTGAGAAAGAGATCAGTCAGTATATGATAAATTTTCTTAAAAAAAAAAAAAAAAATACACTCCAATTAATGCCCAGGTAGAGAAATAGTCCATTGAATGCCATAAACAACCAAAGTGACAGGCAGCTCGGAAATAAAGTTAAAAATCTCCAGAAAATAAGCTCAAAGATGTAGAAATATGCAATATAAATGGATGAGAATTCAAGACTGTACCTTTGAAAAAACTCAATGAGATGCTAAAAATATTCTGACAGTTCAAAGAACTCAGAAACAAAATCAATGAACAACATAAATAATTTATCAAGGATATTGAAACCTTACAAAATAATCAAATAAAATTTCTAGAGAATTAAATAAAACTTCAAATAAAAAACTCATTAAAAGAGAGAAAGAGTGAAATAGCAAACATAGGAAATAGAGCTGACCAGATGGAAGAAAGAATTAGTGATATCAAAGACAGAAATCTGGAAATGATGCAGAAAAAAAGTGAGACTTGAGAATGATTTTTTTTTTTTTAAGAAAGAACTCTACCGTAATTATCTCACACTATCAGAAAAAGTAGCATAAGAGTAACGGGTGTGAAAGACTAGAGTAACTCCATTTTACTATGTAGACTCCAGATTAAATGAAGAAAAATTCCCGAAAAACAATTAGGGACAACACCCTGCCATCTGGTCAAGCCTATCAAAGCCATTAATCAGTAAGCCCTTAAGGCACCCAAACCCAGCCCTTATTGCACACAACCATCTCTGTACCTGGTCCTTATTGCACACAGCCCTCTTGCGGGCAGCCCTAATAACCTATTACCCAATCTCCTTACAGGTCAACCCTAATCCTCCAATCAAGCAACGCCAAGGCAGGCTTATGGTTTTACCCTTTAAATTCAGTCCCAACCCCTCAGTCAGGGCCCCTCTCACCCACTGCTGCGTCAGTGAATGAGTGGGGTCCAAACTCGAGTTTGTCAATAAACTCCCTCTTGTGTCAATTTCCTTCTTGGCTCGTGGAGTTCCAAACCAGAGCATTACAGGTGGACAAGGAGGAGAAGAGAGGTAGAAGGGAACAAAGAACATAGTCAATGGGAATTTCCCAAACCTATGGAAAAAACTGGATCCTCAAATCCAAGAAGCAAACAGAACACCTAAATATCTCCTCTAAGATATATTGTATTATAATTGTAGAAAATTAATGACAAAGAAATAATTCTCAAGAAAGCCAGGGAAGAGAAGACAGTAACTAATAAAGGAAAATCCACAAACCTTATAAACAAAGAGAAAATGAAATTAAATATTCAAACTCTTGAAAGAAAGATATTACTAACCATGAATAATATATCCAGAAAAGTTATTTTTTAGATATAGTATAGAAATAAAGACTTTTCCAGACATACAAAAGTTGAAGGAATTTTCCACCATAAGGCCTGCATTACAGTGAGTACTGAAGGGTGTCACTCTACCTAAAACAAAAGGACAAAAAAAATTCATAACTATGGGCAAGATGACTACAGACATACAGAAGTAGGAAAGTGCAAACTTTATTAAGAACAGGATATTATGAGCTTAAATATGGTTAAAAGTAAAAAAAAAAAAACTTTAAAAAGAGAAGAAAACAGCTATTGCAACTTAAAAATGAATGTACAGCATATATAGGAATAATTTGAAACAATAAAAACAGAAAAGGATGAGAAAGTAAAAATTTAAGTCTGAAAAGGAGGATGGAGATAAGGTACATAAAGAACATGAAATACTATATATGTATAAGAACTTTATGTAAACTTAATGTAACACACACCAATCCAGAACATAACAAGAGGAAACAGTGAGAAAAAAAACACAAAACACCACAAATTTAAATAACAGACAAAAATGCAAGGATAAAGAAACTATGGAAACACCAAGCTACCAGAAAACAAAAGATAAAATGGCTATAGGAGAACTTCATCATATTTTAATAATTGCCCTAAATGTAATGAACTGAACCCATCAATGAAAGGGCACAGAGTAGCAGTTTGAATCCATAAACGAACCCAATTATATGCCACCTTCATGAGACACATCTCAGCTGCAAAGACAAATACAGACTCAAAGAGAAAGGGTGGAAAATGATACTCCAAGCAAATGGTATCCTGAGAAAAGCAGGTAAAGCCATAGTGAAAACTGACAAAATAGACTTCAAGATAAAAATGGTAATGAGAGAAATGATTGACACTTCTTAAAGACCTAACACTTATTAATATTATTTATGCTCCCAATCAGATATAAAGGAAACACATAAAGCAACTACTAACATAACTGAAAAAAAAAAAAAAAAAGAAAAGAAAAGAAAGAAAAGAAACTGACAAAGCACAATTATCATAGGGAACCTAAAAACCCCACTATCAGATATGGATAGATCATCCAAATAGAAAATCAATAAGGAAATATCATCCTTAAATGATACATTAGACCAAGTAGATATAATTGACATTTACAGAATCTTTCATCCCAAAACAGAAGCTAATACATTCTTCTCTGATGCAGATGGAACATTCTCAAGGATAAAATCATATGTTAGGATGCAAGACTAGCCTCAACAAATTTATAAAGATTGAAATCACGCCAAGCATATTCTCTGGCCACAATGCTTTGAAACTGGAGATCAACTGTAAAAACAAACTGGGAAGAACCACAAATACATGGAGATTAAAATAACATGCTATAAGTCATAAAAAAATTTAAAGAGATCAAAAGATACATAGAAATAAATGAGAATAAAAATACAACATCAAAACTTTTGGGACATAGCAAAAGTGGTAATAAGAAGAAAGTTCATATCATTATAAGCCTATCTTAGGAAACAAGAATAATCCCAAATAAACAACCTAACATTATATCTTTAAAAACTATAAAAAGAACAAATGAAGTTCAAAGTTAGCTGAAGAAAGAAAATAATAAAAATTAGAACAAAATTAAATGAAATTGAGAACAAAAAGACAATAGAAAAAATTAATGAAACAAAGAACTAGTTCTTTGATATTAATAAAATTGACAAAACCCTGACTAGACTCACTAAAAATAAAATAAAATAAAATAAAATAATAAAATAAAATAAAATAAAATAAAATAATAAAATAAAATAAAATAAAAAGAGAGAAAAGACACAAATAAACAAAATCAGAAATAAAAGAGAAGTTATAGCAGATACCAAAACACAAAAGATCATACAGGAATACTGTGAAACATTATATGACACCAAATTTAATAACCTGTAAGAAATGG
This sequence comes from Cynopterus sphinx, assembly GCA_030015415.1. NCBI lineage: Eukaryota > Metazoa > Chordata > Mammalia > Chiroptera > Pteropodidae > Cynopterus > Cynopterus sphinx. Next base: position 96,791,068 of record CM057381.1, read on the forward strand.
ACAAGTTCTTAGAAATAAACCTTCTAGAATGAATTATGAAGAACAAAAAGATCTCAATAGACCAATCAATGGTATAGAAATTTAAAAAATCATCAAAAACCTTTCATAAAGTAAAAGTCCTGGACCAGATGGCTACACTAGTGAATTCTACAAAACTTTCAGAGATTTAATATCTATTCTTCTCAAACTTTAAAAAAATTGAAGAAGCAATACTTCCTAACTCATTTTATGAGGCCAAAATTACCCTGATAAGAAAACCTGGTAAGGATAACACACAAAAAAAGGAAATTATAGACCAATATCTAAGATGAACACAGATGAAAAAATCCTAAATAAAATTCTAGCAAATCAAACACAGTAATACATTAAAAAGATAATACATCAGGATCAACTGGGGTATATTCCAGGGGCACAAGGATGATTCAACATATATAAATTGATCGGTGTGACACAGCACATTAACAAAATAATGGGCAAAAAACACATAAATATATCAATTGATGCTGAAAAAACATTTGACAAGATATAACATTCATTTATATTAAAACACTTAAAATGGGTATAGAAGGAAATTACCTGAACATAACAGAGGCCACATATGACAAACCCTCAGCTAATATCATACCTAATGGTGAAAAACTATAAACCTTTCTAAAATCAGGAACAAGAAAAGGCTGTCTGCTATCACCAGTATCATTCAATATAGTATGGGAAGTCCTAGCTCGAGCACTGAGGCAAGAAAAATAAATAAAATGTATCCAAATAGGTAATGAGGAAGTTAAATTGTCACTTTTTTGCAGATGACATGATTCTCTATATAAAAAATCTTAAAAGACTCAGTAAAAAAATCTTAGGAATAATAAACAAATACAATAGTTTTAGTATATAAAAATCAATGTTTAAAAATCCATAGTGCTTTTATCCTCTTTTTATTTTCAGAAAAAGAAATGAAAAAAAAAACTTTTGCTATTATAACAAAAAGGAGAAAATACCTATGAATAAACTTAACGAAACATGTGAAGAATCTATATGCTGATAACTGTAAGATATTATTTTAAAAACTGAAGAGAAAAATAAATGAAAAGATATTTTGTGTTCTTGGATTGGAAGAATCAACATAGTTAAAATGACCTTATTACTTAAAGCATTATACAGATTCAACCAACCCTCATCAAAATCCCAATGGCATTTTTTATAGAAATAGAACAAAAAATCATTGGATGTGTGTTAAAGCACAATGACTCCAAATAGCCAAAGCAATCCTGAGTAAAAGGAACAAGACCAAAGGTATTACATTCCCTGACTTCAAATTATACTACAAAGTGACAATAAGTAAAACAGCATGGTACTGGCAGAAAACCAATGTCTCTGATAAGTGCCTAATATCTCAAATATATAGAGAACTCATACAACTCAATATTAAAAAAACAAATGAGTCAATTAAAAAATGGACAGAAGACCTGAACAGATACTTCTCCCAAGGACAAATGACCAACAGATTTATGAAAAGATGCTCAACTTCACTAGTTATTAGGGAAATGCAAATCAAACTACCATCTCACACCTGTTAGAATGGCTATCATCAACAAGACAAGTACTACTGTGTTAGAGAGGTTGTGGGGAAAAAAGGAACTCTTATACACTGCTGGTGGGAATGCAAATTGATACAACCACTACGGAAAGCAGTATGGAGGTTCTCAGAAAACTAAGAATGGGATTACCATACAATCAAGCAATCCTCCTTCTGGGTATTTATGCAAAAAACAAAACAAAACAAAACAAAACAAAAGACCCTGAAAACATTCATCAGCTAAGGAATATGCACCCTGACATTCATAGCAGTGTTATTCATGGTGGCCAGGACATGGAAGCCACCAAAGTGTCCTACAATAGATGACTGGATAAAGAAGATGTGGTACATATATACAATGAAGTGTTACTCAGCCACAAGAAAAATGGAATACTTTACTGTTATTTGTTACAACTTAGATGGATCTTGAGATAATCATGCTAAGCAAAATAAGTCAGACAGAAAAAGTTGAAAACCATATGATTTCACTCATATGTGAGATACAAAACTGAAAGTTTCAAACAAACATGACAAAGAAACAGAGACTCATGGATAAGGATTGTGGATTAGTGCTTACCAGAGAAAAGGAAGGAGAGGAGGAGTTAGACAGTAGTCAAAGGGGTCTAATATTTGGTGACAGAAGAAATTCTAACTTAGGGTGAACACACAATGCAATATATATATATATATATATATATATATATATATATATATATATATATATATTGCATATATATATATATATGACATATTGTTGCAATATATATATGACATATTGTATGCAATATATATATATATGACATATTGTTGAATTGTACACTTGAAACTTATTTGATTTTATTAATTAATGTCACTCCAATAATTTTAATTTAAAAAAGAAAAAAATAAAACACTTTTGCTTTTTAGAGTTGGGCTTCTGAAATGTTATTTATTTAAGGGACACCCCATCAGACCTTGATTTTTTAGGTTTCTGTGATTACTTCTTTAAAACAATCAGTGTCTGAGGTAATAGATACAATAAAATTAAAATTATGGAGACTTTTAAGAAAACTAACCATAAGAAAATTTGAAGCTCTTACATTTGAGTCCTTAAAACATCTCTTTCATCTAAATGTGTTCTCTACTCACTTTCTTCAGAATTTCACCATTCCCCTCATAGAACAGATATAACAACTGAGAACATTGTTAAGCTTGAGGCTCAACTATAGAAATAAAGACGGCAGAAAAAATTTTAATATTAAAATAATTCTGTGAATCCTCAACATGAAATTTGGTCAGAAGAAAATTGTGAAGTAGGTAAGTTTTACCTTTTTGCCCTTGCTTCTTCCAGGAGTCCCCTTTTCTTTCCTTGGGATTCTAGTGCCTGTGTGTGGTCCACAATAAATTACATTAACTTAGGAAGAGATATTGTTTCTATTATATATAGATTTCTTCATCATTTCAGGGTATATTGCTCCATATTTATTTAGGCTATCTTTTATTATGTTTTTAATAACATTTAATCATTTTCTTTGAAAGTTATGTACAATTTCTGTTAGATTTATTCCTACGTGCCTTATACATTTGTTTGTTCTTATAAATAGTATCAATTAAAATTTACATTTTCTAATTTCTTGATAATATAAATGCGATTAGTATTTGTTTAATATTCTTGCACTTCACTGAATTCATACCAATAATTTACCTGTACTTTTATTTTTTATGTAAATAATTGTCACATCTATAAATAATTTGTTTCCTTTCTTACAACTTTATATAAAACTTTTAAAAAGTCATTATATTTATCAAGAGCTCAAAAATGATGTTGAATAGAAGTGTTGATACTGGGAATCTTTATTGTGTTTCAATTTTTCAATAGAAATTCTTAAGCTTCATCATTAAGGTATGGAGTTTTATGTGAGATTGTAGTCCGTATAGTATTTAGTTTAAGGACGTTCTCATCTAGTTTTAGTTTGCTAAGGTTATTTATTCTGCTTGATTTTTAACATAAATGGGTATTGAATTTCATCAAAGTTTTTTTTCTGCATCAGCTGAAATAGCAACATTATTATTATTTATTATCATTATTATTATATTTAATGCAGTATAATACATGATTACATTTTCTAAAGTTTGTTTATTCTACAACCATCCTCTATTGGCTGTGATAAAGGACATCTTATAAAAAGATATTATGTATTTTGTTTATTGCTGAATTTAGTTTGCCACTGATCAAATTAGATACCAATTGTAATTCTTTAATGGTTTCAGTTTGATTTTTTTTCCCATTTCTTATGGAGGTAGTTTTGTTAAGTAGTATTTATTTGAAAATTGTTTCTTCCAACAAAATCACATTTTATCAGCTTAGTTGTTCATAGTAATTTTTTAAGATATAAAAAATTATTTTATAATTGTATTTTTTATTTATTTTTAAATTTATTTTTGTCTTTTCTTTTTTTCCCCCCATACATTTATTTGAGGAGCATTTATTTTATTAGCCTTTCCAAAGAAGCAGCTTCTGGTTCTCTTCATCTTCCTATTTATTTTTCCTAATTTTATTTTCTCTATGCCTTATTTCTCTTCTGTTTTTTATGGGTTTACTTTATTATTTTTATCTTTTATTTAAAATGGAGAGATGGGTCATGATTTTTAGTCCATTTTTTTCTTCCTGATATGTTCATGTAAAGCCTCAAAACAAGCTCTAATTATTGTTTATCTGTAGTTTATACGTTTAGATAGAAGGTGAGTGCTTTTTTGTGTCCTTTGTCTCTATAAATATTTTTCAATTTCCTCATTAGTTCTGGGTTTATTTGTTATTCTGTTTGATGCAGTTTTTTGTTTAATTTGTGCTTATGAGACTGAATTTATTTTATATTTTATCAATTCTAATAAATTCTCAGTGATTTCTTCCTACGTCATTGCCTCTCATCTCTTTATTTTGTTCTTCAAGAATTTCCATTTAACAGATACTTGATTTTTCATACTCTCTTCCATGTCCCTTGTTTATATTTTCTATATTTGACATTATGGTACCTTCTAAGAAATTTTCCTAACTTATTTTCTGATTTTTAATTACTGTTTTCATAGTTGTCCATTTTGTTTTTAATCCATTCATTTATTTTTGAAGCACTTGAATGTATTTTTATTTCTAGAATTTTTATTTAGGTTATTTTTAAATCTTTTTCTTTTCTTTTCTTTTTTTTTTTTTGCAATGTCTTATTCTTTTTCTACTATACCACTGAAATAAATCATTTTAAGCCTATTAATTTTATATTGTCTTTCAGATTATCATTCTGTTACCTAAATACTATTATGTCTAGCAGGTTGTCTGCTGTTTCATTGGTTTTCCTAATTAAGGACTTGCATATTTCATCAAATCTGAAATGTCATCAATTATAAGATGCAACTTTTCTCTTTATATTCTTAAAAAATAAAAAAGCTGCTTCCAGATAACCAAGTGTAAAATTTGCATCTAAATATGAGTAAATATGACATAAATACATTTTACACTATACCTTTTAAATTGTGAATTCACTTTTAGGAAAGATTTGTGTGCAATCATATGTAGCTATGGTTTGGCAAGATCTTTCCAGTTATTTTCCATAAGCTTATGTCAAAATCTCTTGAAGCAGTGCTGACTAGAGACCGATTTTTACATAAATTTCAATGCTTGAAAGTCCCTGTAACTTATAGAAGGCCCAGATCTACTGTTTGGAATTCTTGGGTAATATTATTTCTTTCCCCTGAGAATGAAATGCAGAGATAAAATTATATGCAATCTCACTTCGTACATGTCCCAAGATCTTCTCAGTCTTACATGGACATTGGAATTCATGACTCTTAATTTCTCCAAAGCATAATTCTCCCACTGCCCAAACAGGCCACAGCCACAGTTTTTCCTTTTTAGTTCTGCTAATAGGTTCCTCTTTCAGTTCAGGTTTTAAGGAATTTCTTTTATTATTATCAGTAAATTCCATACTGCTTAAAATATTGTCCTTTAACCTCTCATTTGTAATTGATTGCAGTATCAATCTGTAGATAATCTAGTTTTCAATACTAGTTAAGTTTTTTGTGTTAGGTCCAGGAGGGCTCTATCCCTACCCACAGTAGTGTGGGAACCAGATTCTTCTCTTATTTTGTGCGGGAACCCGACATTGTTTTGGGTTGGTAACATTACATGCTTATCTACTGCTTCACTGGACTCTCCTCCTTTCCCTGACAATTAACCTGCCCAAAATATTCCCACCATAAAAGCTAGCATCCAGACCCATATAAATTTCAGATCCCTCACATTCAGGGCTGATGCGATCTTTGGCTGTCACTCTCCTAAAATAAATCTTGCTTAACCTCTTCCTCCTCTGTGTTCCAACTTTGGCAACTTGTTTTTTTTTTTTTTTTTTTTTGTTTACTTACTTGCTTTACAGTGAATACTGATCAAAGATATTACATTTGAAAATACCTATTACTTTTTATTGAACTAGTACGAAATACTTTTTCTAAGAATTTTATAAACATTACTTCACTATGTTCTTGAATTTTTTTCTCTTCATTTTTCTTTTAGAATCAAATCTTTATTTCAAAAAATACTTCTAAATCTTTAAATATTATTTTATTTGCTCTTTTTCAACTAGAGATAACAATCATATATATGGAGAATATCCTTTTTGTTTCATTTTCTAATTGTTTTAATTTTTTTCTTTTTCAATATCTTTTTTGTCTAAATATTTTCATCCACTTTTAGTGTCTGTTTTCATTTTAATATCTTTAAAATGACTCTTGATTTTACAATAATTTTTCTTTTTCATTTTCTATTTCCATTTCTTTCTTAAGATTTTTTTCACCTCTCTCTTCATTTTTCATTAGTTGTTCATCTATATTACTTAGTTGCTTTCTCCTCCAATATTCTTACAGAGCTTCTTTGCTGATTGCTTTCTGATAATTGCTAACCTTGCATATGTCCATTCTTTTCCAATGATCTTAGCTATGGAGAATGATGTAGAGGAGTGGCCTGGAGAATGAGCTGAGAGAGAAAACTTTTTCTATACTCTAAACTTCAAGTTAATCTTTTCCTTAGGTTAGGGGAACATTTGTGTACACTATCACAGAAGTTCCGAGTCTCAAGTTTTGGTGTGTATTATGGATTTGCTTCTCTTCAGGTTTCTTAGATCAGCAATTGTATGGCTTGCTTTTCCCCAGCATTTCTTGATTTTCCTAAAAACCAGCAATTTATAATTTAATTAAGCAGCTCTTTCTTGCCTGATATTTCTAAATCTCCAATCCCTGTCATTTTCTTAGAAAAATTTGTAACAGAATATCAGCTTCACTAACTTGAAACTTTCAATATGATATTTCTGCTTGATCTCAAACTCATTTTATTGGTAGATTTTACTGTCTTTGTTTCAACTAAATTCTTCAAGATTTTAAAACAAAGTGATTGACTACCAGTTTCTGGTCCAGCAGATAAGGAATTTAGAAGTCATTATTCTATCTTAAAAACAAATAAAAACATGTACAAACTGAAAAAGTAACAACTCTTAGAACCATCAGAGAAATGATATCACAGGGCAAACTTTTGCCCTAAAACTTAGAGAGGTAGACAGGTACATAGAGAGAAGCACAATTTACCAGAGCAAAAATCCATGAACAGAAACTTTACAGAAACCAGTGCCTGGATGAGAACACCCAAACTGTAATTGACAGATTACTGGAGGCTCAGTATGAATAAGTCTGAGCATTATAAACTCCAGGGGGATGCAGATATAAGGAGATTCTCCTACTTTTGTGAGTTTCACCATCATAATCTCAACCAGATCCTCAGTGTTAATATAGAAAATTTAACTTACGCTTCCTTCAGAAAAAGAGAAAAAGGAAACACATTGGAATACACCAGAGTATTCTGTTTTTAAAAAGAACTACCCTCAAAATATAGTATTTTACTAGAGCCTAATCTGCTGCTGGGATTTTATCGGAGCTTAATCTACCTGAGGGAAAGAAAATACTCAACTTCAACCAGCCCTAGCCTTCCACTTAAGGGAATAGAATTACCATAAGTATATGACTAGAGAATGCACCCCTCCCTCGGACCTTATCATCCTATTACTAAAGACCTATTTATTAGATTTCTTTTTATTCAATACATTATGTCCACTTAAAAATAATTAAAATACATAGTAAAAAAGCAAAAAAAAAAACATTTTAAAGAGACTGAACAAGCATCAAAAAAAAAGTCAATATGTCAGGAATTTTAAAATGATCACACCATAAATTAAAATATATATATATATATATATATATATATATATATATATATATATACACACACACACACATATATATATATATGATTAATATGATGAGGTCTTTAATGGAAAAATTAGATAACATTCAAGAACAGATGGATATTGTAAATAGAGATAAAAATTTTAAGAAAGAACCAAGTGACATGCTAGAGATTAACACTATACCATAAATGAAGAATGCCTTTGATTGGCTCAGTAATAGATTGTACTCGTTAGAGGAAAGGATCTCTGAAGTTAAGGCTATGATGACAGAAACTTCCAAAACTGAAAAGCAAAGAGAAAAAAGATTGAAACAAAACAAAACAAAACAAACAAAGCAAAACATTTAAGAACTGTGAGATAATTGCAAAAGTTGTAATACACGTAATGGGAATGTTGGAAAGAGAAGAAAGAAAGACACAAAAGCAGTTTTTGAAGCAATAGTGACTGAGAATTTTCCAAAAGTAATGTCAGACACCATTTCACAGATGTAGGAAGCTCAGAGAACACCAAATAGGATAAAAGATATCAACAAAACAAAACAAACAAACAAACCCCCCAAAAAAACACTGCACCAAGAAAAATCATATTCAAACTTCAGAAAATCAAAGATAAAAAAAATATCCTGACTGAAGCCAGAGGACATAACACCTTACCTATAGAAAAGATAAGCATTGTATCTGACTTCTCTTCAGAAACAATGCAAACAAAAGAAAGTAAAGTGAAATATTTACAGCGTTAAAAGAAAAAAAAAGCAGCAACCAAGAATTCTGTACCCTGCAAAATTATCCTTCAGTATTGGAAGAAAAATAAAATCTTTCTCAGACAACAAATATTGAAAGAATGTTTTTTGCCAGTAAACTTGTCTTGCAAGAAATATTAAAAAGAAGTTCTTCAGGAGTGGGGGGAATGATATAGGTCAGAAACTTGAATCTACATAAAAAAAGAAGATAATCAGAAAAGAAATAGATGAAAGTAAAATAAAAACTTATTTTTTGTTGTTCTTAATTGATCTAACAGATGTTTATTTAAAAAATAATAGCAACAATATTTTTATATCTATTGTCATGTTCAAATAAAACAAATGATAGCAGTGATGTGAGGGATGTGCTCTTGGGTATTTACTTAAATGAACTGAAAACTTATGTCTGCACAAAAACCTGCACACATGTTTATTACTTGGAAGCAATCAAGATATCTTTCAGTAAGAGAATGAAAAAACTATGAGAATGAATAAGCTGTGATACATACAGATAATAAAAATAATTTTCACTGAGAAGAAATCATCTCTCAGGCCATAAATAGACATAATAGACATAGAGGAAGCTTGATGCAGAATATTTGTGAAAGAAATCAATATGCAAAGGTTTCATATCGCATGGTTCTAGCTACATGACATTGTGAAAAAGGCAATTCTATGGAGACAGTAAAAGCATCAGTAATTGCCAGGAGTTGGGGGAAGAACAGATGTGAAGACAGAACACAACAAATTTCTAGGGCACTGAAACTATTCTACATGATACTATATAGTGGTGAATATGTGTCATTACAAAATTTTCAAAACCTGTGGTATATACAATACCAAGAGTGAGCTCTAATATAAACTATGGACTTTGAATGTTAATTACTTGTCAGTGTGGTTGTAACAAATGTATCATTGTGGTGCAGATATTGATAGTGGGAAGGGTATGTGTGGGGATGTGACAGGAATTCTGTACTTCCCTTTCAGTTTTGCTATGGATCAAAAACAACTTCAAAAGTAAAGTTTATTAATTTTAAAAATAGTGATTTTATATATTAATTCTTATCTGTTTCTTCAGAACTACTCCCAATCAATTAGGGTGCTATAGATAAAATCATTTCAATGCCTTAAGTTTTAACTCAAAGAAAAACTAAACAAGATTAAATCTTTCACTGCTTCCTCTTGACCACCTGGTGGTCCAATCAAGATTATAAAACCAATACTTTGTGTCAGAATAATCATAAGGCATGGTACAACTGAATTGCTCTTTTAAACCCCAAGAAAGAGGCAAACAGCTGCAAAAATCTTATATGAGAGCTTGCCATAAGCATCAACTCTGTTTCTGTATTACTCCATTAGACCAGAAATTGACACATGTGCCCTGAAAGTAGTACAAAATAGAAGTGGATAACCTATGTTATTCATTCATAGGTCACAATTTCTGATTTCATCAGACCCAACAAGACCCAACTTGTATAACTGACCATGTCCTTATAGTTTCTGAAATGTGGTTCCTTTTTCTGTTTTTATTCAGTGACATCTAGTGTTATTGATCAAGTTCACTCTCGGCCTCTTCATTTACTATTTCTAGAATTCAGTCTATTTTCTGAAACTTTTATATCTTAAGAAAAAACTAAGATGGCTAGATCTCCTTTTGTTTTTCTCTGTGTTCAAGTTGATCTTGGACCATGAATCCTCTGTAATCATAATGCCTAATTTTTCAAAAAATGACTTTATGACTTTAATTTGAGCCCAGTTATTCAACAAAAACTTGGAAGCACTATATTTTTCATTCACCTTCCCTCTCCACTTTGCTAATTGACTTCCTCATCTTCTAAATGATTTGCCAGTTGGAGCTTGTCAGCCACCTTCCCTCTCCTAGTAGGAAGATTCTCCTTCAGCAACATATGTAAGATTCTATCTTAACTGCAGTTATGACTCCAGTCAGAACTTTATAAAGCTTTAGTAAATAGAATTAATTTCATTATGTAAGTATCATTAAACTTGTCACAGTAAGTCTCAGGGTGAGGATGATGAAAGGAGTGGTTTTCTAAAATCATCGTGACTTTCTAAAAGTATTTTTTAGTGGTAGTAGAAGAAAATAATTGGGCCTTTGATTACAGTTGGGATTAAACAAATGAACATCACTTCAACCTATAGTTATAAGAAGTGAAGAACATGTACTCTGACTATAAACCACAGTATCACTTTGCATTACTCTTCCCTTAAATAATAGTCTTTAATCCCATGGAACATCTTCTGTGAGATGGATCCTTATACTCTATGAGTGGCTTTAAAAAAATTGGTGGTTTTGCATCAACAGTTACAGTAACTAGAGAAGACTTATTGCTTCCTGACTTTGTGGTTCTGTTGACAGAACAAAATAACTTAAAAAATTAAAGCCAGATGGCTCTAGAGGAAATGCCTCTGATGCTTCAACCATTGTTAAGATACCCTGGGAGAAGCTCTTTTACGGCTGTCACCGTGACTCTGTTTTACTGGCCCATCTGTTCCCTAGATCTTGTATAAGAGCACTTGTGGCTTTGATTAACTTTAACTAAGCAGCAAAATACCTTATTCTGGCTCCATAGGGACTAATTTAAAAGAATGACTTTGGGGATATAAATGAGGAAAGAACAGACAGGCAATATGTTGAATATGTTCATAGACTAATACCTAAGCTAAAACCAAAGGGAAACATTTAAGACAAATTGATAGATTATTTTGAAACCAGCAAAACTCTCCTCTAATTCTTCATGAAGTCATTGGTTGGCAAGGAGAAACTTTAAAAAGTTGAGAAAATTAATTTCCTTCTTCAGTAACCTGTAAAAAACCATTATTTTTTATAACTATACTCAACCATTTGTATAACAGTGAGAAAACAAGAGGTGACAGTCTTTTAAGAGTCACAGATTCCTTAGTTTCCATAAGGTTAATAATGTTGTTAAGAAACGATCACATTTGGTAAGCCCAGTGGCATTTTGGTAAACCAGCTCTCTGGGATAGGAAAAATTCTATTTGTAGGCTTTGCAGAGTTTCATCATGTAACCTGTGGTACAATAGAAGCTATCCATTGTTTAGAAATAGGCTTGCCATTGTACTGTATACTTGAAACTAATAATAAAATAAATTTTTTAAGAAATGGAATAAGCAAACAATGACCAGAAGGATATATTTGAAACCCACATGATGATGTATGTTACCAGATTAATAGTGGTGATCATTTATCAATATAACAAATACTGAATCTTTATGTTGTACAACTGAAATGAGTATGATGTTATATGTCAATTATATCTCAAAAAATAATAGGCTAACAACATTTTTGAAAATTTAAAATTCAACTATCAGAGCCTTACTTTAGTGAGCTTCAGCTTATCTCTGGATGAAATGCAAATAACCAACAGTCATGATTTATATCAGGTGTATTTTGAAATGAAACAAGTTTCTTGCAAAGTAATGACGAGAGAAAATCTAATGCATAAATAAGCATGACATTTCCTGAAGTGGTCTTGCAAACACACACTAAGAGTTCAGTTCAAAGGCTTTTTATTACTTTTTATGAACTAACAAGAACATAGTTACAATTTCAGTATTTAAGATGGCTTAAAGAATTTAAGTCAAATTGTAGCATAGGGGTGGTGGTCAGTTTTAGTGAACAGTACATGGTAAAATGCATGGAATATTCCTAATATATAACATTAAAAAATATAGGAGGAAATTAGGTTATTTCACTATTTAAATAGGTCTCTGTCCCTCTAAATCCATCTGTTGCTCTTACTGGTAGTATTTCTACTTTGAATGGAATTTAAGAATAAATGAATAGATAGCTATCCACTTTGGAAGCTGTTGGCAACTGGTTGCCAAAATGAGTATAAGAATTGACTTGAGGTATCAAGTATAAAGTAATCTAAAGTTTTCATATTTCATATTTTTTAGAATTGAACAGAGGGTTGTGATTATAGAGGTTATTGATGTTTAATTTCTTGCTTTGCAAAATTTTATAAAAGTTATCATCCACATAATTAGTAAGCAAAAACAATTTTTTTATTCTAATTTTTAATACTGTCACATTGTGTTAACAAATATAGGAACTGTACCTCATGAGTACAATTCTACATGAAACATGGCTAAAAAGAGATGTGTGTGGCTTTGAGAAGCAATGTGTAGATTTAACACGCACATGCCATTTTTTTTATCTTTTTGCATTTTAAGAAGTGTTCATTTTATTTAAGAGATAACATATAATCAGAAACAAAACAAAATATGATAAAGTATAATGAGGAGTTTGATTTGAAGTTAGTTTACAGAAATACATCTTGGCATAAATCAGTTTGAGAAATTTTTGTAATGAGTTTTTATAATTTGCATGTTGAAATATTTTGCATTTTGACACATTCATTATAAATATATAATATATATATATATATATAATAAAATATACTTATTTTTTTAACTCAGTGAAATCATCCTTCTTCTAATAAAGCAATGAGTGGCTCAATTGGGAAAAATGTACTTTGATACCAAATTGCCTGAGTTGAAATCTCAGCTCTTAGGGCAGTTTTTTCTAAACTTATTAGTTTATTACATCTGTAAATCAGTATTATGGTAATAGTATCTACTCCATATGGTTGTTGTGAAGATTAAATTAGTTAATGTGTATATTTTAACAAAAATAATTCGATATGAAAAATATTTTTCTAAAATTTGCTTTTCTGACTTACTAATATAGTTCATTCATTTTACCTGTCATCCTGATTCTTTGTATGAACTTTCCAATGATATGTACTTGATGTAAAATTTTCCAAACGTTCTAATTATGAACAATGCTCAAGTGATTATTCTAAGTTAAAGAATGCTGTACGAGTTCTGAAGTACAACAGTTTATATAGATATATTTTAAACATTATCAATAAAGAGGTCATTTGCTTAAAGTTAATACTATACTTACATTTTAACTACAAATTTATAATTTACAATACATTTTCCATTATCAAAAAACAGAAGCCTCTATTTCAATTGCATTGACTTGGATGTGATTGGGAGAGTTAAATACCTGTTGTTAGGACAGCAGTGTGGTCATGTTTTTCCTGTTTCATGGAAAAGTAATCTAAACCAATTAAAATATTTGCGTCACTGATCCATGGGTCTATAAATGGAATAAATGAGACTCATATCCATCTTGAGCCATCTTTATCCTTGCTAGGGGCAATGCTAAAGAGACAGTAACCTCTCCCACAGCCTCTGGATCGACTACATTTCTAGCAAACTATGCCAGAGCTTTAGAACTACTATGACTCCCAGAAAAATCTCAAATTTTATATTCTTGAAGACATAGTTTCTGTCCTTCATATAAATTACTGAGTCAATTATTTGGTGAGAAGTCTATTTAGTAACGATAACTGCTGAATGGTTCTATAAAGTAAAACTAACTAATAGAACTTTCTGGATGAAGAGTAATAAAAAAAGAAAATTGATAAAAGGGTCTGTTTTTAACAAGGGTAAAAGAAACACTAATGTGCATATATATGTTGGAGGCATACATACAGAAACTCTTTGTGGTTTCACAGGAAAAGGTGGCAACCCAACCTCAGCATGATAGCAATTATGTATAAAGAATAATGCATTCTCAACTTCAGTGTGATAGTGTTTATATTTTTAGGTACAGTGTAATTTTTAACTTTGTTGGCTTGGTAATTAAAATTAAGGTAGATGCATGAATAATTCATGATGAATAAAAAATAGATTACATGAAAAGTAATAATACTAATCAGGTATTTAAGAATTTTTAAAAATTGTTCTTTTCTTTCAAAGATTCATTTCTTTTATAGAAAAATGTTGAAGAATACATGTTTTAAAGCAGAAGTAAATCTCTCTTTTGGAACATTTCACTAATTTATTTACTTCTGTGGATTCTTAATTGGAAAATCATTAAAGTACAAATCAAAATAAAATATTAAAAAAAATTTATTTACCTCAAAATTAAAAAGAATTTTGGAGGTGCTTATACTTGTTCCTATGTTCATTAATTTTTTTTTTACTTAGAGTAGCTATATCTTTTTTAACATTTAAGAATCTTTAAATTGAAAATTAAATCTTTAATACCACTAGATTTAACTATTTAGAATAAGAACAGCTAAATTTAAGGTAATGCTGTTAGTTGAAACAGCAAAATTAAAGTGGAAGATATATTGTCTGGTCTTATCATTTTATAGTTACCTTGTGAAAGGTCATAGAACATTGCATGCAAATCCACAGTTCTTCCCTGTATTCTAATTCTGCTTATCAGATTTTCCTCCAAAACCTCAGTTTCTTATTGCAATTTACATTGTAATAGGGCATAGATCTCACTACAAGAAACAAGAGCCCACCTGCAGCTAGAACAAAACATTAATCATAAATCTTATTGTGTGTCCTTTTACCACATTATGCTACTAATCCTGCTAAGCATGGTTTATAGTGTCTAAAATTCTTCTGAATGAGGCCTTTGTTAATAATTTTTCATGATAACTAACTTGATCTTGGACCTGGGAAATATATTCCCCTCATTTGGATTATTTAATTCTTTAAATCTATGATGTGTTTAGTAATTTCTTACTCTTTAGCTACAATAAACTATACAAAATATCAAGACAAAATTACTAAAGGCTCAAGATATTTTTTTCTCAATATATCATGTATCATCATTTGAAGAACAATACACCTACTTATAGAAATGGGACTATAACATTATTAAATATATAAATTTTATTCAATTTTCTTAGCTATTATTAAAAGGAGTCCTAAAAAGATACAAAACAGATTAGGAAAGAATTTTAGAATCAGAAGACAATGTCAAAGTTTTTCATATAGAATTAGTATAATATATGTTGATCCTTTGACAATTGTTTTTGATTATTAAGAGATGAAATTCTCCATATGTAATAAATTATAATTGTCACAATAAGAAAAAAATCTTTAATGGATCAAATTACCTTGGTTTCAATCAGAAATTTTTACTATTTATGCTGATTAACTTCTCCAATTTTCTGCAGTTCATTTGAATTGTAATATTAGATAACACATGAGCCATGAAGAATATTTAATTAATAAATTATAGTTAATTTGCAATAAATAATATATAAAATATTTCTCATGTAAAACAGGTGGTTATAAAATTATTTGCAAATCAGTTGTTTGAAAATTTTACTATATTTACCAAAAAAGTCACTAATACTAGTAATATACATAGCAATCTTTATAATTTCATATTTGCAGTATACAAAACCAACAGATCTTTACATGCAAGATATGATTCACTTTGACCATAAAATAAGTTAGGAGAGCGTGGGAGTCAGTGGAGGTGAGAAGATCTGGCAATTTGAACGCCTCTAAAATCAGAAACAAAAGAAAGCTCTCAGGGTCTGGATTCCTGGAGGAGAAGAAATATGTCACTTGTAATCTGAGTTTTTGGAAAAGAAAGACTGAATAGAGTAAGAAAAAATCAGTGATAGTTCTGTTGTTTAGCAAATATTCTCTTTCCATGCAGAATTATACTTAGCTCCTTGTCTCTAAACATGGGACATACACCAGACTTGAAATGAGCTTGGCAATTGCACTTGCCCTCCTGTCTTTCTATCCTTCTTCATGAGGAGAAAATAAATTGGTTAGCTGTTGATTTAAAGAGGACATACTGGAATAGACTGAGATAAAATCAAACTCAGTTTAGATGAGTAATAATACAGCTAATCTGTGGCTGCAAGGACAAGAAATATATGCTTTCTATAAAATTCTACTGTATTCTGATATGGGTGATTATGCAGCATTATTATAGCAATAGTCTAACTGATGATACCTTTTTTAACTCAAATGAATTAGTTTTGCCAAGCAAAACATTTGGTGTAGAAAGCTTTAGATGAAGTCTGCACAGAGGAACCCAAAGTAACATTAACAATAACTGTGGTGATGACCACAATAAAAGCAGAAATGGTTTACCTGCATTAGCAGCCACAATGAAAACAGAAGTGTTTTGTGTTGCCTCAGTTTATAAAAAGGGCACAATCCTCACAATTAGGATGCTTAACACTTTAGCTATACTAATTTACAAATGCCATATTCGCCTATAATGTGGGCCCTGCATTTCAAATAAGCTTAGCCAACTCATATTGTGGTTGAACTATTCCCATGGTAGACATGGAAGTAAATTCTGTCTTTGATTGAAAATTGTGGTTTGTTGAAAGAAACAAAAGTGACAAGAAAAACAGCTCTCCACATCACTGATGGATGCTCTATCACTCTGCCTTTGAAATACTTATCAATGTTTATTAGTTTGATTCAGCAGTCCTTAAACTCTTCAGACAGGCAAATAACTTGGACAATATATTGCTTCGTTCTTTCACTAACAAATAACATGATTTGCTTAAGTATTGTAAGAAGTGTGAGGAATGTCCATCTATCCATCCAACTGAGAAGGAGAGAAGGAGACAGAATGAGAGAAAAGAGGGAAATAAATGATTAAGTTTAACTAGAGTTAAGAAATTTTCAAGAACAAAGGATTGTTTCTACATCTTAAATACATGGAAATTTAATGATGTGGAAGACCAAAGTTTAGTCACATTCTAAGTAGAATAAAGAGTGTTCAGTGTAATGAAACTCACTGAAGAAGAGAAGAAAGAAGTGGTTAAGAATAGAAAATACATTAGAACATGTGGGGACCCAGCCAGGGTGAGGCATAGGGCTGTAGAGCAGGGAATGAAGGAGTACATACTGGTGGTGAAAGTTGAAAGTGGGAATGTATGTACTTTAAGTACTTTGAAATTAGGCACACTTATAATTCATCAATATGTATATTTTAGAGAGAAATAAAATTCAATTTTATTTATTTTTTTTTTTAGAAATGAACTCTGCTGTCAATGTGGAAAAGAGTTAGTGGTGGAGAGAACCTAGAGACAAATACATTTAGGAAGATATTGTTATAATATTTTAGGTGAGACTTGGTACTTTGGAACCCTACTTGAGATTTTAAGGATGAAGAAAAGAGATGAATTTGAGACATTCCAAGCAACAGAAATCCCAAGACTTAGTAGCAACCTGACCTAGCCTGCTTCCTTTCTGTGGTCACCACTTTATATTAATATCCAGACTAATTCCCACCTTGTCTTTGTGATCCTTTACCACAGAGACTGGAAAGAAACAATATAGTAATCAAACTGAAACAAGACAAGTTAATTTTTAAAAAACTTTATTATAATCAATGCAATCCTGATTTTACTAGACCTTATTTACCCTACAAACTATTTTTTAAGAATGTTAGCACTTTAATTATTGGTGAACAAATAGAACCAATTACACACAAATTTGACCCATTCATTGGCACAAGATCAAAAGGAGGTCTTACTTAAAAATATTATTAGGCAATTTATTATTGAATATATGTGAAAAAATTGCATCTTTTAAAAAATGTAAAATTGGCTTAATGCAGATTGTTTTCTATTTTCATTCAGATGTTTTCTAAACTAATTTTTCAGTATATAAGATAATTTAATGCACAAAGTTATATTTTCAATCATCAACTAATAGTCATGGAATATACATCTCATAAAGGAAAGGAATACAAGCTATCAAGTATAGTTCTGAGAGTATTTTATTCTTGCATTGTTAATCATATGCAAATAAGTATTAGAACTATTGATATATTCATCTTCTTAATGTCTTTTAGGCTTGTTAAAGTGAAATTAAAGAAGATTTTGGAGGAGTAATAGCCTGTATATAATGGGCTAGGGAGTGAAAAGTTTGGTTCTATACTCTTAATTAGTTGCTTACTTCTCTGTGATCTTATCATGAGTCTCTAACAGAAAATAATATTGACCATACAAATGATACAAGTGGGTGCTGGCATTTTATACCATTCTTGAGGAGGCTCACTAAATTACCTACTAATTCAAATTGAACTTCATTTCCAGTGTAGTTTTAAATTCAAGGAATAAATGAACATCAAAGGCTTATTGTTAGAATTAAGTGAAATAAGGTGACTAGCATAATGTTTATGAAGAAAAAATCTGACATTTTGTTCTTCATTTAAAGAATAACGATTTACGTCATATTCTATATTGGGGAAAACATAATAACTTTCTCATTGAGATGAACAAAACTAAGCAAGCAAATAACAACAACAAAACAGAACCACACTCTCTAGCTCTATTCTCCAAATTACACCAAATCTTGAATTTTCTTATAAGTTACTGACCTCCTAAGATACATAATTTTATCCTGACCCTTGCAATGTGATGTTGCACATATGTGACAACCTTTATTAATAGAATAATCATGTAAGATATTGATTTTCTACCATGAACAATCATTACAATTTTGATAAATGCCTCATC